>OZ004330.1:6966648-7566648 GCA_963924455.1 Pelagia noctiluca | reverse complement strand
TGTAATAATTTCTACGCTGTTCCCATGGAAAGAACTGTTGTAATACGTATGTTTACAACGTTTTAGAGCAAACGGAATCGTTTTATTCCATTCGAAAGGTGTACTTTATAAGAAATTAAGGTAAACTCTTTTTGCTGGGCTAAGTTTTCACTAAGTTTCATGGGGAACTATAAGAAACCCTCGGTGTAAGAAGTTCCTATCTGTTCTCATGGACAGAACTGTTGTAATACGCATGTTTACAACGTTTTAGAGCAAACGGAATCGTTTTAGTCCATGCGAAAGGCGAACTTTATAAGAATTTGGGGTTAAATTCTTATTGCAGGGCAAGGTTTTCACTAAGTTTCATGGGGAACAATAAGAAACCCTAGGTGTAATAAATTCTAGGCTGTTTCTATGGTCAGAACTGTTGTAATACGTATGTTTACAACGTTTTAGAGGGAACGGAATCGTTTTATTCCATGCGAAAGGCGTATTTTATAAGAAATTAAGGTGAACTCTTATTGCGAGGCAAAGTTTTTACTAAGTTTCATGGGGAACTATAAGAAACCCTCGGTGTAATAAGTTCTAGGCTGTTCCAATGGACAGAACTGTTGCAATACATTGTTGACATTCCTAAAGAAAGTATTGTTTCAATTATTTTGAACTCCTGCACATGTTGTCATCTACCATTAACGATGCTATTGATTTCAAAACAAACAGGCAGGATGGCCGTGTGGTCTAAAGTGCTGGTTTAAGGCACCAGTTACTTCGATGGCGTTGGTTCGAGTCCTACTTCTGTCATTTTGTTGACATTCCTAAAGAAAGTATTGTTTCAATTATTTGAACACCTGCGCATGTTGTCATTTACCATTAACGATGCTATTGGTTTCAAAACAAACAGGCAGGATCGCCGTGTGGTCTAAAATGCTGGTTTAAGGCAACAGTGAAATTGGTGGCGTGGGTTTGAGTCCCATTCCTGACGTTTTGTTGACATTGCTATACAAAGTATTTTTTCCTTTATTTTGAAAACATGTACAAGGTGTCATCTACCATTATCCATGCTATTGACCACAACACATACAGGCAGGATGGCTGAGTGGTATGAGGCACTGGTTTCCGGGCACCAGTCACCTCGGCGGCGGTGGCGGGGGTTCAAGACCCATTCCTATCATTTATAATGACATCCTATACAAAGAATTGTTTCCCTTATTTCCAATACCTGCATATGGTATCTTTCACCATCATCCACGCTATTGACCTGAAAACATACAGGCAGGATGGCCGACAAGATTGAGGTGCTGGTTTTAGACACCAGTCACTTCAGTGGCGTTGGTTCGAGTCCTACTCCTATCATTTTGCTGACATTCCTAAAGAAAGTATTGTTTCCATTATTTTAAACACCTGCACATGGTGTCATCTACCATTTTCCATGCTATTGACAAAAAACATACAGGAAGGATGGCCGAGTTGAATGAGGTGCTAGTTTTAGGCACCAGTCACTTTTGTGGCGTGGGTTCGAGTTCTACTCCTGTCATTTTGTTGACATTCTTAAAGAAAGTATTGTTTCCTTTATTTTGAACACATGCATATGGTGTCATCCACCATTATCCATGCTATTGACAACAAAACATACAGGCAAGATGGCCGTGTGGTCTAAGGCTCTGGTTTAAGGCACCAGCCACTTCGGTGGGGTAGGTTTGAGTCCCATTTCTGGCATTTTGTCGACATTACTATAGAAAGTATTGTATCCTTTATATTAAACACCTGCACATGGTATCTTATACCATCATTCATGCAATTGAACACACAACATAGAGGCAGGATGCCCAAGTTGTATGAGGCGCTGGTTTAAGGCATCAGTCATTTCGCTGCCGTGAGTTTGAGACCCACTCCTGTCATTTTGTTGACATCTTAAACAAAATATTGTTTCCTTTTTTTTGAAAACCTGCACATTGTATCTTTTACCCTCATTCATTCAATTGAAGACACAACATACAGCAGGATGACGCAGTGGTCTAATTCAGTGGCTTAAGGTACCAGTCACTTCTGTGGCGTGGATTTGAATCCAACTCCTGTCATTTTGATGACATTCCTACACAAAGTATTGTTTCCTGTATTTTGAACACCTGCACATGGTGTCATTTACCATTATCCATGCTATTGACTTCAAAAGATACAGCCAAGATGGCCTTGTGGTTTAAGGTTTGGTTTAAGACACCAGTCAATTAGGTGGCGTGGGTTTGAGTCTCATGACTAACATTTCGTCGACAAGGCTATACAAAGTATTGTATCCTTTATATTGAACACCTGCAAATGGTATCTCTTACCATCATCGATGCTATTGACCACAAAACATACAGGAAGGATAGCCGAGTGCTGAGAGGCGCTGGTTTAAGGCACCAGTCACTTCGGTGCCGTGGGTTCAAATCCTATTCCTGTCATTTTGTTGGCATCCTAAACAAAGAATTGTTTCCTTTATTTAGAAAACCTGCACATGGTATCTTTTACCATCATTCATTCAATTGAAGACACAACATACAGCAGGATGACGCAGTGGTCTAAGTCAGTGGCTTAAGGTACCAGTCACTTCTGTGGCGTGGATTTGAATCCAACTCCTGTCATTTTGATGACATTCCTACACAAAGTATTGTTTCCTGTATTTTGAACACCTGCACATGGTGTCATTTACCATTATCCATGCTATTGACTTCAAAAGATACAGCCAAGATGGCCTTGTGGTTTAAGGTTTGGTTTAAGACACCAGTCAATTAGGTGGCGTGGGTTTGAGTCTCATGACTAACATTTAGTCGACAAGACTATACAAAGTATTGTATCCTTTAAATTGAACACCTGCAAATGGTATCTCTTACCATCATCGATGCTATTGACCACAAAACATACAGGAAGGATAGCCGAGTGCTAAGAGGCGCTGGTTTAAGGCACCAGTCACTTCGGTGCCGTGGGTTCAAATCCTATTCCTGTCATTTTGTTGGCATCCTAAACAAAGAATTGTTTCCTTTATTTAGAAAACCTGCACATGGTATCTTTTACCATCACTCATGCAATTGAACACACAACATACAGCAGCATGGTGCAGTGGTCTAAGTCAGTGGTCTTGGCATTTTGTTGACATCCTATAACAAACCCTCGTTGTAATAATTTCTACGCTGTTCCCATGGAAAGAACTGTTGTAATACGTATGTTTACAACGTTTTAGAGCAAACGGAATCGTTTTATTCCATTCGAAAGGTGTACTTTATAAGAAATTAAGGTAAACTCTTTTTGCTGGGCTAAGTTTTCACTAAGTTTCATGGGGAACTATAAGAAACCCTCGGTGTAAGAAGTTCCTATCTGTTCTCATGGACAGAACTGTTGTAATACGCATGTTTACAACGTTTTAGAGCAAACGGAATCGTTTTAGTCCATGCGAAAGGCGAACTTTATAAGAATTTGGGGTTAAATTCTTATTGCAGGGCAAGGTTTTCACTAAGTTTCATGGGGAACAATAAGAAACCCTAGGTGTAATAAATTCTAGGCTGTTTCTATGGTCAGAACTGTTGTAATACGTATGTTTACAACGTTTTAGAGGGAACGGAATCGTTTTATTCCATGCGAAAGGCGTATTTTATAAGAAATTAAGGTGAACTCTTATTGCGAGGCAAAGTTTTTACTAAGTTTCATGGGGAACTATAAGAAACCCTCGGTGTAATAAGTTCTAGGCTGTTCCAATGGACAGAACTGTTGCAATACATTGTTGACATTCCTAAAGAAAGTATTGTTTCAATTATTTTGAACTCCTGCACATGTTGTCATCTACCATTAACGATGCTATTGATTTCAAAACAAACAGGCAGGATGGCCGTGTGGTCTAAAGTGCTGGTTTAAGGCACCAGTTACTTCGATGGCGTTGGTTCGAGTCCTACTTCTGTCATTTTGTTGACATTCCTAAAGAAAGTATTGTTTCAATTATTTTGAACACCTGCGCATGTTGTCATTTACCATTAACGATGCTATTGGTTTCAAAACAAACAGGCAGGATCGCCGTGTGGTCTAAAATGCTGGTTTAAGGCAACAGTGAAATTGGTGGCGTGGGTTTGAGTCCCATTCCTGACGTTTTGTTGACATTGCTATACAAAGTATTTTTTCCTTTATTTTGAAAACATGTACAAGGTGTCATCTACCATTATCCATGCTATTGACCACAACACATACAGGCAGGATGGCTGAGTGATATGAGGCACTGGTTTCCGGGCACCAGTCACCTCGGCGGCGTGGGTTCCAGTCCCACTTCTTTCATTTTGTGACATTCCTATACAAAGTATTGTTTCCTTTATTTTGAACACCTGCAAAAGGTATCTTCTACCATTATCCATGCTATTGACTACAATACATACAGGCAGAATGGTCCAATGCTATGAGGCGCTGGTTTCCGGGCTTAAGCCACTTCGGTGGCGTGGGTTCCAGTCCCACTCCTATCATTTTGTTGAAATTCCTATACAAAGTATTGCTTCCTTTATTTTGAACACCTGCAAATGTTATCTTCTACCATCATCCATGCTATTGACCACAAAACATACAGGCAGGACGACCGACTTGTATGAGGTGCTTGTTTTAGGCACCAGTCACTTGGGTGGTGTGGGTTCGAGTCCTACTGCTGTCATTTTGTTGACATTCGTAAAGAAAGCAGTGTTTCCTTTATTTTGAACACCTGCACATGGTTTCATCTAGTATTATCGATGCTATTGACCTCAAAACATACAGACAAGATGACCTTGTGGTCTAAGGTGCTGGTTTAAGGCACTAGTCACTTCCGTGGTGTGGGTTCGAGACCCACTCCTGTCATTTTGTTGACATCCTATACAAATTATTGTTTCCGTTACTTTGAAAACCTGCACATTGTATCTTCTACCATTATCCATGCTATTGACCACAAAAAATACAGGCAGGATGGCCGAGTGGTGTGAGGCGTTAGTTTACCGGCATCAGTCACTTGGGTGGATTGGGTTCGAGTCCAACTCCTGTCATTTTTTTGACATTCCTATAAAAAGTACTGCTTCCTTCATTTTGAACACCTGCACATGGTATCTCCTACCATGATCTATGCTATTGACCACAAAACATACAGGCAGGATGGCCGAGTGGTATGAGGCGCTGCTTTAAAGGCACCAGTCAAGTTGTTGTTGTGGGTTCCAGTCCCACTCCTGTCATTTTGTGACATTCCTATACAAAGTATTGCTTCCTTTATTTTGAATAACTGCTTATGGTATCTTCTACCATCATCCATGCTAATGACTTCAAGACATACAGGCAGTATGACCGAGTTGAATGAGGTGCTGGTTTTAGGCACAAGTCACTTCAGTGGCGTGGGTTGGGCTCCTACTTTTCTCATTTTCTTGACATTCCTAAAGAAAGTATTGTTTCCATTATTTTGAAAACATGCACATGGTGTCATCTACCATTATCCACGCTATTGACCTAAAAGCGAACAGGCAGGATGGCCGTGTGGTCTAAGGTGCAGGTTTAAGGGACCAGTCCATTCGGTGGCGTGGGTTTGAGTCCCATTCCTGACATTTTGTTTACATTGCTATACAAAGTAAAGTGTTCTTTATATTGAACACCTGCACATGGTTTCATCTACAATAATAGATACTATTGACCTCAAAACATACAGACAAGATGGCCGAGTGGTGAGAGGCGCTGGTTTAAGGCACCAGTCACTTGGGTGGCGTGGATTTGAGTCTTACTCCGGTCATTTTGTTGACATTACTAAAGAAAGAATTGTTTCCTTTATTTTGAACACCTGCACATGGTGTCATTTACCATTATCCATGCTATTGACCTCAAAACATACAGGCAAGATTGCCGTGTGATCTAAGGTGCTGGTTTAAGGCACCAGGCACTTCGGTGGTGTGGGTCTGAGTCCCATTCCTGATATTTCATCGACATTGCTATACAACGTATTGTATCTTTTATATTGAACACCTGCGAATGGTATCTTCTACCATAATCCATGCTATTGACCACAAAACTAAAGGCAGGATGGCCGAGTGGTAAGAGGTATACCTATACAAATTATTGTTTCCGTTACTTTGAAAACCTGCACATTGTATCTTTACCATTATCCATGCTATTGACAACAAAATATACAGGCAGTATTGCCGAGTGGTATGAGGCGTTAGTTTATGGGCATCAGTCACTTCGTTGGCGTGGGTTCGAGTCCTACTCCTGTCATTTTGTTGATATTCCTATA
The DNA here is from genome assembly GCA_963924455.1 of Pelagia noctiluca. Taxonomy (NCBI): domain Eukaryota; kingdom Metazoa; phylum Cnidaria; class Scyphozoa; order Semaeostomeae; family Pelagiidae; genus Pelagia; species Pelagia noctiluca. The sequence goes on along the minus strand of OZ004330.1, from coordinate 7,560,419 downwards.
CAAAGTATTGCTTCCTTTATTTTGAACACCTGCACATGGTATCTCCTACCATCACCCATGCTATTGACCACAAAACATACAGGCAGGTTGGCTGAGGGGAAAGAGCCGCTGGTTAAAGGCATCAGTCACTTCAGTTCCGTGGGTTGGAGACCCACTCCTGTCATTTTGTTGACATCCTAAACAAAGTAATGTTTACTTTATTTTGAACACCTGCACATGGTTTCTTCTACAATCATCCTTGCAATTGAATACAAAACATACAGGCAGGATGGCCGAGTTGTAAGAGGCGCTGATTTAAGGCACCAGTCACTTTGATGGTGTGGGTTCGCGACCAATCCCTGTCATTTTGTTGACATTCCTATACAAAGTATTGGTTCCTGTATTCTGAACACCTGCACATGGTATCATTTACAATAATCCATGCGCTTGACCAAAAAGCATACAGGCAGGATGGCGGAGTGGTATGAGGCGCTGGTTTAGTCACCAGTCACTTTGGTGCCGTGGAGTCAAGACTCACTCTTTTTAATTTTGTTGTCATTCCGATATAAAGTATTGTTTCCTTTATTTTGAACAACTGCACATGTTATCTTCTACCATCATGCATGCAATTAAACACAAAACATATAGGCAGGATGGCCGAGTGAAAAGAGGCGCTGGTTAAAGGTATCAGTCACTTCGGTTCCTAGGGTTCGAAACCAACTCCTGTCATTTTGTTGACATCCTAAACAAAGTATTGTTTCCTTTATATTGAAAACCTGCACATGGTATCTTTTACCATTATTCATGCAATTGAACACACAACATACAGCAGCATGGCGCAGTGGTCTAAGTCAGTGGCTTCAGGCACCGGTCACTTCTGTGGCGTGGGTGCGAGTCAAACTCCTGTCATCTAGATGACATTCCTACAAAAAGTATTTTTTCCTATATTTTGAACACCTGTACATGGTATCTTCTACCCTAATCCATGCTATTGATCACATATCATACAGGCAGAATGGCTAAGTGGTCTATGTCACCGGCCTAAGGCTTCAGTCACTTCGGTGGCGGGGGTTCAAGACCCATTCCTATCATTTATAATGACATCCTATACAAAGAATTGTTTCCCTTATTTCCAATACCTGCATATGGTATCTTTCACCATCATCCACGCTATTGACCTGAAAACATACAGGCAGGATGGCCGACAAGATTGAGGTGCTGGTTTTAGACACCAGTCACTTCAGTGGCGTTGGTTCGAGTCCTACTCCTATCATTTTGCTGACATTCCTAAAGAAAGTATTGTTTCCATTATTTTAAACACCTGCACATGGTGTCATCTACCATTTTCCATGCTATTGACAAAAAACATACAGGAAGGATGGCCGAGTTGAATGAGGTGCTAGTTTTAGGCACCAGTCACTTTTGTGGCGTGGGTTCGAGTTCTACTCCTGTCATTTTGTTGACATTCTTAAAGAAAGTATTGTTTCCTTTATTTTGAACACATGCATATGGTGTCATCCACCATTATCCATGCTATTGACAACAAAACATACAGGCAAGATGGCCGTGTGGTCTAAGGCTCTGGTTTAAGGCACCAGCCACTTCGGTGGGGTAGGTTTGAGTCCCATTTCTGGCATTTTGTCGACATTACTATAGAAAGTATTGTATCCTTTATATTAAACACCTGCACATGGTATCTTATACCATCATTCATGCAATTGAACACATAGAGGCAGGATGCCCAAGTTGTATGAGGCGCTGGTTTAAGGCATCAGTCATTTCGCTGCCGTGAGTTTGAGACCCACTCCTGTCATTTTGTTGACATCTTAAACAAAATATTGTTTCCTTTTTTTTGAAAACCTGCACATTGTATCTTTTACCCTCATTCATTCAATTGAAAACACAACATACAGCAGGATGACGCAGTGGTCTAATTCAGTGGCTTAAGGTACCAGTCACTTCTGTGGCGTGGATTTGAATCCAACTCCTGTCATTTTGATGACATTCCTACACAAAGTATTGTTTCCTGTATTTTGAACACCTGCACATGGTGTCATTTACCATTATCCATGCTATTGACTTCAAAAGATACAGCCAAGATGGCCTTGTGGTTTAAGGTTTGGTTTAAGACACCAGTCAATTCGGTGGCGTGGGTTTGAGTCTCATGACTAACATTTTGTCGACAAGGCTATACAAAGTATTGTATCCTTTAAATTGAACACCTGCAAATGGTATCTCTTACCATCATCGATGCTATTGACCACAAAACATACAGGAAGGATAGCCGAGTGCTAAGAGGCGCTGGTTTAAGGCACCAGTCACTTCGGTGCCGTGGGTTCAAATCCTATTCCTGTCATTTTGTTGGCATCCTAAACAAAGAATTGTTTCCTTTATTTAGAAAACCTGCACATGGTATCTTTTACCATCATTCATTCAATTGAAGACACAACATACAGCAGGATGACGCAGTGGTCTAAGTCAGTGGCTTAAGGTACCAGTCACTTCTGTGGCGTGGATTTGAATCCAACTCCTGTCATTTTGATGACATTCCTACACAAAGTATTGTTTCCTGTATTTTGAACACCTGCACATGGTGTCATTTACCATTATCCATGCTATTGACTTCAAAAGATACAGCCAAGATGGCCTTGTGGTTTAAGGTTTGGTTTAAGACACCAGTCAATTAGGTGGCGTGGGTTTGAGTCTCATGACTAACATTTTGTCGACAAGACTATACAAAGTATTGTATCCTTTAAATTGAACACCTGCAAATGGTATCTCTTACCATCATCGATGCTATTGACCACAAAACATACAGGAAGGATAGCCGAGTGCTAAGAGGCGCTGGTTTAAGGCACCAGTCACTTCGGTGCCGTGGGTTCAAATCCTATTCCTGTCATTTTGTTGGCATCCTAAACAAAGAATTGTTTCCTTTATTTAGAAAACCTGCACATGGTATCTTTTACCATCACTCATGCAATTGAATACACAACATACAGCAGCATGGTGCAGTGGTCTAAGTCAGTGGTCTTGTCATTTTGTTGACATCCTATAACAAACCCTCGTTGTAATAATTTCTACGCTGTTCCCATGGAAAGAACTGTTGTAATACGTATGTTTACAACGTTTTAGAGCAAACGGAATCGTTTTATTCCATTCGAAAGGTGTACTTTATAAGAAATTAAGGTAAACTCTTTTTGCTGGGCTAAGTTTTCACTAAGTTTCATGGGGAACTATAAGAAACCCTCGGTGTAAGAAGTTCCTATCTGTTCTCATGGACAGAACTGTTGTAATACGCATGTTTACAACGTTTTAGAGCAAACGGAATCGTTTTAGTCCATGCGAAAGGCGAACTTTATAAGAATTTGGGGTTAAATTCTTATTGCAGGGCAAGGTTTTCACTAAGTTTCATGGGGAACAATAAGAAACCCTAGGTGTAATAAATTCTAGGCTGTTTCTATGGTCAGAACTGTTGTAATACGTATGTTTACAACGTTTTAGAGGGAACGGAATCGTTTTATTCCATGCGAAAGGCGTATTTTATAAGAAATTAAGGTGAACTCTTATTGCGAGGCAAAGTTTTTACTAAGTTTCATGGGGAACTATAAGAAACCCTCGGTGTAATAAGTTCTAGGCTGTTCCAATGGACAGAACTGTTGCAATACATTGTTGACATTCCTAAAGAAAGTATTGTTTCAATTATTTTGAACTCCTGCACATGTTGTCATCTACCATTAACGATGCTATTGATTTCAAAACAAACAGGCAGGATGGCCGTGTGGTCTAAAGTGCTGGTTTAAGGCACCAGTTACTTCGATGGCGTTGGTTCGAGTCCTACTTCTGTCATTTTGTTGACATTCCTAAAGAAAGTATTGTTTCAATTATTTGAACACCTGCGCATGTTGTCATTTACCATTAACGATGCTATTGGTTTCAAAACAAACAGGCAGGATCGCCGTGTGGTCTAAAATGCTGGTTTAAGGCAACAGTGAAATTGGTGGCGTGGGTTTGAGTCCCATTCCTGACGTTTTGTTGACATTGCTATACAAAGTATTTTTTCCTTTATTTTGAAAACATGTACAAGGTGTCATCTACCATTATCCATGCTATTGACCACAACACATACAGGCAGGATGGCTGAGTGGTATGAGGCACTGGTTTCCGGGCACCAGTCACCTCGGCGGCGGTGGCGGGGGTTCAAGACCCATTCCTATCATTTATAATGACATCCTATACAAAGAATTGTTTCCCTTATTTCCAATACCTGCATATGGTATCTTTCACCATCATCCACGCTATTGACCTGAAAACATACAGGCAGGATGGCCGACAAGATTGAGGTGCTGGTTTTAGACACCAGTCACTTCAGTGGCGTTGGTTCGAGTCCTACTCCTATCATTTTGCTGACATTCCTAAAGAAAGTATTGTTTCCATTATTTTAAACACCTGCACATGGTGTCATCTACCATTTTCCATGCTATTGACAAAAAACATACAGGAAGGATGGCCGAGTTGAATGAGGTGCTAGTTTTAGGCACCAGTCACTTTTGTGGCGTGGGTTCGAGTTCTACTCCTGTCATTTTGTTGACATTCTTAAAGAAAGTATTGTTTCCTTTATTTTGAACACATGCATATGGTGTCATCCACCATTATCCATGCTATTGACAACAAAACATACAGGCAAGATGGCCGTGTGGTCTAAGGCTCTGGTTTAAGGCACCAGCCACTTCGGTGGGGTAGGTTTGAGTCCCATTTCTGGCATTTTGTCGACATTACTATAGAAAGTATTGTATCCTTTATATTAAACACCTGCACATGGTATCTTATACCATCATTCATGCAATTGAACACACAACATAGAGGCAGGATGCCCAAGTTGTATGAGGCGCTGGTTTAAGGCATCAGTCATTTCGCTGCCGTGAGTTTGAGACCCACTCCTGTCATTTTGTTGACATCTTAAACAAAATATTGTTTCCTTTTTTTTGAAAACCTGCACATTGTATCTTTTACCCTCATTCATTCAATTGAAGACACAACATACAGCAGGATGACGCAGTGGTCTAATTCAGTGGCTTAAGGTACCAGTCACTTCTGTGGCGTGGATTTGAATCCAACTCCTGTCATTTTGATGACATTCCTACACAAAGTATTGTTTCCTGTATTTTGAACACCTGCACATGGTGTCATTTACCATTATCCATGCTATTGACTTCAAAAGATACAGCCAAGATGGCCTTGTGGTTTAAGGTTTGGTTTAAGACACCAGTCAATTAGGTGGCGTGGGTTTGAGTCTCATGACTAACATTTCGTCGACAAGGCTATACAAAGTATTGTATCCTTTATATTGAACACCTGCAAATGGTATCTCTTACCATCATCGATGCTATTGACCACAAAACATACAGGAAGGATAGCCGAGTGCTAAGAGGCGCTGGTTTAAGGCACCAGTCACTTCGGTGCCGTGGGTTCAAATCCTATTCCTGTCATTTTGTTGGCATCCTAAACAAAGAATTGTTTCCTTTATTTAGAAAACCTGCACATGGTATCTTTTACCATCATTCATTCAATTGAAGACACAACATACAGCAGGATGACGCAGTGGTCTAAGTCAGTGGCTTAAGGTACCAGTCACTTCTGTGGCGTGGATTTGAATCCAACTCCTGTCATTTTGATGACATTCCTACACAAAGTATTGTTTCCTGTATTTTGAACACCTGCACATGGTGTCATTTACCATTATCCATGCTATTGACTTCAAAAGATACAGCCAAGATGGCCTTGTGGTTTAAGGTTTGGTTTAAGACACCAGTCAATTAGGTGGCGTGGGTTTGAGTCTCATGACTAACATTTAGTCGACAAGACTATACAAAGTATTGTATCCTTTAAATTGAACACCTGCAAATGGTATCTCTTACCATCATCGATGCTATTGACCACAAAACATACAGGAAGGATAGCCGAGTGCTAAGAGGCGCTGGTTTAAGGCACCAGTCACTTCGGTGCCGTGGGTTCAAATCCTATTCCTGTCATTTTGTTGGCATCCTAAACAAAGAATTGTTTCCTTTATTTAGAAAACCTGCACATGGTATCTTTTACCATCACTCATGCAATTGAACACACAACATACAGCAGCATGGTGCAGTGGTCTAAGTCAGTGGTCTTGTCATTTTGTTGACATCCTATAACAAACCCTCGTTGTAATAATTTCTACGCTGTTCCCATGGAAAGAACTGTTGTAATACGTATGTTTACAACGTTTTAGAGCAAACGGAATCGTTTTATTCCATTCGAAAGGTGTACTTTATAAGAAATTAAGGTAAACTCTTTTTGCTGGGCTAAGTTTTCACTAAGTTTCATGGGGAACTATAAGAAACCCTCGGTGTAAGAAGTTCCTATCTGTTCTCATGGACAGAACTGTTGTAATACGCATGTTTACAACGTTTTAGAGCAAACGGAATCGTTTTAGTCCATGCGAAAGGCGAACTTTATAAGAATTTGGGGTTAAATTCTTATTGCAGGGCAAGGTTTTCACTAAGTTTCATGGGGAACAATAAGAAACCCTAGGTGTAATAAATTCTAGGCTGTTTCTATGGTCAGAACTGTTGTAATACGTATGTTTACAACGTTTTAGAGGGAACGGAATCGTTTTATTCCATGCGAAAGGCGTATTTTATAAGAAATTAAGGTGAACTCTTATTGCGAGGCAAAGTTTTTACTAAGTTTCATGGGGAACTATAAGAAACCCTCGGTGTAATAAGTTCTAGGCTGTTCCAATGGACAGAACTGTTGCAATACATTGTTGACATTCCTAAAGAAAGTATTGTTTCAATTATTTTGAACTCCTGCACATGTTGTCATCTACCATTAACGATGCTATTGATTTCAAAACAAACAGGCAGGATGGCCGTGTGGTCTAAAGTGCTGGTTTAAGGCACCAGTTACTTCGATGGCGTTGGTTCGAGTCCTACTTCTGTCATTTTGTTGACATTCCTAAAGAAAGTATTGTTTCAATTATTTTGAACACCTGCGCATGTTGTCATTTACCATTAACGATGCTATTGGTTTCAAAACAAACAGGCAGGATCGCCGTGTGGTCTAAAATGCTGGTTTAAGGCAACAGTGAAATTGGTGGCGTGGGTTTGAGTCCCATTCCTGACGTTTTGTTGACATTGCTATACAAAGTATTTTTTCCTTTATTTTGAAAACATGTACAAGGTGTCATCTACCATTATCCATGCTATTGACCACAACACATACAGGCAGGATGGCTGAGTGATATGAGGCACTGGTTTCTGGGCACCAGTCACCTCGGCGGCGTGGGTTCCAGTCCCACTTCTTTCATTTTGTGACATTCCTATACAAAGTATTGTTTCCTTTATTTTGAACACCTGCAAAAGGTATCTTCTACCATTATCCATGCTATTGACTACAATACATACAGGCAGAATGGTCCAATGCTATGAGGCGCTGGTTTCCGGGCTTAAGCCACTTCGGTGGCGTGGGTTCCAGTCCCACTCCTATCATTTTGTTGAAATTCCTATACAAAGTATTGCTTCCTTTATTTTGAACACCTGCAAATGTTATCTTCTACCATCATCCATGCTATTGACCACAAAACATACAGGCAGGACGACCGACTTGTATGAGGTGCTTGTTTTAGGCACCAGTCACTTGGGTGGTGTGGGTTCGAGTCCTACTGCTGTCATTTTGTTGACATTCGTAAAGAAAGCAGTGTTTCCTTTATTTTGAACACCTGCACATGGTTTCATCTAGTATTATCGATGCTATTGACCTCAAAACATACAGACAAGATGACCTTGTGGTCTAAGGTGCTGGTTTAAGGCACTAGTCACTTCCGTGGTGTGGGTTCGAGACCCACTCCTGTCATTTTGTTGACATCCTATACAAATTATTGTTTCCGTTACTTTGAAAACCTGCACATTGTATCTTCTACCATTATCCATGCTATTGACCACAAAAAATACAGGCAGGATGGCCGAGTGGTGTGAGGCGTTAGTTTACGGGCATCAGTCACTTGGGTGGATTGGGTTCGAGTCCAACTCCTGTCATTTTTTTGACATTCCTATAAAAAGTACTGCTTCCTTCATTTTGAACACCTGCACATGGTATCTCCTACCATGATCTATGCTATTGACCACAAAACATACAGGCAGGATGGCCGAGTGGTATGAGGCGCTGCTTTAAAGGCACCAGTCAAGTTGTTGTTGTGGGTTCCAGTCCCACTCCTGTCATTTTGTGACATTCCTATACAAAGTATTGCTTCCTTTATTTTGAATAACTGCTTATGGTATCTTCTACCATCATCCATGCTAATGACTTCAAGACATACAGGCAGTATGGCCGAGTTGAATGAGGTGCTGGTTTTAGGCACAAGTCACTTCAGTGGCGTGGGTTGGGCTCCTACTTTTCTCATTTTCTTGACATTCCTAAAGAAAGTATTGTTTCCATTATTTTGAAAACATGCACATGGTGTCATCTACCATTATCCACGCTATTGACCTAAAAGCGAACAGGCAGGATGGCCGTGTGGTCTAAGGTGCAGGTTTAAGGGACCAGTCCATTCGGTGGCGTGGGTTTGAGTCCCATTCCTGACATTTTGTTTACATTGCTATACAAAGTAAAGTGTTCTTTATATTGAACACCTGCACATGGTTTCATCTACAATAATAGATACTATTGACCTCAAAACATACAGACAAGATGGCCGAGTGGTGAGAGGCGCTGGTTTAAGGCACCAGTCACTTGGGTGGCGTGGATTTGAGTCTTACTCCGGTCATTTTGTTGACATTACTAAAGAAAGAATTGTTTCCTTTATTTTGAACACCTGCACATGGTGTCATTTACCATTATCCATGCTATTGACCTCAAAACATACAGGCAAGATTGCCGTGTGATCTAAGGTGCTGGTTTAAGGCACCAGGCACTTCGGTGGTGTGGGTCTGAGTCCCATTCCTGATATTTCATCGACATTGCTATACAACGTATTGTATCTTTTATATTGAACACCTGCGAATGGTATCTTCTACCATAATCCATGCTATTGACCACAAAACTAAAGGCAGGATGGCCGAGTGGTAAGAGGCGCTGGTTGAAGGCACCAGTCACTTCATTTGTGTGGGTCCGAGACCAACTCCTGTCATTTTGTTGACATCCTATACAAATTATTGTTTCCGTTACTTTGAAAACCTGCACATTGTATCTTTACCATTATCCATGCTATTGACAACAAAATATACAGGCAGTATTGCCGAGTGGTATGAGGCGTTAGTTTATGGGCATCAGTCACTTCGTTGGCGTGGGTTCGAGTCCTACTCCTGTCATTTTGTTGATATTCCTATACAAAGTATTGCTTCCTTTATTTTGAACACCTGCACATGGTATCTCCTACCATCACCCATGCTATTGACCACAAAACATACAGGCAGGTTGGCTGAGGGGAAAGAGCCGCTGGTTAAAGGCATCAGTCACTTCAGTTCCGTGGGTTGGAGACCCACTCCTGTCATTTTGTTGACATCCTAAACAAAGTAATGTTTACTTTATTTTGAACACCTGCACATGGTTTCTTCTACAATCATCCTTGCAATTGAATACAAAACATACAGGCAGGATGGCCGAGTTGTAAGAGGCGCTGATTTAAGGCACCAGTCACTTTGATGGTGTGGGTTCGCGACCAATCCCTGTCATTTTGTTGACATTCCTATACAAAGTATTGGTTCCTGTATTCTGAACACCTGCACATGGTATCATTTACAATAATCCATGCGCTTGACCAAAAAGCATACAGGCAGGATGGCGGAGTGGTATGAGGCGCTGGTTTAGTCACCAGTCACTTTGGTGCCGTGGAGTCAAGACTCACTCTTTTTAATTTTGTTGTCATTCCGATATAAAGTATTGTTTCCTTTATTTTGAACAACTGCACATGTTATCTTCTACCATCATGCATGCAATTAAACACAAAACATATAGGCAGGATGGCCGAGTGAAAAGAGGCGCTGGTTAAAGGTATCAGTCACTTCGGTTCCTAGGGTTCGAAACCAACTCCTGTCATTTTGTTGACATCCTAAACAAAGTATTGTTTCCTTTATATTGAAAACCTGCACATGGTATCTTTTACCATTATTCATGCAATTGAACACACAACATACAGCAGCATGGCGCAGTGGTCTAAGTCAGTGGCTTCAGGCACCGGTCACTTCTGTGGCGTGGGTGCGAGTCAAACTCCTGTCATCTAGATGACATTCCTACAAAAAGTATTTTTTCCTATATTTTGAACACCTGTACATGGTATCTTCTACCCTAATCCATGCTATTGATCACATATCATACAGGCAGAATGGCTAAGTGGTCTATGTCACCGGCCTAAGGCTTCAGTCACTTCGGTGGCGGGGGTTCAAGACCCATTCCTATCATTTATAATGACATCCTATACAAAGAATTGTTTCCCTTATTTCCAATACCTGCATATGGTATCTTTCACCATCATCCACGCTATTGACCTGAAAACATACAGGCAGGATGGCCGACAAGATTGAGGTGCTGGTTTTAGACACCAGTCACTTCAGTGGCGTTGGTTCGAGTCCTACTCCTATCATTTTGCTGACATTCCTAAAGAAAGTATTGTTTCCATTATTTTAAACACCTGCACATGGTGTCATCTACCATTTTCCATGCTATTGACAAAAAACATACAGGAAGGATGGCCGAGTTGAATGAGGTGCTAGTTTTAGGCACCAGTCACTTTTGTGGCGTGGGTTCGAGTTCTACTCCTGTCATTTTGTTGACATTCTTAAAGAAAGTATTGTTTCCTTTATTTTGAACACATGCATATGGTGTCATCCACCATTATCCATGCTATTGACAACAAAACATACAGGCAAGATGGCCGTGTGGTCTAAGGCTCTGGTTTAAGGCACCAGCCACTTCGGTGGGGTAGGTTTGAGTCCCATTTCTGGCATTTTGTCGACATTACTATAGAAAGTATTGTATCCTTTATATTAAACACCTGCACATGGTATCTTATACCATCATTCATGCAATTGAACACACAACATAGAGGCAGGATGCCCAAGTTGTATGAGGCGCTGGTTTAAGGCATCAGTCATTTCGCTGCCGTGAGTTTGAGACCCACTCCTGTCATTTTGTTGACATATTAAACAAAATATTGTTTCCTTTTTTTTGAAAACCTGCACATTGTATCTTTTACCCTCATTCATTCAATTGAAAACACAACATACAGCAGGATGACGCAGTGGTCTAATTCAGTGGCTTAAGGTACCAGTCACTTCTGTGGCGTGGATTTGAATCCAACTCCTGTCATTTTGATGACATTCCTACACAAAGTATTGTTTCCTGTATTTTGAACACCTGCACATGGTGTCATTTACCATTATCCATGCTATTGACTTCAAAAGATACAGCCAAGATGGCCTTGTGGTTTAAGGTTTGGTTTAAGACACCAGTCAATTCGGTGGCGTGGGTTTGAGTCTCATGACTAACATTTTGTCGACAAGGCTATACAAAGTATTGTATCCTTTAAATTGAACACCTGCAAATGGTATCTCTTACCATCATCGATGCTATTGACCACAAAACATACAGGAAGGATAGCCGAGTGCTAAGAGGCGCTGGTTTAAGGCACCAGTCACTTCGGTGCCGTGGGTTCAAATCCTATTCCTGTCATTTTGTTGGCATCCTAAACAAAGAATTGTTTCCTTTATTTAGAAAACCTGCACATGGTATCTTTTACCATCATTCATTCAATTGAAGACACAACATACAGCAGGATGACGCAGTGGTCTAAGTCAGTGGCTTAAGGTACCAGTCACTTCTGTGGCGTGGATTTGAATCCAACTCCTGTCATTTTGATGACATTCCTACACAAAGTATTGTTTCCTGTATTTTGAACACCTGCACATGGTGTCATTTACCATTATCCATGCTATTGACTTCAAAAGATACAGCCAAGATGGCCTTGTGGTTTAAGGTTTGGTTTAAGACACCAGTCAATTAGGTGGCGTGGGTTTGAGTCTCATGACTAACATTTTGTCGACAAGACTATACAAAGTATTGTATCCTTTAAATTGAACACCTGCAAATGGTATCTCTTACCATCATCGATGCTATTGACCACAAAACATACAGGAAGGATAGCCGAGTGCTAAGAGGCGCTGGTTTAAGGCACCAGTCACTTCGGTGCCGTGGGTTCAAATCCTATTCCTGTCATTTTGTTGGCATCCTAAACAAAGAATTGTTTCCTTTATTTAGAAAACCTGCACATGGTATCTTTTACCATCACTCATGCAATTGAATACACAACATACAGCAGCATGGTGCAGTGGTCTAAGTCAGTGGTCTTGTCATTTTGTTGACATCCTATAACAAACCCTCGTTGTAATAATTTCTACGCTGTTCCCATGGAAAGAACTGTTGTAATACGTATGTTTACAACGTTTTAGAGCAAACGGAATCGTTTTATTCCATTCGAAAGGTGTACTTTATAAGAAATTAAGGTAAACTCTTTTTGCTGGGCTAAGTTTTCACTAAGTTTCATGGGGAACTATAAGAAACCCTCGGTGTAAGAAGTTCCTATCTGTTCTCATGGACAGAACTGTTGTAATACGCATGTTTACAACGTTTTAGAGCAAACGGAATCGTTTTAGTCCATGCGAAAGGCGAACTTTATAAGAATTTGGGGTTAAATTCTTATTGCAGGGCAAGGTTTTCACTAAGTTTCATGGGGAACAATAAGAAACCCTAGGTGTAATAAATTCTAGGCTGTTTCTATGGTCAGAACTGTTGTAATACGTATGTTTACAACGTTTTAGAGGGAACGGAATCGTTTTATTCCATGCGAAAGGCGTATTTTATAAGAAATTAAGGTGAACTCTTATTGCGAGGCAAAGTTTTTACTAAGTTTCATGGGGAACTATAAGAAACCCTCGGTGTAATAAGTTCTAGGCTGTTCCAATGGACAGAACTGTTGCAATACATTGTTGACATTCCTAAAGAAAGTATTGTTTCAATTATTTTGAACTCCTGCACATGTTGTCATCTACCATTAACGATGCTATTGATTTCAAAACAAACAGGCAGGATGGCCGTGTGGTCTAAAGTGCTGGTTTAAGGCACCAGTTACTTCGATGGCGTTGGTTCGAGTCCTACTTCTGTCATTTTGTTGACATTCCTAAAGAAAGTATTGTTTCAATTATTTGAACACCTGCGCATGTTGTCATTTACCATTAACGATGCTATTGGTTTCAAAACAAACAGGCAGGATCGCCGTGTGGTCTAAAATGCTGGTTTAAGGCAACAGTGAAATTGGTGGCGTGGGTTTGAGTCCCATTCCTGACGTTTTGTTGACATTGCTATACAAAGTATTTTTTCCTTTATTTTGAAAACATGTACAAGGTGTCATCTACCATTATCCATGCTATTGACCACAACACATACAGGCAGGATGGCTGAGTGGTATGAGGCACTGGTTTCCGGGCACCAGTCACCTCGGCGGCGTGGGTTCCAGTCCCACTTCTTTCATTTTGTGACATTCCTATACGAAGTATTGTTTCCTTTATTTTGAACACCTGCAAAAGGTATCTTCTACCATTATCCATGCTATTGACTACAATACATACAGGCAGAATGGTCCAATGCTATGAGGCGCTGGTTTCCGGGCTTAAGCCACTTCGGTGGCGTGGGTTCCAGTCCCACTCCTATCATTTTGTTGAAATTCCTATACAAAGTATTGCTTCCTTTATTTTGAACACCTGCAAATGTTATCTTCTACCATCATCCATGCTATTGACCACAAAACATACAGGCAGGACGACCGACTTGTATGAGGTGCTTGTTTTAGGCACCAGTCACTTGGGTGGTGTGGGTTCGAGTCCTACTGCTGTCATTTTGTTGACATTCGTAAAGAAAGCAGTGTTTCCTTTATTTTGAACACCTGCACATGGTTTCATCTAGTATTATCGATGCTATTGACCTCAAAACATACAGACAAGATGACCTTGTGGTCTAAAGTGCTGGTTTAAGGCACTAGTCACTTCCGTGGTGTGGGTTCGAGACCCACTCCTGTCATTTTGTTGACATCCTATACAAATTATTGTTTCCGTTACTTTGAAAACCTGCACATTGTATCTTCTACCATTATCCATGCTATTGACCACAAAAAATACAGGCAGGATGGCCGAGTGGTGTGAGGCGTTAGTTTACGGGCATCAGTCACTTCGGTGGATTGGGTTCGAGTCCAACTCCTGTCATTTTTTGACATTCCTATAAAAAGTACTGCTTCCTTCATTTTGAACACCTGCACATGGTATCTCCTACCATGATCTATGCTATTGACCACAAAACATACAGGCAGGATGGCCGAGTGGTATGAGGCGCTGCTTTAAAGGCACCAGTCAAGTTGTTGTTGTGGGTTCCAGTCCCACTCCTGTCATTTTGTGACATTCCTATACAAAGTATTGCTTCCTTTATTTTGAATAACTGCTTATGGTATCTTCTACCATCATCCATGCTAATGACTTCAAGACATACAGGCAGTATGGCCGAGTTGAATGAGGTGCTGGTTTTAGGCACAAGTCACTTCAGTGGCGTGGGTTGGGCTCCTACTTTTCTCATTTTCTTGACATTCCTAAAGAAAGTATTGTTTCCATTATTTTGAAAACATGCACATGGTGTCATCTACCATTATCCACGCTATTGACCTAAAAGCGAACAGGCAGGATGGCCGTGTGGTCTAAGGTGCAGGTTTAAGGGACCAGTCCATTCGGTGGCGTGGGTTTGAGTCCCATTCCTGACATTTTGTTTACATTGCTATACAAAGTAGAGTATTCTTTATATTGAACACCTGCAAATGGTATCTCCTTCCATTATCCATGCTATTGACGAAAAAACATACAGGCAGGATGGCCGAGTGGTAAGAGGCGCTGGTTTGAGGCACCAGTCACTTTTGTGGCGTGGGTTTGAGTCTTACTCCGGTCATTTTGTTGACATTACTAAGGAAAGAATTGTTTCCTTTATTTTGAACACCTGCACATGGTGTCATTTACCATTATCCATGCTATTGACCTGAAAACATACAGGCAAGATGGGCGTATGATCTAAGGTGCTGGTTTAAAGCACCAGTCACTTTGGTGGCGTGGGTCTGAGTCCCATTCCTGATATTTCCTCGACATTGCTATACAACGTATTGTATCTTTTATATTGAACACCTGCAAATGGTATCTTCTACCATAATCTATGCTATTGACCACAAAACTAAAGGCAGGATGGCCGAGTGGTAAGAGGCGCTGGTTGAAGGCACCAGTCACTTCTTGGTGTGGGTCCGAGACCAACTCCTGTCATTTTGTTGACATCCTATACAAATTATTGTTTCCGTTACTTTGAAAACCTGCACATTGTATCTTTACCATTATCCATGCTATTGACAACAAAATATACAGGCAGTATGGCCGAGTGGCATGAGGCGTTAGTTTATGGGCATCAGTCACTTCGTTGGCGTGGGTTCGAGTCCAACTCCTGTCATTTTGTTGATATTCCTATACAAAGTATTGCTTCCTTTATTTTGAACACATGCACATGGTATCTCCTACCATCACCCATGCTATTGACCACAAAACATACAGGCAGGTTGGCTGAGGGGTAAGAGCCGCTGGTTAAAGGCATCAGTCACTTCAGCACCGTGGGTTGGAGACCCACTCCTGTCATTTTGTTGACATCCTAAACAAAGTAATGTTTACTTTATTTTGAACACCTGCACATGGTTTCTTCTACAATCATCCTTGCAATTGAATACAAAACATACAGGCAGGATGGCCGAGTTGTAAGAGGTGCTGATTTAAGGCACCAGTCACTTTGATGGTGTGGGTTCGCGACCAATCCCTGTCATTTTGTTGACATTCCTATACAAAGTATTGTTTCCTGTATTTTGAACACCTGCACATGGTATCATTTACAATAATCCATGCGCTTGACCAAAAAGCATACAGGCAGGATGGCCGAGTGGTATGAGGCGCTGGTTTAGTCACCAGTCATTTTGGTGCCGTGGGTTCAAGACTCACTCTATTTAATTTTGTTGTCATTCCGATATAAAGTATTGTTTCCTTTATTTTGAACAACTGCACATGTTATCTTCTACCATCATGCATGCAATTGAATACAAAACATATAGGCAGGATGGCCGAGTGAAAAGAGGCGCTGGTTAAAGGTATCAGTCACCTCGGTTCCTAGGGTTCGAAACCAACTCCTGTCATTTTGTTGACATCCTAAACAAAGTATTGTTTCCTTTATATTGAAAACCTGCACATGGTATCTTTTACCATTATTCATGCAATTGAACACACAACATACAGTGGCATGGCGCAGTGGTCTTAGTCAGTGGCTTCAGGCACCGGTCACTTCTGTGGCGTGGGTGCGAGTCAAACTCCTGTCATCTAGATGACATTCCTACAAAAAGTATTTTTTCCTGTATTTTGAACACCTGTACATGGTGATTTCTACCCTAATCCATGCTATTGATCACATATCATACAGGCAGAATGGCTATGTTGTCTATGTCACCGGCCTAAGGATTCAGTCACTTCGGTGGCGGGGGTTCAAGACCCATTCCTATCATTTATAATGACATCCTATACAAAGAATTGTTTCCCTTATTTCCAATACCTGCATATGGTATCTTTCACCATCAACCACGCTATTGACCTGAAAACATACAGGCAAAATGGCCGACAAGATTGAGGTGCTGGTTTTAGACACCAGTCACTTCAGTGGCGTTGGTTCGAGTCCTACTCCTATCATTTTGCTGACATTCCTAAAGAAAGTATTGTTTCCATTATTTTAAACACCTGCACATGGTGTCATCTACCATTTTCCATGCTATTGACAAAAAACATACAGGAAGGATGGCCGATTGTTATGAGGCGATGGTTTATGGGCACGAGTCACTTCGGTGGCGTGGGTTCAATTCCCTTTCCTGTCATTTTGTTGACATTTCTATAGAAAAGTTTTGTTTCCCTTATTTTAACACCTACACATGGTATCTTTTACCATTAACCATGCTACTCAACACACGTCATACAGGCAGGATGGCCGAGTGGTCTGAGGCGCTGGTTTAAAGCACTAGACACTTCGGTGGCGTTCGTTCGAGTCCCCCTCCTGTCACCTTGTTGACATTCCTATACAAAGTATTGTTTCCCTAATTTTGAAAACTTGCCCATGGTATCTTCTACTATCATCATGTATTCAACCTCAAAACAAACAGGCAGGATGGTAGAGTGCTAAAAGGTGCTGGTTTAAAGCACCAGTCAGTTCGGTGCTGCGGGTTCAAGACCAACTTCTTTCATTTTGTTGACAACCTATACAAAGTATTGTTTCCTTTATATTAAAAACCCGCACATGGTATCTCGTACCATCATCCATGCTATTGATCACAAAACATACAGGCAGGATGGCTGAGTGGTATGAGGCGCTGGCTCACAGGCACCAGTCACTTCGGTGGTGTGGATTCAAGTCCCACTCCTGTCATTTTGTTGACATTCCAACACAAAGTATTGTTTCCTTTATTTTGAACACCTGCATATGGTATCTTCTACCATAATCCATGCTATTGAACAAACAACATACAGGCAGAATGGCTGAGTGGTCTATATCGCCGGCCTAAGGCTTCAGTCACTTCTGCGGCGTGGGTTCAAGACCCATTCCTATCATTTATGTTGGCAACCTATACAAAGTAATGTTTCCTGTATTTTGAACACCTGCACATGGTATCATTTACCATAATCCATGCTACTGACCAGAAAATATACAGGCAGGATGGCCGAGTGGTTTGAGGTGCTGGTTTAAGGCACCAGTCACTTTGGTGCCGTGGGTTCAAGACCAAATCCATTCATTGTGTTGTCATTCCAATATAAAGTATTGTTTCCTATATTTTGAACACCTGCACATGGTATCTTCTACCATTATCCATGCTATTGACCACAAAACATACAGGCAGGATGGCCGAGAAGAATGAGGTGCTGGTTTTAGACACCAGTCACTTCGGTAGTGTGGGGTCGAGTCCTACTCCTACCATTTTGTTGAAATTCCTAAAGAAAGTATTGTATCCATTATTTTGAACACCTGCACATGGTGTCATCTACCATTATCCATGCTATTGACCTCAAAACAAACAGGCAGGATGGCCGTGTGGTCTAAGGTGCTGGTTTAAGGCACCAGTCAATTCGTTGGCGTGGGTCCGAGTTCTATTCCTGACATTTTTTGACGTTGCTATACAAAGTATTGTTTCCTTTATTTTGAAAACCTGCACATGGTATCTTCTACCATTATCCATGCTATTTACCACAAAACATACAGGCAGGATGGCCGAGTGGTAAGAGGCGCTGGTTTAAGGCACCATTCACTTCGCGGGTGTTGGTTCAAGTCCCACCCCTGTCACTTTGTTGAAAGCCCTATACAAAGTATTGTTTACCTTATTTCGAACACCTGCACATGGTATCTTCTACCATAATCCATTCTATTGACCTCATAACATACAGGCTGGATGCCCGAGTGGTAAGAGGCACTGGTTAATGGGTACCAGTAATTCTGGTGGCGTGGGTTCGAGTCCCATTCCTGACATTTTGTCGATATTGCTATACAAAGTATTTTATCCTCTATATTGAACACCTGCAAATGATATCTTCTACAATCATCTATTATATTGACCACAAACATACAGGCAGGATGGCCGAGTGGTATGAGGTGCCTGTTTTAGGCACCAGTTACTTTGGTGGTATGGGATGGAGTCCTACTCCTGTCATTTTTTTGACATTACTAAAGAAACTAGTTTTTCCTTTATTTTGAACACCTGCACATGGTGTCATCTACGATTATCGACGCTATTGAACTCAAAACATACAGGCAAAATTGCCTTGTGGTCTAAGGTGTTGGTTGAAGGCACCAGTCACTTCAGTGTTGTGGGTTTGAGTCCGATTCCTGACATTTTGTTGTTCTTGCTATACAAAGTATTGTATGTTTTATATTGAACACCTGAAAATGGTGTCATCCACCATCATCCATGTAATTGACCTCAAAACATACAGGCAAGATGGCCTTGTGGTCTAAGGTGCTGGTTTAAGGCACCAGTCACTTCGGTGGCGTGGGTCTAAGTCCCATTCCTGATATTTCATCGACATTGCTATACAACGTATTGTATCTTTTATATTGAACACCTGCAAATGGTATCTTCTACCATAATCTATGCTATTGACCACAAAACTAAAGGCAGGATGGCCGAGTGGTATGAGGCGCTGGTTGAAGGCACCAGTCACTTCTTGGTGTGGGTCCGAGACCAACTCCTGTCATTTTGTTGACATCCTAAACAAAGTAATGTTTACTTTATTTTGAACACCTGCACATGGTTTCTTCTACAATCATCCTTGCAATTGAATACAAAACATACAGGCAGGATGGCCGAGTTGTAAGAGGCGCTGATTTAAGGCACCAGTCATTTTGAAGGTGTGGGTTCGCGACCAATCCCTGTCATTTTGTTGACATTCCTATACAAAGTATTGTTTCCTGTATTTTGAACACCTGCACATGGTATCATTTACAATAATCCATGCGCTTGACCAAAAAGCATACAGGCAGGATGGCCGAGTGGTATGAGGCGCTGGTTTAGTCACCAGTCATTTTGGTGCCGTGGGTTCAAGACTCACTCTATTTAATTTTGTTGTCATTCCGATATAAAGTATTGTTTCCTTTATTTTGAACAACTGCACATGTTATCTTCTACCATCATGCATGCAATTGAACACAAAACATATAGGCAGGATGGCCGAGTGAAAAGAGGCGCTGATTAAAGGTATCAGTCACTTCGGTTCCGAGGGTTCGAAACCAACTCCTCTCATTTTGTTGACATCCTAAACAAAGTATTGTTTCCTTTATATTGAAAACCTGCACATGGTATCTTTTACCATTATTCATGCAATTGAACACACAACATACAGTGGCATGGCGCAGTGGTCTTAGTCAGTGGCTTCAGGCACCGGTCACTTCTGTGGCGTGGGTGCGAGTCAAACTCCTGTCATCTAGATGACATTCCTACAAAAAGTATTTTTTCCTGTATTTTGAACACCTGTACATGGTATCTTCTACCCTAATCCATGCTATTGATCACATATCATACAGGCAGAATGGCTATGTGGTCTATGTCACCGGCCTAAGGCTTCAGTCACTTCGGTGGCGGGGGTTCAAGACCCATTCCTATCATTTATAATGACATCCTATACAAAGAATTGTTTCCCTTATTTCCAATACCTGCATATGGTATCTTTCACCATCAACCACGCTATTGACCTGAAAACATACAGGCAAAATGGCCGACAAGATTGAGGTGCTGGTATTAGACAACAGTCACTTCAGTGGCGTTGGTTCGAGTCCTACTCCTATCATTTTGCTGACATTCCTAAAGAAAGTATTGTTTCCATTATTTTAAACACCTGCACATGGTGTCATCTACCATTTTCCATGCTATTGACAAAAAACATACAGGAAGGATGGCCGATTGTTATGAGGCGATGGTTTATGGGCACGAATCACTTCGATGGCGTGGGTTCAATTCCCTTTCCTGTCATTTTGTTGACATTTCTATAGAAAAGTTTTGTTTCCTTTATTTTAACACCTACACATGGTATCTTTTACCATTAACCATGCTACTCAGCACACATCATACAGGCAGGATGGCCGAGTGGTCTGAGGCGCTGGTTTAAGGCACTAGACACTTCGGTGGCGTTCGTTCGAGTCCCCCTGCTGTCACCTTGTTGACATTCCTATACAAAGTATTGTTTCCCTAATTTTGAAAACTTGCCCATGGTATCTTCTACTATCATCATGTATTCAACCTCAAAACAAACAGGCAGGATGGTAGAGTGCTAAGAGGTGCTGGTTTAAGGCACCAGTCAGTTCGGTGCCGTGGGTTCAAGACCAACTTCTTTCATTTTGTTGACAACCTATACAAAGTATTGTTTCCTTTATATTAAAAACCCGCACATGGTATCTCGTACCATCATCCATGCTATTGATCACAAAACATACAGGCAGGATGGCTGAGTGGTATGAGGCGCTGGCTCACAGGCACCAGTCACTTCGGTGGTGTGGATTCAAGTCCCACTCCTGTCATTTTGTTGACATTCCAACACAAAGTATTGTTTCCTTTATTTTGAACACCTGCATATGGTATCTTCTACCATAATCCATGCTATTGAACAAACAACATACAGGCAGAATGGCTGAGTGGTCTATATCGCCGGCCTAAGGCTTCAGTCACTTCTGCGGCGTGGGTTCAAGACCCATTCCTATCATTTATGTTGGCAACCTATACAAAGTAATGTTTCCTGTATTTTGAACACCTGCACATGGTATCATTTACCATAATCCATGCTACTGACCAGAAAATATACAGGCAGGATGGCCGAGTGGTTTGAGGTGCTGGTTTAAGGCACCAGTCACTTTGGTGCCGTGGGTTCAAGACCAAATCCATTCATTGTGTTGTCATTCCAATATAAAGTATTGTTTCCTATATTTTGAACACCTGCACATGGTATCTTTCACCATTATCCATGCTATTGACCACAAAACATACAGGCAGGATGGCCGAGAAGAATGAGGTGCTGGTTTTAGACACCAGTCACTTCGGTAGTGTGGGGTCGAGTCCTACTCCTACCATTTTGTTGAAATTCCTAAAGAAAGTATTGTATCCATTATTTTGAACACCTGCACATGGTGTCATCTACCATTATCCATGCTATTGACCTCAAAACAAACAGGCAGGATGGCCGTGTGGTCTAAGGTGCTGGTTTAAGGCACCAGTCAATTCGTTGGCGTGGGTCCGAGTTCTATTCCTGACATTTTTTTGACGTTGCTATACAAAGTATTGTTTCCTTTATTTTGAAAACCTGCACATGGTATCTTCTACCATTATCCATGCTATTTACCACAAAACATACAGGCAGGATGGTCGAGTGGTAAGAGGCGCTAGTTTAAGGCACCATTCACTTCGCTGGTGTTGGTTCAAGTCCCACCCCTGTCACTTTGTTGAAAGCCATATACAAAGTATTGTTTACCTTATTTCGAACACCTGCACATGGTATCTTCTACCATAATCCATTCTATTGACCTCATAACATACAGGCTGGATAGCCGAGTGGTAAGAGGCACTGGTTAATGGGTACCAGTAATTCTGGTGGCGTGGGTTCGAGTCCCATTCCTGACATTTTGTCGATATTGCTATACAAAGTATTTTATCCTCTATATTGAACACCTGCAAATGATATCTTCTACAATCATCCATTATATTGACCACAAACATACAGGCAAGATGGCCGAGTGGTATGAGGTGCCTGTTTTAGGCACCAGTTACTTTGGTGGTATGGGATGGAGTCCTACTCCTGTCATTTTTTGACATTACTAAAGAAACTAGTTTTTCCTTTATTTTGAACACCTGCACATGGTGTCATCTACGATTATCGACGCTATTGAACTCAAGACATACAGGCAAAATTGCCTTGTGGTTTAAGGTGTTGGTTGAAGGCACCAGTCACTTCAGTGTTGTGGGTTTGAGTCCGATTCCTGACATTTTGTTGTTCTTGCTATACAAAGTATTGTATGCTTTATATTGAACACCTGAAAATGGTGTCATCCACCATCATCCATGTAATTGACCTCAAAACATACAGGCAAGATGGCCTTGTGGTCTAAGGTGCTGGTTTAAGGCACCAGTCACTTCGGTGGCGTGGGTCTAAGTCCCATTCCTGATATTTCATCGACATTGCTATACAAAGTATTGTATCTTTTATATTGGACACCTGGAAATGGTATCTTCTACCATCATCTATGCTATTGACCTCAAAAAATAAGGCAGGTTGGCCGAGTGGTAAGAGGCGCTGGTTGGAGGCACCAGGCACTTCATTGGTGTAGGTTCGAGACCCACTCCTGTCATTTTGTTGACATCCTATACAAATTATTGTTTCCGTTATTTTAAAAACCTGCACCCCATTATTGATGCTATTGAGCACAAAATATACAGGCAGTAAGGCCGAGTTGTATGTGGCGCTAGTTTATGGGCATCAGTCACTTCAGTGGCGTGGGTTCGAGTCCCACTCTTGTCATTTTGTTGACATTCCTATACAAAGTATTGCTTCCTTTTTTTTGAACACCTGCACCTGGTGTCATCTACCATTATCCATGCTATTGACCTCAATAAATACAGGCAGGATGGCCTAGTGATAAGCGGCGATGGTGTAAGGCACCACTCACTTTGGTGGTGTGGGTTCCAGACCCACTCCTGTCTTTTTGTTGACCATTTTATACAATATATTGTTTCCTTTATTTTGAAAACCTGCAGCCCATTATTCATGCTATTGACCACAAAATATACAGGCAGTATGGCCGAGTGGTATGAGGTGGTAGTTTATGGGCGCCAGTCACCTCGGTGGCCTTGGTTCGAGTCCTACTCTTGTCTTTTTCTTGACATTCCTATACAAAGTATTGCTTTCTTTTTTTTAACACATGCACATGGTATCTCCTACCATCATCCATGCTATTGAACACAGAACATACAGGCAGGATGGCGGAGTGGTCTAAGGCGTTGGTTTTAGGCACCAGTCACTTCGGTTGCGTGGGTTCAAGTCCTAATCCTGTCATTTTTGTTGACCTTCCTAAAGTAAGTATTGTTTCCTTTATTTTGAACACCTGCACCTGGTGTCATTTACCATTATCCATGCTATTGACTTCAAAAGATACAGCTAAGATGGCCCTGGGTTTAAGGTGATGGTTTAAGACACCAGTCAATTCGGTGGCATGGGTTTGAGTCTCATGACTAACATTTTGTCGACAAGGCTATACAAAGTCTTGTATCCTTTATATTGAACACCTGCAAATGTTATCTCTTACCATCATTGATACTATTGACCACAAAACATACAGGAAGAATGGCCGAGTGCTAAGAGGCGCTGCTTTAAGGCACCAGTTATTTCGGTGCCGGTGGTTCAAATCCTACTCCTGTCTTTTTGTTCACATCCTAAACAAAGAATTCTTTCCTTTATTTTGAAAACCTGCACATGGTATCTTTTACCATCACTCATGCAATTGAACACACAACATACAGCAGCATGGCGCAGTGGTCTAAGTAAGTGGGTTAAGGCACTAGTCACTTCTGTGGTGTGGGTTCGAATCCAACTCCTGTCATTTTGTTGACATCCTATACAAAGTATTGTTTCCTTAATTTTGAAAACCTGCACATGGTATCTTTTACCATTATCCATGTTTATGACCACAAAACAAACAGGCAGTAAGGCCGAGTGGTATGAGGCGTTAGTTTACGGGCATCAGTCACTTCGATGGCGTGGGTTCGAGTCAAACTCCTGTCATTTTGTTGACATTCCTATACAAAGTATTGCTTCCTTTATTTTGAACACCTGCACATGGTATCTCCTACCATCATGCATGCTATTGACCGCAAAACATACAGGCAGGATGGCCGAGTGGTATGAGGCGCTGCTTTCAAGGCATCAGACACTTCGGTGCCGTGGGGTCAAGACCCACTCCTGTCATTTTGTTGACATCCTATACAAAGTATTGTTTCCTTTCTTTTGAAAACCTGCACATGGTATCTTCTACCATCATCCATGCTATTGACCTCAAGACATACAGGCAGTATGGCCGAGTTGAATGAGGTGCTGGTTTTAGGCACAAGTCACTTCGGTGGCGTGGGTTCCAGACCCACTCCTGTCATTATTCATGCCATTGACCACAAAATATACAGGCAGTATGGCCGAGTGGTATGTGGCGCTAATTTATGGGCACCAGTCACTTCGGTGGCGTGGGTTCGAGTCCCACTCTTTTCATTTTGTTGACATTTCTATACAAAGTATTGCTTTCTTTTTTTTGAACACCTGCACCTGGTGTCATCTACCATTATCCATGCTATTGACCTCAAAAAATACAGGCAGGATGGCCTAGAGGCAAGAGGCGTTGGTTTAAGGCACCAGTCAGTTTGGTGGCGTGGGTTCGAGTCCCACTCCTGTCGTTTTGTTGACATTCCTATAAAAAGTATTGCTACCTTTATTTTGAACATCTGCAAATGGTATCTCCTACCATCATCCATGCTATTGACTACAAAACATACAGGCAGGATGGGCGAGTGGTATGAGGCGCTGGTTTTAGGCACAAGTCACTTTGGTGGCGTGGGTTTGACTCCTACTCTTGTCATTTTGTTGACATTTCTAAAGAAAGTATTGTTTCCATTATTTTGAGCACATGCAAATGGTGTCATCTACCATTATCTATGCTATTTACCTAAAAACGAACAGGCAAGAAGGCCGTGTGGTCTAAGGTGCTTGTTTAAGGCACCAGTCCATTCCCTGGCGTGGGTTTGAGTCCCATTCCTGACATTTTGTTTACATTGCTATAAAAAGTAAAGTATTTTTTATATTGAACACCTGAAAATAGTATCACCTTAAATTATCCATGCTATTGACCACAAAACATACAGGCAGGATGGCCGACTGGTAAGAGGCGCCGGTTTAAGGCACCACTCCCTTCGCTGGTGTTGGTTCAAGTCCCACTCCTGACACTTTGTTGACATCCCTATACAAAGTATTGTTTCCCTTATTTCGAACACCTGCACATGGTATCTTCTACCATAATCCATTCTATTGACCTCATAACATACAGGCAGGATGGCCGAGTGGTAAGAGGCGCTGGTTTATGGGTACCAGTAATTCCGGTGGTGGGGGTTCGAGTTGCATTCCTGACATCTTGTCGACATTGCTATACAAAGTATTCTATCCTTTATATTGAACACCTGCAAATGATATCTTCCACCATCATCCATTATGTTGACCATAAAACATACAGGCAGGATGGCCGAGTGGTATGAGGTGCTTGTTTTAGGCACCAGCCACTTGGCTGGTATGGGTTGGAGTCTTTCTCCTGTCATTTTTTGACATTACTAAAGAAAGTAGTGTTTCCTTTTTTTTGAACACCTGCACGTGATGTCATCTACCAATATCGATGCTATTGAACTGAACACATACAGTCAGGACGGCCGAATGGTATGAGGTGCTGGTTTTAGGCACCAGTCGCTTGGGTGGCGTGGGTTTGAGTCTTACTCCGGTCATTTTGTTGACATTACTAAAGAAAGAATTGTTTCCTTTATTTAGAACACCTGCACATGGTGTCATCTACCATTATCCATGCTATTGACCAAAAAAAAATACAGGCAGGATTGTCGTGTGGTCTAAGGTGCTATTTTAAGGCACCAGTCAATTGATTGGCGTGAGTTTGAATTCCATTCCTATCATTTTGTTGATATTGCTATACAAAGTATTTTTTCCTTTATTTTGAAAACATGTACATGGTGTCATTTACCATTATCCATGCTATTGACCTCAAAAAATACAGGCAGGATGGCCTAGTGGTGAGAGGCGCTGGTTTAAGGCCCCACTCACTTCGGTGATGTGGGTTCAAGACCCACTCCTGTCTTTTCGTTGACATTGCTGTACAAAGTATTGTATCCTTTATATTGAACACCTGCAAATGGTATCTTCTACCACTATCCATGCTATTGATCACAAAACATACAGGCAGGATGGACGAGTGTAAGAGGCGCTGGTTTCCGGGCACCAGTCACTTCGGTTATGTTGGTTCAAGACCTGCCCCTGTCATTTTGTTGACATCCTATACAAAGTATTGTTTCCTTTATTTTGAAAACCTGCACATTGTATCTTCTACCATTATCCATACAATTGACCACAAAACATACAGGAAGGATGGCCGAGTGGTATGAAGCGCTGGTATAAGGCACTAGACACTTCGGTGGTTGGGTTCAGTCCCACTCCTGTTACTTTATTGACATTCCTATAAAAAGTATTGTTTGCCTAATTTAGAAAACCTGCCCATGGTATCTTCTACTATCATCCATGCTATTTACCTCAAAACATACAGGCAGGACGGCTGAGTGGAGTGAAGTGCTGGTTATAGGCACCACTCACTTCGGTGGCTTGGGTTTGAGCCCTACTTCTGTCATTTTGTATACACTCCTAAAGAAATTATTGTTTCCTTTATTTTGAACACCTGCACTTGGTGTCATCTACCATTATCCATGCTATTGACCACAAACATACAGGCAGGATTGCCGAGTTGAAAGAGGTGCTTTTTTCAGGCACAACACACTTCGGTGGCGTTGGTTCGAGTACTACTCCTGTAATTTTGTTGACATTCCTTAAGAAAGTATTGTTTCCTTTAATTTGAACAACTGCACATGGTGTCATCTACGATTGTCCATGCTATTGACCTCAAAACACACAGGCAAGATGGCCGTGTGGTTTAAGGTGCTGGTTTAAGGCACCAGTCAATTCGGTGGCGTGGGTTTGAGTCCCATGACTAACATTTTGTCGACAAGGCTATACAAAGTATTGTTTCCTTTATTTTGAAAACCTGCAAATGGTATCTCTTACCATTATCCATGCTATTGACCATAAATCATACAGGCAGGATGGCCGAGTGGTATGAGACGCTGGTTTAAGGCACCATTCACTTCGGTGCCGTGGGTTCAAGACCCACTCCGGTCATTTTGTTGACATCCTATACAAAGTATCGTTTCCTTTATTTTGAAAACATGCACATGGTATCTTCTACCATTATCATTGCTATTTACCACAAAACATTTACCACAGGCAGGATGGACCATTGTTAGAGGCGTTGGTTTCCGGGCACCAGTCACTTCGTGGGCGTGGGTTCGAGTCCCACTCCTGTCATTTTGTATACACTCCTAAAGAAATTATTGTTTCCTTTATTTTGAACACCTGCACTTGGTGTCATCTACCATTATCCATGCTATTGACCACAAACATACAGGCAGGATTGCCGAGTTGAAAGAGGTGCTTTTTTCAGGCACAACACACTTCGGTGGCGTTGGTTCGAGTACTACTCCTGTAATTTTGTTGACATTCCTTAAGAAAGTATTGTTTCCTTTAATTTGAACAACTGCACATGGTGTCATCTACGATTGTCCATGCTATTGACCTCAAAACACACAGGCAAGATGGCCGTGTGGTTTAAGGTGCTGGTTTAAGGCACCAGTCAATTCGGTGGCGTGGGTTTGAGTCCCATGACTAACATTTTGTCGACAAGGCTATACAAAGTATTGTTTCCTTTATTTTGAAAACCTGCAAATGGTATCTCTTACCATTATCCATGCTATTGACCATAAATCATACAGGCAGGATGGCCGAGTGGTATGAGACGCTGGTTTAAGGCACCATTCACTTCGGTGCCGTGGGTTCAAGACCCACTCCGGTCATTTTGTTGACATCCTATACAAAGTATCGTTTCCTTTATTTTGAAAACATGCACATGGTATCTTCTACCATTATCATTGCTATTTACCACAAAACATTTACCACAGGCAGGATGGACCATTTTTAGAGGCGTTGGTTTCCGGGCACCAGTCACTTCGTGGGCGTGGGTTCGAGTCCCACTCCTGTCATTGTGTGACATTCCTTTTGAAAGTATTGCTTCCTTTATTTTACTAACCTGCATATGGTATCTTCCACCACTATTCATGCTATTGATCACAAAACATCCATGCAGTCACTTCGGTGGGCTGGGTTTGAGTCCAATTTCTGACATTTTGTCGACATTACTATAGAAAGTATTGTATCCTTTATATTAAACACCTGCACATGGTATCTTATACAACATCCATGCAATTGAACACACAACATACAGGCAGGATGGCCAAATGGTAGGAGGCGCTGGTTTAAGGCATCAGTCACTTCGGGGGCCGTGATTTCGAGACCAATTCCTGTCACTTTGTAGACATTCTAAACAAAGTATTGTTTCCTTTATTTTTAAAACCTGCACATGGTATCTTTTACCATCGTTCATGCCATGGTACAAACAACATACAGCAGGATGGCGCAGTGGTCAAAGTAAGTGGCTTAAGATATCAGTCACTTCTGTGGCGTGGATTCGAGTCAATCTCCTGTCATTTTCATGACATTCCTACATAAAGTATTGTTTCCTGTATTTTGAACAACTGCACATGGTATCTTCTACCATAATCCATGCTATTGATCACACAACATACAGGCAAAATGGCTGAGTGGTCTATGTCGCCTGCCTAAGGCTTCAGTCACTTCTGTGGTGTGGGTTCAAGTCCCACTCCAGTCATTTTGTTGTCATTCCTATACAAAGTATTGTTTCCGATATTTGGAACACCTGCACATGGTATCTTCTACCATCATCAATGCTATTGACCTCAAAACATACAGGCAGGATGGCCGAGTGGAATGAGGTGCTGGTTTAAGGCACCAATCACTTTGTTGGCGTGGTTCCGAGTCCTACTATTGTCATTTGGTTGACATTCCTAAAGAAAGTATTGTTTCCTTTATTTTTAACACCTGCACATGGTGTTATTTACCATTATCCATGCTATTTACCTCAAAACATACAGGCAAGTTGGCCGTGTGGTCTAAGGTGCTAGTTTAAGGCACCAGTCGATTCGGTGGCTTGGGTTTGAGACCCACTCCTGTGATTTTGCTGATATCCTATACAAAGTATTGTTTCCTTTATTTTTAAAACCTGCACATGGTATTCTCTAACATTATCAATGCTATTGACCAAAACACATACAGGCAGGATAGTCGATTGGTATGATGTGCTGGTATACAGCCACCAGTCTCTTCAGTGGCGTGGGTTCAAGTCTCACTCCTGTCATTTTGTTGACATTCCAATACAAAATATTGTTTCCTTTATTTTGAAAACCTGCACATTGTATCTTTTACCATCATTCATGCAATCGAACACACAACATACAGCAAAGTGGGGCAGTGGTCTAGGTCAGTGGTTTAAGGCACTAGACACTACGGTGGCGTGGGTTCGAGTCCTACTCCTGTCACTTTGTTGACATCCTATACAAAGTATTGTTTCTCTTATTTCCAATACCTGCACATGGTATCTTCTACCATCATCAGTGCTATTGACCTCAAAACATACAGCCAGGATAGACGAGTGTAAGAGGCGCTGGTTTCCGGGCACCAGTCACTTCGGTTATGTTGGTTCAAGACCTACCCCTGTCATTTTGTTGACATCCTATACAAAGTATTGTTTCCTTTATTTTGAAAACCTGCACATGGTATCTTCTACCATTATCAATGCTTTTGACCGCAAAAAATACAGGCAGGATGGCCGAGTGGTAAGAGGCGCTTGCTTTAGGCAACAGTCACTTCAGTGCCGTGGGTTCATTTCCTACTCCTGTCATTTTGTTGACATCCTAAACAAAGTATTGTTTTAGTCAGTGGCTTAAGGCACCAGTCACTTCTATGGAGTGGGTTGGAGTCCAACTCCTGTCATTTTGATGAAATTCCTACTAAAAGTATTGTTTCCTGTTTTTTGAACACCTGCACGTGGTATCTTCTACCCTAATCCTTGCTATTGATAACACAACATGCAGGCAGTATGGCCGAGTGGTATGAGGCGTTAGTTTACGGGCATCAGTCACTTCGGTGGCGTTGGCTCGAGTCCAACTGCTGTCATTTTGATGACATTCCTACACAAAGTATTGTTTCCTGTATTTTGAACACCTGCACATGGTATATTCTACCATGATCCATGCTATTAATCACACAACATACAGGCAGAATGGCTGAGTGGTCTATGTCGCCGGCCTAAGGCTTCAGTCATTTCTGTGGCTTGGGTTCAAGAGCCGCTCTTGTCATTTATGTTGACATCCTATTCAAAGTATTGTTTCCCTTATTTCGAATACCTGCACATGGTATCTTCTACCATCATCGATACTATTAACTTCAAAATATACAGGCAGGATAGCAAAGTGGAATGAGGTGCTGGCTTTAGACACCAGTCACTTCGGTTGCGTGGGTTCGAGTCCTAATCCTCTCATTTTGTTGACATTCCTAAAGAAAGTATTGTTTCCATTATATTGAAGACCTGCACATGGTGTAATCTACCATTAAAATTCATCCCGGACCAAACCAAGTACCCATTCATAGACCAAATAAGATCCTGGTAATTAGGCTTGCAAACACCTAAGAATAAGGGTTTTCCTCATCTTGATAATAGTATAACATCTTTACTTATTCAACTGCTTGACTACATTAAATACATTAAATACATTAAATACATTACATACCTAATAAGTTAAAACTGAACTGCAACTACTAACTACAATGTCTTGCAGGAAAAGTTGGGCGTGTTGTACACCGGCCCGGTTTTGCCTGCACTACAGTAAGCTACGCTTTTACGGTCGGTGATTAAACCCGAAATAGCCAAATTTCCGCAACAGAAACACGAAGTGTTGACCCCCACAATCACCAACCGTAGAAGTAGAAGGAAATTAGGAAAATAAATAGAGCTTCTACAAAAAACCTAATTACGATCTCTCCCGGCCCCAAAAAACTATAATTAGCAGGATGAAATGATACGCCATAAGCAGAGCAGAAAACAATGAGCTAGCGCATGAGTACACATGCTAAACATCAAAAACCATGGCCCAAAAATCATAAACGAAAGCTTAGGGGTGTCAACCCCAAAAAGGTAACAATAATTTGCGTATTTTAACTGACCCTGATCTATTTGATCAGGCAGTTAGCCACCTGTATCCAATTTTGGATAGCCACCTAAGCATTTGCTCGATCTTGAGTCTATGCTTTGCCACCTAAGCATGTGCTCGATCTTGAGTCTATGCTTTGCCACCTTCGCATGTGCTCTACCACGAGACTATGCTTTGCAACCACTGCTGTGCTCTACCACGAGACTATGCTTTGCAACCACTGCTGTGCTCTACCACGAGACTATGCTTTGCCACCACTGCATGTGCTCTATCTTGAGTTTATTCTCTGCCACCACGGTGCTTCAGACGTTAAACACCATATGTTAGCTTGTAGACTGTAGCCGATCTTGCTGACCGAAACAACCGGTTATCCGTCTCAATAAGTCGTGTCTGGGATTTCATCCAAGTTTTCCACTTGATACCCTGAAACAGCATCTGTGAAAAGAACAGAACACACAGCAAGAACCAGGACAATGATTGATTAAATCCAGGCCCTTTCCCCTTTACACGGGGTGCCACATAGAAGTTCTTCAACCCTAGGGGCAATATTGCACCCCGAGAAACGGGATTGAGCCAAAAACTACATGTTTCCATGGCAGTAAACGCTCGCAGTTGATCTAGCACAGTGCAAAGGCACGTAGCGCAGGATCCAAGGGAATAGTGCGGAGCCCTATGCTCCAAGCGTCTTTCGCTAAATCTCGCGAAACCGAGTAAAAATACCTTCACCCACAATGAAAGTGTGTATCACTTTCCAAACACTACACGATTATAAATAAACGTTCGCATTTGATCCATAGAATTACGCATTACTCGCGCCCCGCCCATGAGAACATCGTCGATCCAGCTGTACTTGGTGCCTCCCATTACTTTCTGTGAAATTAAATTGTAACTCGCCCTGCAACGCAACCCGCATTACTTTCTTAGATACTACACGTTTACCATGGAAATAACCGTTCGCGTTTGATTGAACACAGTGCCAAGGCACGCACCAAATGATCTCTGCCCACGTGCACACAGCAAACTCACTTCCCTAATTGTTTCTCATCCCCTTATGTTAAAGGACATTGGCTATTGTAACATTAGCTATTGGTTAATAAGAGAGAAGCGTGATGTGGAATTCCATTGTTTTGTGGCCTTTCATTATTGCTTCATGAATTTTCATTGCAACAAAAATTCAGCCTCAATCCTGCGCTTTGTAATCAGCAATAGAGGGGATTTTATTGAATGAATCAATCAGGTTTATGACATATGTACTTTAAGCAAAGTGGAAACTCGCTCTTGCAGTGAAAGTCCATCTTACATTCTTAAAAACTACCCGTTTGCCATAAACGTTCGCATTTGATTTAAAACAGCGCTGAGGCATGCCCCCAAAGAATTCCGCCCAGGGGCACCCCGCAAAAATTGCTGCAGTAGTGATTCTGGACGCCCCCGTCCAACCGGGTGAAGACTTACCCCTGCAACAAGAGCCCACACTACGTTCTTCTTCTTAAAAACTAAATATTTTCCCATGGAGATAAGCGTTTGCGTTTGATTTAAAAACAGCACAAAGCCCACCACCAGCGCTTAGTTTATGAGCATTCCTCAAAACTCGCTGCAGTAAGTGTTTCTTGTGACTCTCTGTAAGATTGCGTGAAACCTTTATCTGCAATGAAAGTTCGCATCACTTTCTGAGAAACCACACAATTCCTATGGAACTGAACGTTAGCGTTTGCCTAAAAACCGCACCAAGGCAAGCACCCCAAGCGCCCCACCAAGGGGGCACCCCGTAGAACTCGCTGCAGTAAGTGTCTCTCCTCGTCCTTCGTGAAACCGAGTGAAGACCTATCTTGCAATGAAACCTTACAGTACTTGCTTTAAAGTTACACGTTTCATGACATTAAACGTTTATGTTAGATGTAAACCAGGGCAAATGCAGGGCGTATTTTAAGAAGTCCATGCATGGGAACATTATAGAACTTGCTGCACTCGCTGTATTTTCTTCCTTTGTGTAACAACGCTATCGGCGTAGCCTCTATGGCATCCTTGCTTTACTGAATGATTATAATCAATGATTAAGTTTGGTATCAAAATGACTACAGAATCGACATGGTCAAATAATAGCTCTCTAAGGCCT
The DNA here is from genome assembly GCA_963924455.1 of Pelagia noctiluca. NCBI lineage: Eukaryota > Metazoa > Cnidaria > Scyphozoa > Semaeostomeae > Pelagiidae > Pelagia > Pelagia noctiluca. The sequence continues at coordinate 7,526,691 of OZ004330.1, read as the reverse complement.
GCTTAATACAGATCATCAATAGAACGTCCCGGGAGTGTCTTCTTCCTGATCCGATGATAGGACAAGAAAATCTCTACTGTAGATTCATCCTACTGAAACAACATAAATCTTACACGCTCAAGCTTGGAACCCAAGCAACTTGCTATTTTGCTTAGCAACGCTCGATACGCACAAAACTGTCCGTAGGATGAGATTGAGATTACCATTAGTGAAACTAAGTTTCAAAGCACCTGAGGCTTTTTGTGTACATTAGCTACTTGATTGTAGTCAAATGACCTTGATATCACATACCACCTAAGGATTATGGAACCCTTTGTCTTCGCTCAAGTACTCTGTCTCTGTTGACTGATAACACTGATTTCCATTTAACTGTTAGATTTATTAGTCTAATGCTTTATCTTCTCTGCTAGTTTGCCACATATCCTATACTCAAAAACGTTTCAGTGGAAGTTTTTCTATGCTATGCTGTCAGTAGCTTACATTAAAGTGCCTCTTCACCTTTATTTTTTCTTTGCGTAATTCGATAGAGCTCAATGAGCTGATTCTGAAGCAAAAAAAATTTTTTCGATCAGAGTTGTGGTTGCTGAGTTATGATCTCTCAAAGTCGTGAAACTCGAGGTTTTTCGTAAAAAACGATGTTACATATAGGCGTTGGCCGAGGGCGGGGCGTGACGTCATAGTAGGAACCCAATTTTCTTTCCCATGCTGAAGCCTTATAATAAAAAAATAGTTAAAAAATAGTAAAAATAGAGACATATGCATGAAAATTTGTTTACATGCACAGTTTGATGCGCGCAAGACGACAGGGTACTTTTCATTCTCAAATGTGCCCCCATTCTATTTTTAGAATGGGGTGCAATGCTCTATTGTTCTATATCTCTAAAGTTCCCAATGCAATTAACTTTGCTCAGCTTATCAACACAACAATGAAACTTGGTATTTATACGCAATGCAATGCCTAGAAAAAGATTAACTGTCAGCCTTTTTCAAGCTGTGCCCCCTATTGCTATTTTTAGAATGGGGTACTAGTTCCCAGGTCCCTGAAGTAACGACTCTATAACTTTGCTTAGGAATGAGATATAGCAATGAAACTTGGTATTTTGGCTTAACATGATGCCCAGAAAAGGATGAACTGTCAGCCCTCTTCAATCTGTGCCCCCTATTGCTATTTTTAGAATGGGGTACTAGTTCCCAGGTCCCTGAAGTAACGACTCTATAACTTTGCTTAGCAATGAGATACAGCAATGGACCTTGGTATTTTGGCTGAACGTGATGCCCAGAAAAAGATGAACTGTCAGCCCTCTTCAATCTGTGCCCCGTATTGCTATTTTTAGAATGGGGTACTAGTTCCCAGGTCCCTGAAGTAACGATTCTATAACTTTGCTTAGCAATGAGATACAGCAATGAAACTTGGTATTTTGGCAGAACGTGATGCCCAGAAAAGGATGAACTGTCAGCCCTCTTCAATCTGTGCCCCCTATTGCTATTTTTAGAATGGGGTACTAGTTCCCAGGTCCCTGAAGTAACGACTCTATAACTTTGCTTAGCAATGAGATACAGCAATGGACCTTGGTATTTTGGCTGAACGTGATGCCCAGAAAAAGATGAACTGTCAGCCCTCTTCAATCTGTGCCCCGTATTGCTATTTTTAGAATGGGGTACTAGTTCCCAGGTCCCTGAAGTAACGATTTTATAACTTTGCTTAGCAATGAGATACAGCAATGAAACTTGGTATTTTGGCAGAACGTGATGCCCAGAAAAGATGAACTGTCAGCCCTCTTCCATCTCTGCCCCCTATTGCTATTTTTAGAATGGGGTACTAGTTCCCAGGTCCCTGAAGTAACGACTCTATAACTTTGCTTAGCAATGAGATACAGCAATGAAACTTGGTATTTTGGCAGAACGTGATGCCCAGAAAAAGATGATCTGTCATCCCTCTTCAAGCTGTGCCCCTTATTGCTATTTTTAGAATTCCCAGGTTCCAGAAGTAATGATTCTATGACTTTGCTTGGCTTGAGATACAGCAATGAAACTTGGCATTTATAAGCAATGAAAGACAACTAAATAGTAATAGATTGTCCAAAGAATAAATAATAGTAAGTTAAAATTAAGTCCACTTATACATTTATTACTGCATATAAATAATACATTTAATATGAGTCAATTGGTGCTTCCTCGATATAACCATTCACCTCGCCTGCTTTAACTGGAACTGCTATTCGAATAGCTGTATATGCACAGGCAGATAGTGGGATTCTTTTATTCCTTCCCAAGTATCCATGCATCAGGCGGTTGAATTCACGATAGGATATACTTTGTAGGAATCTATAATGATAGATTGAAATTTGATAAACTAGTGCAGTGAATTTAAAAAACATATTGCAGAGAAAAAAAGTTTATTTGTTAAATTAAAAAATGATAACAAGTTAGCAAAAGATAATGAAACTTATACAAGATAGGCCCGGCAGGGGCTCTTCGGAGTTGGTCCGATTCAAGCTAAACTTCTTGGGTCTGGGGGGCATACCCCATGAAAATTTGAACCCAAATCTACCATAAAAATCTAGTGTTATAAAAACCAATATCATCTTTGACAAAAGGGGTGTTTTGGCCCAAAAGTTGGTGCGGCCAACAGTTGGCCGCACCAACCGGACTAATATTGCCGGGCCTGGAAGAGGCAAATTAAAATAATTTTTATGGTTATTTCTGAAGACAATTCTAAATTTGAAATTCAAGAATGTATTATAAGGGCAGTATGTTAGGCTAAGGTGATGGTTGGTACTTACTGTCTTTAATGGCGTTATAAACAAATAACATATAGAAAGGTTGAAGAGAAGATAAGTGGCTCTTAAAAAGCTTCTTAACTCCAGTTTGCTCACCGAAGCTCCTTTAAAAATTTAGAATTCTAATTTGTACCTGCCTTACACTTTCTTATTTTTACTTAGTATTTTAATTGTTTATCGGTTCAGAAATTAACTAGGCCTAGAAAAAATACTGGCCTATTAAAAGACCTTAGCCTACTTACCAAAACGTCACAGGCTGTATCTACTCAAATCGGCTGTGCAATTCATTGTCTCTTTCTAACTCTTTCTCCACTTCCTGTTCGTAATTTACGATAGACTGCCCGTCTGCGTTGGAGTCGATCGAACTAATGTAGGCCATCAATCGGCACTACAAATGCTTTCATCAGCGCTCTTGGCTGAATTATTTGCACGAGGAAACTCTCTCTCTTCTTCCTCCGCTTCTACAGCATATTCTGAAGTGGTGGAATCTGCGAAGTTGTTTTCTTCAGACAAAGACATCGCGAATAAGATGGGCCTAGCAGTTGGCAGAACTGATAAATCGTCGAAATAGAGTGAAAACATTGCAGGGCAGCGCCTGCGTGACAGTTGATCATGTGATTGTGGTCGGCATGCGCCTTACCACTATGACATCAGAGATTCGCTCGTTCCCAGACTGCTCGTGTAACACCACGATGGGGTACAAAACTGCTCCTAGCTCAAAAAATACACCTCTGATTGCAAAAATAGTTTCATTCTCGAAATCAGCGCATTTAGCTCTATCGAATGACGTGAAGTCAAAAAAAAGGTGAAGAGGCACTTTAATGATTGACCAAACTTTAAAATGGTATAGGGAAGTGGACCTAACTGGAATTCTTCAAGGACATTGGTAAACTCTTCATAATATCCTTATTCAAAGGGTGTGGTTAAACCGACCTTACCATAAGCAAGTATCTCAGCTAGCAGTTTTCTGATATGCGGATTATCTACTTTGATTAGAATACGTTCTTCGTCCTATGGCATCCTAATTGAAGCAACATTTCTACTTGACTTCATCCCTAGTTTCGTTGTCTTACGCTTAGCTCACCAGATTGTGAGTCTCCTCTCCTACTCTCTGTTTCCAACTCTATCAAATGTATTTGCAAAGAATCGATGGCAATACGCGTATGACCAGCATTGATTAAACAGTACACTCAGAGGAATTAAGGTGCTCACACAGTAACCTTTTTATGGTTTTTTCTTGGCAGAAGTTCAACACGGCCTACCCTAGAGGTGCTTTTTTGTGCATAGCCTGCTGATTTTCCCACGCAAAATAATTAGCGACAGATTCATTACTGAAAGGTACTACGCCCATCAATGCTCTGTTGGGGCCATGCAAGATTTCTAACTTGAGTACACAGGGAAGCTGATCCTCTGACAGTGTTGCAATTCGAAGATGTCTAAACAAATTGACAGGAATGGGACTCGAACCCACGCCACCGAAGCGTCTGGTGCACTAAACCAGCGCCTTAGACCACTCAGCCATTCTGCCTCGCTGTAATCACTACACCACATTTACCTTATTAAGGCTTATTATCTTCCCCTTCAACTCAAGAAGGGCGATTACTGCGGTTCGTTACCCATAGTTTACATATCCCCTAAGTTCGATTGACTATTTTTGTTCAACAACCATAGGCTTTACGTCAAAAAGTTATGCTTATTAAGGCAAACAAGAACATAACTTTTTTCTTTCTTACTGGGATTTGTTAAGAAACTACAATGGGGTCTGCTTAACCCTCCATTTCAGTCGTAGGCTCAGTGGTTATTTTAAGGCTCAATGTAGCGTTACATTCACCCTTTGCAGCAATAAACAGCAAATGCAATGCAAACACCCCTTTGACCCTGTCTACCTTCTCGCCCTGGTTCCAAAATACCCCGACTGAACCTCTAATGGCCCATCTTTGCAACATGACAACAGAATCCCTTGACTGTAAAGTCAAACATTTTCTAACAACAAAGGCATGTTAACCTTACCGATATTTCATTCAAAGGATAGTATTTTTATATCCCTCGATAAAACCATTGTTTCAGCACTGTACGACACCAATTGAGCTAATAATCATCCTCACGAGCTTTGAGTTTTAATTCAATGTCAGAACCAAGCAACCATTATTTTCCTACTACCAGGGGGTAATGCCCTGACTACTTGAGTCGCTATTTGGCCTACTTCGTCTACTTCTTTAATTAAGTAGTCGATATTACTAAATTGTTAGCCAGCTAAGGAATTTGTATCCTCGTTTCCTCCTGCCTTTATCTGCGTGTATGTTTGGGATTTGTCCTGCACAGCGCTCTTTGTCCTGCACATGACGAAATGGCAAAACAAAATGTATCAAAAACTACACTCTTTTTCTTTTATAAGAATGTATAAAATTTTCCTGAGCCTCATCTTTTCTCCATTGTTTATTCTTAAATTTCCATTCTTCTTGGCAATTTTGAGCCTCAATTTATTCTTATAAAGAAAAAAGAGTGTATTGATATTAGCAAGTAATACAGAAAAGTTAAGAAACTTCTCACCGCTCGTCTTGGTAGATGATATCCTTTTCGGAATCTTCTCCCAGGACTAAAACCCACGATTTAGGATGCACAGAATCGCAGTACACGCTACAGCAAGACTCCAATGAGGCCAGTCCAAAGAACCAACCAAGATATCTGGTAGCCAGTGTATTTATAACCGACGGCAAGTGATTCCAAGAATAACATTTAAGCAAGGCACTGATGCAGAGATCAGAACGTCTGTTGTGTGTAGCGCGGTAGCAAGAAACTGCCCATCCCTAATTTTCACTTCATAATGGCATCGTTTGAGATAGGTATTCCTATGTGACCAAATCCCTATGCGACCAACCATGCAAAGCTCTAAACAAAGGATTACATTGTGAACTCATACGAATCTTTAGCATTGTACCAGCCATAACCTTCTTGACTTACAAAGCGTGGCCTGATACACAAGACGACATTCCGACCATTGTTCAACCAAAAATGTATTTGAATGCCATATTTGCTGTACCGTAAATTGGAACCTATTTGCATCTTATGATTCCATTGTAACCAACCAACGTCCGGTATATTTTAACTTCACTTAAATTATGCATTTAACTGGTATTTATCCATGCTATTGACCTCAAAACAAACAGGCAGGATGGCCCGAGTGGAATCAGGTGCTGGTTTTAGGCACCAGTCACTTCGGTGGCGTGGGTTTGAGTCCTACTTCTGACATTTTGTTGACATTGGTATACAAAGTATTGTATTGACGGTTAAACGTCAAGTTGGAACCGAGGTTAATCACCCTGGTACGCTATTGTTGATTGCCATTGTCAGAGAGTTCACGCTCCCCTTTTCAACAATTGTGAGCAGTTTCGGTTCGTAGGCACATATGCACAAGGCGTTGCCCTGAATCAGACCACTCCACAAGCTTGCAGACTAGCAGCATGGTGGAAACCTGTCGAAATATTGTATTACTAAAGTTCTAAATCTTTTGACATGGATTGCGGTTTCTTGCAAGCTTAGCTAAAACAAGTTAAAAGGCGCCTCCTCTCTCATCAGTTGATAGCTGGTTTGGTAATGGCAAGCCTCAAGCTTAGGGCCTAAGCTTGAAGGTTACAGAAAAGGAAGTTTAATCTCACAGGACTCCCGGTGATATAGTTTAGTCTTTTTAGCTTTATTTACCTTCTTCTGCGTTAATATTAGGTATTGCAAATGCATTGTTATCAGTATTTGAGTGGTCGACCTCGTTGGGGAATCCGAATTGGCCTATATAGTAATAAGCTCTTTCCTTTCAGTGCTGCCACGTGCAGTGGCTTCTGCCTACCTCCTGGCGGGTTGGGCCTGATGCGTGACCTGGGGGTTAACACGAGTTTCTGCCCGCAAATCCTTATGTATGTTCAAGGAACCCACGTGGACCCATGTGTTGATAAATGGACCCGTATTCTTCTTCACAATAAAAATAATAAGCCCTTTGAATTGAAGCACTATTGACCCATTTTTAGATAAAGTGAAGGCGTCCTGGTTTTAGGAAGGTGGTGGGCACCTTTTTCATGTTATAGAAAAACGCAGGTATGTGACTTGATGTTGGCGTGTGTTGGTTAGGAGGCCTGCTCTGGTATAGTTGATTACACATTCTAGACCACGCTATATGAATTATTTGCAAGATACACTTTTTGTTGCACTCATTGGGATCAAGGGGACTTTGATTACCCATCTCATTAGTCAACTCCTAATTGGCGTTTTTAGCAATGCCTTGCTCAGCGTTATTGCTTGGGGAAATGATAAATAGAAAACTAAGCAACTACTATACCAGAACCACCATTAAAATCATATTTTCAGGGCCGAAATGGTCAGTAGTGGAGAATTTTTTTCAGAAAAAAAAAGAAATAAATAAATCTTGAAATCTGTCAATCTGTAAATAGTTCTTATGTAATGAGAAGGTTTAATTCATGGCCTTAACAGGGGCTAGGCCCAAAGTTAAAGTTCTAGCAATACTTTAAGACAGGTAATGGAAGACCGAAATGAGTCAAGCAATACATGTGATATTAAACATATGTTAACATTTGAAAACAATACGAATATAAGCTTATAAATCAGAATGCTATATTCGAAGAGACAGCGGGGGTAGTATACACATTCAAATGCTTGACCTGTGCAACCTGGTCATTGAACGATTTGCTGTTGGCTTGGAAAAAAATATCAGGATCAGATGGTGGCAGTCCTATAGCTTAAATTACAGGGATTGGGGGATCCATTGCCCTCCTCTTCCTGGTCTCTTATTGTAAAGATCTTAAGTTCTTTCGGTAGATGTGGCAGATACACAAGCAATAGATAGAGAGGGATATTTTACCCAGTGACAAGGTATTCAAAAATATATTGGCACCTTACATCCGTGCCAAAAAGTTGCAGAAAATCATGACATCTTTAGTCAATAAGGGGGATGAGTTAACTCCCGGCTTGGTCAGGGGCACTTCCAATTGGAAATCATTATGTAGTTAAAAGGACTCTCAGAACATGTAAGTAGCCCTTTTGTTCTGAGAGTCCTCATTTTACATACTATCAAGCAACCCTAGAGAGGATATCACCATTTTTATAGCCTGTCGAATGAGCGCTATCCATTGATTCAAGCGAGGTGGCATATTGTACGCAGACTGGCGTTTTGACTACCAGTTTTGTTCTTCGGATTAATTTGCATGTTACCAAAACAGGGGGTGGTGATTCTCCAGGCAGGTCAATCAAGCTCACAGCGTTAGTGATCATTTTTTCGCCTTTCATAACCCCAGCACCAGCTGCAGTTCTCATCCTGGTAAGCAGAATATATATAAAATAGTAGCAGTATTGGAAGCTTTAGTCAATGGTTGAGTGGGGGGAGTTGAAGAGAATGAAGAATGCACTACAGGCAGAACTTTCTTTATGAATAAAAAAAGGTGATTAGCATTTTGTCCACTGTAAGGCAGATAATTCAAGTGGACTGTACTAAGGGCGGGCATAATAGTTAGCATTAAACTGTAAGCGCAAGATTCAAACAAGGCCAACGGCCATTGACATGACCGGTCGGCAAGGGGGTTGTTATAAGACGGATTGCCATATCATGTGGCAGGAATAAAGGAGAGACAGGGCGTAAATCCCCCAGTGTAGTGGGTAGCTCAAGTTTCCTTGAGTGTTTCATTCCAATATCTGTTGATCAAGGTTAACAATTCCCTTGGGCTAAGTTTTAACTAAAATTCATGGGGAACTATAACAAGCCCTCGGTGTAATAAATTTTACACTGTTCCGATGGACTGAACTGTTGTAATACATATGTTTACAACGTTTTAGAGCAAACGGAATTGTTTTATTCCATACGAAAGGCATACTTTTTAAGAAATTGAGGTGAACTCTTATTGCGGGGCTAAGTTTTCACTAAGTTTCATGGGGAGCTATAAGAAACCCTTGGTGTAATAAGTTTTAGGCTGTTCTCATGGACAGAACTGTTATAATACGTATGTTTACAAAATTTTAGAGCAAACAGAATCGCTTTATTCCATGCAAAGGGCATACTTTATAAGAAATTAAGGTGAACCCTTATTGCGAGTTTAATTTTCACTATATGTCATGAGGAACTATAAGAATCCCTTGGTGTAATAAGTTCTAGGTTGTTCCCATGGACGGAACTGTTGTAATACATATGTTTACAACGTTTTAGAGGAAACGGAATCATTTTATTCCATGCAAAGGCGCACTTTATAAGAAATTAAGATGAACTCTTAATGTAGAGCTAAGTTTTCACTAATTTTCATGAGGAACAATCAGAAGCCCTCAGTGTAATAAGTTCTAGGTTGTTCCCATGGACAGAACTGTTGTAATACATATGTTTACAACGTTTTAGAGGAAACGGAGTCGCTTTATTCCATGCAAAGGCGCACTTTATAAGAAATTAAGTTGAACTCTTATTGCGGGGCTAAGTCTTCACTAAGTTTCAAGGGAAACTATAAGAAACCATCGGTATAATAAGGTCTAGGCTGTTTCCATGAACAGAACTGTTGTAATACGTATGTTTAGAACGTTTTAGAGCAAACGGAATCGTTTTATTCCATGCGAAAGGCTTACTTTTTAAGAACTTAAGGTGAACTGTTATTGCGGGGCTAAGTTTGCACTAAGTTTCATGGGGAACTATAAGAAACCCTCGGTGTTATAAGTTCTAGGCTGTTCTCATGGACAGAACTGTTGTAATACGTATGTTTACAACGTTTTAGAGCAAAAACGGAATCATTTTATTCCATGCGAAAGGCGTACTTTATAAGAAATTAAGGTCAGATCTTATTGCGGGGCTAAGTTTTTACTAAGTTTCATGGGGAACTATAAGAAACCCTCGATGTAATAAAATTTAGCCGTTCCCATGGACAGAACTGTTGTTATACGTATGTTTACAACGTTTTACAGCAAACTGAATCGTTTTATTCCATGCCAAAGGCATACTTTTTAAGAAATTGAGGTGAACTCTTATTGCGGGGCTAAGTTTTCACTAAGTTTCATGGGGAACTATAAGAAACCCTCGGGGTAATAAGTTTTAGGCTGTTCTCATGGACATAACTGTTGTAATACGTATATTTAAAACGTTTTAGAGCAGACGGAATCGTTTTATTTAATGCAAAAGGCGTACATTTTAAGAAATTAAGATAAACTCTTATTGCGGGGCTAATTTTCACTATATGTCATGGGGAACTATAAGAAACCCTCGGTTTAATAAGTTCTAGGCTGTTCCCATGGACAAAACTGTTATAATACATATGTTTACGACGTTTTAGAGCAAACAGAATCGTTTTTTTCCATGCGAATTGCGTACTTTATCAGAAATTGAGGTGAACTCTTATTGCAGGGCTAAGTTTTCACTAAGTTTCATGGGGAACTATAACAAACCCTCGTTGTAATAAGTTCTAGGCTCTTCCCATGGACAGAACTGTTGTGATTCCTATGTTTACAACGTTTTGGAGCAAACGGAATCGTTTTATTCAATGAAAAAGGCGTACTTTATAAGAAATTAAGGTAAACTCTTATTGCGAGGCTAAGTTTTCACTAAGTTTCATGGGGAACTATAAGAAACCCTTCGTGTAATAAGTTTTAGGCTGTTCTCATGGACAGAACTGTTGTAATACGTATGTTTACAACATTTTAGAGCAAACAGAATCGCTTTATTCCATGCGAATTGCGTACTTTATCAGAAATTAAGGTGAAATCTTATTGCAGGGCTAATTTTTCACTAAGTTTCATGGGGAAGTATAACAAACCCTCGTTGTAATAAGTTCTAGGCTGTTCCCATGGACAGAACTGTAGTAATTTGTATGTTTACAAAGTTTTAAAGCAAACGGAATCGTATTATTCCATGCGAAACGCATAAATTATAAGAAATTAAGGTGAAATCTTATTGCAGGGCTAAGTTTTCACTTAGTTTAATGGGAAACTATAACAAACCCCCAGTGTAATAAGTTCTAGGCTCTTTCCATTGACAGAAATGTTGTAATACGTATGTTTACAACGTTTTGGAGCAAACGGAATCGTTTTATTCAATGAAAAAGGCGTACTTTATAAGAAATTAAAGTAAACTCTTATTGCGAGCCTAAGTTTTCACTAAGTTTCATTGGGAACTATAAGAAACCCTTGGTGTAATAAGTTTTGGGCTGTTCTCATGGACAGAACTGTTGTAATACGTATGTTTACAACATTTTAGAGCAAACAGAATCGCTTTATTCCATGCGAATTGCGTACTTTATCAGAAATTAAGGTGAAATCTTATTGCAGGGCTAATTTTTCACTAAGTTTCATGGGGAAGTATAACAAACCCTCGTTGTAATAAGTTCTAGGCTGTTCCCATGGACAGAACTGTTGTAATTTGTATGTTTACAAAGTTTTAGAGGAAACGGAATCGTCTTATTTCATGCGAAAGGCGTACTTTATAAGAAATTAAGGGGAACTCTTATTGCAGGGCTAGGTTTTCACTAAGTTTCATGGGGAACTATAACCAACCCTCGGTGTAATAAGTTTTAGGCTGTTCCCATGGACAGAACTGTTGTAATTCGTATGTTTACAACGTTTTCGAGCAAACTGAAAGGTTTTATTCAAAAGGCGTACTTTATAAGAAATTAAGGTGAACTCTTATTGCAGGGCTAAGTTTTCACTAAGTCTCATTGCAAACTATAAGAAAACCTCGGTGTAATAGGTTCTAGGCTGTTCCCATGGACAGAAATGTTGTAATACGTATATTTACAACGTTTTAGAGCAAACAGAATCGTTTTATTCCATGCCAAAGGCGTACTTTATCAGAAATCAAGATGAAATCTTATTGCAAGGCTAAGTTTTCACTAAGTTTCAAGGGAAAATATAACAAACCCTCAGTGTAATAAGTTCGAGGCTCTTCCCATTGACAGAAATGTTGTAATACGTATGTTTACAGCGTTTTGGAGCTAACGGAACCGTTTTATTCCATGCCAAAGGCGTACTTTATCAGAAATCAAGGTGAAATCTTATTGCGGGATTGAGTTTTCACTTAGTTTCATTGGGAACTATCAGAAATCCTCGGTGTAATAAGTTCTAGGCTTTTCCCATGGACAGAACTGTTGTAATATGTATGTTTACAACGTTTTAGAGCAAACAGAATCGTTCTCTTCCATGCAAAAGGCGTACTTTATAAGAAATTAAGGTGAACTCTAATTGCAGGGCTAAGTTTTAACTAAGTTTCATGGTCAACTATATCAAACCATCGGTGTTATAAGTTCTAGGCTGTTCCCATGGACAGAACTGTTGTAATTCCTATGTTTACACCGTTTTGGAGCAAACGGAATCGTTTTATTCAATGCAAAAGGCGTTCTTTATAAGAAATTAAGGTGAACTCTTATTGCGGGGCTTAGTTTTCACTAAGTCTCATAGGGAACTACAAGAAACCCTCGGTGTTATAAGTTCTAGGCTGTTCCCATGGACAGACCTGTTGTAATACGTATGTTTACAACGTTTTAAAGCAAACGGAATCGTATTATTCCATGCGAAAGGCATATATTATAAGAAATTAAGGTGAAATCTTATTGCAGGGCTAAGTTTTCACTAAGTTTAATGGGGAACTATAACAAACCCTCAGGGTAATAAGTTTTAGGCTCTTCCCATTGACAGAAATGTTGTAATACGTATGTTTACAACGTTTTGGAGCTAACGGAACCGTTTTATTCCATGCCAAAGGCGTACTTTATCAGAAATCAAGGTGAAATCTTATTGCGGGATTGAGTTTTCACTTAGTTTCATGGGGAACTATAAGAAATCCTCGGTGTAATAAGTTCTAGGCCTTTCCCATGGACAGAACTGTTGTAATAAGTATGTTTACATCGTTTCAGAGCAAACAGAATCGTTCTATTCCATGCAAAAGGCGTACTTTATAAGAAATTAAGGTGAACTCTAATTGCTGGGCTAAGTTTTAACTAAGTTTCATGGTTAACTATATCAAACCCTCGGTATAATAAGTTCTAGGCTGTTCCCATGGACAGAACTGTTATAATTCGTATGTTTAAAACGTTTTTGAGCAAACAGAATCGTTTTATTCAATGCAAAAGGCGTTCTTTATAAGAAAGTAAGGTGAACTCTTATTGCGGGGCTAAGTTTTCACTAAGTCTCATTGGGAACTATAAGAAAACCTCCGTGTTATAAGTTCTAGGCTGTTCCCATCGACAGACCTGTTGTTATACGTATGTTTACAACGTTTTTAAGCAAACGGAATCGTATAATTCCATGCGAAAGGCATACTTTATAAGAAATTAAGGTGAAATCTTATTGCAGGGCTAAGTTTTCACTAAGTCTTATTGGGAACTATAAGAAACGCTAGGTGTAATAAGTTCTAGGTTGTTACAATGGACAGAACTGTTGTAATACCTATGTTTAAAACGTTTTACAGGAAACGGAAACGTGTTATTCCATGCAAAAGGCGTACTCTATAAGAAATTAAGGTGAACTCTTATTGCGGGATTGAGTTTTCACTTAGTTTCATGGGGAACTATAAGAAACCCTCAGTGTAATAAGTTCTAGGCTGTTCCCGTGGACAGAACTGTTGTAATAAGTATGTTTACAACGTTTTAGAGCAAACAGAATCGTTTTATTCAATGCAAAAGGCGTACTTTATATGAAATTAAGGTGAACTCTTATTGCAAGGCTAAGTTTTAACTAAGTTTTATGGGGAACTATAAGACACCCTCAGAATAATGAGTTATAGGCTGTTCCCATGAACAGAACTGATGTAATATGTATTTTTACAACGTTTTAGAGCAAACAGAATCGTTATATTCAGTGTCAATTGCGTACTTTATCAGAAATTAAGGTGAAATCTTGTTGCAGGGCTATTTTTTCACTAAGTTTCATGGGGAACTATAACAAACCCTCGGTGTATTAAGTTCTAGGCTGTTCCCATGGACAGAACTGTTGTAATTCGTATTTTTACAACGTTTTAGAGCAAACAGAATCGTTTTATTCCATGCAAAAGGCGTACTTTATAAGAAATTAAGGTGAACACTTATTGGACGGCTAAGTTTTCACTAAGTTTCATAGGGAACTATAAGAAACCCTCGGTGTTATAAGTTCTAGGCTGTTCCCATGGACAGACCTGTTGTAATACGTATGTTTACAACATTTTAAAGCAAACGGAATCGTATTATTCCATGCGAAAGGCATACTTTATAAGAGATTAAGGTGAAATCTTATTGCAGGGCTAAGTTTTCACTAAGTCTTATGGAGAACTATAAGAAACCCTAAGTGCAATAAGTTCTAGGTTGTTACCATGGACAGAACTGTTGTAATACCTATGTTTAAAACGTTTTACAGGAAACGGAAACGTGTTATTCCATGCAAAAGGCGTACTCTATAAGAAATTAAGGTGAACTCTTATTGCAGGATTGAGTTTTCACTTAGTTTCATGGGGAATTATAAGAAACCCTCTGTGTAATAAGTTCTAGGCTGTTCCCGTGGGCAGAAGTGTTGTAATAAGTATGTTTACAACGTTTTAGAGCAAACAGAATCGTTATATTCAATGTCAATTGCGTACTTTATCAGAAATTAAGGTGAAATCTTGTTGCAGGGCTAATTTTTCACTAAGTTTCATGGGAAACTATAACAAACCCTCGGTGTATTAAGTTCTAGGCTGTTCCCATGGACAAAACTGTTGTAATTCGTATGTTTACAACGTTTTAGAGCAAACAGAATCGTTTTATTCCATGCAAAAGGCGTACTTTATAAGAAATTAAGGTGAACACTTATTGGACGGCTAAGTTTTTACTAAGTTTTATGGGGAACTATAAGAAACCCTCGGTGTAATAAGTTTTAAGCTGTTCTCATGGACAGAACTGTTATAATACTTATGTTTACAACGTTTTGGAGCAAACGGAATCGTTTTATTCAATGCAAAGGCATTCTTTAAAAGAAATTAAGGTGAACTCTTATTGCAGGGCTAAGTTTTCACTAAGTCTCATGGGGAACTATAAGAAACCGTAGGTGTAATAAGTTCTGGGTTGTTCCCATGGACAGAACTGTTGTAATACCTATGTTTAAAACGTTTTCGAGCAAACTGAAAGGTTTTATTCAAAAGGCGTACTTTATAAGAAATTAAGGTGAACTCTTATTGCAGGGCTAAGTTTTCACTAAGTTTCATTGCAAACTATAAGAAAACCTCGGTGTAATAGGTTCTAGGCTGTTCCCATGGACAGAAATGTTGTAATACGTATGTTTACAACGTTTTAGAGCTAACGGAACCGTTTTATTCCATGCCAAAGGCGTACTTTATCAGAAATCAAGGTGAAATCTTATTGCAGGATTGAGTTTTCACTTAGTTTCATTGGGAACTATCAGAAATCCTCGGTGTAATAAGTTCTAGGCTTTTCCCATGGACAGAACTGTTGTAATATGTATGTTTACAACGTTTTAGAGCAAACAGAATCGTTCTCTTCCATGCAAAAGGCGTATTTTATAAGAAATTAAGGTGAACTCTAATTGAAGGGCTAAGTTTTAACTAAGTTTCATGGTCAACTATATCAAACCATCGGTGTTATAAGTTTTAGGCTGTTCCCATGGACAGAACTGTTGTAATTCCTATGTTTACACCGTTTTGGAGCAAACGGAATCGTTTTATTCAATGCAAAAGGCGTTCTTTATAAGAAATTAAGGTGAACTCTTATTGCGGGGCTTAGTTTTCACTAAGTCTCATAGGGAACTACAAGAAACCCTCGGTGTTATAAGTTCTAGGCTGTTCCCATGGACAGACCTGTTGTAATACGTATGTTTACAACGTTTTAAAGCAAACGGAATCGTATTATTCCATGGGAAAGGCATAAATTATAAGAAATTAAGGTGAAATCTTATTGCAGGGCTAAGTTTTCACTAAGTTTAATGGGGAACTATAACAAACCCTCAGTGTAATAAGTTTTAGGCTCTTCCCATTGACGGAAATGTTGTAATACGTATGTTTACAACGTTTTGGAGCTAACGGAACCGTTTTATTCCATGCCAAAGGCGTACTTTATCAGAAATCAAGGTGAAATCTTATTGCGGGATTGAGTTTTCACTTAGTTTCATGGGGAACTATAAGAAATCCTCGGTGTAATAAGTTCTAGGCCTTTCCCATGGACAGAACTGTTGTAATAAGTATGTTTACATCGTTTTAGAGCAAACAGAATCGTTCTATTCCATGCAAAAGGCGTACTTTATAAGAAATTAAGGTGAACTCTAATTGCTGGGCTAAGTTTTAACTAAGTTTCATGGTTAACTATATCAAACCCTCGGTATAATAAGTTCTAGGCTGTTCCCATGGACAGAACTGTTATAATTCGTATGTTTAAAACGTTTTTGAGCAAACGGAATCGTTTTATTCAATGCAAAAGGCGTTCTTTATAAGAAAGTAAGGTGAACTCTTATTGCGGGGCTAAGTTTTCACTAAGTCTCATTGGGAACTATAAGAAAACCTCCGTGTTATAAGTTCTAAGCTGTTCCCATCGACAGACCTGTTGTAATACGTATGTTTACAACGTTTTTAAGCAAACGGAATCGTATAATTCCATGCGAAAGGCATACTTTATAAGAAATTAAGGTGAAATCTTATTGCAGGGCTAAGTTTTCACTAAGTCTTATTGGGAACTAGAAGAAACGCTAGGTGTAATAAGTTCTAGGTTGTTACAATGGACAGAACTGTTGTAATACCTATGTTTAAAACGTTTTACAGGAAACGGAAACGTGTTATTCCATGCAAAAGGCGTACTCTATAAGAAATTAAGGTGAACTCTTATTGCGGGATTGAGTTTTCACTTAGTTTCATGGGGAACTATAAGAAACCCTCAGTGTAATAAGTTCTAGGCTGTTCCCGTGGACAGAACTGTTGTAATAAGTATGTTTACAACGTTTTAGAGCAAACAGAATCGTTTTATTCAATGCAAAAGGCGTACTTTATATGAAATTAAGGTGAACTCTTATTGCAAGGCTAAGTTTTAACTAAGTTTTATGGGGAACTATAAGACACCCTCAGAATAATGAGTTATAGGCTGTTCCCATGAACAGAACTGATGTAATATGTATGTTTACAACGTTTTAGAGCAAACAGAATCGTTATATTCAGTGTCAATTGCGTACTTTATCAGAAATTAAGGTGAAATCTTGTTGCAGGGCTAATTTTTCACTAAGTTTCATGGGGAACTATAACAAACCCTCGGTGTATTAAGTTCTAGGCTGTTCCCATGGACAGAACTGTTGTAATTCGTATTTTTACAACGTTTTAGAGCAAACAGAATCGTTTTATTCCATGCAAAAGGCGTACTTTATAAGAAATTAAGGTGAACACTTATTGGACGGCTAAGTTTTCACTAAGTTTCATAGGGAACTATAAGAAACCCTCGGTGTTATAAGTTCTAGGCTGTTCCCATGGACAGACCTGTTGTAATACGTATGTTTACAACATTTTAAAGCAAACGGAATCGTATTATTCCATGCGAAAGGCATACTTTATAAGAGATTAAGGTGAAATCTTATTGCAGGGCTAAGTTTTCACTAAGTCTTATGGAGAACTATAAGAAACCCTAAGTGCAATAAGTTCTAGGTTGTTACCATGGACAGAACTGTTGTAATACCTATGTTTAAAACGTTTTACAGGAAACGGAAACGTGTTATTCCATGCAAAAGGCGTGCTCTATAAGAAATTAAGGTGAACTCTTATTGCAGGATTGAGTTTTCACTTAGTTTCATGGGGAATTATAAGAAACCCTCTGTGTAATAAGTTCTAGGCTGTTCCCGTGGGCAGAACTGTTGTTATAAGTATGTTTACAACGTTTTAGAGCAAACAGAATCGTTATATTCAATGTCAATTGCGTACTTTATCAGAAATTAAGGTGAAATCTTGTTGCAGGGCTAATTTTTCACTAAGTTTCATGGGAAACTATAACAAACCCTCGGTGTATTAAGTTCTAGGCTGTTCCCATGGACAAAACTGTTGTAAATCGTATGTTTACAACGTTTTAGAGCAAACAGAATCGTTTTATTCCATGCAAAAGGCGTACTTTATAAGAAATTAAGGTGAACACTTATTGGACGGCTAAGTTTCTACTAAGTTTTATGGGGAACTATAAGAAACCCTCGGTGTAATAAGTTTTAAGCTGTTCTCATGGACAGAACTGTTATAATACTTATGTTTACAACGTTTTGGAGCAAACGGAATCGTTTTATTCAATGCAAAGGCATTCTTTATAAGAAATTAAGGTGAACTCTTATTGCAGGGCTAAGTTTTCACTAAGTCTCATGGGGAACTATAAGAAACCGTAGGTGTAATAAGTTCTGGGTTGTTCTCATGGACAGAACTGTTGTAATACCTATGTTTAAAACGTTTTACAGGAAATGGAAACGTGTTATTCCATGCAAAAGGCGTACTTTATAAGAAATTAAGTTGAACTCTTATTGCAGGGCTAAGTTTTCACTAAGTCTTATGGGGAACTATAAGAAACCCTCGGTGTAATAAATTCTAGGTTCTTCCCATGGACAGAACTGTTGTAATACCTATGTTCACAACGTTTTAGAGAAAACGGAATCGTCTTATTCCATGCTAATGGCATACTTTATAAGAAATTAAGGTGAAATCTTATTGCAGGGCTAAGATTTTACTAAGTTTCATGGGGAACTATAAGAAACCCTCGGTTTAATAAGTTTTATGCTGTTACCATGAACACAACTGTTGTAATAGGTATGTTTACAACGATTTAGAGCAAATGGAATCGTTTTATTCCATGCCAAAGGCATAAATTATAAGAAATTAAGGTGAAATCTTATTGCAGGGCTAAGTTTTCACTAAGTTTAATGGGGAACTATAACAAACCCTCAGTGTAATAAGTTCTAGGCTCTTCCCATTGACAGAAATGTTGTAATACGTATGTTTACAACGTTTTGGAGCTAACGGAACCGTTTTATTCCATGCCAAAGGCGTACTTTATCAGAAATCAAGGTGAAATCTTATTGCGGGATTGAGTTTTCACTTAGTTTCATGGGGAACTATAAGAAATCCTCGGTGTAATAAGTTCTAGGCCTTTCCCATTGACAGAACTGTTGTAATAAGTATGTTTACATCGTTTTAGAGCAAACAGAATCGTTCTATTCCATGCAAAAGGCGTACTTTATAAGAAATTAAGGTGAACTCTAACTGCTGGGCTAAGTTTTAACTAAGTTTCATGGTCAACTATATCAAACCCTCGGTATAATAAGTTCTAGGCTGTTCCCATGGACAGAACTGTTATAATTCGTATGTTTAAAACGTTTTTGAGCAAACGGAATCGTTTTATTCAATGCAAAAGGCGTTCTTTATAAGAAAGTAAGGTGAACTCTTATTGCGGGGCTAAGTTTTCACTAAGTCTCATTGGGAACTATAAGAAACCCTCCGTGTTATAAGTTCTAGGCTGTTCCCATCGACAGACCTGTTGTAATACGTATGTTTACAACGTTTTTAAGCAAACGGAATCGTATAATTCCATGCGAAAGGCATACTTTATAAGAAATTAAGGTGAAATCTTATTGCAGGGCTAAGTTTTCACTAAGTCTTATTGGGAACTATAAGAAACGCTAGGTGTAATAAGTTCTAGGTTGTTACAATGGACAGAACTGTTGTAATACCTATGTTTAAAACGTTTTACAGGAAACGGAAACGTGTTATTCCATGCAAAAGGCGTACTCTATAAGAAATTAAGGTGAACTCTTATTGCGGGATTGAGTTTTCACTTAGTTTCATGGGGAACTATAAGAAACCCTCAGTGTAATAAGTTCTAGGCTGTTCCCGTGGACAGAACTGTTGTAATAAGTATGTTTACAACGTTTTAGAGCAAACAGAATCGTTTTATTCAATGCAAAAGGCGTACTTTATATGAAATTAAGGTGAACTCTTATTGCAAGGCTAAGTTTTAACTAAGTTTTATGGGGAACTATAAGACACCCTCAGAATAATGAGTTATAGGCTGTTCCCATGAACAGAACTGATGTAATATGTATGTTTACAACGTTTTAGAGCAAACAGAATCGTTATATTCAGTGTCAATTGCGTACTTTATCAGAAATTAAGGTGAAATCTTGTTGCAGGGCTAATTTTTCACTAAGTTTCATGGGAAACTATAACAAACCCTCGGTGTATTAAGTTCTAGGCTGTTCCCATGGACAGAACTGTTGTAATTCGTATTTTTACAACGTTTTAGAGCAAACAGAATCGTTTTATTCCATGCAAAAGGCGTACTTTATAAGAAATTAAGGTGAACACTTATTGGACGGCTAAGTTTTCACTAAGTTTCATAGGGAACTATAACAAACCCTCGGTGTTATAAGTTCTAGGCTGTTCCCATGGACAGACCTGTTGTAATACGTATGTTTACAACATTTTAAAGCAAACGGAATCGTATTATTCCATGCGAAAGGCATACTTTATAAGAGATTAAGGTGAAATCTTATTGCAGGGCTAAGTTTTCACTAAGTCTTATGGAGAACTATAAGAAACCCTAAGTGCAATAAGTTCTAGGTTGTTCCCATGGACAGAACTGTTGTAATACCTATGTTTAAAACGTTTTACAGGAAATGGAAACGTGTTATTCCATGCAAAAGGCGTACTCTATAAGAAATTAAGGTGAACTCTTATTGCAGGATTGAGTTTTCACTTAGTTTCATGGGGAACTATAAGAAACCCTCTGTGTAATAAGTTCTAGGCTGTTCCCGTGGACAGAACTGTTGTAATAAGTATGTTTACAACGTTTTAGAGCAAACAGAATCGTTATATTCAATGTCAATTGCGTACTTTATCAGAAATTAAGGTGAAATCTTGTTGCAGGGCTAATTTTTCACTAAGTTTCATGGGAAACTATAACAAACCCTGGGTGTATTAAGTTCTAGGCTGTTCCCATGGACAAAACTGTTGTAATTCGTATGTTTACAACGTTTTAGAGCAAACAGAATCGTTTTATTCCATGCAAAAGGCGTACTTTATAAGAAATTAAGGTGAACACTTATTGGACGGCTAAGTTTTTACTAAGTTTTATGGGGAACTATAAGAAACCCTCGGTGTAATAAGTTTTAAGCTGTTCTCATGGACAGAACTGTTATAATACTTATGTTTACAACGTTTTGGAGCAAATGGAATCGTTTTATTCAATGCAAAGGCATTCTTTATAAGAAATTAAGGTGAACTCTTATTGCAGGGCTAAGTTTTCACTAAGTCTCATGGGAACTATAAGAAACCGTAGGTGTAATAAGTTCTGGGTTGTTCCCATGGACAGAACTGTTGTAATACCTATGTTTAAAACGTTTTACAGGAAATGGAAACGTGTTATTCCATGCAAAAGGCGTACTTTATAAGAAATTAAGTTGAACTCTTATTGCAGGGCTAAGTTTTCACTAAGTCTTATGGGGAACTATAAGAAACCCTCGGTGTAATAAATTCTAGGTTCTTCCCATGGACAGAACTGTTGTAATACCTATGTTCACAACGTTTTAGAGAAAATGGAATCGTTTTATTCCATGCGAAAGGCATACTTTATAAGAAATTAAGGTGAAATCTTATTGCAGGGCTAAGATTTTACTAAGTTTCATGGGGAACTAAAAGAAACCCTCGGTGAAAAAGTTTTAGGCTGTTCCCATGGACAGAACTGTTGTAATAGGTATGTTTACAAAGATTTAGAGCAAATGGAATCGTTTTATTCCAAGCCATAGGCGTACTTTATCTGAAATTAAGGTGAAATCTTATTGCAGGGCTAAGTTTTCACTAAGTTTCATGGTCAACTATAACAAACCCTCGGTGTAATAAGTTCTAGGCTGTTCTCATGGACAGAACTGTTGTAATTTGTATGTTTACAACATTTTGGAGCAAACGGAATCGTTTTATTTAATGCAAAAGGCGTTCTTTATAAGAAATTAAGGTGAACTCTTATTGCGGGGCTAAGTTTTCACTAAGTCTCATGGTCAACTATAACAAACCCTCGGTGTAATAAGGTCTGGGCTCTTCCCATTGACAGAACTGTTGTAATAGGTATGTTTACAAAGATTTAGAGCAAATGGAATCGTTTTATTCCAAGCCATAGGCGTACTTTATCTGAAATTAAGGTGAAATCTTATTGCGGGGCTATGTTTTTACTAAGTCTCATAGGGAACTACAAGAAACCCTCGGTGTTATAAGTTCTAGGCTGTTCCCATGGACAGACCTGTTGTAATACGTATGTTTACAACATTTTGGAGCTAACGGAACCGTTTTATTCCATGCCAAAGGCGTACTTTATCAGAAATCAAGGTGAAATCTTATTGCGGGATTGAGTTTTCACTTAGTTTCATGGGGAACTATAAGAAACCCTCGGTGTAATATGTTCTAGGCCTTTTCCATGGACAGAACTGTTGTAATAAGAATGTTTACATCGTTTTAGAGCAAACAGAATCGTTCTATTCCATGCAAAAGGCGTACTTTATAAGAAATTAAGGTGAACTCTAATTGCTGGGCTAAGTTTTAACTAAGTTTCATGGTCAACTATATCAAACCCTCGGTATAATAAGTTCTAGGCTGTTCCCATGGACAGAACTGTTATAATTCGTATGTTTAAAACGTTTTTGAGCAAACAGAATCGTTTTATTCAATGCAAAAGGCGTTCTTTATAAGAAAGTAAGGTGAACTCTTATTGCGGGGCTAAGTTTTCACTAAGTCTCATTGGGAACTATAAGAAACCCTCGGTGTTATAAGTTCTAGGCTGTTCCCATCGACAGACCTGTTGTAATACGTATGTTTACAACGTTTTTAAGCAAACGGAATCGTATAATTCCATGCGAAAGGCATACTTTATAAGAAATTAAGGTGAAATCTTATTGCAGGGCTAAGTTTTCACTAAGTCTTATTGGGAACTATAAGAAACGCTAGGTGTAATAAGTTCTAGGCTGTTACAATGGACAGAACTGTTGTAATACCTATGTTTAAAACGTTTTACAGGAAACGGAAACGTGTTATTTCATGCAAAAGGCGTACTCTATAAGAAAATAAGGTGAACTCTTATTGCGGGATTGAGTTTTCACTTAGTTTCATGGGGAACTATAAGAAACCCTCAGTGTAATAAGTTCTAGGCTGTTCCCGTGGACAGAACTGTTGTAATAAGTATGTTTACAACGTTTTAGAGCAAACAGAATCGTTTTATTCAATGCAAAAGGCGTACTTTATATGAAATTAAGGTGAACTCTTAATGCAAGGCTAAGTTTTAACTAAGTTTTATGGGGAACTATAAGACACCCTCAGAATAATGAGTTATAGGCTGTTCCAATGAACAGAACTGATGTAATATGTATGTTTACAACGTTTTAGAGCAAACAGAATCGTTATATTCAGTGTCAATTGCGTACTTTATCAGAAATTAAGGTGAAATCTTGTTGCAGGGCTAATTTTTCACTAAGTTTCATGGGGAACTATAACAAACCCTCGGTGTATTAAGTTCTAGGCTGTTTCCATGGACAGAACTGTTGTAATTCGTATTTTTACAACGTTTTAGAGCGAACAGAATCGTTTTATTCCATGCAAAAGGCGTACTTTATAAGAAATTAAGGTGAACACTTATTGGACGGCTAAGTTTTCACTAAGTTTCATAGGGAACTATAAGAAACCCTCGGTGTTATAAGTTCTAGGCTGTTCCCATGGACAGACCTGTTGTAATACGTATGTTTACAACATTTTAAAGCAAACGGAATCGAATTATTCCATGCGAAAGGCATACTTTATAAGAGATTAAGGTGAAATCTTATTGCAGGGCTAAGTTTTCACTAAGTCTTATGGAGAACTATAAGAAACCCTAAGTGCAATAAGTTCTAGGTTGTTCCCATGGACAGAACTGTTGTAATACCTATGTTTAAAACGTTTTACAGGAAACGGAAACGTGTTATTCCATGCAAAAGGCGTACTCTCTAAGAAATTAAGGTGAACTCTTATTGCAGGATTGAGTTTTCACTTAGTTTCATGGGGAACTTTAAGAAACCCTCTGTGTAATAAGTTCTAGGCTGTTCCCGTGGACAGAACTGTTGTAATAAGTATGTTTACAACGTTTTAGAGCAAACAGAATCGTTATATTCAATTCAATGTCAATTGCGTACTTTATCAGAAATTAAGGTGAAATCTTGTTGCAGGGCTAATTTTTCACTAAGTTTCATGGGAAACTATAACAAACCCTCGGTGTATTAAGTTCTAGGCTGTTCCCATGGACAAAACTGTTGTAATTCATATGTTTACAACGTTTTAGAGCAAACAGAATCGTTTTATTCCATGCAAAAGGCGTACTTTATAAGAAATTAAGGTGAACACTTATTGGACGGCTAAGTTTTTACTAAGTTTTATGGGGAACTATAAGAAACCCTCGGTGTAATAAGTTTTAAGCTGTTCTCATGGACAGAACTGCTATAATACTTATGTTTACAACGTTTTGGAGCAAACGGAATCGTTTTATTCAATGCTAAGGCATTCTTTATATGAAATTAAGGTGAACTCTTATTGCAGGGCTAAGTTTTCACTAAGTCTCATGGGGAACTAAAAGAAACCGTAGGTGTAATAAGTTCTGGGTTGTTCCCATGGACAGAACTGTTGTAATACCTATGTTTAAAACGTTTTACAGGAAATGGAAACGTGTTATTCCATGCAAAAGGCGTACTTTATAAAAAATTAAGTTGAACTCTTATTACAGGGCTAAGTTTTCACTAAGTCTTATGGGGAACTATAAGAAACCCTCGGTGTAATAAATTCTAGGTTCTTCCCATGGACAGAACTGTTGTAATACCTATGTTCACAACGTTTTAGAGAAAACGGAATCGTCTTATTCCATGCGAAAGGCATACTTTATAAGAAATTAAGGTGAAATCTTATTGCACAGCTAAGTTTTCACTAAGTTTTATCGGGAACTATAAGAAACCCTCGGTGTAATAAGTTTTAAGCTGTTCTCATGGACAGAACTGTTGTAATTTGTATGTTTACAACGTTTTAGAGCAAACGGAATCGTCTTATTTCATGCGAAAGGCGTACTTTATAAGAAATTAAGGGGTACTCTTATTGCAGGGCTAAGTTTTCACTAAGTCTTATGGGGAACTATAAGAAACCCTAGGTGTAATAAGTTCTAGGCTGTTCCCATCGACAGAATTGTTGTAATACGTATGTTTACAATGTTTTAGAGCAAACGGAATCGTTTTATTCCATGCGAAAAGCGTACTTTACAAGAAATTAAGGTGAACTCTTATTGCGGGGCTATGTTTTTACTAAGTTTCATGGGGAAATATAGGAAACCCTTGGTGTAATTAGTTCTAGGCTGTTCCCATGGACAGAACTGTTGTAATTCGTATGTTGACAACGTTTTAGAGCAAACGGGATCGTTTTATTCTATGCCAAAGGCGTACTTTATCTGAAATTAAGGTGTAATCTTATTGCAGGACTAAGTTTTCACTAAGTTTCATGGTCAACTATAACAAACCCTCGGTGGAATAAGTTTTAGGCTGTTTCCTTGGGCAGAACTGTTGTAATTTGTATGTTTACAAAGTTTTAGAGGAAACGGAATCGTCTTATTTCATGCGAAAGGCGTACTTTATAAGAAATTAAGGGGAACTCTTATTGCAGGGCTAAGTTTTCACTAAGTTTCATGAGGAACTATAAGAAACCCTAGGTGAAAAAGTTTTAGGCTGTTCCCATGGACAGAACTGTTGTAATAGGTATGTTTACAAAGATTTAGAGCAAATGGAATCGTTTTATTCCAAGCCATAGGCGTACTTTATCTGAAATTAAGGTGAAATCTTATTGCAGGGCTAAGTTTTCACTAAGTTTCATGGTCAGCTATAACAAACCCTCGGTGTAATAAATTTTAGGCTGTTCTCATGGACAGAACTGTTGTAATTTGTATGTTTACAACATTTTGGAGCAAACGGAATCGTTTTATTTAATGCAAAAGGCGTTCTTTATAAGAAATTAAGGTGAAATCTTATTGCAGGGCTATGTTTTCACTAAGTCTCATGGTCAACTATAACAAACCCTCGGTCTAATAAGGTCTGGGCTCTTCCCATTGACAGAAATGTTGTAATACGTATGTTTACAACGTTTTGGAGAAAACGGAATCGTTTTATTCCATGCGAAAGGCGTACTCTATAAGAAATGAAGGTGAACTCTTACTGCGGGATTGAGTTTTCAATAAGTCTCATGGGGAACTATAAGAAACCCTCGGTGTTATAATTTCTAGGCTGTTCCAAAGAACAGACCTGTTGTATTACGTATGTTAACAACGTTTTACAGGAAACGGAAACGTGTTATTACATGCAAAAGGCGTACTCTATAAGAAATTAAGGTGAACTCTTGTTGCAGGGCTAATTTTTTACAAAGTTTCATGGGGAAGTATAACAAACCCTCGGTGTATTAAGTTCTAGGCTGTTCCCATGGACAGAACTGTTGTAATAAGTATGTTTACAACGTTTTAGAGCAAACAGAATCGTTTTATTCCATGCAAAAGGCGTACTTTATAAGAAATTAAGGTGAACAATTATTGCACGGCTAAGTTTTCACTAAGTTTATAGGGAACTATAAGAAACCCTCAGTGTAATAAGTTCTAGGCTGTTCCCGTGGACAGAACTGTTGTAATAAGTATGTTTACAACGTTTTAGAGCAAACAGAATCGTTTTATTCAATGCAAAAGGCGTACTTTATGTGAAATTAAGGTGAACTCTTATTGCAAGGCTAAGTTTTAACTAAGTTTTATGGGGAACTATAAGACACCCTCAGAATAATGAGTTATAGGCTGTTCCAATGAACAGAACTGATGTAATATGTATGTTTACAACGTTTTAGAGCAAACAGAATCGTTATATTCAGTGTCAATTGCGTACTTTATCAGAAATTAAGGTGAAATCTTGTTGCAGGGCTAATTTTTCACTAAGTTTCATGGGGAACTATAACAAACCCTCGGTGTATTAAGTTCTAGGCTGTTTCCATGGACAGAACTGTTGTAATTCGTATTTTTACAACGTTTTAGAGCAAACAGAATCGTTTTATTCCATGCAAAAGGCGTACTTTATAAGAAATTAAGGTGAACACTTATTGGACGGCTAAGTTTTCACTAAGTTTCATAGGGAACTATAAGAAACCCTCGGTGTTATAAGTTCTAGGCTGTTCCCATGGACAGACCTGTTGTAATACGTATGTTTACAACATTTTAAAGCAAACGGAATCGAATTATTCCATGCGAAAGGCATACTTTATAAGAGATTAAGGTGAAATCTTATTGCAGGGCTAAGTTTTCACTAAGTCTTATGGAGAACTATAAGAAACCCTAAGTGCAATAAGTTCTAGGTTGTTCCCATGGACAGAACTTTTGTAATACCTATGTTTAAAACGTTTTACAGGAAACGGAAACGTGTTATTCCATGCAAAAGGCGTACTCTATAAGAAATTAAGGTGAACTCTTATTGCAGGATTGAGTTTTCACTTAGTTTCATGAAGAACTATAAGAAACCCTCTGTGTAATAAGTTCTAGGCTGTTCCCGTGGACAGAACTGTTGTAATAAGTATGTTTACAACGTTTTAGAGCAAACAGAATCGTTATATTCAATTCAATGTCAATTGCGTACTTTATCAGAAATTAAGGTGAAATCTCGTTGCAGGGCTAATTTTTCACTAAGTTTCATGGGAAACTATAACAAACCCTCGGTGTATTAAGTTCTAGGCTGTTCCCATGGACAAAACTGTTGTAATTTGTATGTTTACAACGTTTTAGAGCAAACAGAATCGTTTTATTCCATGCAAAAGGCATACTTTATAAGAAATTAAGGTGAAATCTTATTGCAGGGCAAAGTTTTCACTAAGTCTTATGGAGAACTATAAGAAACCCTCGGTGTAATAAGTTTTAAGCTCTTCTCATGGACAGAACTGTTGTAATTTGTATGTTTACAACGTTTTAGAGCAAACGGAATCGTTTTATTCTATGCCAAAGGCGTACTTTATCTGAAATTAAGTCGAAATCTTATTGCAGGACTAAGTTTTCACTAAGTTTCATGGTCAACTATAACAAACCCTCGGTGTAATAAGTTCTAGGCTGTTCTCATGGACAGAACTGTTGTAATTTGTATGTTTACAACGTTTTGGAGCAAACGGAATCGTTTTATTTAATGCAAAAGGCGTTCTTTATAAGAAATTAAGGTGAACTCTTATTGCGGGGCTAAGTCTCATGGTCAACTATAACAAACCCTCGGTGTAATAAGGTCTAGGTTCTTCCCATAGACAGAAATGTTGTAATATGTATGTTTACAACGTTTTGGAGAAAACGGAATCGTTTTATTCCATGCGAAAGGCGTACTCTATAAGAAATTAAGGTGAACTCTTATTGCGGGATTGAGTTTTCAATAAGTCTCATGGGGAACTATAAGAAACCCTCGGTGTTATAATTTCTAGGCTGTTCCAACGGACAGACCTGTTGTATTACGTATGTTTACAACGTTTTAAAGCAAACGGAATCGTATTATTCCATGCGAAGGGCATACTTTATAAGAAATTAAAGTGAAATCTTATTGCAGGGCTAAGTTTTCACTAAGTCTTATGGGGAACTATAAGAAACGCTAGGTGTAATAAGTTCTAGGTTGTTCCAATGGACAGAACTGTTGTAATACCTATGTTTAA
This sequence comes from Pelagia noctiluca, assembly GCA_963924455.1. Taxonomy (NCBI): domain Eukaryota; kingdom Metazoa; phylum Cnidaria; class Scyphozoa; order Semaeostomeae; family Pelagiidae; genus Pelagia; species Pelagia noctiluca. Next base: position 7,498,236 of record OZ004330.1, on the reverse strand, counting down.
AACGTTTTACAGGAAACGGAAACGTGTTATTCCATGCAAAAGGCGTACTCTATTAGAAATTAAGGTAAACTATTATTGCGGAATTGAGTTTTCACTTAGTTTCATGGGGAACTATAAGAAACCCTCGGTGTAATAAGTTTTAGGCTGTTCCCATGGACAGAACTGTTGTAATAGGTATGTTTACAAAGATTTAGAGCAAACGGAATCGTATTATTCCATGCAAAAGGCATACTTTATAAGAAATTAAGGTGAAATCTTATTGCAGGGCTAAGTTTTAACTAAGTCTTATGGAGAACTATAAGAAACCCTCGGTGTAATAAGTTTTAAGCTCTTCTCATGGACAGAACTGTTGTAATTTGTATGTTTACAACGTTTTAGAGCAAACGGAATCGTTTTATTCTATGCCAAAGGCGTACTTTATCTGAAATTAAGGTGAAATCTTATTGCAGGACTAAGTTTTCACTAAGTTTCATGGTCAACTATAACAAACCCTCGGTGTAATAAGTTCTAGGCTGTTCTCATGGACAGAACTGTTGTAATTTGTATGTTTACAACGTTTTGGAGCAAACGGAATCGTTTTATTTAATGCAAAAGGCGTTCTTTATAAGAAATTAAGGTGAACTCTTATTGCGGGGCTAAGTTTTTACTAAGTCTCATGGTCAACTATAACAAACCCTCGGTGTAATAAGGTCTAGGTTCTTCCCATAGACAGAAATGTTGTAATACGTATGTTTACAACGTTTTTGAGAAAACGGAATCGTTTTATTCCATGCGAAAGGCGTACTCTATAAGAAATTAAGGTGAACTCTTATTGCGGGATTGAGTTTTCAATAAGTCTCATGGGGAACTATAAGAAACCCTCGGTGTTATAATTTCTAGGCTGTTCCAAAGGACAGACCTGTTGTATTACGTATGTTTACAACGTTTTAAAGCAAACGGAATCGTATTATTCCATGCGAAGGGCATACTTTATAAGAAATTAAAGTGAAATCTTATTGCAGGGCTAAGTTTTCACTAAGTCTTATGGGGAACTATAAGAAACGCTAGGTGTAATAAGTTCTAGGTTGTTCCAATGGACAGAACTGTTGTAATACCTATGTTTAAAACGTTTTACAGGAAACGGAAACGTGTTATTCCATGCAAAAGGCGTACTCTATTAGAAATTAAGGTAAACTATTATTGCGGAATTGAGTTTTCACTTAGTTTCATGGGGAACTATAAGAAACCCTCGGTGTAATAAGTTTTAGGCTGTTCCCATGGACAGAACTGTTGTAATAGGTATGTTTACAAAGATTTAGAGCAAACGGAATCGTATTATTCCATGCAAAAGGCATACTTTATAAGAAATTAAGGTGAAATCTTATTGCAGGGCTAAGTTTTAACTAAGTCTTATGGAGAACTATAAGAAACCCTCGGTGTAATAAGTTTTAAGCTCTTCTCATGGACAGAACTGTTGTAATTTGTATGTTTACAACGTTTTAGAGCAAACGGAATCGTTTTATTCTATGCCAAAGGCGTACTTTATCTGAAATTAAGGTGAAATCTTATTGCAGGACTAAGTTTTCACTAAGTTTCATGGTCAACTATAACAAACCCTCGGTGTAATAAGTTCTAGGCTGTTCTCATTGACAGAACTGTTGTAATTTGTATGTTTACAACGTTTTGGAGCAAACGGAATCGTTTTATTTAATGCAAAAGGCGTTCTTTATAAGAAATTAAGGTGAACTCTTATTGCGGGGCTAAGTTTTCACTAAGTCTCATGGTCAACTATAACAACCCCTCGGTGTAATAAGGTCTAGGCTCTTCCCATTGACAAAAATGTTGTAATACGTATGTTTACAACGTTTTGGAGAAAACGGAATCGTTTTATTCCATGCGAAAGGCGTACTCTATAAGAAATTAAGGTGAATTCTTATTGCGGGGCTAAGTTTTCACTAAGTTTCATGGGGAACTATAAGAAACCCTCGGTGTAATAAGTTTTAGGCTGTTCTCATGGACAGAACTGTTATAATACGTATGTCTACAACGTTTTGGAGCAAACGGAATCGTTTTATTCAATGCAAAGGCGTTCTTTATAAGAAATTAAGGTGAACTCTTATTGCAGGGCTAAGTTTTCACTAAGTCTCATGGGGAACTATAAGAAACCGTAGGTGTAATAAGTTCTGTGTTGTTCCCATGGACAGAACTGTTGTAATACCTATGTTTAAAACGTTTTACAGGAAATGGAAACGTGTTATTCCATGCAAAAGGCGTACTTTATAAGAAATTAAGTTGAACTCTTATTGCAGGGCTAAGTTTTCACTAAGTCTTATGGGGAACTATAAGAAACCCTCGGTATAATAAATTTTAGGTTCTTCCCAAGGACAGAACTGTTGTAATACCTATGTTCACAACGTTTTAGAGGAAACGGAATCGTCTTGTTCCATGCAAAAGGCATACTTTATAAGAAATTAAGGTGAAATTTTATTGCAGGGCTAAGTTTTCACTAAGCTTCATGGGGAACTATAAGAAACCCTCGGTTTAATAAGTTTTCGGCTGTTCCCATGGACACAACTGTTGTAATACCTATGTTTAAATTGTTTTACAGGAAACGGAATCGTGTTATTCCATGCAAAAGGCGTACTTAATAAGAAATTAAGGTGAACTCTTATTGCGGGGCTAAGTTTTCACTAAGTTTCATGGGGAACTATAAGAAACCCTCGGTGTAATAAGTTTTAGGCTGTTCCCATGGACAGAACTGTTGTAATAGGTATGTTTACAAAGATTTAGAGCAAATGGAATCGTTTTATTCCATGCCATAGGCGTACGTTATCTGAAATTAAGTTGAAATCTTATTGCATGGCTAAGTTTTCACTAAGTTTCATGGTCAACTATAACAAACCCTCGGTGTAATAAGGTCTAGGCTCTTCCCATTGACAAAAATGTTGTAATACGTATGTTTACAACGTTTTGGAGAAAACGGAATCGTTTTATTCCATGCGAAAGGCGTACTCTATAAGAAATTAAGGTGAACTCTTATTGCGGGATTGAGTTTTCAATAAGTCTCATGGGGAACTTTAAGAAACCCTCGGTGTTATAATTTCTAGGCTGTTCCAAAGGACAGACCTGTTGTCATACGTATGTTAACAACGTTTTAAAGCAAACAGAATCGTATTATTCCATGCGAAAGGCATACTTTATAAGAAATTAAGGTGAACTCTTATTGGGGGGCTAAGTTTTCACGAAGTCTCATGGGGAACTATAAGAATTCCTTGGTGTTATAAGTTCTAGGCTTTTCCCATGGACAGAACTGTTATAATACGTATGTTTACAACGTTTTAGAGCAAACGGAATCGTTTTATTCTATGCAAAAAGCATACTTTATCAGAAATCAAGGTGAAATCTTATTGCAGGGCTAAGTTTTCACTAAGTTTAATGGGGAACCATAACAAACCCCCAGTGTAATAAGTTCTAGGCTCTTCCCTTTGACAGAAATGTTGTAATACGTGTGTTTACAACGTTTTGGAGCAAACGGAATCGTTTTATTCAATGAAAAAGGCGTACTTTATAAGAAATTAAGGTAAACTCTTATTGCGAGGCTAAGTTTTAACTAAGTTTCATGGGGAACCATAAGAAACTCTTGGTGTAATAAGTTTTAGGCTGTTCTCATGGACAGAACTGTTGTAATACGTATGTTTACAACATTTTAGAGCAAACAGAATCGCTTTATTTCATGCGAATTGCGTACTTTATCAGAAATTAAGGTGAAATCTTATTGCAGGGCTAATTTTTCACTAAGTTTCATGGGGAACTATAACAAACCCTCATTGTAATAAGTTCTAGGCTGTTCCCATGGACAGAACTGTTGTAATTTGTATGTTTACAAAGTTTTAGAGGAAACGGAATCGTCTTATTTCATGCGAAAGGCGTACTTTATAAGAAATTAAGGGGAACTCTTATTGCAGGGCTAGGTTTTCACTAAGTTTCATGGGGAACTATAACAAACCCTCGGTGTAATAAGTTTTAGGCTGTTCCCATGGACAGAACTGTTGTAATTCGTATGTTTACAACGTTTTCGAGCAAACTGAAAGGTTTTATTCAATGTCAAAGGCGTACTTTATAAGAAATTAAGGTGAACTCTTATTGCAGGGCTAAGTTTTCACTAAGTTTCATTGCAAACTATAAGAAAACCTCGGTGTAATAGGTTCTAGGCTGTTCCCATGGACAGAAATGTTGTAATACGTATGTTTACAACGTTTTAGAGCAAACGGAATCGTGTTATTCCATGCAAAAGGCGTACTTTATAAGAAATTAAGATGATCTCTTATTGCAGGGCTAAGTTTTCACTAAGATTCATGGGGAACTATAAGAAAACCTCGCTGTAATAAGTTGTAGGCTGTTCCCATGGACAGAAATGTTGTAATACGTATGTTTACAACGTTTTAGAGTAAACAGAATCGTTTTATTCCATGCCAAAGGCGTACTTTATCAGAAATCAAGGTGAAATCTTATTGCAGGGCTAAGTTTTCACTAAGTTTCATGGGGAACTATAACAAACCCTCAGTGTAATAAGTTCGAGGCTCTTCCCATTGACAGAAATGTTGTAATACGTATGTTTACAGCGTTTTGGAGCTAACGGAACCGTTTTATTCCATGCCAAAGGCGTACTTTATCAGAAATCAAGGTGAACTCTTATTGCAGGGCTAAGTTTTCACTAAGTCTCATGGGGAACTATAAGAAACCGTAGGTGTAATAAGTTCTGGGTTGTTCCCATGGACAGAACTGTTGTAATACCTATGTTTAAAACGTTTTACAGGAAATGGAAACGTGTTATTCCATGCAAAAGGCGTACTTTATAAGAAATTAAGTTGAACTCTTATTGCAGGGCTAAGTTTTCACTAAGTCTTATGGGGAACTATAAGAAACCCTCGGTATAATAAATTTTAGGTTCTTCCCAAGGACAGAACTGTTGTAATACCTATGTTCACAACGTTTTAGAGGAAACGGAATCGTCTTGTTCCATGCAAAAGGCATACTTTATAAGAAATTAAGGTGAAATTTTATTGCAGGGCTAAGTTTTCACTAAGCTTCATGGGGAACTATAAGAAACCCTCGGTTTAATAAGTTTTCGGCTGTTCCCATGGACACAACTGTTGTAATACCTATGTTTAAAACGTTTTACAGGAAACGGAATCGTGTTATTCCATGCAAAAGGCGTACTTAATAAGAAATTAAGGTGAACTCTTATTGCGGGGCTAAGTTTTCACTAAGTTTCATGGGGAACTATAAGAAACCCTCGGTGTAATAAGTTTTAGGCTGTTCCCATGGACAGAACTGTTGTAATAGGTATGTTTACAAAGATTTAGAGCAAATGGAATCGTTTTATTTCATGCCATAGGCGTACGTTATCTGAAATTAAGTTGAAACCTTATTGCATGGCTAAGTTTTCACTAAGTTTCATGGTCAACTATAACAAACCCTCGGTGTAATAAGGTCTAGGCTCTTCCCATTGACAAAAATGTTGTAATACGTATGTTTACAACGTTTTGGAGAAAACGGAATCGTTTTATTCCATGCGAAAGGCGTACTCTATAAGAAATTAAGGTGAACTCTTATTGCGGGATTGAGTTTTCAATAAGTCTCATGGGGAACTTTAAGAAACCCTCGGTGTTATAATTTCTAGGCTGTTCCAGAGGACAGACCTGTTGTCATACGTATGTTAACAACGTTTTAAAGCAAACAGAATCGTATTATTCCATGCGAAAGGCATACTTTATAAGAAATTAAGGTGAACTCTTATTGGGGGGCTAAGTTTTCAAGAAGTCTCATGGGGAACTATAAGAATTCCTTGGTGTTATAAGTTCTAGGCTTTTCCCATGGACAGAAATGTTATAATACGTATGTTTACAACGTTTTAGAGCAAACGGAATCGTGTTATTCCATGCAAAAGGCGTACTTAATAAGAAATTAAGGTGAACTCTTATTGCGGGGCTAAGTTTTCACTAAGTTTCATGGGGAACTATAAGAAACCCTCGGTGTAATAAGTTTTAGTCTGTTCCCATGGACAGAACTGTTGTAATAGGTATGTTTACAAAGATTTAGAGCAAATGGAATCGTTTTATTTCATGCCATAGGCGTACGTTATCTGAAATTAAGTTGAAACCTTATTTCATGGCTAAGTTTTCACTAAGTTTCATGGTCAACTATAACAAACCCTCGGTGTAATAAGGTCTAGGCTCTTCCCATTGACAAAAATGTTGTAATACGTATGTTTACAACGTTTTGGAGAAAACGGAATCGTTTTATTCCATGCGAAAGGCGTACTCTATAAGAAATTAAGGTGAACTCTTATTGCGGGATTGAGTTTTCCATAAGTCTCATGGGGAACTTTAAGAAACCCTCGGTGTTATAATTTCTAGGCTGTTCCAGAGGACAGACCTGTTGTCATACGTATGTTAACAACGTTTTAAAGCAAACAGAATCGTATTATTCCATGCGAAAGGCATACTTTATAAGAAATTAAGGTGAACTCTTATTGGGGGGCTAAGTTTTCACGAAGTCTCATGGGGAACTATAAGAATTCCTTGGTGTTATAAGTTCTAGGCTTTTCCCATGGACAGAAATGTTATAATACGTATGTTTACAACGTTTTAGAGCAAACGGAATCGTGTTATTCCATGCAAAAGGCGTACTTAATAAGAAATTAAGGTGAACTCTTATTGCGGGGCTAAGTTTTCACTAAGTTTCATGGGGAACTATAAGAAACCCTCGGTGTAATAAGTTTTAGTCTGTTCCCATGGACAGAACTGTTGTAATAGGTATGTTTACAAAGATTTAGAGCAAATGGAATCGTTTTATTTCATGCCATAGGCGTACGTTATCTGAAATTAAGTTGAAACCTTATTGCATGGCTAAGTTTTCACTAAGTTTCATGGTCAACTATAACAAACCCTCGGTGTAATAAGGTCTAGGCTCTTCCCATTGACAAAAATGTTGTAATACGTATGTTTACAACGTTTTGGAGAAAACGGAATCGTTTTATTCCATGCGAAAGGCGTACTCTATAAGAAATTAAGGTGAACTCTTATTGCGGGATTGAGTTTTCAATAAGTCTCATGGGGAACTTTAAGAAACCCTCGGTGTTATAATTTCTAGGCTGTTCCAAAGGACAGACCTGTTGTCATACGTATGTTAACAACGTTTTAAAGCAAACAGAATCGTATTATTCCATGCGAAAGGCATACTTTATAAGAAATTAAGGTGAACTCTTATTGGGGGGCTAAGTTTTCACGAAGTCTCATGGGGAACTATAAGAATTCCTTGGTGTTATAAGTTCTAGGCTTTTCCCATGGACAGAAATGTTATAATACGTATGTTTACAACGTTTTAGAGCAAACGGAATCGTTTTATTCTATGCAAAAAGCGTACTTTATCAGAAATCAAGGTGAAATCTTATTGCAGGGCTAAGTTTTCACTAAGTTTCATGGGGAACCATAACAAACCCCCAGTGTAATAAGTTCTAGGCTCTTCCCATTGACAGAAATGTTGTAATACGTGTGTTTACAACGTTTTGGAGCAAACGGAATCGTTTTATTCAATGAAAAAGGCGTACTTTATAAGAAATTAAGGTAAACTCTTATTGCGAGGCTAAGTTTTAACTAAATTTCATAGGGAACTATAAGAAACCCTTGCTGTAATAAGTTTTAGGCTGTTCTCATGGACAGAACTGTTGTAATACGTATGTTTACAACATTTTAGAGCAAACAGAATCGCTTTATTTCATGCGAATTGCGTACTTTATCAGAAATTAAGGTGAAATCTTATTGCAGGGCTAATTTTTCACTAAGTTTCATGGGGAACTATAACAAACCCTCGTTGTAATAAGTTCTAGGCTTTTCCCATGGACAGAACTGTTGTAATTTGTATGTTTACAAAGTTTTAGAGGAAACGGAATCGTCTTATTTCATGCGAAAGGCGTACTTTATAAGAAATTAAGGGGAACTCTTATTGCAGGGCTAGGTTTTCACTAAGTTTCATGGGGAACTATAACAAACCCTCGGTGTAATAAGTTTTAGGCTGTTCCCATGGACAGAACTGTTGTAATTCGTATGTTTACAACGTTTTCGAGCAAACTGAAAGGTTTTATTCAATGCCAAAGGCGTACTTTATAAGAAATTAAGGTGAACTCTTATTGCAGGGCTAAGTTTTCACTAAGTTTCATTGCAAACTATAAGAAAACCTCGGTGTAATAGGTTCTAGGCTGTTCCCATGGACAGAAATGTTGTAATACGTATGTTTACAACGTTTTAGAGCAAACGGAATCGTGTTATTCCATGCAAAAGGCGTACTTTATAAGAAATTAAGATGATCTCTTATTGCAGGGCTAAGTTTTCACTAAGATTCATGGGGAACTATAAGAAAACCTCGCTGTAATAAGTTGTAGGCTGTTCCCATGGACAGAAATGTTGTAATACGTATGTTTACAACGTTTTAGAGTAAACAGAATCGTTTTATTCCATGCCAAAGGCGTACTTTATCAGAAATCAAGGTGAAATCTTATTGCAGGGCTAAGTTTTCACTAAGTTTCATGGGGAACTATAACAAACCCTCAGTGTAATAAGTTCGAGGCTCTTCCCATTGACAGAAATGTTGTAATACGTATGTTTACAGCGTTTTGGAGCTAACGGAACCGTTTTATTCCATGCCAAAGGCGTACTTTATCAGAAATCAAGGTGAAATCTTATTGCGGGATCGAGTTTTCACTTAGTTTCATTGGGAACTATCAGAAATTCTCGGTGTAATAAGTTCTAGGCTGTTCCCATGGACAGAACTGTTGTAATTCCTATGTTTACAACGTTTTGGAGAAAACGGAATCGTTTTATTCAATGCAAAAGGCGTTCTTTATAAGAGATTAAGGTGAACTCTTATTGCGGGGCTTAGTTTTCACTAAGTCTCATAGGGAACTACAAGACACCCTCGGTGTTATAAGTTCTAGGCTGTTCCCATGGACAGACCTGTTGAAATACGTATGTTTACAACGTTTTAAAGCAAACGGAATCGTATTATTCCATGCGAAAGGCATAAATTATAAGAAATTAAGGTGAAATCTTATTGCAGGGCTAAGTTTTCACTAAGTTTAATGGGGAACTATAACAAACCCTCAGAGTAATAAGTTCTAGGCTCTTCCCATTGACAGAAATGTTGTAATTCGTATGTTTACAACGTTTTGGAGCTAACGGAACCGTTTTATTCCATGCCAAAGGCGTACTTTATCAGAAATCAAGGTGAAATCTTATTGCGGGATTGAGTTTTCACTTAGTTTCATGGGGAACTATAAGAAACCCTCGGTGTAATAAGTTCTAGGCCTTTCCCATGGACAGAACTGTTGTAATAAGTATGTTTACATCGTTTTAGAGCAAACAGAATCGTTCTATTCCATGCAAAAGGCGTACTTTATAAGAAATTAAGGTCAACTCTCATTGCTGGGCTAAGTTTTAACTAAGTTTCATGGTCAACTATATCAAACCCTCGGTATAATAAATTCTAGGCTGTTCCCATGGACAGAACTGTTGTAATTCGTATGTTTAAAACGTTTTTGAGCAAACGGAATCGTTTTATTCAATGCAAAAGGCGTTCTTTATAAGAAAGTAAGGTGAACTCTTATTGCGGGGCTAAGTTTTCACTAAGTCTCATTGGGAACTATAAGAAACCCTCGGTGTTATAAGTTCTAGGCTGTTCCCATCGACAGACCTGTTGTAATACGTATGTTTACAACGTTTTTAAGCAAACGGAATCGTGTTATTCCATGCAAAAGGCGTACTTTATAAGAAATCAAGATGAACTCTAATTGCAGGGCTAAGTTTTAACTAAGTTTCATGGTTAACTATATCAAACCATCGGTGTAATAAGTTCTAGGCTGTTCCCATGGACAGAACTGTTGTAATTCCTATGTTTACAACGTTTTGGAGCAAACGGAATCGTTTTATTCAATGCAAAAGGTGTTCTTTATAAGAAATTAAGGTGAACTCTTATTGCGGGGCTTAGTTTTCACTAAGTCTCATTGGGAACTATAAGAAACCCTCGGTGTTATAAGTTCTAGGCTGTTCCCATCGACAGACCTGTTGTAATACGTATGTTTACAACGTTTTTAAGCAAACGGAATCGTATAATTCCATGCGAAAGGCATACTTTATAAGAAATTAAGGTGAAATCTTATTGCAGGGCTAAGTTTTCACTAAGTCTGATTGGGAACTATAAGAAACGCTAGGTGTAATAAGTTCTAGGTTGTTACAATGGACAGAACTGTTGTAATACCTATGTTTAAAACGTTTTACAGGAAACGGAAACGTGTTATTCCATGCAAAAGGCGTACTCTATAAGAAATTAAGGTGAACTCTTATTGTGGGATTGAGTTTTCACTTAGTTTCATGGGGAACTATAAGAAACCCTCAGTGTAATAAGTTCTAGGCTGTTCCCGTGGACAGAACTGTTGTAATAAGTATGTTTACAACGTTTTAGAGCAAACAGAATCGTTTTATTCAATGCAAAAGGCGTACTTTATATGAAATTAAGGTGAACTCTTATTGCAAAGCTAAGTTTTAACTAAGTTTTATGGGGAACTATAAGACACCCTCAGAATAATGAGTTATAGGCTGTTCCCATGAACAGAACTGATATAATATGTATGTTTACGACGTTTTAGAGCAAACAGAATCGTTATATTCAGTGTCAATTGCGTACTTTATCAGAAATTAAGGTGAAATCTTGTTGCAGGGCTAATTTTTCACTAAGTTTCATGGGGAACTATAACAAACCCTCGGTGTATTAAGTTCTAGGCTGTTCCCATGGACAGAACTGTTGTAATTCGTATTTTTACAACGTTTTAGAGCAAACAGAATCGTTTTATTCCATGCAAAAGGCGTACTTTATAAGAAATTAAGGTGAACACTTATACGACGGCTAAGTTTTCACTAAGTTTCATAGGGAACTATAAGAAACCCTCGGTGGTATAAGTTCTAGGCTGTTCCCATGGACAGACCTGTTGTAATACGTATGTTTACAACATTTTAAAGCAAACGGAATCGTATTATTCCATGCGAAAGGCATACTTTATAAGAGATTAAGGTGAAATCTTATTGCAGGGCTAAGTTTTCACTAAGTCTTATGGAGAACTATAAGAAACCCTAAGTGCAATAAGTTCTAGGTTGTTCCCATGGATAGAACTGTTGTAATACCTATGTTTAAAACGTTTTACAGGAAACGGAAACGTGTTATTCCATGCAAAAGGCGTACTCTATAAGAAATTAAGGTGAACTCTTATTGCAGGATTGAGTTTTCACTTAGTTTCATGGGGAACTATAAGAAACCCTCTGTGTAATAAGTTCTAGGCTGTTCCCGTGGACAGAACTGTTGTAATAAGTATGTTTACAACGTTTTAGAGCAAACAGAATCGTTATATTCAATGTCAATTGCATACTTTATCAGAAATTAAGGTGAAATCTTGTTGCAGGGCTAATTTTTCACTAAGTTTCATGGGGAACTATAACAAACCCTCGGTGTATTAAGTTCTAGGCTGTTCCCATGGACAAAACTGTTGTAATTCGTATGTTTACAACGTTTTAGAGCAAACAGAATCGTTTTATTCCATGCAAAAGGCGTACTTTATAAGAAATTAAGGTGAACACTTATTGGACGGCGAAGTTTTTACTAAGTTTTATGGGGAACTATAAGAAACCCTCGGTGTAATAAGTTTTAAGCTGTTCTCATGGACAGAACTGTTATAATACTTATGTTTACAACGTTTTGGAGCAAACGGAATCGTTTTATTCAATGCAAAGGCATTCTTTATAAGAAATAAAGGTGAACTCTTATTGCAGGGCTAAGTTTTCACTAAGTCTCATGGGGAACTATAAGAAACCCTAGGTGAAAAAGTTTTAGGCTGTTCCCATGGACAGAACTGTTGTAATACCTATGTTTACAAAGATTTAGAGCAAATGGAATCGTTTTATTCCAAGCCATAGGCGTACTTTATCTGAAATTAAGGTGAAATCTTATTGCAGGGCTAAGTTTTCACTAAGTTTCATGGTCAGCTATAACAAACCCTCGGTGTAATAAATTTTAGGCTGTTCTCATGGACAGAACTGTTGTAATTTGTATGTTTACAACATTTTGGAGCAAACGGAATCGTTTTATTTAATGCAAAAGGCGTTCTTTATAAGAAATTAAGGTGAAATCTTATTGCAGGGCTATGTTTTCACTAAGTCTCATGGTCAACTATAACAAACCCTCGGTCTAATAAGGTCTGGGCTCTTCCCATTGACAGAAATGTTGTAATACGTATGTTTACAACGTTTTGGAGAAAACGGAATCGTTTTATTCCATGCGAAAGGCGTACTCTATAAGAAATGAAGGTGAACTCTTACTGCGGGATTGAGTTTTCAATAAGTCTCATGGGGAACTATAAGAAACCCTCGGTGTTATAATTTCTAGGCTGTTCCAAAGAACAGACCTGTTGTATTACGTATGTTAACAACGTTTTACAGGAAACGGAAACGTGTTATTACATGCAAAAGGCGTACTCTATAAGAAATTAAGGTGAACTCTTGTTGCAGGGCTAATTTTTTACAAAGTTTCATGGGGAAGTATAACAAACCCTCGGTGTATTAAGTTCTAGGCTGTTCCCATGGACAGAACTGTTGTAATAAGTATGTTTACAACGTTTTAGAGCAAACAGAATCGTTTTATTCCATGCAAAAGGCGTACTTTATAAGAAATTAAGGTGAACAATTATTGCACGGCTAAGTTTTCACTAAGTTTATAGGGAACTATAAGAAACCCTCAGTGTAATAAGTTCTAGGCTGTTCCCGTGGACAGAACTGTTGTAATAAGTATGTTTACAACGTTTTAGAGCAAACAGAATCGTTTTATTCAATGCAAAAGGCGTACTTTATATGAAATTAAGGTGAACTCTTATTGCAAGGCTAAGTTTTAACTAAGTTTTATGGGGAACTATAAGACACCCTCAGAATAATGAGTTATAGGCTGTTCCAATGAACAGAACTGATGTAATATGTATGTTTACAACGTTTTAGAGCAAACAGAATCGTTATATTCAGTGTCAATTGCGTACTTTATCAGAAATTAAGGTGAAATCTTGTTGCAGGGCTAATTTTTCACTAAGTTTCATGGGGAACTATAACAAACCCTCGGTGTATTAAGTTCTAGGCTGTTTCCATGGACAGAACTGTTGTAATTCGTATTTTTACAACGTTTTAGAGCAAACAGAATCGTTTTATTCCATGCAAAAGGCGTACTTTATAAGAAATTAAGGTGAACACTTATTGGACGGCTAAGTTTTCACTAAGTTTCATAGGGAACTATAAGAAACCCTCGGTGTTATAAGTTCTAGGCTGTTCCCATGGACAGACCTGTTGTAATACGTATGTTTACAACATTTTAAAGCAAACGGAATCGAATTATTCCATGCGAAAGGCATACTTTATAAGAGATTAAGGTGAAATCTTATTGCAGGGCTAAGTTTTCACTAAGTCTTATGAAGAACTATAAGAAACCCTAAGTGCAATAAGTTCTAGGTTGTTCCCATGGACAGAACTTTTGTAATACCTATGTTTAAAACGTTTTACAGGAAACGGAAACGTGTTATTCCATGCAAAAGGCGTACTCTATAAGAAATTAAGGTGAACTCTTATTGCAGGATTGAGTTTTCACTTAGTTTCATGAAGAACTATAAGAAACCCTCTGTGTAATAAGTTCTAGGCTGTTCCCGTGGACAGAACTGTTGTAATAAGTATGTTTACAACGTTTTAGAGCAAACAGAATCGTTATATTCAATTCAATGTCAATTGCGTACTTTATCAGAAATTAAGGTGAAATCTCGTTGCAGGGCTAATTTTTCACTAAGTTTCATGGGAAACTATAACAAACCCTCGGTGTATTAAGTTCTAGGCTGTTCCCATGGACAAAACTGTTGTAATTTGTATGTTTACAACGTTTTAGAGCAAACAGAATCGTTTTATTCCATGCAAAAGGCATACTTTATAAGAAATTAAGGTGAAATCTTATTGCAGGGCAAAGTTTTCACTAAGTCTTATGGAGAACTATAAGAAACCCTCGGTGTAATAAGTTTTAAGCTCTTCTCATGGACAGAACTGTTGTAATTTGTATGTTTACAACGTTTTAGAGCAAACGGAATCGTTTTATTCTATGCCAAAGGCGTACTTTATCTGAAATTAAGTCGAAATCTTATTGCAGGACTAAGTTTTCACTAAGTTTCATGGTCAACTATAACAAACCCTCGGTGTAATAAGTTCTAGGCTGTTCTCATGGACAGAACTGTTGTAATTTGTATGTTTACAACGTTTTGGAGCAAACGGAATCGTTTTATTTAATGCAAAAGGCGTTCTTTATAAGAAATTAAGGTGAACTCTTATTGCGGGGCTAAGTCTCATGGTCAACTATAACAAACCCTCGGTGTAATAAGGTCTAGGTTCTTCCCATAGACAGAAATGTTGTAATATGTATGTTTACAACGTTTTGGAGAAAACGGAATCGTTTTATTCCATGCGAAAGGCGTACTCTATAAGAAATTAAGGTGAACTCTTATTGCGGGATTGAGTTTTCAATAAGTCTCATGGGGAACTATAAGAAACCCTCGGTGTTATAATTTCTAGGCTGTTCCAACGGACAGACCTGTTGTATTACGTATGTTTACAACGTTTTAAAGCAAACGGAATCGTATTATTCCATGCGAAGGGCATACTTTATAAGAAATTAAAGTGAAATCTTATTGCAGGGCTAAGTTTTCACTAAGTCTTATGGGGAACTATAAGAAACGCTAGGTGTAATAAGTTCTAGGTTGTTCCAATGGACAGAACTGTTGTAATACCTATGTTTAAAACGTTTTACAGGAAACGGAAACGTGTTATTCCATGCAAAAGGCGTACTCTATTAGAAATTAAGGTAAACTATTATTGCGGAATTGAGTTTTCACTTAGTTTCATGGGGAACTATAAGAAACCCTCGGTGTAATAAGTTTTAGGCTGTTCCCATGGACAGAACTGTTGTAATAGGTATGTTTACAAAGATTTAGAGCAAACGGAATCGTATTATTCCATGCAAAAGGCATACTTTATAAGAAATTAAGGTGAAATCTTATTGCAGGGCTAAGTTTTAACTAAGTCTTATGGAGAACTATAAGAAACCCTCGGTGTAATAAGTTTTAAGCTCTTCTCATGGACAGAACTGTTGTAATTTGTATGTTTACAACGTTTTAGAGCAAACGGAATCGTTTTATTCTATGCCAAAGGCGTACTTTATCTGAAATTAAGGTGAAATCTTATTGCAGGACTAAGTTTTCACTAAGTTTCATGGTCAACTATAACAAACCCTCGGTGTAATAAGTTCTAGGCTGTTCTCATGGACAGAACTGTTGTAATTTGTATGTTTACAACGTTTTGGAGCAAACGGAATCGTTTTATTTAATGCAAAAGGCGTTCTTTATAAGAAATTAAGGTGAACTCTTATTGCGGGGCTAAGTTTTTACTAAGTCTCATGGTCAACTATAACAAACCCTCGGTGTAATAAGGTCTAGGTTCTTCCCATAGACAGAAATGTTGTAATACGTATGTTTACAACGTTTTTGAGAAAACGGAATCGTTTTATTCCATGCGAAAGGCGTACTCTATAAGAAATTAAGGTGAACTCTTATTGCGGGATTGAGTTTTCAATAAGTCTCATGGGGAACTATAAGAAACCCTCGGTGTTATAATTTCTAGGCTGTTCCAAAGGACAGACCTGTTGTATTACGTATGTTTACAACGTTTTAAAGCAAACGGAATCGTATTATTCCATGCGAAGGGCATACTTTATAAGAAATTAAAGTGAAATCTTATTGCAGGGCTAAGTTTTCACTAAGTCTTATGGGGAACTATAAGAAACGCTAGGTGTAATAAGTTCTAGGTTGTTCCAATGGACAGAACTGTTGTAATACCTATGTTTAAAACGTTTTACAGGAAACGGAAACGTGTTATTCCATGCAAAAGGCGTACTCTATTAGAAATTAAGGTAAACTATTATTGCGGAATTGAGTTTTCACTTAGTTTCATGGGGAACTATAAGAAACCCTCGGTGTAATAAGTTTTAGGCTGTTCCCATGGACAGAACTGTTGTAATAGGTATGTTTACAAAGATTTAGAGCAAACGGAATCGTATTATTCCATGCAAAAGGCATACTTTATAAGAAATTAAGGTGAAATCTTATTGCAGGGCTAAGTTTTAACTAAGTCTTATGGAGAACTATAAGAAACCCTCGGTGTAATAAGTTTTAAGCTCTTCTCATGGACAGAACTGTTGTAATTTGTATGTTTACAACGTTTTAGAGCAAACGGAATCGTTTTATTCTATGCCAAAGGCGTACTTTATCTGAAATTAAGGTGAAATCTTATTGCAGGACTAAGTTTTCACTAAGTTTCATGGTCAACTATAACAAACCCTCGGTGTAATAAGTTCTAGGCTGTTCTCATTGACAGAACTGTTGTAATTTGTATGTTTACAACGTTTTGGAGCAAACGGAATCGTTTTATTTAATGCAAAAGGCGTTCTTTATAAGAAATTAAGGTGAACTCTTATTGCGGGGCTAAGTTTTCACTAAGTCTCATGGTCAACTATAACAAACCCTCGGTGTAATAAGGTCTAGGCTCTTCCCATTGACAAAAATGTTGTAATACGTATGTTTACAACGTTTTGGAGAAAACGGAATCGTTTTATTCCATGCGAAAGGCGTACTCTATAAGAAATTAAGGTGAATTCTTATTGCGGGGCTAAGTTTTCACTAAGTTTCATGGGGAACTATAAGAAACCCTCGGTGTAATAAGTTTTAGGCTGTTCTCATGGACAGAACTGTTATAATACGTATGTCTACAACGTTTTGGAGCAAACGGAATCGTTTTATTCAATGCAAAGGCGTTCTTTATAAGAAATTAAGGTGAACTCTTATTGCAGGGCTAAGTTTTCACTAAGTCTCATGGGGAACTATAAGAAACCGTAGGTGTAATAAGTTCTGTGTTGTTCCCATGGACAGAACTGTTGTAATACCTATGTTTAAAACGTTTTACAGGAAATGGAAACGTGTTATTCCATGCAAAAGGCGTACTTTATAAGAAATTAAGTTGAACTCTTATTGCAGGGCTAAGTTTTCACTAAGTCTTATGGGGAACTATAAGAAACCCTCGGTATAATAAATTTTAGGTTCTTCCCAAGGACAGAACTGTTGTAATACCTATGTTCACAACGTTTTAGAGGAAACGGAATCGTCTTGTTCCATGCAAAAGGCATACTTTATAAGAAATTAAGGTGAAATTTTATTGCAGGGCTAAGTTTTCACTAAGCTTCATGGGGAACTATAAGAAACCCTCGGTTTAATAAGTTTTCGGCTGTTCCCATGGACACAACTGTTGTAATACCTATGTTTAAATTGTTTTACAGGAAACGGAATCGTGTTATTCCATGCAAAAGGCGTACTTAATAAGAAATTAAGGTGAACTCTTATTGCGGGGCTAAGTTTTCACTAAGTTTCATGGGGAACTATAAGAAACCCTCGGTGTAATAAGTTTTAGGCTGTTCCCATGGACAGAACTGTTGTAATAGGTATGTTTACAAAGATTTAGAGCAAATGGAATCGTTTTATTCCATGCCATAGGCGTACGTTATCTGAAATTAAGTTGAAATCTTATTGCATGGCTAAGTTTTCACTAAGTTTCATGGTCAACTATAACAAACCCTCGGTGTAATAAGGTCTAGGCTCTTCCCATTGACAAAAATGTTGTAATACGTATGTTTACAACGTTTTGGAGAAAACGGAATCGTTTTATTCCATGCGAAAGGCGTACTCTATAAGAAATTAAGGTGAACTCTTATTGCGGGATTGAGTTTTCAATAAGTCTCATGGGGAACTTTAAGAAACCCTCGGTGTTATAATTTCTAGGCTGTTCCAAAGGACAGACCTGTTGTCATACGTATGTTAACAACGTTTTAAAGCAAACAGAATCGTATTATTCCATGCGAAAGGCATACTTTATAAGAAATTAAGGTGAACTCTTATTGGGGGGCTAAGTTTTCACGAAGTCTCATGGGGAACTATAAGAATTCCTTGGTGTTATAAGTTCTAGGCTTTTCCCATGGACAGAACTGTTATAATACGTATGTTTACAACGTTTTAGAGCAAACGGAATCGTTTTATTCTATGCAAAAAGCATACTTTATCAGAAATCAAGGTGAAATCTTATTGCAGGGCTAAGTTTTCACTAAGTTTAATGGGGAACCATAACAAACCCCCAGTGTAATAAGTTCTAGGCTCTTCCCTTTGACAGAAATGTTGTAATACGTGTGTTTACAACGTTTTGGAGCAAACGGAATCGTTTTATTCAATGAAAAAGGCGTACTTTATAAGAAATTAAGGTAAACTCTTATTGCGAGGCTAAGTTTTAACTAAGTTTCATGGGGAACCATAAGAAACTCTTGGTGTAATAAGTTTTAGGCTGTTCTCATGGACAGAACTGTTGTAATACGTATGTTTACAACATTTTAGAGCAAACAGAATCGCTTTATTTCATGCGAATTGCGTACTTTATCAGAAATTAAGGTGAAATCTTATTGCAGGGCTAATTTTTCACTAAGTTTCATGGGGAACTATAACAAACCCTCATTGTAATAAGTTCTAGGCTGTTCCCATGGACAGAACTGTTGTAATTTGTATGTTTACAAAGTTTTAGAGGAAACGGAATCGTCTTATTTCATGCGAAAGGCGTACTTTATAAGAAATTAAGGGGAACTCTTATTGCAGGGCTAGGTTTTCACTAAGTTTCATGGGGAACTATAACAAACCCTCGGTGTAATAAGTTTTAGGCTGTTCCCATGGACAGAACTGTTGTAATTCGTATGTTTACAACGTTTTCGAGCAAACTGAAAGGTTTTATTCAATGTCAAAGGCGTACTTTATAAGAAATTAAGGTGAACTCTTATTGCAGGGCTAAGTTTTCACTAAGTTTCATTGCAAACTATAAGAAAACCTCGGTGTAATAGGTTCTAGGCTGTTCCCATGGACAGAAATGTTGTAATACGTATGTTTACAACGTTTTAGAGCAAACGGAATCGTGTTATTCCATGCAAAAGGCGTACTTTATAAGAAATTAAGATGATCTCTTATTGCAGGGCTAAGTTTTCACTAAGATTCATGGGGAACTATAAGAAAACCTCGCTGTAATAAGTTGTAGGCTGTTCCCATGGACAGAAATGTTGTAATACGTATGTTTACAACGTTTTAGAGTAAACAGAATCGTTTTATTCCATGCCAAAGGCGTACTTTATCAGAAATCAAGGTGAAATCTTATTGCAGGGCTAAGTTTTCACTAAGTTTCATGGGGAACTATAACAAACCCTCAGTGTAATAAGTTCGAGGCTCTTCCCATTGACAGAAATGTTGTAATACGTATGTTTACAGCGTTTTGGAGCTAACGGAACCGTTTTATTCCATGCCAAAGGCGTACTTTATCAGAAATCAAGGTGAACTCTTATTGCAGGGCTAAGTTTTCACTAAGTCTCATGGGGAACTATAAGAAACCGTAGGTGTAATAAGTTCTGGGTTGTTCCCATGGACAGAACTGTTGTAATACCTATGTTTAAAACGTTTTACAGGAAATGGAAACGTGTTATTCCATGCAAAAGGCGTACTTTATAAGAAATTAAGTTGAACTCTTATTGCAGGGCTAAGTTTTCACTAAGTCTTATGGGGAACTATAAGAAACCCTCGGTATAATAAATTTTAGGTTCTTCCCAAGGACAGAACTGTTGTAATACCTATGTTCACAACGTTTTAGAGGAAACGGAATCGTCTTGTTCCATGCAAAAGGCATACTTTATAA
Organism: Pelagia noctiluca; assembly: GCA_963924455.1. Lineage (NCBI taxonomy): Eukaryota > Metazoa > Cnidaria > Scyphozoa > Semaeostomeae > Pelagiidae > Pelagia > Pelagia noctiluca. Next base: position 7,478,320 of record OZ004330.1, on the reverse strand, counting down.
GAAATTAAGGTGAAATTTTATTGCAGGGCTAAGTTTTCACTAAGCTTCATGGGGAACTATAAGAAACCCTCGGTTTAATAAGTTTTCGGCTGTTCCCATGGACACAACTGTTGTAATACCTATGTTTAAAACGTTTTACAGGAAACGGAATCGTGTTATTCCATGCAAAAGGCGTACTTAATAAGAAATTAAGGTGAACTCTTATTGCGGGGCTAAGTTTTCACTAAGTTTCATGGGGAACTATAAGAAACCCTCGGTGTAATAAGTTTTAGGCTGTTCCCATGGACAGAACTGTTGTAATAGGTATGTTTACAAAGATTTAGAGCAAATGGAATCGTTTTATTTCATGCCATAGGCGTACGTTATCTGAAATTAAGTTGAAACCTTATTGCATGGCTAAGTTTTCACTAAGTTTCATGGTCAACTATAACAAACCCTCGGTGTAATAAGGTCTAGGCTCTTCCCATTGACAAAAATGTTGTAATACGTATGTTTACAACGTTTTGGAGAAAACGGAATCGTTTTATTCCATGCGAAAGGCGTACTCTATAAGAAATTAAGGTGAACTCTTATTGCGGGATTGAGTTTTCAATAAGTCTCATGGGGAACTTTAAGAAACCCTCGGTGTTATAATTTCTAGGCTGTTCCAGAGGACAGACCTGTTGTCATACGTATGTTAACAACGTTTTAAAGCAAACAGAATCGTATTATTCCATGCGAAAGGCATACTTTATAAGAAATTAAGGTGAACTCTTATTGGGGGGCTAAGTTTTCAAGAAGTCTCATGGGGAACTATAAGAATTCCTTGGTGTTATAAGTTCTAGGCTTTTCCCATGGACAGAAATGTTATAATACGTATGTTTACAACGTTTTAGAGCAAACGGAATCGTGTTATTCCATGCAAAAGGCGTACTTAATAAGAAATTAAGGTGAACTCTTATTGCGGGGCTAAGTTTTCACTAAGTTTCATGGGGAACTATAAGAAACCCTCGGTGTAATAAGTTTTAGTCTGTTCCCATGGACAGAACTGTTGTAATAGGTATGTTTACAAAGATTTAGAGCAAATGGAATCGTTTTATTTCATGCCATAGGCGTACGTTATCTGAAATTAAGTTGAAACCTTATTTCATGGCTAAGTTTTCACTAAGTTTCATGGTCAACTATAACAAACCCTCGGTGTAATAAGGTCTAGGCTCTTCCCATTGACAAAAATGTTGTAATACGTATGTTTACAACGTTTTGGAGAAAACGGAATCGTTTTATTCCATGCGAAAGGCGTACTCTATAAGAAATTAAGGTGAACTCTTATTGCGGGATTGAGTTTTCCATAAGTCTCATGGGGAACTTTAAGAAACCCTCGGTGTTATAATTTCTAGGCTGTTCCAGAGGACAGACCTGTTGTCATACGTATGTTAACAACGTTTTAAAGCAAACAGAATCGTATTATTCCATGCGAAAGGCATACTTTATAAGAAATTAAGGTGAACTCTTATTGGGGGGCTAAGTTTTCACGAAGTCTCATGGGGAACTATAAGAATTCCTTGGTGTTATAAGTTCTAGGCTTTTCCCATGGACAGAAATGTTATAATACGTATGTTTACAACGTTTTAGAGCAAACGGAATCGTGTTATTCCATGCAAAAGGCGTACTTAATAAGAAATTAAGGTGAACTCTTATTGCGGGGCTAAGTTTTCACTAAGTTTCATGGGGAACTATAAGAAACCCTCGGTGTAATAAGTTTTAGTCTGTTCCCATGGACAGAACTGTTGTAATAGGTATGTTTACAAAGATTTAGAGCAAATGGAATCGTTTTATTTCATGCCATAGGCGTACGTTATCTGAAATTAAGTTGAAACCTTATTGCATGGCTAAGTTTTCACTAAGTTTCATGGTCAACTATAACAAACCCTCGGTGTAATAAGGTCTAGGCTCTTCCCATTGACAAAAATGTTGTAATACGTATGTTTACAACGTTTTGGAGAAAACGGAATCGTTTTATTCCATGCGAAAGGCGTACTCTATAAGAAATTAAGGTGAACTCTTATTGCGGGATTGAGTTTTCAATAAGTCTCATGGGGAACTTTAAGAAACCCTCGGTGTTATAATTTCTAGGCTGTTCCAAAGGACAGACCTGTTGTCATACGTATGTTAACAACGTTTTAAAGCAAACAGAATCGTATTATTCCATGCGAAAGGCATACTTTATAAGAAATTAAGGTGAACTCTTATTGGGGGGCTAAGTTTTCACGAAGTCTCATGGGGAACTATAAGAATTCCTTGGTGTTATAAGTTCTAGGCTTTTCCCATGGACAGAAATGTTATAATACGTATGTTTACAACGTTTTAGAGCAAACGGAATCGTTTTATTCTATGCAAAAAGCGTACTTTATCAGAAATCAAGGTGAAATCTTATTGCAGGGCTAAGTTTTCACTAAGTTTCATGGGGAACCATAACAAACCCCCAGTGTAATAAGTTCTAGGCTCTTCCCATTGACAGAAATGTTGTAATACGTGTGTTTACAACGTTTTGGAGCAAACGGAATCGTTTTATTCAATGAAAAAGGCGTACTTTATAAGAAATTAAGGTAAACTCTTATTGCGAGGCTAAGTTTTAACTAAATTTCATAGGGAACTATAAGAAACCCTTGCTGTAATAAGTTTTAGGCTGTTCTCATGGACAGAACTGTTGTAATACGTATGTTTACAACATTTTAGAGCAAACAGAATCGCTTTATTTCATGCGAATTGCGTACTTTATCAGAAATTAAGGTGAAATCTTATTGCAGGGCTAATTTTTCACTAAGTTTCATGGGGAACTATAACAAACCCTCGTTGTAATAAGTTCTAGGCTTTTCCCATGGACAGAACTGTTGTAATTAGTATGTTTACAAAGTTTTAGAGGAAACGGAATCGTCTTATTTCATGCGAAAGGCGTACTTTATAAGAAATTAAGGGGAACTCTTATTGCAGGGCTAGGTTTTCACTAAGTTTCATGGGGAACTATAACAAACCCTCGGTGTAATAAGTTTTAGGCTGTTCCCATGGACAGAACTGTTGTAATTCGTATGTTTACAACGTTTTCGAGCAAACTGAAAGGTTTTATTCAATGCCAAAGGCGTACTTTATAAGAAATTAAGGTGAACTCTTATTGCAGGGCTAAGTTTTCACTAAGTTTCATTGCAAACTATAAGAAAACCTCGGTGTAATAGGTTCTAGGCTGTTCCCATGGACAGAAATGTTGTAATACGTATGTTTACAACGTTTTAGAGCAAACGGAATCGTGTTATTCCATGCAAAAGGCGTACTTTATAAGAAATTAAGATGATCTCTTATTGCAGGGCTAAGTTTTCACTAAGATTCATGGGGAACTATAAGAAAACCTCGCTGTAATAAGTTGTAGGCTGTTCCCATGGACAGAAATGTTGTAATACGTATGTTTACAACGTTTTAGAGTAAACAGAATCGTTTTATTCCATGCCAAAGGCGTACTTTATCAGAAATCAAGGTGAAATCTTATTGCAGGGCTAAGTTTTCACTAAGTTTCATGGGGAACTATAACAAACCCTCAGTGTAATAAGTTCGAGGCTCTTCCCATTGACAGAAATGTTGTAATACGTATGTTTACAGCGTTTTGGAGCTAACGGAACCGTTTTATTCCATGCCAAAGGCGTACTTTATCAGAAATCAAGGTGAAATCTTATTGCGGGATCGAGTTTTCACTTAGTTTCATTGGGAACTATCAGAAATTCTCGGTGTAATAAGTTCTAGGCTGTTCCCATGGACAGAACTGTTGTAATTCCTATGTTTACAACGTTTTGGAGAAAACGGAATCGTTTTATTCAATGCAAAAGGCGTTCTTTATAAGAGATTAAGGTGAACTCTTATTGCGGGGCTTAGTTTTCACTAAGTCTCATAGGGAACTACAAGACACCCTCGGTGTTATAAGTTCTAGGCTGTTCCCATGGACAGACCTGTTGAAATACGTATGTTTACAACGTTTTAAAGCAAACGGAATCGTATTATTCCATGCGAAAGGCATAAATTATAAGAAATTAAGGTGAAATCTTATTGCAGGGCTAAGTTTTCACTAAGTTTAATGGGGAACTATAACAAACCCTCAGAGTAATAAGTTCTAGGCTCTTCCCATTGACAGAAATGTTGTAATTCGTATGTTTACAACGTTTTGGAGCTAACGGAACCGTTTTATTCCATGCCAAAGGCGTACTTTATCAGAAATCAAGGTGAAATCTTATTGCGGGATTGAGTTTTCACTTAGTTTCATGGGGAACTATAAGAAACCCTCGGTGTAATAAGTTCTAGGCCTTTCCCATGGACAGAACTGTTGTAATAAGTATGTTTACATCGTTTTAGAGCAAACAGAATCGTTCTATTCCATGCAAAAGGCGTACTTTATAAGAAATTAAGGTCAACTCTCATTGCTGGGCTAAGTTTTAACTAAGTTTCATGGTCAACTATATCAAACCCTCGGTATAATAAATTCTAGGCTGTTCCCATGGACAGAACTGTTGTAATTCGTATGTTTAAAACGTTTTTGAGCAAACGGAATCGTTTTATTCAATGCAAAAGGCGTTCTTTATAAGAAAGTAAGGTGAACTCTTATTGCGGGGCTAAGTTTTCACTAAGTCTCATTGGGAACTATAAGAAACCCTCGGTGTTATAAGTTCTAGGCTGTTCCCATCGACAGACCTGTTGTAATACGTATGTTTACAACGTTTTTAAGCAAACGGAATCGTGTTATTCCATGCAAAAGGCGTACTTTATAAGAAATCAAGATGAACTCTAATTGCAGGGCTAAGTTTTAACTAAGTTTCATGGTTAACTATATCAAACCATCGGTGTAATAAGTTCTAGGCTGTTCCCATGGACAGAACTGTTGTAATTCCTATGTTTACAACGTTTTGGAGCAAACGGAATCGTTTTATTCAATGCAAAAGGTGTTCTTTATAAGAAATTAAGGTGAACTCTTATTGCGGGGCTTAGTTTTCACTAAGTCTCATTGGGAACTATAAGAAACCCTCGGTGTTATAAGTTCTAGGCTGTTCCCATCGACAGACCTGTTGTAATACGTATGTTTACAACGTTTTTAAGCAAACGGAATCGTATAATTCCATGCGAAAGGCATACTTTATAAGAAATTAAGGTGAAATCTTATTGCAGGGCTAAGTTTTCACTAAGTCTGATTGGGAACTATAAGAAACGCTAGGTGTAATAAGTTCTAGGTTGTTACAATGGACAGAACTGTTGTAATACCTATGTTTAAAACGTTTTACAGGAAACGGAAACGTGTTATTCCATGCAAAAGGCGTACTCTATAAGAAATTAAGGTGAACTCTTATTGTGGGATTGAGTTTTCACTTAGTTTCATGGGGAACTATAAGAAACCCTCAGTGTAATAAGTTCTAGGCTGTTCCCGTGGACAGAACTGTTGTAATAAGTATGTTTACAACGTTTTAGAGCAAACAGAATCGTTTTATTCAATGCAAAAGGCGTACTTTATATGAAATTAAGGTGAACTCTTATTGCAAAGCTAAGTTTTAACTAAGTTTTATGGGGAACTATAAGACACCCTCAGAATAATGAGTTATAGGCTGTTCCCATGAACAGAACTGATATAATATGTATGTTTACGACGTTTTAGAGCAAACAGAATCGTTATATTCAGTGTCAATTGCGTACTTTATCAGAAATTAAGGTGAAATCTTGTTGCAGGGCTAATTTTTCACTAAGTTTCATGGGGAACTATAACAAACCCTCGGTGTATTAAGTTCTAGGCTGTTCCCATGGACAGAACTGTTGTAATTCGTATTTTTACAACGTTTTAGAGCAAACAGAATCGTTTTATTCCATGCAAAAGGCGTACTTTATAAGAAATTAAGGTGAACACTTATACGACGGCTAAGTTTTCACTAAGTTTCATAGGGAACTATAAGAAACCCTCGGTGGTATAAGTTCTAGGCTGTTCCCATGGACAGACCTGTTGTAATACGTATGTTTACAACATTTTAAAGCAAACGGAATCGTATTATTCCATGCGAAAGGCATACTTTATAAGAGATTAAGGTGAAATCTTATTGCAGGGCTAAGTTTTCACTAAGTCTTATGGAGAACTATAAGAAACCCTAAGTGCAATAAGTTCTAGGTTGTTCCCATGGATAGAACTGTTGTAATACCTATGTTTAAAACGTTTTACAGGAAACGGAAACGTGTTATTCCATGCAAAAGGCGTACTCTATAAGAAATTAAGGTGAACTCTTATTGCAGGATTGAGTTTTCACTTAGTTTCATGGGGAACTATAAGAAACCCTCTGTGTAATAAGTTCTAGGCTGTTCCCGTGGACAGAACTGTTGTAATAAGTATGTTTACAACGTTTTAGAGCAAACAGAATCGTTATATTCAATGTCAATTGCATACTTTATCAGAAATTAAGGTGAAATCTTGTTGCAGGGCTAATTTTTCACTAAGTTTCATGGGGAACTATAACAAACCCTCGGTGTATTAAGTTCTAGGCTGTTCCCATGGACAAAACTGTTGTAATTCGTATGTTTACAACGTTTTAGAGCAAACAGAATCGTTTTATTCCATGCAAAAGGCGTACTTTATAAGAAATTAAGGTGAACACTTATTGGACGGCGAAGTTTTTACTAAGTTTTATGGGGAACTATAAGAAACCCTCGGTGTAATAAGTTTTAAGCTGTTCTCATGGACAGAACTGTTATAATACTTATGTTTACAACGTTTTGGAGCAAACGGAATCGTTTTATTCAATGCAAAGGCATTCTTTATAAGAAATAAAGGTGAACTCTTATTGCAGGGCTAAGTTTTCACTAAGTCTCATGGGGAACTATAAGAAACCGTAGGTGTAATAAGTTCTGGGTTGTTCCCATGGACAGAACTGTTGTAATACCTATGTTTAAAACGTTTTACAGGATATGGAAACGTGTTATTCCATGCAAAAGGCGTACTTTATAAGAAATTAAGTTGAACTCTTATTGCAGGGCTAAGTTTTCACTAAGTCTTATGGGGAACTATAAGAAACCCTCGGTGTAATAAATTCTCTGTTCTTCCCATGGACAGAACTGTTGTAATACCTATGTTCACAACGTTTTAGAGAAAACGGAATCGTCTTATTCCATGCGAAAGGCATACTTTATAAGAAATTAAGGTGAAATCTTATTGCAGGGCTAAGTTTTTACAAAGTTTCATGGGGAACTATAAGAAACCCTCGGTTTAATAAGTTTTAGGCTGTTACCATGAACACAACTGTTGTAATAGGTATGTTTACAACGATTTACAGCAAATGGAATCGTTTTATTCCATGCCAAAGTTGTACTTTATCTGAAATTAAGGTGAAATCTTATTCCAAGGCTAAGTTTTCACTAAGTTTCATGGTCAACTATAACAAACCCTCGGTGTAATAAGTTCTAGGCTGTTCCCATGGACAGAACTGTTGTAATACCTATGTTCACAAAGTTTTAGAGGAAACGAAATCGTATTATTCCATGCGAAAGGCATACTTTATAAGAAATTAAGGTGAAATCTTATTGCAGGGCTAAGTTTTCACTTAGTCTTATGGGGAACTATAAGAAACCCTAGGTGTAATAAGTTCTAGGCTGTTCCCATCGACAGAACTGTTGTAATACGTATGTTTACAATGTTTTAGAGCAAACGGAATCGTTTTATCCCATGCGAAAAGCGTACTTTACAAGAAATTAAGGTGAACTCTTATTGCGGGGCTATGTTTTTACTAAGTTTCATGGGGAAATATAGGAAACCCTTGGTGTAATTAGTTCTAGGCTGTTCCCATGGACAGAACTGTTGTAATTCGTATGTTGACAACTTTTTAGAGCAAACGGGATCGTTTTATTCCAAGCAAAAGGCGTACTTTATAAGAAATTAAGGTGAAAACTTATTGCACAGCTAAGTTTTCACTAAGTTTTATGGGGAACTAAAAGAAACCCTCGGTGTAATAAGTTTTAAGCTGTTCTCATGGACAGAACTGTTGTAATTTGTATGTTTACAACGTTTTAGAGCAAACGGAATCGTCTTATTTCATGCGAAAGGCGTACTTTATAAAGAAATTAAGGGGAACTCTTATTGCAGGGCTAAGTTTTCACTAAGTCTTATGGGGAAGTATAAGAAACCCTAGGTGTAATAAGTTCTAGGCTGTTCCCATCGACAGAACTGTTGTAATACGTATGTTTACAATGTTTTAGAGCAAACGGAATCGTTTTATTCCTTGCGAAAAGCGTACTTTACAAGAAATTAAGGTGAACTCTTATTGCGGGGCTATGTTTTTACTAAGTTTCATGGGGAAATATAGGAAACCCTTGGTGTAATTAGTTCTAGGCTGTTCCCATGGACAGAACTGTTGTAATTCGTATGTTGACAACGTTTTAGAGCAAACGGGATCGTTTTATTCTATGACAAAGGCGTACTTTATCTGAAATTAAGGTGAAATCTTATTGCAGGACTAAGTTTTCACTAAGTTTCATGGTCAACTATAACAAACCCTCGGTGGAATAAGTTCTAGGCTGTTTCCTTGGGCAGAACTGTTGTAATTTGTATGTTTACAAAGTTTTAGAGGAAACGGAATCGTCTTATTTCATGCCAAAGGCGTACTTTATAAGAAATTAAGGTGAACACTTATTGGACGGCGAAGTTTTTACTAAGTTTTATGGGGAACTATAAGAAACCCTCGGTGTAATAAGTTTTAAGCTGTTCTCATGGACAGAACTGTTATAATACTTATGTTTACAACGTTTTGGAGCAAACGGAATCGTTTTATTCAATGCAAAGGCATTCTTTATAAGAAATTAAGGTGAACTCTTATTGCAGGGCTAAGTTTTCACTAAGTCTCATGGGGAACTATAAGAAACCGCAGGTGTAATAAGTTCTGGGTTGTTCCCATGGACAGAACTGTTGTAATACCTATGTTTAAAACGTTTTACAGGATATGGAAACGTGTTATTCCATGCAAAAGGCGTACTTTATAAGAAATTAAGTTGAACTCTTATTGCAGGGCTAAGTTTTCACTAAGTCTTATGGGGAACTATAAGAAACCCTCGGTGTAATAAATTCTAGGTTCTTCCCATGGACAGAACTGTTGTAATACCTATGTTCACAACGTTTTAGAGAAAACGGAATCGTCTTATTCCATGCGAAAGGCATACTTTATAAGAAATTAAGGTGAAATCTTATTGCAGGGCTAAGTTTTTACAAAGTTTCATGGGGAACTATAAGAAACCCTCGGTTCAATAAGTTTTAGGCTGTTACCATGAACACAACTGTTGTAATAGGTATGTTTACAACGATTTAGAGCAAATGGAATCGTTTTATTCCATGCCAAAGTTGTACTTTATCTGAAATTAAGGTGAAATCTTATTCCAAGGCTAAGTTTTCACTAAGTTTCATGGTCAACTATAACAAACCCTCGGTGTAATAAGTTCTAGGCTGTTCCCATGGACAGAACTGTTGTAATACGTATGTTTACAATGTTTTAGAGCAAACGGAATCGTTTTATCCCATGCGAAAAGCGTACTTTACAAGAAATTAAGGTGAACTCTTATTGCGGGGCTATGTTTTTACTAAGTTTCATGGGGAAATATAGGAAACCCTTGGTGTAATTAGTTCTAGGCTGTTCCCATGGACAGAACTGTTGTAATTCGTATGTTGACAACTTTTTAGAGCAAACGGGATCGTTTTATTCCATGCAAAAGGCGTACTTTATAAGAAATTAAGGTGAAAACTTATTGCACAGCTAAGTTTTCACTAAGTTTTATGGGGAACTAAAAGAAACCCTCGGTGTAATAAGTTTTAAGCTGTTCTCATGGACAGAACTGTTGTAATTTGTATGTTTACAACGTTTTAGAGCAAACGGAATCGTCTTATTTCATGCGAAAGGCGTACTTTATAAAGAAATTAAGGGGAACTCTTATTGCAGGGCTAAGTTTTCACTAAGTCTTATGGGGAAGTATAAGAAACCCTAGGTGTAATAAGTTCTAGGCTGTTCCCATCGACAGAACTGTTGTAATACGTATGTTTACAATGTTTTAGAGCGAACGGAATCGTTTTATTCCTTGCGAAAAGCGTACTTTACAAGAAATTAAGGTGAACTCTTATTGCGGGGCTATGTTTTTACTAAGTTTCATGGGGAAATATAGGAAACCCTTGGTGTAATTAGTTCTAGGCTGTTCCCATGGACAGAACTGTCGTAATTCGTATGTTGACAACGTTTTAGAGCAAACGGGATCGTTTTATTCTATGACAAAGGCGTACTTTATCTGAAATTAAGGTGAAATCTTATTGCAGGACTAAGTTTTCACTAAGTTTCATGGTCAACTATAACAAACCCTCGGTTGAATAAGTTCTAGGCTGTTTCCTTGGGCAGAACTGTTGTAATTTGTATGTTTACAAAGTTTTAGAGGAAACGGAATCGTCTTATTTCATGCGAAAGGCGTACTTTATAAGAAATTAAGGGGAACTCTTATTGCAGGGCTAAGTTTTCACTAAGTTTCATGGGGAACTATAAGAAACCCTCGGTGTAATAAGTTTTAGGCTGTTACCATGAACACAACTATTGTAATAGGTATGTTTACAACGATTTAGAGCAAATGGAATCGTTTTATTCCATGCCAAAGTTGTACTTTATCTGAAATTAAGGTGAAATCTTATTCCAAGGCTAAGTTTTCACTAAGTTTCATGGTCAACTATAACAAACCCTCGGTGTAATAAGTTCTAGGCTGTTCCCATGGACAGAACTGTTGTAATACCTATGTTCACAAAGTTTTAAAGGAAACGAAATCGTAATATTCCATGCGAAAGGCATACTTTATAAGAAATTAAGGTGAAATCTTATTGCAGGGCTAAGTTTTCACTAAGTCTTATGGGGAACTATAAGAAACCCTAGGTGTAATAAATTCTAGGCTGTTCCCATCGACAGAACTGTTGTAATACGTATGTTTACAATGTTTTAGATCAAACGGAATCGTTTTATTCCATGCGAAAAGCGTACTTTACAAGAAATTCAGGTGAACTCTTATTGCGGGGCTATGTTTTTACTAAGTTTCATGGGGAGATATAGGAAACCCTTGGTGTAATTAGTTCTAGGCTGTTCCCATGGACAGAACTGTTGTAATTCGTATGTTGACAACGTTTTAGAGCAAACGGGATCGTTTTATTCCATGCAAAAGGCGTACTTTATAAGAAATTAAGGTGAAAACTTATTGCACAGCTAAGTTTTCACTAAGTTTTATGGGGAACTATAAGAAACCCTCGGTGTAATAAGTTTTAAGCTGTTCTCATGGACAGAACTGTTGTAATTTGTATGTTTACAACGTTTTAGAGCAAACGGAATCGTCTTATTTCATGCGAAAGGCGTACTTTATAAGAAATTAAGGGGAACTCTTATTGCAGGGCTAAGTTTTCACTAAGTTTCATAGGGAACTATAAGAAACCCTCGGTGTTATAAGCTCTAGGCTGTTCCCATGGACAGAACTGTTGTAATTCGTATTTTTACAACGTTTTAGAGCAAACAGAATCGTTTTATTCCATGCAAAAGGCGTACTTTATAAGAAATTAAGGTGAACACTTATTGGACGGCTAAGTTTTCACTAAGTTTCATAGGGAACTATAAGAAACCCTCGGTGTTATAAATTCTAGGCTGTTCCCATGGACAGACCTGTTGTAATACGTATGTTTACAACATTTTAAAGCAAACGGAATCGTATTATTCCATGCGAAAGGCATACTTTATAAGAGATTAAGGTGAAATCTTATTGCAGGGCTAAGTTTTCACTAAGTCTTATTGAGAACTATAAGAAACCCTAAGTGCAATAAGTTCTAGGTTGTTCCCATGGATAGAACTGTTGTAATACCTATGTTTAAAACGTTTTACAGGAAACGGAAACGTGTTATTCCATGCAAAAGGCGTACTCTATAAGAAATTAAGGTGAACTCTTATTGCAGGATTGAGTTTTCACTTAGTTTCATGGGGAACTATAAGAAACCCTCTGTGTAATAAGTTCTAGGCTGTTCCCGTGGACAGAACTGTTGTAATAAGTATGTTTACAACGTTTTAGAGCAAACAGAATCGTTATATTCAATGTCAATTGCATACTTTATCAGAAATTAAGGTGAAATCTTGATGCAGGGCTAATTTTTCACTAAGTTTCATGGGGAACTATAACAAACCCTCGGTGTATTAAGTTCTAGGCTGTTCCCATGGACAAAACTGTTGTAATTCGTATGTTTACAACGTTTTAGAGCAAACAGAATCGTTTTATTCCATGCAAAAGGCGTACTTTATAAGAAATTAAGGTGAACACTTATTGGACGGCTAAGTTTTTACTAAGTTTTATGGGAAACTATAAGAAACCCTCGGTGTAATAAGTTTTAAGCTGTTCTCATGGACAGAACTGTTATAATACTTATGTTTACAACGTTTTGAAGCAAACGGAATCGTTTTATTCAATGCAAAGGCATTCTTTATAAGAAATTAAGGTGAACTCTTATTGCAGGGCTAAGTTTTCACTAAGTCTCATGGGGAACTATAAGAAACCGTAGGTGTAATAAGTTCTGGGTTGTTCCCATGGACAGAACTGTTGTAATACCTATGTTTAAAACGTTTTACAGGATATGGAAACGTGTTATTCCATGCAAAAGGCGTACTTTATAAGAAATTAAGTTGAACTCTTATTGCAGGGCTAAGTTTTCACTAAGTCTTATGGGGAACTATAAGAAACCCTCGGTGTAATAAATTCTAGGTTCTTCCCATGGACAGAACTGTTGTAATACCTATGTTCACAACGTTTTAGAGAAAACGGAATCGTCTTATTCCATGCGAAAGGCATACTTTATAAGAAATTAAGGTGAAATCTTATTGCAGGGCTAAGTTTTTACTAAGTTTCATGGGGAACTATAAGAAACCCTCGGTTTAATAAGTTTTAGGCTGTTACCATGAAGACAACTGTTGTAATAGGTATGTTTACAACGATTTAGAGCAAATGGAATCGTTTTATTCCATGCCAAAGTTGTACTTTATCTGAAATTAAGGTGAACTCTTATTCCAAGGCTAAGTTTTCACTAAGTTTCATGGTCAACTATAACAAACCCTCGGTGTAATAAGTTCTAGGCTGTTCCCATGGACAGAACTGTTGTAATACCTATGTTCACAAAGTTTTAGAGGAAACGAAATCGTATTATTCCATGCAAAAGGCATACTTTATAAGAAATTAAGGTGAAATCTTATTGCAGGGCTAAGTTTTCACTAAGTCTTATGGGGAACTATAAGAAACCCTAGGTGTAATAAGTTCTTGGCTGTTCCCATCGACAGAACTGTTGTAATACGTATGTTTACAATGTTTTAGAGCAAACGGAATCGTTTTATTCCATGCGAAAAGCGTACTTTACAAGAAATTAAGGTGAACTCTTATTGCGGGGCTATGTTTTTACTAAGTTTCATGGGGAAATATAGGAAACCCTTGGTGTAATTAGTTCTAGGCTGTTCCCATGGACAGAACTGTTGTAATTCGTATGTTGACAACGTTTTAGAGCAAACGGGATCGTTTTATTCCATGCAAAAGGCGTATTTTATAAGAAATTAAGGTGAAAACTTATTGCACAGCTAAGTTTTCACTAAGTTTTATGGGGAACTATAAGAAACCCTCGGTGTAATAAGTTTTAAGCTGTTCTCATGGACAGAACTGTTGTAATTTGTATGTTTACAACGTTTTAGAGCAAACGGATTCGTCTTATTTCATGCGAAAGGCGTACTTTATAAGAAATTAAGGGGAACTCTTATTGCAGGGCTAAGTTTTCACTAAGTCTTATGGGGAACTATAAGAAACCCTAGGTGTAATAAGTTCTAGGCTGTTCCCATCGACAGAACTGTTGTAATACGTATGTTTACAATGTTTTAGAGCAAACGGAATCGTTTTATTCCATGCGAAAAGCGTACTTTACAAGAAATTAAGGTGAACTCTTATTGCAGGGCTATGTTTTTACTAAGTTTCATGGGGAAATATAGGAAACCCTTGGTGTAATTAGTTCTAGGCTGTTCCCATGGACAGAACTGTTGTAATTCGTATGTTGAAAACGTTTTAGAGCAAACGGGATCGTTTTATTCTATGCCAAAGGCGTACTTTATCTGAAATTAAGGTGAAATCTTATTGCAGGACTAAGTTTTCACTAAGTTTCATGGTCAACTATAACAAACCCTCGGTGGAATAAGTTCTAGGCTGTTTCCTTGGGCAGAACTGTTGTAATTTGTATGTTTACAAAGTTTTAGAGGAAACGGAATCGTCTTATTTCATGCGAAAGGCGTACTTTATAAGAAATTAAGGGGAACTCTTATTGCAGGGCTAAGTTTTTACTAAGTTTCATGGGGAACTATAAGAAACCCTCGGTGTAATAAGTTTTAGGCTGTTCCCATGGACAGAACTTTTGTAATAGGTATGTTTACAAAGATTTAGAGGAAATTGAATCGTTTTATTCCAAGCCATAGGCGTACTTTATCTGAAATTAAGGTGAAATCTTATTGCAGGGCTAAGTTTTCACTAAGTTTAATGGTCAACTATAACAAACCCTCGGTGTAATAAGTTCTAGGCTGTTCTCATGGACAGAACTGTTGTAATTTGTATGTTTACAACATTTTGGAGCTAACGGAATCGTTTTATTTAATGCAAAAGGCGTTCTTTATAAGAAATTAAGGTGAACTCTTATTGCGGGGCTAAGTTTTCACTAAGTCTCATGGTCAACTATAACAAACCCTCGGTGTAATAAGGTCTGGGCTCTTCCCATTGACAGAAATGTTGTAATACGTATGTTTACAACGTTTTGGAGAAAACGGAATCGTTTTATTCCATGCGAAAGGCGTACTCTATAAGGAATTAAGGTGAACTCTTACTGCGGGATTGAGTTTTCAATAAGTCTCATGGGGAACTATAAGAAACCCTCGGTGTTATAATTTCTAGGCTGTTCCAAAGGACAGACCTGTTGTATTACGTATGTTAACAACGTTTTACAGGAAACGGAAACGTGTTATTCCATGCAAAAGACGTACTCTATAAGAAATTAAGGTGAACTCTTGTTGCAGGGCTAATTTTTCACAAAGTTTCATGGGGAAGTATAACAAACTCTCGGTGTATTAAGTTCTAGGCTGTTCCCATGGACAGAACTGTTGTAATTCGTATGTTTACAACGTTTTAGAGCAAACAGAATCGTTTTATTCCATGCAAAAGGCGTACTTTATAAGAAATTAAGGTGAACAATTATTGCACGGCTAAGTTTTCACTAAGTTTTATAGGGAACTATAAGAAACCCTCGGTGTTATAAGTTCTAGGCTTTTCCCATGGACAGACCTGTTGTAATACGTATGTTTACAACGTTTTAAAGCAAACGGAATCGTGTTATTCCATGCAAAAGGCATACTTTATAAGAAATTAAGGTGAAATCTTATTGCAGGATTGAGTTTTCAATAAGTCTCATTGGGAACTATAAGAAACCCTCGGTGTAATAAGTTTTAGGCTGTTCCCATGGACAGAACTGTTGTAATAGGTATGTTTACAAAGATTTTAGAGCAAATGGAATCGTTTTATTCCAAGCCATAGGCGTACTTTATCTGAAATTAAGGTGAAATCTTATTGCAGGGCTAAGTTTTCACTAAGTTTCATGGTCAACTATAACAAACCCTCGGTGTAATAAGTTCTAGGCTGTTCTCATGGACAGAACTGTTGTAATTTGTATGTTAACAACGTTTTGGAGCAAACGGAATCGTTTTATTTAATGCAAAAGGCATTCTTTATAAGAAATTAAGGTGAACTCTTATTGCGGGGCTAAGTTTTCACTAAGTCTCATGGTCAACTATAACTTAATATAATGTAAAGTCTCATGGTCAACTATAATAATATATGCAAAAGGCGTACTTTATAAGAAATTAAGTTGAACTCTTATTGCAGGGCTAAGTTTTCACTAAGTCTTATGGGGAACTATAAGAAACCCTCGGTATAATAAATTCTAGGTTCTTCCCAAGGACAGAACTGTTGTAATACCTATGTTCACAACGTTTTAGAGGAAACGGAATCGTCTTATTCCATGCGAGAGGCATACTTTATAAGAAATTAAGGTGAAATTTTATTGCAGGGCTAAGTTTTCACTAAGCTTCATGGGGAACTATAAGAAACCCTCGGTTTGATAAGTTTTCGGCTGTTCCCATGGACACAACTGTTGTAATAGGTATGTTTACAACGATTTAGAGCAAATGGAATCGTTTTATTCCATGCGAAAGTTGTACTTTATCTGAAATTAAGGTGAAATCTTATTCCAAGGCTAAGTTTTCACTAAGTTTCATGGTCAACTATAACAAACCCTCAGTGTAATAAGTTCTAGGCTGTTCCCATGGACAGAACTGTTGTAATACCTATGTTCACAAAGTTTTAGAGGAAACGAAATCGTATTATTCCATGCGAAAGGCATACTTAATAAGAAATTAAGGTGAAATCTTATTGCAGGGCTACGTTTTCACTAAGTCTTATGGGGGACTATAAGAATTCCTAGGTGTAATAAGTTCTAGGTTGTTCCCATAAACAGAACTGTTGTAATACCTATGTTTAAAACGTTTTACAGGAAACGGAATCGTGTTATTCCATGCAAAAGGCGTACTTAATAAGAAATTAAGGTGAACTCTTATTGCGGGGCTAAGTTTTCACTAAGTTTCATGGGGGCCTATAAGAAACCCTCGGTGTAATAAGTTCAAGGCTGTTCCCATGGACAGAACTGTTGTAATTCGTATGTTTACAACGTTTTGGAGCAAACAGAATCGTTTTATTCAATGCAAAAGGCGTTCTTTATAAGAAATTAAGGTGAACTCTTATTGGGGGGCTAAGTTTTCACGAAGTCTCATGGGGAACTATAAGAATTCCTTGGTGTTATAAGTTCTAGGCCTTTCCCATGGACAGAACTGTTATAATACGTATGTTTACAACGTATTAGAGCAAACGGAATCGTTTTATTCTATGCCAAAAGCGTACTTTATCAGAAATCAAGGTGAAATCTTATTGCAGGGCTAAGTTTTCACTATGTTTTATGGGGAACTATAAGAAACCCTCGGTGTTATAAGTCTTAGGCTGTTCCCAAGGGCAGAACTGTAGTAATACGTATGTTTACAGCGTTTTAGAGCAAATGGAATTGTTTTTTTCCATGCCAAAGTCGTACTTTATCAGAAATCAAGGTGAAATCTTATTGCAGGGCTAAGTTTTCACTAAGTTTAATGGGGAACTATAACAAACCCTCGGTGTAATAAGTTCTAGGCTCTTCCCATTGACAGAAATGTTGTAATACGTATGTTTACAACGTTTTGGAGAAAACGGAATCGTTTTATTCCATGCGAAAGGCGTACTCTATAAGAAATTGAGATGAACTCTTATTACGGGATTGAGTTTCCACTTAGTTTCATGGGGAACTATAAGAAAACCTCGGTGTAATAAGTTTTAAGCTGTTCTCATGGACAGAACTGTTGTAATACGTATGTTTACAACTTTTTAGAGCAAACGGAATCGTTTTATTCCATGCCAAAGGCGTACTCTATGAGAAATTAAGGTGAACTCTTATTGCGGGATTGAGTTTTCAATAAGTCTCATGGCGAACTATAAGAAACCCTCGGTGTTATAACTTCTAGGCTGTTCCCATGGACAGACCTGTTGTAATACGTATGTTTACAACGTTTTAAAGCAAACTGAATCGTATTATTCCATGGAAAAAGCATACTTTATAAGAAATTCAGCTGAAATCATATTGCAGGGCTAAGTTTTCACTAAGTGTTATGGGAACTATAAGAAACCCTAGGTGTAATAAGTTCTAGGTTGTTCCCATGGACAGAACTGTTGTAATACCTATGTTTAAAACGTTTTACAGGAAAAGGAATCGTGTTTTTCCATGCAAAAGGCGTACTTTATAAGAAATTAAGGTGAACTCTTATTGCAGGGCTAATTTTTCACTAAGTTTCATGGGGAACTATAACAAACCCTCGGTGTATTAAGTTCTAGGCTGTTCCCATGGACAGAACTGTTGTAATACGTATGTTTACAACTTTTTAGAGCAAACGGAATCGTTTTATTCCATGCCAAAGGCGTACTCTATAAGAAATTAAGGTGAACTCTTATTGCGGGATTGAGTTTTCAATAAGTCTCATGGCGAACTATAAGAAACCCTCGGTGTTATAACTTCTAGGCTGTTCCCATGGACAGACCTGTTGTAATACGTATGTTTACAACGTTTTAAAGCAAACTGAATCGTATTATTCCATGGAAAAAGCATACTTTATAAGAAATTCAGCTGAAATCATATTGCAGGGCTAAGTTTTCACTAAGTGTTATGGGAACTATAAGAAACCCTAGGTGTAATAAGTTCTAGGTTGTTCCCATGGACAGAACTGTTGTAATACCTATGTTTAAAACGTTTTACAGGAAACGGAATCGTGTTTTTCCATGCAAAAGGCGTACTTTATAAGAAATTAAGGTGAACTCTTATTGCAGGGCTAATTTTTCACTAAGTTTCATGGGGAACTATAACAAACCCTCGGTGTATTAAGTTCTAGGCTGTTCCCATGGACAGAACTGTTGTAATTCGTATGTTTATAACGTTTTAGAGCAAACAGAATCCTTTTATTCCATGCAAAAGGCGTACTTTATATGAAATTGAGGTGAAATCTTATTGCAGGACTAAGTTTTCACTAAGTTTCATGGTCAACTATAACAAACCCTCGGTGGAATAAGTTCTAGGCTGTTTCCTTGGGCAGAACTGTTGTAATTTGTATGTTTACAAAGTTTTAGAGGAAACGGAATCGTCTTATTTCATGCGAAAGGCGTACTTTATAAGAAATTAAGGGGAACTCTTATTGCAGGGCTAAGTTTTTACTAAGTTTCATGGGGAACTATAAGAAACCCTCGGTGTAATAAGTTTTAGGCTGTTCCCATGGACAGAACTTTTGTAATAGGTATGTTTACAAAGATTTAGAGGAAATTGAATCGTTTTATTCCAAGCCATAGGCGTACTTTATCTGAAATTAAGGTGAAATCTTATTGCAGGGCTAAGTTTTCACTAAGTTTAATGGTCAACTATAACAAACCCTCGGTGTAATAAGTTCTAGGCTGTTCTCATGGACAGAACTGTTGTAATTTGTATGTTTACAACATTTTGGAGCTAACGGAATCGTTTTATTTAATGCAAAAGGCGTTCTTTATAAGAAATTAAGCTGAACTCTTATTGCGGGGCTAAGTTTTCACTAAGTCTCATGGTCAACTATAACAAACCCTCGGTGTAATAAGGTCTGGGCTCTTCCCATTGACAGAAATGTTGTAATACGTATGTTTACAACGTTTTGGAGAAAACGGAATCGTTTTATTCCATGCGAAAGGCGTACTCTATAAGGAATTAAGGTGAACTCTTACTGCGGGATTGAGTTTTCAATAAGTCTCATGGGGAACTATAAGAAACCCTCGGTGTTATAATTTCTAGGCTGTTCCAAAGGACAGACCTGTTGTATTACGTATGTTAACAACGTTTTACAGGAAACGGAAACGTGTTATTCCATGCAAAAGGCGTACTCTATAAGAAATTAAGGTGAACTCTTGTTGCAGGGCTAATTTTTCACAAAGTTTCATGGGGAAGTATAACAAACTCTCGGTGTATTAAGTTCTAGGCTGTTCCCATGGACAGAACTGTTGTAATTCGTATGTTTACAACGTTTTAGAGCAAACAGAATCGTTTTATTCCATGCAAAAGGCGTACTTTATAAGAAATTAAGGTGAACAATTATTGCACGGCTAAGTTTTCACTAAGTTTTATAGGGAACTATAAGAAACCCTCGGTGTTATAAGTTCTAGGCTTTTCCCATGGACAGACCTGTTGTAATACGTATGTTTACAACGTTTTAAAGCAAACGGAATCGTGTTATTCCATGCAAAAGGCATACTTTATAAGAAATTAAGGTGAAATCTTATTGCAGGATTGAGTTTTCAATAAGTCTCATTGGGAACTATAAGAAACCCTCGGTGTAATAAGTTTTAGGCTGTTCCCATGGACAGAACTGTTGTAATAGGTATGTTTACAAAGATTTTAGAGCAAATGGAATCGTTTTATTCCAAGCCATAGGCGTACTTTATCTGAAATTAAGGTGAAATCTTATTGCAGGGCTAAGTTTTCACTAAGTTTCATGGTCAACTATAACAAACCCTCGGTGTAATAAGTTCTAGGCTGTTCTCATGGACAGAACTGTTGTAATTTGTATGTTAACAACGTTTTGGAGGAAACGGAATCGTTTTATTTAATGCAAAAGGCATTCTTTATAAGAAATTAAGGTGAACTCTTATTGCGGGGCTAAGTTTTCACTAAGTCTCATGGTCAACTATAACTTAATATAATGTAAAGTCTCATGGTCAACTATAATAATATATGCAAAAGGCGTACTTTATAAGAAATTAAGTTGAACTCTTATTGCAGGGCTAAGTTTTCACTAAGTCTTATGGGGAACTATAAGAAACCCTCGGTATAATAAATTCTAGGTTCTTCCCAAGGACAGAACTGTTGTAATACCTATGTTCACAACGTTTTAGAGGAAACGGAATCGTCTTATTCCATGCGAGAGGCATACTTTATAAGAAATTAAGGTGAAATTTTATTGCAGGGCTAAGTTTTCACTAAGCTTCATGGGGAACTATAAGAAACCCTCGGTTTGATAAGTTTTCGGCTGTTCCCATGGACACAACTGTTGTAATAGGTATGTTTACAACGATTTAGAGCAAATGGAATCGTTTTATTCCATGCGAAAGTTGTACTTTATCTGAAATTAAGGTGAAATCTTATTCCAAGGCTAAGTTTTCACTAAGTTTCATGGTCAACTATAACAAACCCTCAGTGTAATAAGTTCTAGGCTGTTCCCATGGACAGAACTGTTGTAATACCTATGTTCACAAAGTTTTAGAGGAAACGAAATCGTATTATTCCATGCAAAAGGCATACTTTATAAGAAATTAAGGTGAAATCTTATTGCAGGGCTACGTTTTCACTAAGTCTTATGGGGGACTATAAGAATTCCTAGGTGTAATAAGTTCTAGGTTGTTCCCATAAACAGAACTGTTGTAATACCTATGTTTAAAACGTTTTACAGGAAACGGAATCGTGTTATTCCATGCAAAAGGCGTACTTAATAAGAAATTAAGGTGAACTCTTATTGCGGGGCTAAGTTTTCACTAAGTTTCATGGGGGCCTATAAGAAACCCTCGGTGTAATAAGTTCAAGGCTGTTCCCATGGACAGAACTGTTGTAATTCGTATGTTTACAACGTTTTGGAGCAAACAGAATCGTTTTATTCAATGCAAAAGGCGTTCTTAATAAGAAATTAAGGTGAACTCTTATTGGGGGGCTAAGTTTTCACGAAGTCTCATGGGGAACTATAAGAATTCCTTGGTGTTATAAGTTCTAGGCCTTTCCCATGGACAGAACTGTTATAATACGTATGTTTACAACGTATTAGAGCAAACGGAATCGTTTTATTCTATGCCAAAAGCGTACTTTATCAGAAATCAAGGTGAAATCTTATTGCAGGGCTAAGTTTTCACTATGTTTTATGGGGAACTATAAGAAACCCTCGGTGTTATAAGTCTTAGGCTGTTCCCAAGGGCAGAACTGTAGTAATACGTATGTTTACAGCGTTTTAGAGCAAATGGAATTGTTTTTTTCCATGCCAAAGTCGTACTTTATCAGAAATCAAGGTGAAATCTTATTGCAGGGCTAAGTTTTCACTAAGTTTAATGGGGAACTATAACAAACCCTCGGTGTAATAAGTTCTAGGCTCTTCCCATTGACAGAAATGTTGTAATACGTATGTTTACAACGTTTTGGAGAAAACGGAATCGTTTTATTCCATGCGAAAGGCGTACTCTATAAGAAATTGAGATGAACTCTTATTACGGGATTGAGTTTCCACTTAGTTTCATGGGGAACTATAAGAAAACCTCGGTGTAATAAGTTTTAAGCTGTTCTCATGGACAGAACTGTTGTAATACGTATGTTTACAACTTTTTAGAGCAAACGGAATCGTTTTATTCCATGCCAAAGGCGTACTCTATAAGAAATTAAGGTGAACTCTTATTGCGGGATTGAGTTTTCAATAAGTCTCATGGCGAACTATAAGAAACCCTCGGTGTTATAACTTCTAGGCTGTTCCCATGGACAGACCTGTTGTAATACGTATGTTTACAACGTTTTAAAGCAAACTGAATCGTATTATTCCATGGAAAAAGCATACTTTATAAGAAATTCAGCTGAAATCATATTGCAGGGCTAAGTTTTCACTAAGTGTTATGGGAACTATAAGAAACCCTAGGTGTAATAAGTTCTAGGTTGTTCCCATGGACAGAACTGTTGTAATACCTATGTTTAAAACGTTTTACAGGAAACGGAATCGTGTTTTTCCATGCAAAAGGCGTACTTTATAAGAAATTAAGGTGAACTCTTATTGCAGGGCTAATTTTTCACTAAGTTTCATGGGGAACTATAACAAACCCTCGGTGTATTAAGTTCTAGGCTGTTCCCATGGACAGAACTGTTGTAATACGTATGTTTACAACTTTTTAGAGCAAACGGAATCGTTTTATTTTATGCCAAAGGCGTACTCTATAAGAAATTAAGGTGAACTCTTATTGCGGGATTGAGTTTTCAATAAGTCTCATGGCGAACTATAAGAAACCCTCGGTGTTATAACTTCTAGGCTGTTCCCATGGACAGACCTGTTGTAATACGTATGTTTACAACGTTTTAAAGCAAACTGAATCGTATTATTCCATGGAAAAAGCATACTTTATAAGAAATTCAGCTGAAATCATATTGCAGGGCTAAGTTTTCACTAAGTGTTATGGGAACTATAAGAAACCCTAGGTGTAATAAGTTCTAGGTTGTTCCCATGGACAGAACTGTTGTAATACCTATGTTTAAAACGTTTTACAGGAAACGGAATCGTGTTTTTCCATGCAAAAGCCGTACTTTATAAGAAATTAAGGTGAACTCTTATTGCAGGGCTAATTTTTCACTAAGTTTCATGGGGAACTATAACAAACCCTCGGTGTATTAAGTTCTAGGCTGTTCCCATGGACAGAACTGTTGTAATTCGTATGTTTATAACGTTTTAGAGCAAACAGAATCCTTTTATTCCATGCAAAAGGCGTACTTTATATGAAATTGAGGTGAACTCTTATTGCGGGATTGAGTTTTCACTTAGTTTCATGGGGAACTATAAAAAAACCTCGGTGTAATAAGTTTTAAGCTGTTCTCATGGACAGAACTGTTGTAATACGTATGTTTATAACGTTTTAGAGCAAACGGAATCGTTTTATTTCATGCCAAAGGCGTTCATTATAAGAAATTAAGGTGAAATCTTATTGCAGGGCTAAGTTTTCACTAAGTCTCATGGGGAACTATAAGAATTCCTTGGTGTTATAAGTTCTAGGCTTTTCCCATGGACAGAACTGTTATAATACGTATGTTTACAACGTATTAGAGCAAACGGAATCGTTTTATTCTATGCCAAAAGCGTACTTTATCAGAAATCAAGGTGAAATCTTATTGCAGGGCTAAGTTTTCACTATGTTTTATGGGGAACTATAAGAAACCCTCGGTGTTATAAGTCTTAGGCTGTTCCCAAGGGCAGAACTGTAGTAATACGTATGTTTACAGCGTTTTAGAGCAAATAGAATTGTTTTTTTCCATGCCAAAGTCGTACTTTATCAGAAATCAAGGTGAAATCTTATTGCAGGGCTAAGTTTTCACTAAGTTTAATGGGGAACTATAACAAACCCTCAGTGTAATAAGTTCTAGGCTCTTCCCATTGACAGAAATGTTGTAATACGTATGTTTACAACGTTTTGGAGAAAACGGAATCGTTTTATTCCATGCGAAAGGCGTACTCTATAAGAAATTGAGATGAACTCTTATTACGGGATTGAGTTTCCACTTAGTTTCATGGGGAACTATAAGAAAACCTCGGTGTAATAAGTTTTAAGCTGTTCTCATGGACAGAACTGTTGTAATACGTATGTTTACAACTTTTTAGAGCAAACGGAATCGTTTTATTCCATGCCAAAGGCGTACTCTATAAGAAATTAAGGTGAACTCTTATTGCGGGATTGAGTTTTCAATAAGTCTCATGGCGAACTATAAGAAACCCTCGGTGTTATAACTTCTAGGCTGTTCCCATGGACAGACCTGTTGTAATACGTATGTTTACAACGTTTTAAAGCAAACTGAATCGTATTATTCCATGGAAAAAGCATACTTTATAAGAAATTCAGCTGAAATCATATTGCAGGGCTAAGTTTTCACTAAGTCTTATGGGAACTATAAGAAACCCTAGGTGTAATAAGCTCTAGGTTGTTCCCATGGACAGAACTGTTGTAATACCTATGTTTAAAACGTTTTACAGGAAACGGAATCGTGTTTTTCCATGCAAAAGGCGTACTTTATAAGAAATTAAGATGAACTCTTATTGCAGGGCTAATTTTTCACTAATTTTCAGGGGGAACTATAACAAACCCTCGGTGTATTAAGTTCTAGGCTGTTCCCATGGACAGAACTGTTGTAATTCGTATGTTTATAACGTTTTAGAGCAAACGGAATCCTTTTATTCCATGCAAAAGGCGTACTTTATATGAAATTGAGGTGAACTCTTATTGCGGGATTGAGTTTTCACTTAGTTTCATGGGGAATTATAAGAAAACCTCGGTGTAATAAGTTTTAAGCTGTTCTCATGGACAGAACTGTTTTAATACGTATGTTTATAACGTTTTAGAGCAAACAGAATCGTTTTATTTCATGCCAAAGGCGTTCTTTATAAGAAATTAAGGTGAAATCTTATTGCAGGGCTAAGTTTTCACTAAGTCTCATGGGGAACTATAAGAAACCCTAGGTGTTATAACTTCTAGGCTGTTCCCATGAACAGAACTGTTGTAATACCTATGTTTAAAACGTATTACAGGAAACGGAATCGTGTTATTCCATGCAAAAGGAGTACTTTTTTAAGAAATTAAGGTGAACTCTTATTGCGGGATTGAGTTTTCAATAAGTCTCATGGGGAACTATAAGAAACCCTCGGTGATATAACTTCTAGGATGTTCCCATGGACAGAACTGTTGTAATACGTATGTTTACAACGTTTTAGAGCAAACAGAATCGTTTTATTTCATTATGTAATACGTATGTTTACAATGTTTTAGAGCAAACGGAATCGTTTTATTCAATGCAAAAGGCGTTCTTTATAAGAAATTAAGGTGAAATCTTATTGCAGGGCTAAGTTTTCACTAAGTTTCATGGTCAATTATAACAAACCCTCGGTGTAATAAGTTCTAGGCTGTTCCCATGGACAGAACTGTTGTAATTCGTATGTTTACAACGTTTTGGAGCAAACAGAAAAGTTTTTTTCAATGCAACAGGCGTTCTCTATAAGAAATTAAGGTGAACTCTTATTGCGGGCCTAAGTTTTCACTAAGTCTCATGGGGAACTATAAGAAACCCTCGGTGTTATAAGTTCTAGGCTATTCCCATGGACAGATTTGTTGTAATACGTATGTTTAAAACGATTTACAGGAAACGGAATCGTGTAATTCTATGAAAAGGCGTACTTTACAAGAAATTAAGGTGAAATCTTATTGCAGGGCTAAGTTTTCACTAAGTCTTATGGGGAACTATAAGAAATCCTCGGTGTATTAAGTTCTAGGCTGTTCCCATGGACAGAACTGTTGTAATTCGTATGTTTATAACGTTTTAGAGCAAACGGAATCCTTTTATTCCATGCAAAAGGCGTACTTTATATGATATTTGGGTGAACTCTTATTGCGGGATTGAGTTTTCACTTAGTTTCATGGGGAACTATAAGAAAACCTCGGTGTAATAAGTTTTAAGCTGTTCTCATGGACAGAACTGTTGTAATACGTATGTTTACAACGTTTTAGAGCAAATGGAATCGTTTTATTTCATGCCAAAGGCGTTCTTCATAAGAAATTAAGGTGAAATCTTATTGCAGGGCTAAGTTTTCACTAAGTCTCATCGGGAACTATAAGAAACCCTAGGTGTTATAACTTCTAGGCTGTTCCCATGAACAGAACTGTTGTAATACCAATGTTTAAAACGTTTTACAGGAAACGGAATCGTGTTATTCCATGCAAAAGGTGTACTTTTTTAAGAAATTAAGGTGAACTCTTATTGCGGGATTGAGTTTTCAATAAGTCTCATGGGGAACTATAAGAAACCCTCGGTGATATAACTTCTAGGCTGTTCCCATGGACAGAACTGTTGTAATACGTATGTTTACAACGTTTTAGAGCAAACAGAATCGTTTTATTTCATTATGTAATACGTATGTTTACAATGTTTTAGAGCAAACGGAATCGTTTTATTCAATGCAAAAGGCGTTCTTTATAAGAAATTAAGGTGAAATCTTATTGCAGGGCTAAGTTTTCACTATGTTTTATGGGGAACTATAAGAAACCCTCAGTGTTATAAGTCTTAGGCTGTTCCCAAGGGCAGAACTGTAGTAATACGTATGTTTACAGCGTTTTAGAGCAAATGGAATTGTTTTTTTCCATGCCAAAGTCGTACTTTATCAGAAATCAAGGTGAAATCTTATTGCAGGGGGCTGAGTTTTCACTAAGTTTAATGGGGAACTATAACAAACCCTCGGTGTAATAAGTTGTAGGCTCTTCCCATTGACAGAAATGTTGTAATACGTATGTTTACAACGTTTTGGAGAAAACGGAATCGTTTTATTCCATGCGAAAGGCGTACTCTATATGAAATTAAGGTGAAATCTCTTTGCAGGGCTAAGTTTTCACTAAGTTTCATGGTCAACTATAACAAACCCTCGGTGTAATAAGTTCTAGGCTGTTCCCTTGGACAGAACTGTTGTAATTCGTATGTTTACAACGTTTTGGAGCAAACAGAAAGGTTTTTTTCAATGCAACAGGCGTTCTCTATAAGAAATTAAGGTGAACTCTTATTGCGGGCCTAAGTTTTCACTAAGTCTCATGGGGAACTATAAGAAATCCTCGGTGTTATAAGTTCTAGGCTGTTCCCATGGACAGATTTGTTGTAATACGTATGTTTAAAACGATTTACAGGAAACGGAATCGTGTAATTCTATGAAAAGGCGTACTTTATAAGAAATTAAGGTGAAATCTTATTGCAGGGCTAAGTTTTCACTAAGTCTTATGGGGAACTATAAGAAACTCTAGGTGTAATAAGTTCTGGGTTGTTCCCATGGACAGAACTGTTGTAATACCTATGTTTACAACGTTTAAGAGCAAAAGGAATCGTTTTAATCCATGGCAAAAGCGTACTTTATCAGAAATCAAGGTGAAATCTTATGCAGGGCTAAGTTTTCACTAAGTTTCATTGGAACTATAAGAAACCCTCGGTGGTATAAGTTCTACGCTGTTCCCATGGACAGACCTGTTGTAATACGTATGTTTAAAACGTTTTACAATAAACGGAATCGTGCTATTCCATGCAAAAGGCGTACTTTATAAGAAATTAAGGTGACCTCTTATTGCAGGGCTAAGTTTTCACTAAGTTTCATGGGGAACTATAAGAAACCCTCGGTGTAATAAGTTCTAGGCTGTTCCCATGGACAGAACTGTTGTAATTCGTATGTTTACAAAGTTTTGGAGCAAACGGAATCGTTTTATTCAATGCAAAAGGCGTTTTTTATAAGAAATTAAGGTGAACTCTTATTGGGGGGCTAAGTTTTCACAAAGTTTCATGGGGAACTATAAGAAACCCTTGGTGTTATAAGTTCTAGGCTTTTTCCATGGACAGAACTGTTATAATACGTATGTTTACAACGTATTAGAGCAAACGGAATCAGTTTATTCTATGCCAAAAGCGTACTTTATCAGAAATCAAGGTGAAATCTTATTGCAGGGCTAAGTTTTCACTATGTTTTATGGGGAACTATAAGAAACCCTCGGTGTTATAAGTCTTAGGCTGTTCCCAAGGGCAGAACTGTAGTAATACGTATGTTTACAGCGTTTTAGAGCAAATGGAATTGTTTTTTCCATGCCAAAGTCGTACTTTATCAGAAATCAAGGTGAAATCTTATTGCAGGGCTAAGTTTTCACTAAGTTTAATGGGGAACTATAACAAACCCTCAGTGTAATAAGTTCTAGGCTCTTCCCATTGACAGAAATGTTGTAATACGTATGTTTACAACGTTTTGGAGAAAACGGAATCGTTTTATTCCATGCGAAAGGCGTACTCTATAAGAAATTGAGATGAACTCTTATTACGGGATTGAGTTTCCACTTAGTTTCATGGGGAACTATAAGAAAACCTCGGTGTAATAAGTTTTAAGCTGTTCTCATGGACAGAACTGTTGTAATACGTATGTTTACAACTTTTTAGAGCAAACGGAATCGTTTTATTCCATGCCAAAGGCGTACTCTATAAGAAATTAAGGTGAACTCTTATTGCGGGATTGAGTTTTCAATAAGTCTCATGGCGAACTATAAGAAACCCTCGGTGTTATAACTTCTAGGCTGTTCCCATGGACAGACCTGTTGTAATACGTATGTTTACAACGTTTTAAAGCAAACTGAATCGTATTATTCCATGGAAAAAGCATACTTTATAAGAAATTCAGCTGAAATCATATTGCAGGGCTAAGTTTTCACTAAGTCTTATGGGAACTATAAGAAACCCTAGGTGTAATAAGTTCTAGGTTGTTCCCATGGACAGAACTGTTGTAATACCTATGTTTAAAACGTTTTACAGGAAACGGAATCGTGTTTTTCCATGCAAAAGGCGTACTTTATAAGAAATTAAGGTGAACTCTTATTGCAGGGCTAATTTTTCACTAATTTTCAGGGGGAACTATAACAAACCCTCGGTGTATTAAGTTCTAGGCTGTTCCCATGGACAGAACTGTTGTAATTCGTATGTTTATAACGTTTTAGAGCAAACGGAATCCTTTTATTCCATGCAAAAGGCGTACTTTATATGAAATTGAGGTGAACTCTTATTGCGGGATTGAGTTTTCACTTAGTTTCATGGGGAATTATAAGAAAACCTCGGTGTAATAAGTTTTAAGCTGTTCTCATGGACAGAACTGTTGTAATACGTATGTTTATAACGTTTTAGAGCAAACAGAATCGTTTTATTTCATGCCAAAGGCGTTCTTTATAAGAAATTAAGGTGAAATCTTATTGCAGGGCTAAGTTTTCACTAAGTCTCATGGGGAACTATAAGAAACCCTAGGTGTTATAACTTCTAGGCTGTTCCCATGAACAGAACTGTTGTAATACCTATGTTTAAAACGTATTACAGGAAACGGAATCGTGTTATTCCATGCAAAAGGAGTACTTTTTTAAGAAATTAACGTGAACTCTTATTGCGGGATTGAGTTTTCAATAAGTCTCATGGGGAACTATAAGAAACCCTCGGTGATATAACTTCTAGGCTGTTCCCATGGACAGAACTGTTGTAATACGTATGTTTACAACGTTTTAGAGCAAACAGAATCGTTTTATTTCATTATGTAATACGTATGTTTACAATGTTTTAGAGCAAACGGAATCGTTTTATTCAATGCAAAAGGCGTTCTTTATAAGAAATTAAGGTGAAATCTTATTGCAGGGCTAAGTTTTCACTAAGTTTCATGGTCAATTATAACAAACCCTCGGTGTAATAAGTTCTAGGCTGTTCCCATGGACAGAACTGTTGTAATTCGTATGTTTACAACGTTTTGGAGCAAACAGAAAAGTTTTTTTCAATGCAACAGGCGTTCTCTATAAGAAATTAAGGTGAACTCTTATTGCGGGCCTAAGTTTTCACTAAGTCTCATGGGGAACTATAAGAAACCCTCGGTGTTATAAGTTCTAGGCTATTCCCATGGACAGATTTGTTGTAATACGTATGTTTAAAACGATTTACAGGAAACGGAATCGTGTAATTCTATGAAAAGGCGTACTTTACAAGAAATTAAGGTGAAATCTTATTGCAGGGCTAAGTTTTCACTAAGTCTTATGGGGAACTATAAGAAATCCTCGGTGTATTAAGTTCTAGGCTGTTCCCATGGACAGAACTGTTGTAATTCGTATGTTTATAACGTTTTAGAGCAAACGGAATCCTTTTATTCCATGCAAAAGGCGTACTTTATATGATATTTGGGTGAACTCTTATTGCGGGATTGAGTTTTCACTTAGTTTCATGGGGAACTATAAGAAAACCTCGGTGTAATAAGTTTTAAGCTGTTCTCATGGACAGAACTGTTGTAATACGTATGTTTACAACGTTTTAGAGCAAATGGAATCGTTTTATTTCATGCCAAAGGCGTTCTTCATAAGAAATTAAGGTGAAATCTTATTGCAGGGCTAAGTTTTCACTAAGTCTCATCGGGAACTATAAGAAACCCTAGGTGTTATAACTTCTAGGCTGTTCCCATGAACAGCACTGTTGTAATACCAATGTTTAAAACGTTTTACAGGAAACGGAATCGTGTTATTCCATGCAAAAGGTGTACTTTTTTAAGAAATTAAGGTGAACTCTTATTGCGGGATTGAGTTTTCAATAAGTCTCATGGGGAACTATAAGAAACCCTCGGTGATATAACTTCTAGGCTGTTCCCATGGACAGAACTGTTGTAATACGTATGTTTACAACGTTTTAGAGCAAACAGAATCGTTTTATTTCATTATGTAATACGTATGTTTACAATGTTTTAGAGCAAACGGAATCGTTTTATTCAATGCAAAAGGCGTTCTTTATAAGAAATTAAGGTGAAATCTTATTGCAGGGCTAAGTTTTCACTATGTTTTATGGGGAACTATAAGAAACCCTCAGTGTTATAAGTCTTAGGCTGTTCCAAAGGGCAGAACTGTAGTAATACGTATGTTTACAGCGTTTTAGAGCAAATGGAATTGTTTTTTTCCATGCCAAAGTCGTACTTTATCAGAAATCAAGGTGAAATCTTATTGCAGGGGGCTGAGTTTTCACTAAGTTTAATGGGGAACTATAACAAACCCTCGGTGTAATAAGTTGTAGGCTCTTCCCATTGACAGAAATGTTGTAATACGTATGTTTACAACGTTTTGGAGAAAACGGAATCGTTTTATTCCATGCGAAAGGCGTACTCTATATGAAATTAAGGTGAAATCTTATTGCAGGGCTAAGTTTTCACTAAGTTTCATGGTCAACTATAACAAACCCTCGGTGTAATAAGTTCTAGGCTGTTCCCTTGGACAGAACTGTTGTAATTCGTATGTTTACAACGTTTTGGAGCAAACAGAAAGGTTTTTTTCAATGCAACAGGCGTTCTCTATAAGAAATTAAGGTGAACTCTTATTGCGGGCCTAAGTTTTCACTAAGTCTCATGGGGAACTATAAGAAATCCTCGGTGTTATAAGTTCTAGGCTGTTCCCATGGACAGATTTGTTGTAATACGTATGTTTAAAACGATTTACAGGAAACGGAATCGTGTAATTCTATGAAAAGGCGTACTTTATAAGAAATTAAGGTGAAATCTTATTGCAGGGCTAAGTTTTCACTAAGTCTTATGGGGAACTATAAGAAACTCTAGGTGTAATAAGTTCTGGGTTGTTCCCATGGACAGAACTGTTGTAATACCTATGTTTACAACGTTTAAGAGCAAAAGGAATCGTTTTAATCCATGGCAAAAGCGTACTTTATCAGAAATCAAGGTGAAATCTTATGCAGGGCTAAGTTTTCACTAAGTTTCATTGGAACTATAAGAAACCCTCGGTGGTATAAGTTCTACGCTGTTCCCATGGACAGACCTGTTGTAATACGTATGTTTAAAACGTTTTACAATAAACGGAATCGTGCTATTCCATGCAAAAGGCGTACTTTATAAGAAATTAAGGTGAACTCTTATTGCAGGGCTAAGTTTTCACTAAGTTTCATGGGGAACTATAAGAAACCCTCGGTGTAATAAGTTCTAGGCTGTTCCCATGGACAGAACTGTTGTAATTCGTATGTTTACAAAGTTTTGGAGCAAACGGAATCGTTTTATTCAATGCAAAAGGCGTTTTTTATAAGAAATTAAGGTGAACTCTTATTGGGGGGCTAAGTTTTCACAAAGTTTCATGGGGAACTATAAGAAACCCTTGGTGTTATAAGTTCTAGGCTTTTTCCATGGACAGAACTGTTATAATACGTATGTTTACAACGTATTAGAGCAAACGGAATCAGTTTATTCTATGCCAAAAGCGTACTTTATCAGAAATCAAGGTGAAATCTTATTGCAGGGCTAAGTTTTCACTATGTTTTATGGGGAACTATAAGAAACCCTCGGTGTTATAAGTCTTAGGCTGTTCCCAAGGGCAGAACTGTAGTAATACGTATGTTTACAGCGTTTTAGAGCAAATGGAATTGTTTTTTCCATGCCAAAGTCGTACTTTATCAGAAATCAAGGTGAAATCTTATTGCAGGGCTAAGTTTTCACTAAGTTTAATGGGGAACTATAACAAACCCTCAGTGTAATAAGTTCTAGGCTCTTCCCATTGACAGAAATGTTGTAATACGTATGTTTACAACGTTTTGGAGAAAACGGAATCGTTTTATTCCATGCGAAAGGCGTACTCTATAAGAAATTGAGATGAACTCTTATTACGGGATTGAGTTTCCACTTAGTTTCATGGGGAACTATAAGAAAACCTCGGTGTAATAAGTTTTAAGCTGTTCTCATGGACAGAACTGTTGTAATACGTATGTTTACAACTTTTTAGAGCAAACGGAATCGTTTTATTCCATGCCAAAGGCGTACTCTATAAGAAATTAAGGTGAACTCTTATTGCGGGATTGAGTTTTCAATAAGTCTCATGGCGAACTATAAGAAACCCTCGGTGTTATAACTTCTAGGCTGTTCCCATGGACAGACCTGTTGTAATACGTATGTTTACAACGTTTTAAAGCAAACTGAATCGTATTATTCCATGGAAAAAGCATACTTTATAAGAAATTCAGCTGAAATCATATTGCAGGGCTAAGTTTTCACTAAGTCTTATGGGAACTATAAGAAACCCTAGGTGTAATAAGTTCTAGGTTGTTCCCATGGACAGAACTGTTGTAATACCTATGTTTAAAACGTTTTACAGGAAACGGAATCGTGTTTTTCCATGCAAAAGGCGTACTTTATAAGAAATTAAGGTGAACTCTTATTGCAGGGCTAATTTTTCACTAATTTTCAGGGGGAACTATAACAAACCCTCGGTGTATTAAGTTCTAGGCTGTTCCCATGGACAGAACTGTTGTAATTCGTATGTTTATAACGTTTTAGAGCAAACGGAATCGTTTTATTCAATGCAAAAGGCGTTCTTTATAAGAAATTAAGGTGAAATCTTATTGCAGGGCTAAGTTTTCACTAAGTTTCATGGTCAATTATAACAAACCCTCGGTGTAATAAGTTCTAGGCTGTTCCCATGGACAGAACTGTTGTAATTCGTATGTTTACAACGTTTTGGAGCAAACAGAAAAGTTTTTTTCAATGCAACAGGCGTTCTCTATAAGAAATTAAGCTGAACTCTTATTGCGGGCCTAAGTTTTCACTAAGTCTCATGGGGAACTATAAGAAACCCTCGGTGTTATAAGTTCTAGGCTATTCCCATGGACAGATTTGTTGTAATACGTATGTTTAAAACGATTTACAGGAAACGGAATCGTGTAATTCTATGAAAAGGCGTACTTTATAAGAAATTAAGGTGAAATCTTATTGCAGGGCTAAGTTTTCACTAAGTCTTATGGGGAACTATAAGAAATCCTCGGTGTATTAAGTTCTAGGCTGTTCCCATGGACAGAACTGTTGTAATTCGTATGTTTATAACGTTTTAGAGCAAACGGAATCCTTTTATTCCATGCAAAAGGCGTACTTTATATGATATTTGGGTGAACTCTTATTGCGGGATTGAGTTTTCACTTAGTTTCATGGGGAACTATAAGAAAACCTCGGTGTAATAAGTTTTAAGCTGTTCTCATGGACAGAACTGTTGTAATACGTATGTTTACAACGTTTTAGAGCAAATGGAATCTTTTTATTTCATGCCAAAGGCGTTCTTCATAAGAAATTAAGGTGAAATCTTATTGCAGGGCTAAGTTTTCACTAAGTCTCATCGGGAACTATAAGAAACCCTAGGTGTTATAACTTCTAGGCTGTTCCCATGAACAGAACTGTTGTAATACCAATGTTTAAAACGTTTTACAGGAAACGGAATCGTGTTTTTCCATGCAAAAGGCGTACTTTATAAGAAATTAAGGTGAACTCTTATTGCAGGGCTAATTTTTCACTAATTTTCAGGGGGAACTATAACAAACCCTCGGTGTATTAAGTTCTAGGCTGTTCCCATGGACAGAACTGTTGTAATTCGTATGTTTATAACGTTTTAGAGCAAACGGAATCCTTTTATTCCATGCAAAAGGCGTACTTTATATGAAATTGAGGTGAACTCTTATTGCGGGATTGAGTTTTCACTTAGTTTCATGGGGAACTATAAGAAAACCTCGGTGTAATAAGTTTTAAGCTGTTCTCATGGACAGAACTGTTGTAATACGTATGTTTATAACGTTTTAGAGCAAACAGAATCGTTTTATTTCATGCCAAAGGCGTTCTTTATAAGAAATTAAGGTGAAATCTTATTGCAGGGCTAAGTTTTCACTAAGTCTCATGGGGAACTATAAGAAACCCTAAGTGTTATAACTTCTAGGCTGTTCCCATGAACAGAACTGTTATAATACCTATGTTTAAAACGTATTACAGGAAACGGAATCGTGTTATTCCATGCAAAAGGTGTACTTTTTTAAGAAATTAAGGTGAACTCTTATTGCGGGATTGAGTTTTCAATAAGTCTCATGGGCAACTATAAGAAACCCTCGGTGATATAACTTCTAGGCTGTTCCCATGGACAGAACTGTTGTAATACGTATGTTTACAACGTTTTAGAGCAAACAGAATCGTTTTATTTCATTATGTAATACGTATGTTTACAATGTTTTAGAGCAAACGGAATCGTTTTATTCAATGCAAAAGGCGTTCTTTATAAGAAATTAAGGTGAAATCTTATTGCAGGGCTAAGTTTTCACTAAGTTTCATGGTCAATTATAACAAACCCTCGGTGTAATAAGTTCTAGGCTGTTCCCATGGACAGAACTGTTGTAATTCGTATGTTTACAACGTTTTGGAGCAAACAGAAAAGTTTTTTTCAATGCAACAGGCGTTCTCTATAAGAAATTAAGGTGAACTCTTATTGCGGGCCTAAGTTTTCACTAAGTCTCATGGGGAACTATAAGAAACCCTCGGTGTTATAAGTTCTAGGCTATTCCCATGGACAGATTTGTTGTAATACGTATGTTTAAAACGATTTACAGGAAACGGAATCGTGTAATTCTATGAAAAGGCGTACTTTATAAGAAATTAAGGTGAAATCTTATTGCAGGGCTAAGTTTTCACTAAGTCTTATGGGGAACTATAAGAAATCCTCGGTGTATTAAGTTCTAGGCTGTTCCCATGGACAGAACTGTTGTAATTCGTATGTTTATAACGTTTTAGAGCAAACGGAATCCTTTTATTCCATGCAAAAGGCGTACTTTATATGATATTTGGGTGAACTCTTATTGCGGGATTGAGTTTTCACTTAGTTTCATGGGGATCTATAAGAAAACCTCGGTGTAATAAGTTTTAAGCTGTTCTCATGGACAGAACTGTTGTAATACGTATGTTTACAACGTTTTAGAGCAAATGGAATCGTTTTATTTCATGCCAAAGGCGTTCTTCATAAGAAATTAAGGTGAAATCTTATTGCAGGGCTAAGTTTTCACTAAGTCTCATCGGGAACTATAAGAAACCCTAGGTGTTATAACTTCTAGGCTGTTCCCATGAACAGAACTGCTGTAATACCAATGTTTAAAACGTTTTACAGGAAACGGAATCGTGTTATTCCATGCAAAAGGTGTACTTTTTTAAGAAATTAAGGTGAACTCTTATTGCGGGATTGAGTTTTCAATAAGTCTCATGGGGAACTATAAGAAACCCTCGGTAATATAACTTCTAGGCTGTTCCCATGGACAGAACTGTTGTAATACGTATGTTTACAACGTTTTACAGCAAACAGAATCGTTTTATTTCATTATGTAATACGTATGTTTACAATGTTTTAGAGCAAACGGAATCGTTTTATTCAATGCAAAAGGCGTTCTTTATAAGAAATTAAGGTGAAATCTTATTGCAGGGCTAAGTTTTCACTATGTTTTATGGGGAACTATAAGAAACCCTCAGTGTTATAAGTCTTAGGCTGTTCCCAAGGGCAGAACTGTAGTAATACGTATGTTTACAGCGTTTTAGAGCAAATGGAATTGTTTTTTTCCATGCCAAAGTCGTACTTTATCAGAAATCAAGGTGAAATCTTATTGCAGGGGGCTGAGTTTTTACTAAGTTTAATGGGGAACTATAACAAACCCTCGGTGTAATAAGTTGTAGGCTCTTCCCATTGACAGAAATGTTGTAATACGTATGTTTACAACGTTTTGGAGAAAACGGAATCGTTTTATTCCATGCGAAAGGCGTACTCTATATGAAATTAAGGTGAAATCTTATTGCAGGGCTAAGTTTTCACTAAGTTTCATGGTCAACTATAACAAACCCTCGGTGTAATAAGTTCTAGGCTGTTCCCTTGGACAGAACTGTTGTAATTCGTATGTTTACAACGTTTTGGAGCAAACAGAAAGGTTTTTTTCAATGCAACAGGCGTTCTCTATAAGAAATTAAGGTGAACTCTTATTGCGGGCCTAAGTTTTCACTAAGTCTCATGGGGAACTATAAGAAATCCTCGGTGTTATAAGTTCTAGGCTGTTCCCATGGACAGATTTGTTGTAATACGTATGTTTAAAACGATTTACAGGAAACGGAATCGTGTAATTCTATGAAAAGGCGTACTTTATAAGAAATTAAGGTGAAATCTTATTGCAGGGCTAAGTTTTCACTAAGTCTTATGGGGAACTATAAGAAACTCTAGGTGTAATAAGTTCTGGGTTGTTCCCATGGACAGAACTGTTGTAATACCTATGTTTACAACGTTTAAGAGCAAAAGGAATCGTTTTAATCGTTGGCAAAGGCGTACTTTATCAGAAATCAAGGTGAAATCTTATGCAGGGCTAAGTTTTCACTAAGTTTCATTGGAACTATAAGAAACCCTCGGTGGTATAAGTTCTACGCTGTTCCCATGGACAGACCTGTTGTAATACGTATGTTTAAAACGTTTTACAAGAAACGGAATCGTGCTATTCCATGCAAAAGGCGTACTTTATAAGAAATTAAGGTGAACTCTTATTGCAGGGCTAAGTTTTCACTAAGTTTCATGGGGAACTATAAGAAACCCTCGGTGTAATAAGTTCTAGGCTGTTCCCATGGACAGAACTGTTGTAATTCGTATGTTTACAAAGTTTTGGAGCAAACGGAATCGTTTTATTCAATGCAAAAGGCGTTTTTTATAAGAAATTAAGGTGAACTCTTATTGGGGGGCTAAGTTTTCACAAAGTTTCATGGGGAACTATAAGAAACCCTTGGTGTTATAAGTTCTAGGCTTTTTCCATGGACAGAACTGTTATAATACGTATGTTTACAACGTATTAGAGCAAACGGAATCGTTTTATTCTATGCCAAAAGCGTACTTTATCAGAAATCAAGGTGAAATCTTATTGCAGGGCCAAGTTTTCACTAAGTTTCATGGGGAACTATAACAAAACCTCGGTGTAATAAGTTCTAGGCCCTTCCCATTAACAGGAATGTTGTAATGCGTATGTTTCTAATGTTTTGAAGAAAACGGAATCGTTTTATTCAATGCGAAAGGCGTACTCTATAAGAAATTAAGGTGAACCGTTATTGCGGGATTGAGTTTCACTTAGTTTCACGGGGAACTATAAGAAACCCTCGGTGTAATAAGTTTTAGGCTGTTCCGATGGACAGAACTGTTGTAATAGGTATGTTTACAAAGATTTTAGAGCAAATGGAATCGTTTTATTCCAAGCCATAGGCGTACTTTATCTGAAATTAAGGTGAAATCTTATTGCAGGGCTAAGTTTTCACTAAGTTTCATGGTCAACTATAACAAACCCTCGGTGTAATAAGTTCTAGGCTGTTCTCATGGACAGAACTGTTGTAATTTGTATGTTAACAACGTTTTGGAGCAAACGGAATCGTTTTATTTAATGCAAAAGGCATTCTTTATAAGAAATTAAGGTGAACTCTTATTGCGGGGCTAAGTTTTCACTAAGTCTCATGGTCAACTATAACTTAATATAATGTAAAGTCTCATGGTCAACTATAATAATATATGCAAAAGGCGTACTTTATAAGAAATTAAGTTGAACTCTTATTGCAGGGCTAAGTTTTCACTAAGTCTTATTGGGAACTATAAGAAACCCTCGGTATAATAAATTCTAGGTTCTTCCCAAGGACAGAACTGTTGTAATACCTATGTTCACAACGTTTTAGAGGAGACGGAATCGTCTTATTCCATGCGAAAGGCATACTTTATAAGAAATTAAGGTGAAATTTTATTGCAGGGCTAAGTTTTCACTAAGCTTCATGGGGAACTATAAGAAACCCTCGGTTTGATAAGTTTTCGGCTGTTCCCATGGACACAACTGTTGTAATAGGTATGTTTACAACGATTTAGAGCAAATGGAATCGTTTTATTCCATGCGAAAGTTGTACTTTATCTGAAATTAAGGTGAAATCTTATTCCAAGGCTAAGTTTTCACTAAGTTTCATGGTCAACTATAACAAACCCTCAGTGTAATAAGTTCTAGGCTGTTCCCATGGACAGAACTGTTGTAATACCTATGTTCACAAAGTTTTAGAGGAAACGAAATCGTATTATTCCATGCGAAAGGCATACTTTATAAGAAATTAAGGTGAAATCTTATTGCAGGGCTACGTTTTCACTAAGTCTTATGGGGGACTATAAGAATTCCTAGGTGTAATAAGTTCTAGGTTGTTCCCATAAACAGAACTGTTGTAATACCTATGTTTAAAACGTTTTACAGGAAACGGAATCGTGTTATTCCATGCAAAAGGCGTACTTAATAAGAAATTAAGGTGAACTCTTATTGCGGGGCTAAGTTTTCACTAAGTTTCATGGGAGCCTATAAGAAACCCTCGGTGTAATAAGTTCAAGGCTGTTCCCATGGACAGAACTGTTGTAATTCGTATGTTTACAACGTTTTGGAGCAAACGGAATCGTTTTATTCAATGCAAAAGGCGTTCTTTATAAGAAATTAAGGTGAACTCTTATTGGGGGGCTAAGTTTTCACGAAGTCTCATGGGGAACTATAAGAAATCCTTGGTGTTATAAGTTCTAGGCTTTTCCCATGGACAGAACTGTTATAATACGTATGTTTACAACGTATTAGAGCAAACGGAATCGTTTTATTCTATGCCAAAAGCGTACTTTATCAGAAATCAAGGTGAAATCTTATTGCAGGGCTAAGTTTTCACTATGTTTTATGGGGAACTATAAGAAACCCTCGGTGTTATAAGTCTTAGGCTGTTCCCAAGGGCAGAACTGTAGTAATACGTATGTTTACAGCGTTTTAGAGCAAATGGAATTGTTTTTTTCCATGCCAAAGTCGTACTTTATCAGAAACCAAGGTGAAATCTTATTGCAGGGCTAAGTTTTCACTAAGTTTAATGGGGAACTATAACAAACCCTCGGTGTAATAAGTTTTAAGCTGTTCTCATGGACAGAACTGTTGTAATACGTATGTTTACAACTTTTTAGAGCAAACGGAATCGTTTTATTCCATGCGAAAGGCGTACTCTATAAGAAATTGAGATGAACTCTTATTACGGGATTGAGTTTCCACTTAGTTTCATGGGGAACTATAAGAAAACCTCGGTGTAATACGTTTTAAGCTGTTCTCATGGACAGAACTGTTGTAATACGTATGTTTACAACTTTTTAGAGCAAACGGAATCGTTTTATTCCATGCCAAAGGCGTACTCTATAAGAAATTAAGGTGAACTCTTATTGCGGGATTGAGTTTTCAATAAGTCTCATGGCGAACTATAAGAAACCCTCGGTGTTATAACTTCTAGGCTGTTCCCATGGACAGACCTGTTGTAATACGTATGTTTACAACGTTTTAAAGCAAACTGAATCGTATTATTCCATGGAAAAAGCATACTTTATAAGAAATTCAGCTGAAATCATATTGCAGGGCTAAGTTTTCACTAAGTCTTATGGGAACTATAAGAAACCCTAGGTGTAATAAGTTCTAGGTTGTTCCCATGGACAGAACTGTTGTAATACCTATGTTTAAAACGTTTTACAGGAAACGGAATCGTGTTTTTCCATGCAAAAGGCGTACTTTATAAGAAATTAAGGTGAACTCTTATTGCAGGGCTAATTTTTCACTAAGTTTCATGGGGAACTATAACAAACCCTCGGTGTATTAAGCTCTAGGCTGTTCCCATGGACAGAACTGTTGTAATTCGTATGTTTATAACGTTTTAGAGCAAACGGAATCCTTTTATTCCATGCAAAAGGCGTACTTTATATGAAATTGAGGTGAACTCTTATTGCGGGATTGAGTTTTCACTTAGTTTCATGGGGAACTATAAGAAAACCTCGGTGTAATAAGTTTTAAGCTGTTCTCATGGACAGAACTGTTGTAATACGTATGTTTATAACGTTTTAGAGCAAACGGAATCGTTTTATTTCATGCCAAGGGCGTTCTTTATAAGAAATTAAGGTGAAATCTTATTGCAGGGCTAAGTTTTCAGTAAGTCTCATGGGGAACTATAAGAAACCCTAGGTGTTATAACTTCTAGGCTGTTCCCATGAACAGAACTGTTGTAATACCTATGTTTAAAACGTATTACAGGAAACGGAATCGTGTTATTCCATGCAAAAGGTGTACTTTTTTAAGAAATTAAGGTGAACTCTTATTGCGGGATTGAGTTTTCAATAAGTCTCATGGGGAACTATAAGAAACCCTCGGTGATATAACTTCTAGGCTGTTCCCATGGACAGAACTGTTGTAATACGTATGTTTACAACGTTTTAGAGCAAACAGAATCGTTTTATTTCATTATGTAATACGTATGTTTACAATGTTTTAGAGCAAACGGAATCGTTTTATTCAATGCAAAAGGCGTTCTTTATAAGAAATTAAGGTGAAATCTTATTGCAGGGCTAAGTTTTCACTAAGTTTCATGGTCAATTATAACAAACCCT
This sequence comes from Pelagia noctiluca, assembly GCA_963924455.1. Lineage (NCBI taxonomy): Eukaryota > Metazoa > Cnidaria > Scyphozoa > Semaeostomeae > Pelagiidae > Pelagia > Pelagia noctiluca. The sequence goes on along the minus strand of OZ004330.1, from coordinate 7,437,019 downwards.
CGGTGTAATAAGTTCTAGGCTGTTCCCATGGACAGAACTGTTGTAATTCGTATGTTTACAACGTTTTGGAGCAAACAGAAAGGTTTTTTTCAATGCAACAGGCGTTCTCTATAAGAAATTAAGGTGAACTCTTATTGCGGGCCTAAGTTTTCACTAAGTCTCATGGGGAACTATAAGAAACCCTCGGTGTTATAAGTTCTAGGCTATTCCCATGGACAGATTTGTTGTAATACGTATGTTTAAAACGATTTACAGGAAACGGAATCGTGTAATTCTATGAAAAGGCGTACTTTATAAGAAATTAAGGTGAAATCTTATTGCAGGGCTAAGTTTTCACTAAGTCTTATGGGGAACTATAAGAAATCCTCGGTGTATTAAGTTCTAGGCTGTTCCCATGGACAGAACTGTTGTAATTCGTATGTTTATAACGTTTTAGAGCAAACGGAATCCTTTTATTCCATGCAAAAGGCGTACTTTATATGATATTGGGGTGAACTCTTATTGCGGGATTGAGTTTTCACTTAGTTTCATGGGGAACTATAAGAAAACCTCGGTGTAATAAGTTTTAAGCTGTTCTCATGGACAGAACTGTTGTAATACGTATATTTACAACGTTTTAGAGCAAACGGAATCGTTTTATTCCATGCGAAAGGCATACTTTATAAGAAATTAAGGTGAACTCTTACTGCGGGATTGAGTTTTCAATAAGTCTCATGGGGAACTATAAGAAACTCTCGGTGTTATAATTCTAGGCTGTTCCCATGGACAGACCTGTTGTAATACGTATGTTTACAACGTTTTAAAGCAAACGAAATCGTTTTATTCAATGCAAAAGGTGTTCTTCATAAGAAATTAAGGTGAACTCTTATTGCGGGGCTAAGTTTTCACTAAGTCTTATGGGGAACTATAAGAATACCCTAGGTGTAATAAGTTCTAGGCTGTTCCCATGGACAGAACTGTTGTAATACGTATGTTTACAACGTTTTAGAGCAAACAGAATCGTTTTATTCCATGCGAAAGGCGTACTTTATAAGAAATTAAGGTGAAATCTTATTGCAGGGCTAAGTTTTCACTAATTTCATGGTCAACTATAAAAAACCCTCGGTGTTATAAGTTCTAGGCTGTTCCCAAGGACAGACCTGTTGTAATACGTATGTTTAAAACGTTTTACAGGAAACGGAATCATGTTATTCCATGCAAAAGGCGTACTTTATAAGAAATTAAGCTGAACTCTTATTGCACGGCTAAGTTTTCACTAAGTTTCATGGTCAACTATAACAAACTCTCGGTGTAATAAGTTCTAGGCTGTTCCCATGGACAGAACTGTTGTAATTTGTATGCTTACAACGTTTTGGAGCAAACGGAATCGTTTTATTCAATGCAAAAGGCGTTGTTTATAAGAAATTAAGGTGAAATCTTTTTGCGGGGCTAAGTTTTCACTAAGTTTTATGGGGAACTATAAGAAACCCTCGGTGTAATAAGTTTTAAGCTGTTCTCATTGACAGAACAGTTGTACAACGTATGTTTACAACGTTTTAGAGCAAACGGAATCGTTTCATTCCATGCCAAAGGCGTACTTTATATGAAATTAAGGTGAAATCTTATTGCAGGGCTATGTTTTCACTAAGTTTCATGGTCAACTATAACAAACCCTCGGTGTAATAAGTTTTAGGCTGTTCCCATGGACAGAACTGTTGTAATTTGTATGTTTACAACGTTTTAGAGCTAACGAAACCGTTTTATTCCATGCCAAAGGCGTACTTTATCAGAAATCAAGCTGAAATCTTATTGCGGGATTGAGTTTTCACTTAGTTTCATGGAGAACTATAAGAAACCCTCGGTGTAATAAGTTCTAAGCTTTTTCCATGGACAGACCTGTTTAAATACGTATGTTTACAACGTTTTAAAGCAAACGGAATCATATTATTCCATGCGAAAGGCATACTTTATAAGAAATTAAGGTGAACTCTTATTGCAGGGCTATGTTTTCACTAAGTTTCATGGTCAACTATAACAAACCCTCAGTGTAATAAGTTCTAGGCTGTTCCCGTGAACAGAACTGTTGTAATAAGTATGTTTACAACGTTTTTGAGCAAACAGAATCATTTTATTCCATGCGAAAGGCGTTCTTCATAAGAAATTGAGGTGAACTCTTATTACGGGGCTAAGTTTTTACAAAGTCTCATGGGGAACTATAAGAAACCCTTGGTGTAATAAGTTTAAAGCTGTTCTCATGGACAGAACTGTTATAATACCTATGTTTACAACGTATTAGAGCAAACGGAATCGTTTCATTCAATGCCAAAAGCGTACTTTATCAGAAATCAAGCTGAAATCTTTATGCAGGACTAATCACTAATTTTCATGGAGAACTATAACAAACCCTCGGTGTAATAAGTTTTAAGCTGTACTCATGGACAGAACTGTTGTAATACGTATGTTTACAACGTTTTAGAGCAAACAGAATCGTTTTATTCCATGCGAAAGGCGTACTTTATAAGAAATTAAGGTGAAATCTTATTGCAGGGCTAAGTTTTCACTGGGTTTCATGGGGAACTATAATAAACCCTCGGTGTAATAAGTTCTAGGCTGTTCCCATTGACAGAACTGTTGTAATAAGTATGTTTACAATGTTTTACAGCAAACAGAATCGTTTTATTCCATGCAAAAGTCGTACTTTATAAGAAATTTGGGTGAACTCTTATTGCAGGGCTAAGTTTTAACTTAGTTTCATGGTCAACTATATAGAACCCTTGGTGTAATAAGTTCTAGGCTGTTCCCTTAGACAGAACTGTTGTAATTCGTATGTTTACAACGTTTTGGAGCAAACGGAATCGTTTTATTCAATGCAAAAGGTGTTCTTCATAAGAAATTAAGGTGAACTCTTATTGCGGGGCTAAGTTTTCACTAAGTCTTATGGGGAACTATAAGAATACCCTAGGTGTAATAAGTTCTAGGCTGTTCCCATGGACAGACCTGTTGTAATACGTATGTTTACAACCTTTTAAAGCAAACGGAATCGTATTATTCCATACGAAAGGCGTACTTTATCAGAAATCGAGGTGAAATCTTATTGTAGGGCTAAGTTTTCACTAAGTTTAATGGGGAACTATAACAAACCCTCGGTGTAATAAGTTCTAGGCTGTTCCCATGGACAGAACTGTTGTAATTTGTATGCTTACAACGTTTTGGAGCAAACGGAATCGTTTCATTCCATGCCAAAGGCGTACTTTATATGAAATTAAGGTGAAATCTTATTGCAGGGCTTTGTTTTCACTAAGTTTCATGGTCAACTATAACAAACCCTCGGTGTAATAAGTTCTAGGCTGTTCCAATGGACAGAACTGTTGTAATTCGTATGTTTACAACGTTTTGGAGCAAACGGAAAGGTTTTATTCAATGCAACAGGCGTTCTTTATAAGAAATTAATGTGAAATCTTATTGCGGGGCTAAGTTTTCACTAAGTCTCATGGGGAACTATAAGAAACCCTCGGTGTAATAAGTTTTAAGCTGTTCTCATGGACAGAACTGTTGTAATACGTATATTTACAACGTTTTAGAGCAAACGGAATCGTTTTATTCCATGCGAAAGGCATACTTTATAAGAAATTAAGGTGAACTCTTACTGCGGGATTGAGTTTTCAATAAGTCTCATGGGGAACTATAAGAAACCCTCGGTGTTATAATTCTAGGCTGTTCCCATGGACAGACCTGTTGTAATACGTATGTTTACAACGTTTTAAAGCGAACTAAATCGTATTATTCCATGCGAAAGGCATTCTTTTATAAGAAACTAAGGTGAAATCTTATTGCAGGGCTAAGTTTCCACTAAGTTTTATGGGAAACTATAAGAAACCCTAGGTGTAATAAGTTCTAGGTTGTTCCCATGGACAGAACTGTTGTAATACATATGTTTAAAACGTTTTACAGGGAACGGAATCGTGTTATTCCATGCAAAAGGCGTACTTTATAAGAAATTAAGGTGAACCCTTATTGCAGGGCTAATTTTTCACTAAGTTTCATGGGGAACTATAACAAACCCTCGGTGTATTAAGTTCTAGGCTGTTGCCATGGACAGAACTGTTGTAATTCTTATGTTCACAAAGTTTTAGAGGAAACGAAATCGTATTATTCCATGCGAAAGGCATACTTTATAAGAAATTAAGGTGAAATCTTATTGCAGGGCTACGTTTTCACTAAGTCTTATGGGGGACTATAAGAATTCCTAGGTGTAATAAGTTCTAGGTTGTTCCCATAAACAGAACTGTTGTAATACCTATGTTTAAAACGTTTTGGAGCAAACGGAATCGTTTTATTCAATGCAAAAGGCGTTCTTTATAAGAAATTAAGGTGAACTCTTATTGGGGGGCTAAGTTTTCACGAAGTCTCATGGGGAACTATAAGAATTCCTTGGTGTTATAAGTTCTAGGCTTTTCCCATGGACAGAACTGTTATAATACGTATGTTTACAACGTATTAGAGCAAACGGAATCGTTTTATTCTATGCCAAAAGCGTACTTTATCAGAAATCAAGGTGAAATCTTATTGCAGGGCTAAGTTTTCACTATGTTTTATGGGGAACTATAAGAAACCCTCGGTGTTATAAGTCTTAGGCTGTTCCCAAGGGCAGAACTGTAGTAATACGTATGTTTACAGCGTTTTAGAGCAAATGGAATTGTTTTTTTCCATGCAAAAGTCGTACTTTATCAGAAATGAAGGTGAAATCTTATTGCAGGGCTAAGTTTTCACTAAGTTTAATGGGGAACTATAACAAACCCTCGGTGTAATAAGTTCTAGGCTCTTCCCATTGACAGAAATGTTGTAATACGTATGTTTACAACGTTTTGGAGAAAACGGAATCGTTTTATTCCATGCGAAAGGCGTACTCTATAAGAAATTGAGATGAACTCTTATTACGGGATTGAGTTTCCACTTAGTTTCATGGGGAACTATAAGAAAACCTCGGTGTAATACGTTTTAAGCTGTTCTCATGGACAGAACTGTTGTAATACGTATGTTTACAACTTTTTAGAGCAAACGGAATCGTTTTATTCCATGCCAAAGGCGTACTCTATAAGAAATTAAGGTGAACTCTTATTGCGGGATTGAGTTTTCAATAAGTCTCATTGCGAACTATAAGAAACCCTCGGTGTTATAACTTCTAGGCTGTTCCCATGGACAGACCTGTTGTAATACGTATGTTTACAACGTTTTAAAGCAAACTGAATCGTATTATTCCATGGAAAAAGCATACTTTATAAGAAATTCAGCTGAAATCATATTGCAGGGCTAAGTTTTCACTAAGTCTTATGGGAACTATAAGAAACCCTAGGTGTAATAAGTTCTAGGTTGTTCCCATGGACAGAACTGTTGTAATACCTATGTTTAAAACGTTTTACAGGAAACGGAATCGTGTTTTTCCATGCAAAAGGCGTACTTTATAAGAAATTAAGGTGAACTCTTATTGCAGGGCTAATTTTTCACTAAGTTTCATGGGGAACTATAACAAACCCTCGGTGTATTAAGTTCTAGGCTGTTCCCATGGACAGAACTGTTGTAATTCGTATGTTTATAACGTTTTAGAGCAAACGGAATCCTTTTATTCCATGCAAAAGGCGTACTTTATATGAAATTGAGGTGAACTCTTATTGCGGGATTGAGTTTTCACTTAGTTTCATGGGGAACTATAAGAAAACCTCGGTGTAATAAGTTTTAAGCTGTTCTCATGGACAGAACTGTTGTAATACGTATGTTTATAACGTTTTAGAGCAAACGGAATCGTTTTATTTCATGCCAAGGGCGTTCTTTATAAGAAATTAAGGTGAAATCTTATTGCAGGGCTAAGTTTTCAGTAAGTCTCATGGGGAACTATAAGAAACCCTAGGTGTTATAACTTCTAGGCTGTTCCCATGAACAGAACTGTTGTAATACCTATGTTTAAAACGTATTACAGGAAACGGAATCGTGTTATTCCATGCAAAAGGTGTACTTTTTTAAGAAATTAAGGTGAACTCTTATTGCGGGATTGAGTTTTCAATAAGTCTCATGGGGAACTATAAGAAACCCTCGGTGATATAACTTCTAGGCTGTTCCCATGGACAGAACTGTTGTAATACGTATGTTTACAACGTTTTAGAGCAAACAGAATCGTTTTATTTCATTATGTAATACGTATGTTTACAATGTTTTAGAGCAAACGGAATCGTTTTATTCAATGCAAAAGGCGTTCTTTATAAGAAATTAAGGTGAAATCTTATTGCAGGGCTAAGTTTTCACTAAGTTTCATGGTCAATTATAACAAACCCTCGGTGTAATAAGTTCTAGGCTGTTCCCATGGACAGAACTGTTGTAATTCGTATGTTTACAACGTTTTGGAGCAAACAGAAAGGTTTTTTTCAATGCAACAGGCGTTCTCTATAAGAAATTAAGGTGAACTCTTATTGCGGGCCTAAGTTTTCACTAAGTCTCATGGGGAACTATAAGAAACCCTCGGTGTTATAAGTTCTAGGCTATTCCCATGGACAGATTTGTTGTAATACGTATGTTTAAAACGATTTACAGGAAACGGAATCGTGTAATTCTATGAAAAGGCGTACTTTATAAGAAATTAAGGTGAAATCTTATTGCAGGGCTAAGTTTTCACTAAGTCTTATGGGGAGCTATAAGAAATCCTCGGTGTATTAAGTTCTAGGCTGTTCCCATGGACAGAACTGTTGTAATTCGTATGTTTATAACGTTTTAGAGCAAACGGAATCCTTTTATTCCATGCAAAAGGCGTACTTTATATGATATTGGGGTGAACTCTTATTGCGGGATTGAGTTTTCACTTAGTTTCATGGGGAACTATAAGAAAACCTCGGTGTAATAAGTTTTAAGCTGCTCTCATGGACAGAACTGTTGTAATACGTATGTTTACAACGTTTTAGAGCAAATGGAATCGTTTTATTTCATGCCAAAGGCGTTCTTCATAAGAAATTAAGGTGAAATCTTATTGCAGGGCTAAGTTTTCACTAAGTCTCATCGGGAACTATAAGAAACCCTAGGTGTTATAACTTCTAGGCTGTTCCCATGAACAGAACTGTTGTAATACCAATGTTTAAAACGTTTTACAGGAAACGGAATCGTGTTATTCCATGCAAAAGGTGTACTTTTTTAAGAAATTAAGGTGAACTCTTATTGCGGGATTGAGTTTTCAATAAGTCTCATGGGGAACTATAAGAAACCCTCGGTGATATAACTTCTAGGCTGTTCCCATGGACAGAACTGTTGTAATACGTATGTTTACAACGTTTTAGAGCAAACAGAATCGTTTTATTTCATTATCTAATACGTATGTTTACAATGATTTAGAGCAAACGGAATCGTTTTATTCAATGCAAAAGGCGTTCTTTATAAGAAATTAAGGTGAAATCTTATTGCAGGGCTAAGTTTTCACTATGTTTTATGGAGAACTATAAGAAACCCTCAGTGTTATAAGTCTTAGGCTGTTCCTAAGGGCAGAACTGTAGTAATACGTATGTTTACAGCGTTTTAGAGCAAATGGAATTGTTTTTTTCCATGCCAAAGTCGTACTTTATCAGAAATCAAGGTGAAATCTTATTGCAGGGGGCTGAGTTTTCACTAAGTTTAATGGGGAACTATAACAAACCCTCGGTGTAATAAGTTGTAGGCTCTTCCCATTGACAGAAATGTTGTAATACGTATGTTTAGAACGTTTTGGAGAAAACGGAATCGTTTTATTCCATGCGGAAGGCGTACTCTATATGAAATTAAGGTGAAATCTTATTGCAGGGCTAAGTTTTCACTAAGTTTCATGGTCAACTATAACAAACCCTCGGTGTAATAAGTTCTAGGCTGTTCCCTTGGACAGAACTGTTGTAATTCGTATGTTTACAACGTTTTGGAGCAAACAGAAAGGTTTTTTTCAATGCAACAGGCGTTCTCTATAAGAAATTAAGGTGAACTCTTATTGCGGGCCTAAGTTTTCACTAAGTCTCATGGGGAACTATAAGAAATCCTCGGTGTTATAAGTTCTAGGCTGTTCCCATGGACAGATTTGTTGCAATACGTATGTTTAAAACGATTTACAGGAAACGGAATCGTGTAATTCTATGAAAAGGCGTACTTTATAAGAAATTAAGGTGAAATCTTATTGCAGGGCTAAGTTTTCACTAAGTCTTATGGGGAACTATAAGAAACTCTAGGTGTAATAAGTTCTGGGTTGTTCCCATGGACAGAACTGTTGTAATACCTATGTTTACAACGTTTAAGAGGAAAAGGAATCGTTTTAATCCATGGCAAAGGCGTACTTTATCAGAAATCAAGGTGAAATCTTATGCAGGGCTAAGTTTTCACTAAGTTTCATTGGAGCTATAAGAAACCCTCGGTGGTATAAGTTCTACGCTGTTCCCATGGACAGACCTGTTGTAATACGTATGTTTAAAACGTTTTACAAGAAACGGAATCGTGCTATTCCATGCAAAAGGCGTACTTTATAAGAAATTAATGTGAACTCTTATTGCAGGGCTAAGTTTTCACTAAGTTTCATGGGGAACTATAAGAAACCATCGGTGTAATAAGTTCTAGGCTGTTCCCATGGACAGAACTGTTGTAATTCGTATGTTTACAAAGTTTTGGAGCAAACGGAATCGTTTTATTCAATGCAAAAGGCGTTTTTTATAAGAAATTAAGGTGAACTCTTATTGGGGGGCTAAGTTTTCACAAAGTCTCATGGGGAACTATAAGAAACCCTTGGTGTTATAAGTTCTAGGCTTTTTCCATGGACAGAACTGTTATAATACGTATGTTTACAACGTATTAGAGCAAACGGAATCGTTTTATTCTATGCCAAAAGCGTACTTTATCAGAAATCAAGGTGAAATCTTATTGCAGGGCCAAGTTTTCACTAAGTTTCATGGGGAACTATAACAAAACCTCGGTGTAATAAGTTCTAGGCCCTTCCCATTAACAGGAATGTTGTAATACGTATGTTTCTAATGTTTTGAAGAAAACGGAATCGTTTTATTCAATGCGAAAGGCGTACTCTATAAGAAATTAAGGTGAACCGTTATTGCGGGATTGAGTTTTCACTTAGTTTCACGGGGAACTATAAGAAACCCTCGGTGTAATAAGTTTTAAGCTGTTCTCATGGACAGAACTGTTGTAATACGTATGTTTACAACGTTTTAGAGCAAACAGAATCGTTTTATTTCATGCGAAAAGCGTACTTTATAAAAAATTAAGGTTAACTCTTATTGTGTGGCTAAGTTTTCACTAAATTTCATTGAGAGTTATTAGAAACCCTCGGTGTAATAAGTTTTAGGCTGTTCCCATGCAGAACTGTTGTAATACGTATGTTTACAATGTTTTAGAGCAAACGGAATCTTATTATTCAATGCAAAAGGCGTTCTTTATAAGAAATTAAGGTGAAATCTTATTGCAGGGCTAAGTTTTCACTATGTTTTATGGGGAACTATAAGAAACCCTCGGTGTTACAAGTCTTAGGCTGTTCCCAAGGGCAGAACTGTAGTAATACGTATGTTTACAGCGTTTTAGAGCAAATGGAATTTTTTTTTTCAATGCCAAAGTCGTACTTTATCAGAAATCAAGGTGAAATCTTATTGCAGGGCTAAGTTTTCACTAAGTTAAACGGGGAACTATAACAAACCCTCGGTGTAATAAGTTCTAGGCTCTTTCCATTGACAGAAATGTTGTAATACGTATGTTTAAAACGATTTGGAGAAAACGAAATCGTTTTATTCCATGCGAAAGGCGTACTCTATAAGAAATTGAGATGAACTCTTATTGCGGGATCGAGTTTCCACTTAGTTTCATGGGGAACTATAAGAAAACCTCGGTGTATTACGTTTTAAGCTGTTCCCATGGACAGACCTGTTGTAATACGTATGTTTACAACGTTTTAAAGCAAACGAAATCGTATTATACCATGCGAAAGGCATACTTTATAAGAAATTAAGGTAAAAACTTATTGCAGGGCTAAGTTTTCACTAAGTCTTATGGGGAACTATAAGAAATCCTAGGTGTAATAAGTTCTAGGTTGTTCCCATGGACAGAACTGTTGTACTACCTATGTTTAAAACGTTTTACAGGAAACGGAAACGTGTTATTCCATGCTAAAGGCGTACTTTATAAGAAATTAATGTGAAATCTTATTGCAGGGCTAAGTTTTCACTAATTTCATGGTCAACTATAAAAAACCCTCGGTGTTATAAGTTCTAGGCTGTTCCCAAGGACAGACCTGTTGTAATACGTATGTTTAAAACGTTTTACAGGAAACGGAATCATGTTATTCCATGCAAAAGGCGTACTTTATAAGAAATTAAGCTGAACTCTTATTGCACGGCTAAGTTTTCACTAAGTTTCATGGTCAACTATAACAAACTCTCGGTGTAATAAGTTCTAGGCTGTTCCCATGGACAGAACTGTTGTAATTTGTATGCTTACAACGTTTTGGAGCAAACGGAATCGTTTTATTCAATGCAAAAGGCGTTGTTTATAAGAAATTAAGGTGAAATCTTTTTGCGGGGCTAAGTTTTCACTAAGTTTTATGGGGAACTATAAGAAACCCTCGGTGTAATAAGTTTTAAGCTGTTCTCATTGACAGAACAGTTGTACAACGTATGTTTACAACGTTTTAGAGCAAACGGAATCGTTTCATTCCATGCCAAAGGCGTACTTTATATGAAATTAAGGTGAAATCTTATTGCAGGGCTATGTTTTCACTAAGTTTCATGGTCAACTATAACAAACCCTCGGTGTAATAAGTTTTAGGCTGTTCCCATGGACAGAACTGTTGTAATTTGTATGTTTACAACGTTTTGGAGCTAACGAAACCGTTTTATTCCATGCCAAAGGCGTACTTTATCAGAAATCAAGCTGAAATCTTATTGCGGGATTGAGTTTTCACTTAGTTTCATGGAGAACTATAAGAAACCCTCGGTGTAATAAGTTCTAAGCTTTTTCCATGGACAGACCTGTTTAAATACGTATGTTTACAACGTTTTAAAGCAAACGGAATCATATTATTCCATGCGAAAGGCATACTTTATAAGAAATTAAGGTGAACTCTTATTGCAGGGCTATGTTTTCACTAAGTTTCATGGTCAACTATAACAAACCTTCAGTGTAATAAGTTCTAGGCTGTTCCCGTGAACAGAACTGTTGTAATAAGTATGTTTACAACGTTTTTGAGCAAACAGAATCATTTTATTCCATGCGAAAGGCGTTCTTCATAAGAAATTGAGGTGAACTCTTATTACGGGGCTAAGTTTTTACAAAGTCTCATGGGGAACTATAAGAAACCCTTGGTGTAATAAGTTTAAAGCTGTTCTCATGAACAGAACTGTTATAATACCTATGTTTACAACGTATTAGAGCAAACGGAATCGTTTCATTCAATGCCAAAAGCGTACTTTATCAGAAATCAAGCTGAAATCTTTATGCAGGACTAATCACTAATTTTCATGGAGAACTATAACAAACCCTCGGTGTAATAAGTTTTAAGCTGTACTCATGGACAGAACTGTTGTAATACGTATGTTTACAACGTTTTAGAGCAAACAGAATCGTTTTATTCCATGCGAAAGGCGTACTTTATAAGAAATTAAGGTGAAATCTTATTGCAGGGCTAAGTTTTCACTGGGTTTCATGGGGAACTATAATAAACCCTCGGTGTAATAAGTTCTAGGCTGTTCCCATTGACAGAACTGTTGTAATAAGTATGTTTACAATGTTTTACAGCAAACAGAATCGTTTTATTCCATGCGAAAGTCGTACTTTATAAGAAATTTGGGTGAACTCTTATTGCAGGGCTAAGTTTTAACTTAGTTTCATGGTCAACTATATAGAACCCTTGGTGTAATAAGTTCTAGGCTGTTCCCTTAGACAGAACTGTTGTAATTCGTATGTTTACAACGTTTTGGAGCAAACGGAATCGTCTTATTCAATGCAAAAGGTGTTCTTCATAAGAAATTAAGGTGAACTCTTATTGCGGGGCTAAGTTTTCACTAAGTCTTATGGGGAACTATAAGAATACCCTAGGTGTAATAAGTTCTAGGCTGTTCCCATGGACAGACCTGTTGTAATACGTATGTTTACAACCTTTTAAAGCAAACGGAATCGTATTATTCCATACGAAAGGCGTACTTTATCAGAAATCGAGGTGAAATCTTATTGTAGGGCTAAGTTTTCACTAAGTTTAATGGGGAACTATAACAAACCCTCGGTGTAATAAGTTCTAGGCTGTTCCCATGGACAGAACTGTTGTAATTTGTATGCTTACAACGTTTTGGAGCAAACGGAATCGTTTCATTCCATGCCAAAGGCGTACTTTATATGAAATTAAGGTGAAATCTTATTGCAGGGCTTTGTTTTCACTAAGTTTCATGGTCAACTATAACAAACCCTCGGTGTAATAAGTTCTAGGCTGTTCCAATGGACAGAACTGTTGTAATTCGTATGTTTACAACGTTTTGGAGCAAACGGAAAGGTTTTATTTAATGCAAAAGGCGTTCTTTATAAGAAATTAATGTGAAATCTTATTGCGGGGCTAAGTTTTCACTAAGTCTCATGGGGAACTATAAGAAACCCTCGGTGTAATAAGTTTTAAGCTGTTCTCATGGACAGAACTGTTGTAATACGTATATTTACAACGTTTTAGAGCAAACGGAATCGTTTTATTCCATGCGAAAGGCATACTTTATAAGAAATTAAGGTGAACTCTTACTGCGGGATTGAGTTTTCAATAAGTCTCATGGGGAACTATAAGAAACCCTCGGTGTTATAATTCTAGGCTGTTCCCATGGACAGACCTGTTGTAATACGTATGTTTACAACGTTTTAAAGCGAACTAAATCGTATTATTCCATGCGAAAGGCATTCTTTTATAAGAAACTAAGGTGAAATCTTATTGCAGGGCTAAGTTTTCACTAAGTTTTATGGGAAACTATAAGAAACCCTAGGTGTAATAAGTTCTAGGTTGTTCCCATTGACAGAACTGTTGTAATACATATGTTTAAAACGTTTTACAGGGAACGGAATCGTGTTATTCCATGCAAAAGGCGTACTTTATAAGAAATTAAGGTGAACCCTTATTGCAGGGCTAATTTTTCACTAAGTTTCATGGGGAACTATAACAAACCCTCGGTGTATTAAGTTCTAGGCTGTTGCCATGGACAGAACTGTTGTAATTCTTATGTTTACAACGTTTTAGAGCAAACGGAATCCTTTTATTACATGCAAAAGGCGTACTTTATAAGAAATTAAGGTGAACACTTATTGCACGGCTAAGTTTTCACTAAGTTTTATGGGGAACTATAAGAAACCCTCGGTGTAATAAGTTTTAAGCTGTTCTCATTGACAGAACTGTTGTAATACGTATGTTTACAACGTTTTAGAGCAAACGGAATCTTTTCATTCCATGCCAAAGGCGTACTTTATATGAAATTAAGGTGAAATCTTATTGCAGGGCTATGTTTTCACTAAGTCTCATGGTCAACTATAACAAACCCTCGGTGTAATAAGTTCTAGGCTGTTCCCATGGACAGAACTGTTGTAATTCGTATGTTTACAACGTTTTGGAGCAAACGGAAAGGTTTTATTCAATGCAAAGGGCGTTCTTTATAAGAAATTAAGGTGAAATCTTATTGCGGGGCTAAGTTTTCACTAAGTCTCATAGGGAACTATAAGAAACCCTCGGTGTTATAAGTTCTAGGCTGTTCCCATGGACAGACCTGTTTAAATACGTATGTTTACAACGTTTTAAACCAAACGGAATCGTATTATTCCATGCGAAAGGCATACTTTTATAAGAAATTAAGGTTAAATCTTATTGCAGGGCTAAGTTTTCACTAAGTTTTATGGGAAACTATAAGAAACCCTAGGTGTAATAAGTTCTAGGTTGTTCCCATGGACAGAACTGTTGAAATACATATGTTTAAAACGTTTTACAGGGAACGGAATCGTGTTATTCCATGCAAAAGGCGTACTTTATAAGAAATTAAGGTGAACTCTTATTGCAGGGCTAAGTTTTCACTTAGTTTCATGGGGAACTATAAGAAACCCTCAGTGTAATAAGTTCTAGGCTGTTCCCGTGGACAGAACTGTTGTAATAAGTATGTTTACAACGTTTTAGAGCAAACAGAATTATTTTATTCCATGCGAAAGGCGTTTTTTATGAGAAAATGAGGTGAACTCTTATTACGGGGCTAAGTTTTTACAAAGTCTCATTGGGAACTATAAGAAACCCTTGGTGTTATAAATTCTAGGCTTTTCCCATGGACAGAACTGTTATAATACGTATGTTTACAACGTATTAGAGCAAACGGAATCGTTTTATTCAATGCCAAAAGCGTACTTTATCAGAAATCATGGTGAAATCTTATTGCAGGGCTAAGTTTTCACTAAGTTTAATGGGGAACTATAACAAACCCTCGGTTTAATAAGTTCTAGGCTCTTCCCATTGACAGAAATGTTGTAATACGTATGTTTACAACGTTTTGGAGAAATCGGAATCGTTTTATTCCATGCCAAAGGCGTACTCTATAAGAAATTAAGGTGCACTCTTATTGCGGGATTGAGTTTTCAATAAGTCTCATGGGGAACTATAAGAAACCCTCGGTGTTATAACTTCTAGGCTGTTCCCATGGACAGACCTGTTGTAATACGTATGTTTACAACATTTTAAAGCAAACTGAATCGTATTATTCCATGGAAAAAGCATACTTTATAAGAAATTAAGCTGAAATCTTATTGCAGGGCTAAGTTTTCACTAAGTCTTATGGGAACTATAAGAAACCCTCTGTGTAATAAGTTTTAAGCTGTTCTCATTGACAGAACTGTTGTAATACGTATGTTTACAACGTTTTAGAGCAAACGGAATCGTTTTATTCCATGCAAAAGGCATACTTTATATGAAATTAAGGTGAAATCTTATTGCAGGGCTAAGTTTTCACTAAGTTTCATGGTCAACTATAACAAACCCTCGGTGTAATAAGTTCTAGGCTGTTCCCTTGGACAGAACTGTTGTAATTCGTATGTTTACAACGTTTTGGAGCAAACAGAAAGGTTTTTTTCAATGGAACAGGCGTTCTCTATAAGAAATTAAGGTGAACTCTTATTGGGGGCCTAAGTTTTCACTAAGTCTCATGGGGAAAGTCTAAAACTAAGTCTCATAAGAAACCCTCGGTGTTATAAGTTCTAGGCTGTTCTCATGGACAGATTTGTTGTAATACGTATGTTTAAAACGATTTACAGGGAACGGAATCGTGTTATTCCATGCAAAAGGCGTACTTTATAAGAAATTAAGGTGAACTCTTATTGCAGGGCTAAGTTTTCACTTAGTTTCATGGGGAACTATAAGAAACCCTCAGTGTAATAAGTTCTAGGCTGTTCTCATGGACAGAACTGTTGTAATACGTATATTTACAACGTTTTAGAGCAAACGGAATCGTTTTATTCCATGCGAAAGGCATACTTTATAAGAAATTAAGGTGAACTCTTACTGCGGGATTGAGTTTTCAATAAGTCTCATGGGGAACTATAAGAAACCCTCGGTGTTATAATTCTAGGCTGTTCCCATGGACAGACCTGTTGTAATACGTATGTTTACAACGTTTTAAAGCGAACTAAATCGTATTATTCCATGCGAAAGGCATTCTTTTATATGAAATTGAGGTGAACTCTTATTGCGGGATTGAGTTTCCACTTAGTTTCATGGGGAACTATAAGAAAACCTCGGTGTAATAAGTTTTAAGCTGTTCTCATGGACAGAACTGTTGTAATACGTATGTTTACAACGTTTTAGAGCAAATGGAATCGTTTTATTCCATGCCAAAGGCGTACTCTATAAGAAATTAAGCTGAAATCTTATTGCAGGGCTAAGTTTTTACTAAGTCTTATGGGAACTATAAGAAACCCTAGGTGTAATAAGTTCTAGGTTGTTCCCATGGACAGACCTGTTGTAATACGTATGTTTACAACGTTTTAAAGCAAACTGAATCGTATTATTCCATGGAAAAAGCATACTTTATAAGAAATTAAGCTGAAATCTTATTGCAGGGCTAAGTTTTTACTAAGTCTTATGGGAACTATAAGAAACCCTAGGTGTAATACGTTCTAGGCTGTTCCCATGGACAGAACTGTTGTAATGTGTATGCTTACAACGTTTTGGAGCAAACGGAATCATTTTATTCAATGCAAAAGGCGTTGTTTATAAGAAATTAAGGTGAAATCTTTTTGCGGGGCTAAGTTTTCACTAAGTTTTATGGGAAACTATAAGAAACCCTCGGTGTAATAAGTTTTAAGCTGTTCTCATTGACAGAACAGTTGTACAACGTATGTTTACAACGTTTTAGAGCAAACGGAATCGTTTCATTCCATGCCAAAGGCGTACTTTATATGAAATTAAGGTGAAATCTTATTGCAGGGCTATGTTTTCACTAAGTTTCATGGTCAACTATAACAAACCCTCGGTGAAATAAGTTTTAGGCTGTTCCCATGGACAGAACTGTTGTAATTTGTATGTTTACAACGTTTTGGAGCTAACGAAACCGTTTTATTCCATGCCAAAGGCTTACTTTATCAGAAATCAAGCTGAAATCTTATTGCGGGATTGAGTTTTCACTTAGTTTCATGGGGAACTATAAGAAACCCTCGGTGTAATAAGTTCTAAGCTTTTTCCATGGACAGACCTGTTTAAATACGTATGTTTACAACGTTTTAAAGCAAAGGGAATCGTATTATTCCATGCGAAAGGCATACTTTATAAGAAATTAAGGTGAACTCTTATTGCAGGGCTATGTTTTCTCTAAGTTTCATGGTCAACTATAACAAACCCTCAGTGTAATAAGTTCTAGGCTGTTCCCGTGAACAGAACTGTTGTAATAAGTATGTTTACAACGTTTTTGAGCAAACAGAATCATTTTATTCCATGCGAAAGGCGTTCTTCATAAGAAATTGAGGTGAACTCTTATTACGGGGCTAAGTTTTTACAAAGTTTCATTGGGAACTATAAGAAACCCTTGGTGTTATAAGTTCTAGGCTTTTCCCATGGACAGAACTGTTATAATACGTATGTTTACAACGTATTAGAGCAAACGGAATCGTTTCATTCAATGCCAAAAGCGTACTTTATCAGAAATCAAGCTGTAATCTTAATGCAGGACTAATCACTAATTTTCATGGAGAACTATAACAAACCCTCGGTGTAATAAGTTTTAAGCTGTACTCATGGACAGAACTGTTGTAATACGTATGTTTACAACGTTTTAGAGCAAACAGAATCGTTTTATTCAATGCGAAAGGCGTACTTTATAAGAAATTAAGGTGAAATCTTATTGCAGGGCTAAGTTTTCACTCGGTTTCATGGGGAACTATAATAAACCCTCGGTGTAATAAGTTCTAGGCTGTTCCCATTGACAGAACTGTTGTAATAAGTATGTTTACAACGTTTTACAGCAAACAGAATCGTTTTATTCCATGCAAAAGTCGTACTTTATAAGAAATTTAGGTGAACTCTTATTGCAGGGCTAAGTTTTAACTTAGTTTCATGGTCAACTATATAGAACCCTTAGTATAATAAGTTCTAGGCTGTTCCCTTAGACAGAACTGTTGTAATTCGTATGTTTACAACGTTTTGGAGCAAACGGAATCGTTTTATTCAATGCAAAAGGTGTTCTTCATAAGAAATTAAGGTGAACTCTTATTGCGGGGCTAAGTTTTCACTAAGTCTTATGGGGAACTATAAAAATACCATAGGTGTAATAAGTTCTAGGCTGTTCCCATGGACAGACCTGTTGTAATACGTATGTTTACAACCTTTTAAAGCAAACGGAATCGTATTATTCCATGCGAAAGGCATACTTTATAAGAAATTAAGGTGAAATCTTATTGCAGGGCTAAGTTTTCACTAAGTCTTATTGGGAACTATAAGAAACCCTAGGTGTAATAAGTTCTACGTTGTTCCCATGGACAGAACTGCTGTAATACCTATGTTTACAACGTTTTAGAGCAAATGGAATTGTTCTTTTCCATGCCAAAGGCGTACTTTATCAGAAATCGAGGAGAAATCTTATTGTAGGGCTAAGTTTTCACTAAGTTTAATGGGGAACTATAACAAACTCTCGGTGTAATAAGTTCTAGGCTCTTCCCATTGACAGAAATGTTGTAATACGTATGTTTACAACGTTTTGGAGAAAACGGAATCCTTTTATTCCATGCGAAAGGCGTACTCTATAAGAAATTAAGGTGAACTCTTATTGTAGGATTGAGTTTCCACTTAGTTTCATGGGGAACTATAAGAAACCCTCGGTGTAATAAGTTTTAAGCTGTTCTCATGGACAGAACTGTTGTAATACGTATGTTTACAACGTTTTAGAGCAAACAGAATCGTTTTATTCCATGCCAAAGGCGTACTCTATAAGAAATTAAAGTGAACTCTTATTGCGGGATTGAGTTTTCAATAAGTCTCGTGGGGAACTATAAGAAACCCTCGGTGTTATAACTTCTAGGCTGTTCCCATGGACAGACCTGTTGTAATACGTATGTTTACAACGTTTTAAAGCGAACTAAATCGTATTATTCCATGCGAAAGGCATACTTTTATAAGAAATTAAGGTGAAATCTTATTGCAGGGCTAAGTTTTTACTAAGTCTTATGGGAACTATAAGAAACCCTAGGTGTAATAAGTTCTAGGTTGTTCCCATGGACAGACCTGTTGTAATACGTATGTTTACAACGTTTTAAAGCAAACTGAATCGTATTATTCCATGGAAAAAGCATACTTTATAAGAAATTAAGCTGAAATCTTATTGCAGGGCTAAGTTTTTACTAAGTCTTATGGGAACTATAAGAAACCCTAGGTGTAATACGTTCTAGGCTGTTCCCATGGACAGAACTGTTGTAATGTGTATGCTTACAACGTTTTAGAGCAAACGGAATCATTTTATTCAATGCAAAAGGCGTTGTTTATAAGAAATTAAGGTGAAATCTTTTTGCGGGGCTAAGTTTTCACTAAGTTTTATGGGAAACTATAAGAAACCCTCGGTGTAATAAGTTTTAAGCTGTTCTCATTGACAGAACAGTTGTACAACGTATGTTTACAACGTTTTAGAGCAAACGGAATCGTTTCATTCCATGCCAAAGGCGTACTTTATATGAAATTAAGGTGAAATCTTATTGCAGGGCTATGTTTTCACTAAGTTTCATGGTCAACTATAACAAACCCTCGGTGAAATAAGTTTTAGGCTGTTCCCATGGACAGAACTGTTGTAATTTGTATGTTTACAACGTTTTGGAGCTAACGAAACCGTTTTATTCCATGCCAAAGGCTTACTTTATCAGAAATCAAGCTGAAATCTTATTGCGGGATTGAGTTTTCACTTAGTTTCATGGGGAACTATAAGAAACCCTCGGTGTAATAAGTTCTAAGCTTTTTCCATGGACAGACCTGTTTAAATACGTATGTTTACAACGTTTTAAAGCAAAGGGAATCGTATTATTCCATGCGAAAGGCATACTTTATAAGAAATTAAGGTGAACTCTTATTGCAGGGCTATGTTTTCTCTAAGTTTCATGGTCAACTATAACAAACCCTCAGTGTAATAAGTTCTAGGCTGTTCCCGTGAACAGAACTGTTGTAATAAGTATGTTTACAACGTTTTTGAGCAAACAGAATCATTTTATTCCATGCAAAAGGCGTTCTTCATAAGAAATTGAGGTGAACTCTTATTACGGGGCTAAGTTTTTACAAAGTTTCATTGGGAACTATAAGAAACCCTTGGTGTTATAAGTTCTAGGCTTTTCCCATGGACAGAACTGTTATAATACGTATGTTTACAACGTATTAGAGCAAACGGAATCGTTTCATTCAATGCCAAAAGCGTACTTTATCAGAAATCAAGCTGAAATCTTAATGCAGGACTAATCACTAATTTTCATGGAGAACTATAACAAACCCTCGGTGTAATAAGTTTTAAGCTGTACTCATGGACAGAACTGTTGTAATACGTATGTTTACAACGTTTTAGAGCAAACAGAATCGTTTTATTCCATGCGAAAGGCGTACTTTATAAGAAATTAAGGTGAAATCTTATTGCAGGGCTAAGTTTTCACTCGGTTTCATGGGGAACTATAATAAACCCTCGGTGTAATAAGTTCTAGGCTGTTCCCATTGACAGAACTGTTGTAATAAGTATGTTTACAACGTTTTACAGCAAACAGAATCGTTTTATTCCATGCAAAAGTCGTACTTTATAAGAAATTTAGGTGAACTCTTATTGCAGGGCTAAGTTTTAACTTAGTTTCATGGTCAACTATATAGAACCCTTAGTATAATAAGTTCTAGGCTGTTCCCTTAGACAGAACTGTTGTAATTCGTATGTTTACAACGTTTTGGAGCAAACGGAATCGTTTTATTCAATGCAAAAGGTGTTCTTCATAAGAAATTAAGGTGAACTCTTATTGCGGGGCTAAGTTTTCACTAAGTCTTATGGGGAACTATAAAAATACCATAGGTGTAATAAGTTCTAGGCTGTTCCCATGGACAGACCTGTTGTAATACGTATGTTTACAACCTTTTAAAGCAAACGGAATCGTATTATTCCATGCGAAAGGCATACTTTATAAGAAATTAAGGTGAAATCTTATTGCAGGGCTAAGTTTTCACTAAGTCTTATTGGGAACTATAAGAAACCCTAGGTGTAATAAGTTCTACGTTGTTCCCATGGACAGAACTGCTGTAATACCTATGTTTACAACGTTTTAGAGCAAATGGAATTGTTCTTTTCCATGCCAAAGGCGTACTTTATCAGAAATCGAGGAGAAATCTTATTGTAGGGCTAAGTTTTCACTAAGTTTAATGGGGAACTATAACAAACTCTCGGTGTAATAAGTTCTAGGCTCTTCCCATTGACAGAAATGTTGTAATACGTATGTTTACAACGTTTTGGAGAAAACGGAATCCTTTTATTCCATGCGAAAGGCGTACTCTATAAGAAATTAAGGTGAACTCTTATTGTAGGATTGAGTTTCCACTTAGTTTCATGGGGAACTATAAGAAACCCTCGGTGTAATAAGTTTTAAGCTGTTCTCATGGACAGAACTGTTGTAATACGTATGTTTACAACGTTTTAGAGCAAACAGAATCGTTTTATTCCATGCCAAAGGCGTACTCTATAAGAAATTAAAGTGAACTCTTATTGCGGGATTGAGTTTTCAATAAGTCTCGTGGGGAACTATAAGAAACCCTCGGTGTTATAACTTCTAGGCTGTTCCCATGGACAGACCTGTTGTAATACGTATGTTTACAACGTTTTAAAGCGAACTAAATCGTATTATTCCATGCGAAAGGCATACTTTTATAAGAAATTAAGGTGAAATCTTATTGCAGGGCTAAGTTTTCACTAAGTTTTATGGGAAACTATAAGAAACCCTAGGTGTAATAAGTTCTAGGTTGTTCCCATGGACAGAACTGTTGTAATACATATGTTTAAAACGTTTTACAGGGAACGGAATCGTGTTATTCCATGCAAAACGCGTACTTTATAAGAAATTAAGGTGAACCCTTATTGCAGGGCTAATTTTTCACTAAGTTTCATAGGGAACTATAACAAACCCTCGGTGTATTAAGTTCTACGCTGTTCCCATGGACAGAACTGTTGTAATTCTTATGTTTACAACGTTTTAGAGCAAACGGAATCCTTTTATTACATGCAAAAGGCGTTTTTTATGAGAAAATGAGGTGAACTCTTATTACGGGGCTAAGTTTTTACAAAGTCTCATGGGGAACTATAAGAAACCCTTGGTGTTATAAATTCTAGGCTTTTCCCATGGACAGAACTGTTATAATACGTATGTTTACAACGTATTAGAGCAAACGGAATCGTTTTATTCAATGCCAAAAGCGTACTTTATCAGAAATCATGGTGAAATCTTATTGCAGGGCTAAGTTTTCACTAAGTTTAATGGGGAACTATAACAAACCCTCGGTTTAATAAGTTCTAGGCTCTTCCCATTGACAGAAATGTTGTAATACGTATATTTACAACGTTTTGGAGAAATCGGAATCGTTTTATTCCATGCCAAAGGCGTACTCTATAAGAAATTAAGGTGCACTCTTATTGCGGGATTGAGTTTTCAATAAGTCTCATGGGGAACTATAAGAAACCCTCGGTGTTATAACTTCTAGGCTGTTCCCATGGACAGACCTGTTGTAATACGTATGTTTACAACGTTTTAAAGCAAACTGAATCGTATTATTCCATGCAAAAGGCATACTTTATATGAAATTAAGGTGAAATCTTATTGCAGGGCTAAGTTTTCACTAAGTTTCATGGTCAACTATAACAAACCCTCGGTGTAATAAGTTCTAGGCTGTTCCCTTGGACAGAACTGGTGTAATTCGTATGTTTACAACGTTTTGGAGCAAACAGAAAGGTTTTTTTCAATGGAACAGGCGTTCTCTATAAGAAATTAAGGTAAACTCTTATTGGGGGCCTAAGTTTTCACTAAGTCTCATGGGGAAAGTCTAAAACTATGTCTCATAAGAAACCCTCGGTGTTATAAGTTCTAGGCTGTTCCCATGGACAGATTTGTTGTAATACGTATGTTTAAAACGATTTACAGGAAACGGAATCTTGTAATTCTATGAAAAGGCGTACTTTATAAGAAATTAAGGTGAAATCTTATTGAAGGGCTAAGTTTTCACTAAGTCTTATGGGGAACTATAAGAAACTCTAGGTGTAATAAGTTTTGGGTTGTTCCCATGGACAGAACTGTTGTAATATCTATGTTTACAACGTTTAAGAGCAAACGGAATCGTTTTAATCCATGGCAAAGGCGTACTTTATCAGAAATCAAGGTGAAATCTTATGCAGGGCTAAGTTTTCACTAAGTTTCATTGGAACTATAAGAAACCCTCGGTGGTATAAGTTCTACGCTGTTCCCATGGACAGACCTGTTGTAATACGTATGTTTAAAACGTTTTACAGGAAACGGAATCGTGCTATTCCATGCAAAAGGCGTACTTCATAAGAAATTAAGGTGAACTCTTATTGCAGGGCTAAGTTTTCACTAAGTTTCATGGGGAACTATAAGAAACCCTCGGTGTAATAAGTTCTAGGCTGTTCCCATTGACAGAACTGTTGTAATTCGTATGTTTACAAAGTTTTGGAGCAAACGGAATCGTTTTATTCAATGCAAAAGGCGTTTTTTATAAGAAATTAAGGTGAACTCTTATTGTGTGGCTAAGTTTTCACTAAATTTCATTGAGAGTTATTAGAAACCCTCGGTGTAATAAGTTTTAGGCTGTTCCCATGCAGAACTGTTGTAATACGTATGTTTACAATGTTTTAGAGCAAACGGAATCTTATTATTCAATACAAAAGGCGTTCTTTATAAGAAATTCAGGTGAAATCTTATTGCAGGGCTAAGTTTTCACTATGTTTTATGGGGAACTATAAGAAACCCTCGGTGTTACAAGTCTTAGGCTGTTCCCAAGGGCAGAACTGTAGTAATACGTATGTTTACAGCGTTTTACAGCAAATGGAATTTTTTTTTTCCATGCCAAAGTCGTACTTTATCAGAAATCAAGGTGAAATCTTATTGCAGGGCTAAGTTTTCACTAAGTTTAATGGAGAATTATAACAAACCCTCGGTGTATTAAGTTCTAGGCTGTTCCCATGGACAGAACTGTTGTAATTCGTATGTTTACAACGTTTTAGAGCAAACGGAATCCTTTTATTCCATGCAAAAGGCGTACTTTATATGAAATCAAGCTGAAATCTTATTGCGGGATTGAGTTTTCACTTAGTTTCATGGGGAACTATAAGAAACCCTCGGTGTAATAAGTTCTAAGCTTTTTCAATGGACAGACCTGTTTAAATACGTATGTTTACAACGTTTTAAAGCAAACGGAATCGTATTATTCCATGCGAAAGGCATACTTTATAAGAAATTAAGGTGAACTCTTATTGCAGGGCTATGTTTTCTCTAAGTTTCATGGTCAACTATAACAAACCCTCAGTGTAATAAGTTCTAGGCTGTTCCCGTGAACAGAACTGTTGTAATAAGTATGTTTACAACGTTTTTGAGCAAACAGAATCATTTTATTCCATGCGAAAGCTGTTCTTCATAAGAAATTGAGGTGAACTCTTATTACGGGGCTAAGTTTTTACAAAGTTTCATGGGGAACTATAACAAACCCTTGGTGTTATAAGTTCTAGGCTTTTCCCATGGACAGAACTGTTATAATACGTATGTTTACAACGTATGAGAGCAAACGGAATCGTTTCATTCAATGCCAAAAGCGTACTTTATCAGAAATCAAGCTGAAATCTTAATGCAGGACTAATCACTTATTTTCATGGAGAACTATAACAAACCCTCGGTGTAATAAGTTTTAAGCTGTACTCATGGACAGAAATGTTGTAATACGTATGTTTACAACGTTTTAGAGCAAACAGAATCGTTTTATTCCATGCGAAAGGCGTACTTTATAAGAAATTAAGGTGAAATCTTATTGCAGGGCTAAGTTTTCACTCGGTTTCATGGGGAACTATAATAAACCCTCGGTGTAATAAGTTCTAGGCTGTTCCCATTGACAGAACTGTTGTAATAAGTATGTTTACAACGTTTTACAGCAAACAGAATCGTTTTATTCCATGCAAAAGTCGTACTTTATAAGAAATTTAGGTGAACTCTTATTGCAGGGCTAAGTTTTAACTTAGTTTCATGGTCAACTATATAGAACCCTTAGTATAATAAGTTCTAGGCTGTTCCCTTAAACAGAACTGTTGTAATTCGTATGTTTACAACGTTTTGGAGCAAACGGAATCGTTTTATTCAATGCAAAAGGTGTTCTTCATAAGAAATTAAGGTGAACACTTATTGCGGGGCTAAGTTTTCACTAAGTCTTATGGGGAACTATAAAAATACCATAGGTGTAATAAGTTCTAGGCTGTTCCCATGGACAGACCTGTTGTAATACGTATGTTTACAACCTTTTAAAGCAAACGGAATCGTATTATTCCATGCGAAAGGCATACTTTATAAGAAATTAAGGTGAAATCTTATTGCAGAGCTAAGTTTTCACTAAGTCTTATTGGGAACTATAAGAAACCCTAGGTGTAATAAGTTCTTCGTTGTTCCCATGGACAGAACTGCTGTAATAGCTATGTTTACAACGTTTTAGAGCAAATGGAATTGTTCTTTTCCATGCCAAAGGCGTACTTTATCAGAAATCGAGGTGAAATCTTATTGTAGGGCTAAGTTTTCACTAAGTTTAATGGGGAACTATAACAAACTCTCGGTGTAATAAGTTCTAGGCTCTTCCCATTGACAGAAATGTTGTAATACGTATGTTTACAACGTTTTGGAGAAAACGGAATCCTTTTATTCCATGCAAAAGGCGTACTCTATAAGAAATTAAGGTGAACTCTTATTGCAGGATTGAGTTTCCACTTAGTTTCATGGGGAACTATAAGAAACCCTCGGTGTAATAAGTTTTAAGCTGTTCTCATGGACAGAACTGTTGTAATACGTATGTTTACAACGTTTTAGAGCAAACGGAATCGTTTTATTCCATGCCAAAGGCGTACTCTATAAGAAATTAAAGTGAACTCTTATTGCGGGATTGAGTTTTCAATAAGTCTCGTGGGGAACTATAAGAAACCCTCGGTGTTATAACTTCTAGGCTGTTCCCATGGACAGACCTGTTGTAATACGTATGTTTACAACGTTTTAAAGTGAACTAAATCGTATTATTCCATGCGAAAGGCATACTTTTATATGAAATTAAGGTGAAATCTTATTGCAGGGCTAAGTTTTCACTATGTTTTATGGGAAACTATAAGAAACCCTAGGTGTAATAAGTTCTAGGTTGTTCCCATGGACAGAACTGTTGTAATACATATGTTTAAAACGTTTTACAGGGAACGGAATCGTGTTATTCCATGCAAAACGCGTACTTTATAAGAAATTAAGGTGAACCCTTATTGCAGGGCTAATTTTTCACTAAGTTTCATGGGGAACTATAACAAACCCTCGGTGTATTAAGTTCTACGCTGTTCCCATGGACAGAACTGTTGTAATTCTTATGTTTACAACGTTTTAGAGCAAACGGAATCCTTTTATTACATGCAAAAGGCGTACTTTATAAGAAATTAAGGTGAACACTTATTGCACGGCTAAGTTTTCACTAAGTTTTATGGGGAACTATAAGAAACCCTCGGTGTAATAAGTTTTAAGCTGTTCTAATTGACAGAACTGTTGTAATACGTATGTTTACAACGTTTTAGAGCAAACGGAATCGTTTCATTCCATGCCAAAGGCGTACTTTATATGAAATTAAGGTGAAATCTTATTGCAGGGCTATGTTTTCACTAAGTTTCATGGTCAACTATAACAAACCCTCGGTGTAATAAGTTCTAGGCTGTTCCAATGGACAGAACTGTTGTAATTCGTATGTTTACAACGTTTTAAACCAAACGGAATCGTATTATTCCATGCAAAAGGCATACTTTTATAAGAAATTAAGGTGAAATCTTATTGCAGGGCTAAGTTTTCACTAAGTTTAATGGAGAATTATAACAAACCCTCGGTGTATTAAGTTCTAGGCTGTTCCCATGGACAGAACTGTTGTAATTCGTATGTTTACAACGTTTTAGAGCAAACGGAATCCTTTTATTCCATGCAAAAGGCGTACTTTATATGAAATCAAGCTGAAATCTTATTGCGGGATTGAGTTTTCACTTAGTTTCATGGGGAACTATAAGAAACCCTCGGTGTAATAAGTTCTAAGCTTTTTCAATGGACAGACCTGTTTAAATACGTATGTTTACAACGTTTTAAAGCAAACGGAATCGTATTATTCCATGCGAAAGGCATACTTTATAAGAAATTAAGGTGAACTCTTATTGCAGGGCTATGTTTTCTCTAAGTTTCATGGTCAACTATAACAAACCCTCAGTGTAATAAGTTCTAGGCTGTTCCCGTGAACAGAACTGTTGTAATAAGTATGTTTACAACGTTTTTGAGCAAACAGAATCATTTTATTCCATGCGAAAGCTGTTCTTCATAAGAAATTGAGGTGAACTCTTATTACGGGGCTAAGTTTTTACAAAGTTTCATGGGGAACTATAAGAAACCCTTGGTGTTATAAGTTCTAGGCTTTTCCCATGGACAGAACTGTTATAATACGTATGTTTACAACGTATGAGAGCAAACGGAATCGTTTCATTCAATGCCAAAAGCGTACTTTATCAGAAATCAAGCTGAAATCTTAATGCAGGACTAATCACTTATTTTCATGGAGAACTATAACAAACCCTCGGTGTAATAAGTTTTAAGCTGTACTCATGGACAGAAATGTTGTAATACGTATGTTTACAACGTTTTAGAGCAAACAGAATCGTTTTATTCCATGCGAAAGGCGTACTTTATAAGAAATTAAGGTGAAATCTTATTGCAGGGCTAAGTTTTCACTCGGTTTCATGGGGAACTATAATAAACCCTCGGTGTAATAAGTTCTAGGCTGTTCCCATTGACAGAACTGTTGTAATAAGTATGTTTACAACGTTTTACAGCAAACAGAATCGTTTTATTCCATGCAAAAGTCGTACTTTATAAGAAATTTAGGTGAACTCTTATTGCAGGGCTAAGTTTTAACTTAGTTTCATGGTCAACTATATAGAACCCTTAGTATAATAAGTTCTAGGCTGTTCCCTTAAACAGAACTGTTGTAATTCGTATGTTTACAACGTTTTGGAGCAAACGGAATCGTTTTATTCAATGCAAAAGGTGTTCTTCATAAGAAATTAAGGTGAACACTTATTGCGGGGCTAAGTTTTCACTAAGTCTTATGGGGAACTATAAAAATACCATAGGTGTAATAAGTTCTAGGCTGTTCCCATGGACAGACCTGTTGTAATACGTATGTTTACAACCTTTTAAAGCAAACGGAATCGTATTATTCCATGCGAAAGGCATACTTTATAAGAAATTAAGGTGAAATCTTATTGCAGAGCTAAGTTTTCACTAAGTCTTATTGGGAACTATAAGAAACCCTAGGTGTAATAAGTTCTTCGTTGTTCCCATGGACAGAACTGCTGTAATAGCTATGTTTACAACGTTTTAGAGCAAATGGAATTGTTCTTTTCCATGCCAAAGGCGTACTTTATCAGAAATCGAGGTGAAATCTTATTGTAGGGCTAAGTTTTCACTAAGTTTAATGGGGAACTATAACAAACTCTCGGTGTAATAAGTTCTAGGCTCTTCCCATTGACAGAAATGTTGTAATACGTATGTTTACAACGTTTTGGAGAAAACGGAATCCTTTTATTCCATGCGAAAGGCGTACTCTATAAGAAATAAAGGTGAACTCTTATTGCAGGATTGAGTTTCCACTTAGTTTCATGGGGAACTATAAGAAACCCTCGGTGTAATAAGTTTTAAGCTGTTCTCATGGACAGAACTGTTGTAATACGTATGTTTACAACGTTTTAGAGCAAACGGAATCGTTTTATTCCATGCCAAAGGCGTACTCTATAAGAAATTAAAGTGAACTCTTATTGCGGGATTGAGTTTTCAATAAGTCTCGTGGGGAACTATAAGAAACCCTCGGTGTTATAACTTCTAGGCTGTTCCCATGGACAGACCTGTTGTAATACGTATGTTTACAACGTTTTAAAGTGAACTAAATCGTATTATTCCATGCGAAAGGCATACTTTTATATGAAATTAAGGTGAAATCTTATTGCAGGGCTAAGTTTTCACTATGTTTTATGGGAAACTATAAGAAACCCTAGGTGTAATAAGTTCTAGGTTGTTCCCATGGACAGAACTGTTGTAATACATATGTTTAAAACGTTTTACAGGGAACGGAATCGTGTTATTCCATGCAAAACGCGTACTTTATAAGAAATTAAGGTGAACCCTTATTGCAGGGCTAATTTTTCACTAAGTTTCATGGGGAACTATAACAAACCCTCGGTGTATTAAGTTCTACGCTGTTCCCATGGACAGAACTGTTGTAATTCTTATGTTTACAACGTTTTAGAGCAAACGGAATCCTTTTATTACATGCAAAAGGCGTACTTTATAAGAAATTAAGGTGAACACTTATTGCACGGCTAAGTTTTCACTAAGTTTTATGGGGAACTATAAGAAACCCTCGGTGTAATAAGTTTTAAGCTGTTCTAATTGACAGAACTGTTGTAATACGTATGTTTACAACGTTTTAGAGCAAACGGAATCGTTTCATTCCATGCCAAAGGCGTACTTTATATGAAATTAAGGTGAAATCTTATTGCAGGGCTATGTTTTCACTAAGTTTCATGGTCAACTATAACAAACCCTCGGTGTAATAAGTTCTAGGCTGTTCCAATGGACAGAACTGTTGTAATTCGTATGTTTACAACGTTTTAAACCAAACGGAATCGTATTATTCCATGCAAAAGGCATACTTTTATAAGAAATTAAGGTGAAATCTTATTGCAGGGCTAAGTTTTCACTAAGTTTTATGGGAAACTATAAGAAACCCTAGGTGTAATAAGTTCTAGGTTGTTCCCATGGACAGAACTGTTGTAATACATATGTTTAAAACGTTTTACAGGGAACGGAATCGTGTTATTCCATGCAAAAGGCGTACTTTATAAGAAATTAAGGTGAACTCTTATTGCAGGGCTAAGTTTTCACATAGTTTCATGGGGAACTATAAGAAACCCTCAGTGTAATTAGTTCTAGGCTGTTCCCGTGAACAGAACTGTTGTAATAAGTATGTTTACAACGTTTTAGAGGAAACAGAATTATTTTATTCCATGCGAAAGGCGTTCTTTATGAGAAAATGAGGTGAACTCTTATTACGGGGCTAAGTTTTTACAAAGTCTCATGGGGAACTATAAGAAACCCTTGGTGTTATAAATTCTAGGCTTTTCCCATGGACAGAACTGTTATAATACGTATGTTTACAACGTATTAGAGCAAACGGAATCGTTTTATTCAATGCCAAAAGCGTACTTTATCAGAAATCATGGTGAAATCTTATTGCAGGGCTAAGTTTTCACTAATTTTCATAGGGAACTATAACAAACCCTCGGTGTAATAAGTTCTAGGCCCTTCCCATTAACAGAAATGTTGTAATACGTATGTTTCTAACGTTTTGGAGAAAAGGGAATCGTTTTATTCTATGCGAAAGGCGTACTCTATAAGAAATTAAGGTGAACTCTTTTTGCAGGATTGAATTTTCACTTAGTTTCATGGGGAACTATAAGAAACCCTCGGTGTAATAAGTTTTAAGCTGTACTCATGGACAGAACTGTTGTAATACGTATGTTTACAACGTTTTAGAGCAAACAGAATCGTTTTATTTCATGCGAAAAGCGTACTTTATAAGAAATTAAGGTGAACTCTTTTTGCAGGATTGAATTTTAACTTAGTTTCATGGTCAACTATATAGAACCCTCGGTGTAATAAGTTCTAGGCTGTTCCCAGAGACAGAACTGTTGTAACTCGTATGTTTACAACGTTTTGGAGGAAACGGAATCGTTTTATTCAATGCAAAAGGTGTTCTTCATAAGAAATTAAGGTGAACTCTTATTGCGGGGCTAAGTTTTCACTAAGTCTCATAGGGAACTATAAGAAACCCTCGGTTTTATAAGTTCTAGGCTGTTCCCATGGACAGATCTGATGTAATATGTATGTTTACAACCTTTTAAAGCAAACGGAATCGTATTATTCCAAGCGAAAGGCATACTTTATAAGAAATGAAGGTGAAATCTTATTGCAGGGCTAAGTTTTCACTAAGTCTTATGGGGAACTATAAGAACACCCTAGGTGTAATAAGTTCTAGGCTGTTCCCATGGACAGACCTGTTGTAATACGTATGTTTACAACGTTTTAAAGCAAACGGAATCCTTTTATTCCATGCAAAAGGCGTACTTTATAAGAAATTAAGGTGAACACTTATTGCACGGCTAAGTTTTCACTAAGTCTTATTGGGAACTATAAGAAACCCTAAGTATAATAAGTTCTACGTTGTTCCCATGGACAGAACTGTTGTAGTACGTATGTTTACAACGTTTTAGAGCAAACGGAATCGTATTATTCCATGCGAAAGGCATACTTTATAAGAAATTAAGGTGAACTCTTATTGCAGGGCTATGTTTTCACTTAGTTTCATGGGGAACTATAAGAAACCCTTTGTGTAATAAGATCTAAGTTGTTCCCATGGACAGAACTGTTGTAATAAGTATGTTTACAACGTTTTAGAGCAAACAGAATCATTTTATTCCATGCAAAGACGTACTTTATAAGAAATTAAGGTGAACTCTTATTGCGGGGCTAAGTTTTCACGAAGTCTCATGGGGAACTATAAGAAACCCTTGGTGTTATAAGTTCTAGGCTGTTCCCATGGACAGAACTGTTCTAATACGTATGTTTACAACGTATTAGAGCAAAGGAATCGTTTTATTCAATGCCAAAGGCGTACATTATCAGAAACTAAGGTGAAATCTTATTGCAGGGCTAAGTTTTCACTAAGTTTCATGGGGAACTATAACAAACCCTCGGTGTAATAAGTTCTAGGCTCTTCCCATTGACAGAAATGTTGTAATACGTATGTTTACAACGTCTTGGAGAAAACAGAATCGTTTTATTCCATGCGAAAGGCTTACTCTATAAGAAATTAAGGTGAACTCTTATTGCGGGATTGAATTTTCACTTAGTTTCATGGGGAACTATAAGAAACCCCCGGTGTAATAAGTTTTAAGCTGTTCTCATGGACAGAACTGTTGTAATACGTATGTTTACAACGTTTTAGAGCAAACAGAATCGTTTTATTTCATGCGAAAAGCGTACTTTATAAGAAATTAAGGTTAACTCTTATGGTGGGGCTAAGTTTTCACTAAGTTTTATTGGGAGTTATTAGAATCCCTTGGTGTAATAAGTTCTAGGCTGTTCCCATGCAGAACTGTTGTAATACATATGTTTACAGCGTTTTAGAGCAAACGGAATCGTTTTATTAAATGCCAAAGGCGTACATTATCAGAAACTAAGGTGAAATCTTATTGCAGGGCTACGTTTTCACTAAGTTTTATGGGGAACTATAAGAAACCCTCGGTGTAATAAGTTCTACGCTGTTCCCAAGGGCAGAACTGTTATAATACGTATGTTTACAACGTATTAGAGCAAAGGAATCGTTTTATTCAATGCCAAAAGCGTACTTTATCAGAAATCAAGGTGAAATCTTATTGCAGGGCTAACTTTTCACTAAGTTTCATGGAGAACTATAACAAACCCTCGGTGTAATAAGTTCTAGGCTCTTCCCATTAACAGAAATGTTGTAATACGTATGTTTACAACGTCTTGGAGAAAACAGAATCGTTTTATTCCATGCGAAAGGCTTACTCTATAAGAGATTAAGGTGAACCCTTATTGCGGGATTGAGTTTTCACTTAGTTTCATGGGGAACTATAAGAAACCCTCGGTGTAATAAGTTTTAAGCTGTTCTTATGGACAGCACTGTTGTAATACGTATGTTTACAACGTTTTAGAGCAAACAGAATCGTTTTATTTCATGCGAAAAGCGTACTTTATAAGAAATTAAGGTTAACTCTTATAGTGGGGCTAAGTTCTCACTAAGTTTCATTGGGAGTTATTAGAAACCCTCGGTGTAATAAGTTCTAGGCTGTTCCCATGCATAACTGTTGTAATACGTATGTTTACAACGTTTTAAAGCAAACAGAATCGTTTTATTCCATGCGAAAGGCGCACTTTATAAGAAATTAAGGTGAAATCTTATGGCAGGGCTAAGTTTTCACTATGTTTTATGGGGAACTATAAGAAACCCTCGGTGTTATAAGTCTTAGGCTGTTGCCAAGGGCAGAACTGTTGTAATACGTATGTTTACAGCGTTTTAGAGCAAACGGAATGGTTTTATTCCATGCCAAAGGAGTACATTATCAGAAACTAACGTGAAATCTTATTGCAGGGCTAAGTTTTCACTAGGTTTCATGGGGAACTATAACAAACCCTCGTTGTAATAAGTTCTAGGCTGTTTCCATTGACAGAACTGTTGTAATAAGTATGTTTACAACGTTTTACAGCAAACAGAATCGTTTTATTCCATGCAAAAGGCGTACTTTATAAGAAATTAAGGTGAACTCTTATTGCAGGGCTAAGTTTTAACTAAGTTTCATGGTCAACTATATCAAACCCTCGGTGTAATGAGTTCTAGGCTGTTCCCATTGACAGACCTGTTGTAATTCGTATGTTTACAACGTTTTGGAGCAAGCGGAATCATTTTATTCAATGCAAAACGTGTTTTTATAAGAAATTAAGGTGAACTCTTATTGCGGGGCTAAGTTTTCACTAAGTCTCATAGGGAACTATAAGAAACCCTCGGTGTTATAAGTTCTAGGCTGTTCCCATGGACAGACTTGTTGTAATACGTATGTTTACAACGTTTTAGAGCAAACGGAATCGTTTTATTCCAAGCGAAAGGCATACTTTATAAGAAATTAAGGTGAAATCTTATTGCAGGGCTAAGCTTTCACTAAGTCTTATGGGGAACTATAAGAAACCCTAGGTGTATTAAGTTCTAGGCTGTTCTCATGGACAGACCTGTTGTAATAAGTATGTTTACAATGTTTTAAAGCAAACGGAATCGTTTTATTCCATGCAAAAGGCGTACTTTATAAGAAATTAAGGTGAAATCTTATTGCAGGGCTAAGTTTTAACTAAGTCTTATTGGGAACTATAAGAAACCCTCGGTGTTATAAGTTCTAGGCTGTTCCCATGGACAGACCTGTTGTAATAAATATGTTTACAACGTTTTAAAGCAAACAGAATCATTTTATTTCATGCAAAAGGCGTACTTTATAAGAATTAAGGTGAAATCTTATTGCAGGGCTAAGTTTTTACTAAGTCTTATTGGGAACTATAAGAAACCCTAGGTGTAATAAGCTCTAGGTTGTTCCCATGGACAGAACTGTTGTAATACCTATGTTTACAACGTTTTAGAGCAAATGGAATTGTTTTTTTTCCATGCCAAAGGCCTACTTTATCAGAAATCAAAGTGAAATCTTATTGCAGGGCTAAGTTTTCATTAAGTTTAATGGGGAACTTTAACAAACCCTCGGTGTAA
Organism: Pelagia noctiluca; assembly: GCA_963924455.1. Taxonomy (NCBI): domain Eukaryota; kingdom Metazoa; phylum Cnidaria; class Scyphozoa; order Semaeostomeae; family Pelagiidae; genus Pelagia; species Pelagia noctiluca. The sequence continues at coordinate 7,402,863 of OZ004330.1, read as the reverse complement.
TAAGTTCTAGGCTCTTCCCATTGACAGAAATGTTGTAATACATATGTTTACAACGTTTCTGAGAAAACGGAAACGTTTTATTCCATGCGAAAGGCGTACTCTATAAGAAATTAAGGTGAACTCTTATTGCTGGATTAAGTTTTCACTTAGTTTCATGGGGAACTATAAGAAAACCTCGGTGTAATAAGTTTTAAGCTGTTCTCATGGACAGAACTGTTGTAATACGTATGTTTACAACGTTTTAGAGCAAACGGAATCGTTTTATTCCATGCCAAAGGCGTACTATATAAGAAATTAAGGTGAACTCTTATTGCAGGATTGAGTTTTCAATAAGTCTCATGGGGAACTATAAGAAACCCTAGGTGTAATAAGTTCTACGCTGTTCCCATGGACAGAAATGTTGTAATACCTATGTTTACAACGTTTTAGAGCAAACGGAATTGTTTTATTCCAAGCGAAAGGCATACTTTATAAGAAATTAAGGTGAAATCTTATTGCAGGGCTAAGTTTTCACTAAGTCTTATGGGGAACTATAAGAAACCCTAGGTGTAATAAGTTCTAGGCTGTTCCCATGGACAGACTTGTTGTAATAAGTATGTTTACAACGTTTTGGAGAAATCGGAATCGTTTTATTCCATGCGAAAGGCGTACTCTATAAGAAATTAAGTTGAACTCTTATTGCAGGGCTAAGTTTTCACTTAGTTTCATGGGGAACTATAAGAAACCCTCAGTGTAATAAGTTTTAGGCTGTTCCCGTGGACAGAACTGTTGAAATAAGTATGTTTACAACGTTTTAGAGAAAACAGAATCGTTTTATTTCATGCGAAAAGCGTACTTTATAAGAAATTAAGGTTAACTCTTATTGTGGGGCTAAGTTTTCACTTAGTTTCATTGGGAACTATTAGAAACCCTGGTGAATTAAGTTCTAGGCTATTCCCATGCAGAACTGTTGTAATACGTATATTTACAACGTTTTAGAGCAAATGGAATCGTTTTATTCCATGCGAAAGGCGCACTTTATAAGAAAATAGGGTGAAATCTTATTGCAGGGCTAAGTTTTTGCTATGTTTTATGGGGAACTATAAGAAACCCTCGGTGTTATAAGTCTTAGGCCTTTCCCAAGGGCAGAACTGTTGTAATACGTATGTTTACAGCGTTCTGGAGCAAACGGAATCGTTTTAATCAATGCAAAAGGTGTTCTTTATAAGAACTTAAGGTGAACTCTTATTGCGGGGCTAAGTTTTCACTAAGTTTCATGGGGAACTATAACAAACCCTCGGTGTAATAAGTTCTAGGCTGTTCCCATGGAAAGAACTGTTGTAATAAGTATGTTTACAACGTTTTACAGCAAACAGAATCGTTTTATTCCATGCAAAAGGCGTACTTTATAAGAAATTAAGGTGAACTCTTATTGCAGGGCTAATTTTAACTTAGTTTCATGGTCAACTATATCAAACTCCTGATGTAATAAGCTCTAGGCTGTTCCCATGGACAGAACTGTTGTAATTCGTATGTTTACAACGTTCTGGAGCAAACGGAATCGTTTTATTCAATGCAAAAGGTGTTCTTTATAAGAACTTAAGGTGAACTCTTATTGCGGGGCTAAGTTTTCACTAAGTCTCATAGGGAACTATAAGAAACCCTCGGTGTTATAACTTCTTGGCTGTTCCCATGGACAGACCTGTTGTAATACGTATCTTTACAACGTTTTAAAGCAAACGGAATCGTATTATTCCAAGCAAAAGGCATACTTTATAAGAAATTAAGGTGAAATCTTATTGTAGGGCTAAGTTTTGACTAAGTCTTATGGGTAACTATAAGAAACCCTAGGTGTAATAAGTTTTAGGCTGTTCCCATGGACAGACCTGTTGTAATACGTATGCTTACAACGTTTTAAAGCAAACGGAATCGTATTATATCATGCGAAAGGCATACTTTTTAAGAAATTAAGGTGAAATCTTATTGCAGGGCTAAGTTTTCATTAAGTCTTATTGGGAACTATAAGAAACCCTAGGTGTAATAAGTTCAAGGTTGTTCCCGTGGACAGAACTGTTGTAATACGTATGTTTACAACGTTTTGGAGAAAACGAAATCGTTTTATTCCATGCCAACGGCGTACTCTATAAGAAATTAAGGTGAACTCTTATTGCGGGATTGAGTTTCCACTTAGTTTCATTGAAAACTATAAGAAACCCTCGGTGTTACAACTTCTAGGCTGTTCCCATGGACAAACCTGTTGTAATACGTATGTTTACAACGTTTTAAAGCAAACTAAATCGTATTATTCCATGCGAAAGGCATACTTTATAAGAAATTAAGGTGAAATCTTATTACAGGGCTAAGTTTTCATTAAGTTTAATGGGGAACTTTAACAAACCCTCGGTGTAATAAGTTCTAGGCCCTTCCCATTAACAGAAATGTTGTAATACGTATGTTTCTAACGTTTTGGAGAAAAGGGAATCGTTTTATTCTATGCGAAAGGCGTACTCTATAAGAAATTAAGGTGAACTCTTTTTGCAGGATTGAATTTTCACTTAGTTTCATGGGGAACTATAAGAAACCCTCGGTGTAATAAGTTTTAAGCTGTACTCATGGACAGAACTGTTGTAATACGTATGTTTACAACGTTTTAGAGCAAACAGAATCGTTTTATTTCATGCGAAAAGCGTACTTTATAAGAAATTAAGGTGAACTCTTTTTGCAGGATTGAATTTTAACTTAGTTTCATGGTCAACTATATAGAACCCTCGGTGTAATAAGTTCTAGGCTGTTCCCTTAGACAGAACTGTTGTAACTCGTATGTTTACAACGTTTTGGAGGAAACGGAATCGTTTTATTCAATGCAAAAGGTGTTCTTCATAAGAAATTAAGGTGAACTCTTATTGCGGGGCTAAGTTTTCACTAAGTCTCATAGGGAACTATAAGAAACCCTCGGTTTTATAAGTTCTAGGCTGTTCCCATGGACAGATCTGATGTAATATTTATGTTTACAACCTTTTAAAGCAAACGGAATCGTATTATTCCAAGCGAAAGGCATACTTTATAAGAAATGAAGGTGAAATCTTATTGCAGGGCTAAGTTTTCACTAAGTCTTATGGGGAACTATAAGAACACCCTAGGTGTAATAAGTTCTAGGCTGTTCCCATGGACAGACCTGTTGTTATACGTATGTTTACAACGTTTTAAAGCAAACGGAATCCTTTTATTCCATGCAAAAGGCGTACTTTATAAGAAATTAAGGTGAACACTTATTGCACGGCTAAGTTTTCACTAAGTCTTATTGGGAACTATAAGAAACCCTAAGTGTAATAAGTTCTACGTTGTTCCCATGGACAGAACTGTTGTAGTACGTATGTTTACAACGTTTTAGAGCAAACGGAATCGTATTATTCCATGCGAAAGGCATACTTTATAAGAAATTAAGGTGAACTCTTATTGCAGGGCTATGTTTTCACTTAGTTTCATGGGGAACTATAAGAAACCCTATGTGTAATAAGATCTAAGTTGTTCCCATGGACAGAACTGTTGTAATAAGTATGTTTACAACGTTTTAGAGCAAACAGAATCATTTTATTCCATGCAAAGACGTACTTTATAAGAAATTAAGGTGAACTCTTATTGCGGGGCTAAGTTTTCACGAAGTCTCATGGGGAACTATAAGAAACCCTTGGTGTTATAAGTTCTAGGCTGTTCCCATGGGCAGAACTGTTCTAATACGTATGTTTACAACGTATTAGAGCAAAGGAATCGTTTTATTCAATGCCAAAGGCGTACATTATTAGAAACTAAGGTGAAATCTTATTGCAGGGCTAAGTTTTCACTAAGTTTCATGGAGAACTATAACAAACCCTCGGTGTAATAAGTTCTAGGCTCTTCCCATTAACAGAAATGTTGTAATACGTATGTTTACAACGTCTTGGAGAAAACAGAATCGTTTTATTCCATGCGAAAGGCTTACTCTATAAGAGATTAAGGTGAACCCTTATTGCGGGATTGAGTTTTCACTTAGTTTCATGGGGAACTATAAGAAACCCTCGGTGTAATAAGTTTTAAGCTGTTTTTATGGACAGCACTGTTGTAATACGTATGTTTACAACGTTTTAGAGCAAACAGAATCGTTTTATTTCATGCGAAAAGCGTACTTTATAAGAAATTAAGGTTAACTCTTATAGTGGGGCTAAGTTCTCACTAAGTTTCATTGGGAGTTATTAGAAACCCTCGGTGTAATAAGTTCTAGGCTGTTCCCATGCATAACTGTTGTAATACGTATGTTTACAACGTTTTAAAGCAAACAGAATCGTTTTATTCCATGCGAAAGGCGCACTTTATAAGAAATTAAGGTGAAATCTTATGGCAGGGCTAAGTTTTCACTATGTTTTATGGGGAACTATAAGAAACCCTCGGTGTTATAAGTCTTAGGCTGTTGCCAAGGGCAGAACTGTTGTAATACGTATGTTTACAGCGTTTTAGAGCAAACGGAATGGTTTTATTCCATGCCAAAGGAGTACATTATCAGAAACTAACGTGAAATCTTATTGCAGGGCTAAGTTTTCACTAGGTTTCATGGGGAACTATAACAAACCCTCGTTGTAATAAGTTCTAGGCTGTTTCCATTGACAGAACTGTTGTAATAAGTATGTTTACAACGTTTTACAGCAAACAGAATCGTTTTATTCCATGCAAAAGGCGTACTTTATAAGAAATTAAGGTGAACTCTTATTGCAGGGCTAAGTTTTAACTAAGTTTCATGGTCAACTATATCAAACCCTCGGTGTAATGAGTTCTAGGCTGTTCCCATTGACAGACCTGTTGTAATTCGTATGTTTACAACGTTTTGGAGCAAGCGGAATCATTTTATTCAATGCAAAACGTGTTTTTATAAGAAATTAAGGTGAACTCTTATTGCGGGGCTAAGTTTTCACTAAGTCTCATAGGGAACTATAAGAAACCCTCGGTGTTATAAGTTCTAGGCTGTTCCCATGGACAGACTTGTTGTAATACGTATGTTTACAACGTTTTAGAGCAAACGGAATCGTTTTATTCCAAGCGAAAGGCATACTTTATAAGAAATTAAGGTGAAATCTTATTGCAGGGCTAAGTTTTCACTAAGTCTTATGGGGAACTATAAGAAACCCTAGGTGTATTAAGTTCTAGGCTGTTCTCATGGACAGACCTGTTGTAATAAGTATGTTTACAATGTTTTAAAGCAAACGGAATCGTTTTATTCCATGCAAAAGGCGTACTTTATAAGAAATTAAGGTGAAATCTTATTGCAGGGCTAAGTTTTAACTAAGTCTTATTGGGAACTATAAGAAACCCTCGGTGTTATAAGTTCTAGGCTGTTCCAATGGACAGACCTGTTGTAATAAATATGTTTACAACGTTTTAAAGCAAACAGAATCATTTTATTTCATGCAAAAGGCGTACTTTATAAGAATTAAGGTGAAATCTTATTGCAGGGCTAAGTTTTTACTAAGTCTTATTGGGAACTATAAGAAACCCTAGGTGTAATAAGCTCTAGGTTGTTCCCATGGACAGAACTGTTGTAATACCTATGTTTACAACGTTTTAGAGCAAATGGAATTGTTTTTTTTCCATGCCAAAGGCCTACTTTATCAGAAATCAAAGTGAAATCTTATTGCAGGGCTAAGTTTTCATTAAGTTTAATGGGGAACTTTAACAAACCCTCGGTGTAATAAGTTCTAGGCTCTTCCCATTGACAGAAATGTTGTAATACATATGTTTACAACGTTTCTGAGAAAACGGAAACGTTTTATTCCATGCGAAAGGCGTACTCTATAAGAAATTAAGGTGAACTCTTATTGCTGGATTAAGTTTTCACTTAGTTTCATGGGGAACTATAAGAAAACCTCGGTGTAATAAGTTTTAAGCTGTTCTCATGGACAGAACTGTTGTAATACGTATGTTTACAACGTTTTAGAGCAAACGGAATCGTTTTATTCCATGCCAAAGGCGTACTATATAAGAAATTAAGGTGAACTCTTATTGCAGGATTGAGTTTTCAATAAGTCTCATGGGGAACTATAAGAAACCCTAGGTGTAATAAGTTCTACGCTGTTCCCATGGACAAAAATGTTGTAATACCTATGTTTACAACGTTTTAGAGCAAACGGAATCGTTTTATTCCAAGCGAAAGGCATACTTTATAAGAAATTAAGGTGAAATCTTATTGCAGGGCTAAGTTTTCACTAAGTCTTATGGGGAACTATAAGAAACCCTAGGTGTAATAAGTTCTAGGCTGTTCCCATGGACAGACTTGTTGTAATAAGTATGTTTACAACGTTTTGGAGAAATCGGAATCGTTTTATTCCATGCGAAAGGCGTACTCTATAAGAAATTAAGTTGAACTCTTATTGCAGGGCTAAGTTTTCACTTAGTTTCATGGGGAACTATAAGAAACCCTCAGTGTAATAAGTTTTAGGCTGTTCCCGTGGACAGAACTGTTGAAATAAGTATGTTTACAACGTTTTAGAGAAAACAGAATCGTTTTATTTCATGCGAAAAGCGTACTTTATAAGAAATTAAGGTTAACTCTTATTGTGGGGCTAAGTTTTCACTTAGTTTCATTGGGAACTATTAGAAACCCTGGTGAATTAAGTTCTAGGCTATTCCCATGCAGAACTGTTGTAATACGTATATTTACAACGTTTTAGAGCAAATGGAATCGTTTTATTCCATGCGAAAGGCGCACTTTATAAGAAAATAGGGTGAAATCTTATTGCAGGGCTAAGTTTTCGCTATGTTTTATGGGGAACTATAAGAAACCCTCGGTGTTATAAGTCTTAGGCCTTTCCCAAGGGCAGAACTGTTGTAATACGTATGTTTACAGCGTTCTGGAGCAAACGGAATCGTTTTAATCAATGCAAAAGGTGTTCTTTATAAGAACTTAAGGTGAACTCTTATTGCGGGGCTAAGTTTTCACTAAGTTTCATGGGGAACTATAACAAACCCTCGGTGTAATAAGTTCTAGGCTGTTCCCATGGAAAGAACTGTTGTAATAAGTATGTTTACAACGTTTTACAGCAAACAGAATCGTTTTATTCCATGCAAAAGGCGTACTTTATAAGAAATTAAGGTGAACTCTTATTGCAGGGCTAATTTTAACTTAGTTTCATGGTCAACTATATCAAACTCCTGATGTAATAAGCTCTAGGCTGTTCCCATGGACAGAACTGTTGTAATTCGTATGTTTACAACGTTCTGGAGCAAACGGAATCGTTTTATTCAATGCAAAAGGTGTTCTTTATAAGAACTTAAGGTGAACTCTTATTGCGGGGCTAAGTTTTCACTAAGTCTCATAGGGAACTATAAGAAACCCTCGGTGTTATAACTTCTTGGCTGTTCCCATGGACAGACCTGTTGTAATACGTATCTTTACAACGTTTTAAAGCAAACGGAATCGTATTATTCCAAGCAAAAGGCATACTTTATAAGAAATTAAGGTGAAATCTTATTGTAGGGCTAAGTTTTGACTAAGTCTTATTGGTAACTATAAGAAACCCTAGGTGTAATAAGTTTTAGGCTGTTCCCATGGACAGACCTGTTGTAATACGTATGCTTACAACGTTTTAAAGCAAACGGAATCGTATTATATCATGCGAAAGGCATACTTTTTAAGAAATTAAGGTGAAATCTTATTGCAGGGCTAAGTTTTCATTAAGTCTTATTGGGAACTATAAGAAACCCTAGGTGTAATAAGTTCAAGGTTGTTCCCGTGGACAGAACTGTTGTAATACGTATGTTTACAACGTTTTGGAGAAAACGAAATCGTTTTATTCCATGCCAACGGCGTACTCTATAAGAAATTAAGGTGAACTCTTATTGCGGGATTGAGTTTCCACTTAGTTTCATTGAAAACTATAAGAAACCCTCGGTGTTACAACTTCTAGGCTGTTCCCATGGACAAACCTGTTGTAATACGTATGTTTACAACGTTTTAAAGCAAACTAAATCGTATTATTCCATGCGAAAGGCATACTTTATAAGAAATTAAGGTGAAATCTTATTACAGGGCTAAGTTTTCATTAAGTTTAATGGGGAACTTTAACAAACCCTCGGTGTAATAAGTTCTAGGCCCTTCCCATTAACAGAAATGTTGTAATACGTATGTTTCTAACGTTTTGGAGAAAAGGGAATCGTTTTATTCTATGCGAAAGGCGTACTCTATAAGAAATTAAGGTGAACTCTTTTTGCAGGATTGAATTTTCACTTAGTTTCATGGGGAACTATAAGAAACCCTCGGTGTAATAAGTTTTAAGCTGTACTCATGGACAGAACTGTTGTAATACGTATGTTTACAACGTTTTAGAGCAAACAGAATCGTTTTATTTCATGCGAAAAGCGTACTTTATAAGAAATTAAGGTGAACTCTTTTTGCAGGATTGAATTTTAACTTAGTTTCATGGTCAACTATATAGAACCCTCGGTGTAATAAGTTCTAGGCTGTTCCCTTAGACAGAACTGTTGTAACTCGTATGTTTACAACGTTTTGGAGGAAACGGAATCGTTTTATTCAATGCAAAAGGTGTTCTTCATAAGAAATTAAGGTGAACTCTTATTGCGGGGCTAAGTTTTCACTAAGTCTCATAGGGAACTATAAGAAACCCTCGGTTTTATAAGTTCTAGGCTGTTCCCATGGACAGATCTGATGTAATATTTATGTTTACAACCTTTTAAAGCAAACGGAATCGTATTATTCCAAGCGAAAGGCATACTTTATAAGAAATGAAGGTGAAATCTTATTGCAGGGCTAAGTTTTCACTAAGTCTTATGGGGAACTATAAGAACACCCTAGGTGTAATAAGTTCTAGGCTGTTCCCATGGACAGACCTGTTGTTATACGTATGTTTACAACGTTTTAAAGCAAACGGAATCCTTTTATTCCATGCAAAAGGCGTACTTTATAAGAAATTAAGGTGAACACTTATTGCACGGCTAAGTTTTCACTAAGTCTTATTGGGAACTATAAGAAACCCTAAGTGTAATAAGTTCTACGTTGTTCCCATGGACAGAACTGTTGTAGTACGTATGTTTACAACGTTTTAGAGCAAACGGAATCGTATTATTCCATGCGAAAGGCATACTTTAGAAGAAATTAAGGTGAACTCTTATTGCAGGGCTATGTTTTCACTTAGTTTCATGGGGAACTATAAGAAACCCTATGTGTAATAAGATCTAAGTTGTTCCCATGGACAGAACTGTTGTAATAAGTATGTTTACAACGTTTTAGAGCAAACAGAATCATTTTATTCCATGCAAAGACGTACTTTATAAGAAATTAAGGTGAACTCTTATTGCGGGGCTAAGTTTTCACGAAGTCTCATGGGGAACTATAAGAAACCCTTGGTGTTATAAGTTCTAGGCTGTTCCCATGGGCAGAACTGTTCTAATACGTATGTTTACAACGTATTAGAGCAAAGGAATCGTTTTATTCAATGCCAAAGGCGTACATTATTAGAAACTAAGGTGAAATCTTATTGCAGGGCTAAGTTTTCACTAAGTTTCATGGGGAACTATAACAAACCCTCGGTGTAATAAGTTCTAGGCTCTTCCCATTGACAGAAATGTTGTAATACGTATGTTTACAACGTCTTGGAGAAAACAGAATCGTTTTATTCCATGCGAAAGGCTTACTCTATAAGAAATTAAGGTGAACTCTTATTGCGGGATTGAATTTTCACTTAGTTTCATGGGGAACTATAAGAAACCCCCGGTGTAATAAGTTTTAAGCTGTTCTCATGGACAGAACTGTTGTAATACGTATGTTTACAACGTTTTAGAGCAAACAGAATCGTTTTATTTCATGCGAAAAGCGTACTTTATAAGAAATTAAGGTTAACTCTTATGGTGGGGCTAAGTTTTCACTAAGTTTTATTGGGAGTTATTAGAATCCCTTGGTGTAATAAGTTCTAGGCTGTTCCCATGCAGAACTGTTGTAATACATATGTTTACAGCGTTTTAGAGCAAACGGAATCGTTTTATTAAATGCCAAAGGCGTACATTATCAGAAACTAAGGTGAAATCTTATTGCAGGGCTACGTTTTCACTAAGTTTTATGGGGAACTATAAGAAACCCTCGGTGTAATAAGTTCTACGCTGTTCCCAAGGGCAGAACTGTTATAATACGTATGTTTACAACGTATTAGAGCAAAGGAATCGTTTTATTCAATGCCAAAAGCGTACTTTATCAGAAATCAAGGTGAAATCTTATTGCAGGGCTAACTTTTCACTAAGTTTCATGGAGAACTATAACAAACCCTCGGTGTAATAAGTTCTAGGCTCTTCCCATTAACAGAAATGTTGTAATACGTATGTTTACAACGTCTTGGAGAAAACAGAATCGTTTTATTCCATGCGAAAGGCTTACTCTATAAGAGATTAAGGTGAACCCTTATTGCGGGATTGAGTTTTCACTTAGTTTCATGGGGAACTATAAGAAACCCTCGGTGTAATAAGTTTTAAGCTGTTCTTATGGACAGCACTGTTGTAATACGTATGTTTACAACGTTTTAGAGCAAACAGAATCGTTTTATTTCATGCGAAAAGCGTACTTTATAAGAAATTAAGGTTAACTCTTATTGTGGGGCTAAGTTCTCACTAAGTTTCATTGGGAGTTATTAGAAACCCTCGGTGTAATAAGTTCTAGGCTGTTCCCATGCATAACTGTTGTAATACGTATGTTTACAACGTTTTAAAGCAAACAGAATCGTTTTATTCCATGCGAAAGGCGCACTTTATAAGAAATTAAGGTGAAATCTTATGGCAGGGCTAAGTTTTCACTATGTTTTATGGGGAACTATAAGAAACCCTCGGTGTTATAAGTCTTAGGCTGTTGCCAAGGGCAGAACTGTTGTAATACGTATGTTTACAGCGTTTTAGAGCAAACGGAATGGTTTTATTCCATGCCAAAGGAGTACATTATCAGAAACTAACGTGAAATCTTATTGCAGGGCTAAGTTTTCACTAGGTTTCATGGGGAACTATAACAAACCCTCGTTGTAATAAGTTCTAGGCTGTTTCCATTGACAGAACTGTTGTAATAAGTATGTTTACAACGTTTTACAGCAAACGGAATCGTTTTATTCCATGCAAAAGGCGTACTTTATAAGAAATTAAGGTGAACTCTTATTGCAGGGCTAAGTTTTAACTAAGTTTCATGGTCAACTATATCAAACCCTCGGTGTAATGAGTTCTAGGCTGTTCCCATTGACAGACCTGTTGTAATTCGTATGTTTACAACGTTTTGGAGCAAGCGGAATCATTTTATTCAATGCAAAACGTGTTTTTATAAGAAATTAAGGTGAACTCTTATTGCGGGGCTAAGTTTTCACTAAGTCTCATAGGGAACTATAAGAAACCCTCGGTGTTATAAGTTCTAGGCTGTTCCCATGGACAGACTTGTTGTAATACGTATGTTTACAACGTTTTAGAGCAAACGGAATCGTTTTATTCCAAGCGAAAGGCATACTTTATAAGAAATTAAGGTGAAATCTTATTGCAGGGCTAAGTTTTCACTAAGTCTTATGGGGAACTATAAGAAACCCTAGGTGTATTAAGTTCTAGGCTGTTCTCATGGACAGACCTGTTGTAATAAGTATGTTTACAATGTTTTAAAGCAAACGGAATCGTTTTATTCCATGCAAAAGGCGTACTTTATAAGAAATTAAGGTGAAATCTTATTGCAGGGCTAAGTTTTAACTAAGTCTTATTGGGAACTATAAGAAACCCTCGGTGTTATAAGTTCTAGGCTGTTCCCATGGACAGACCTGTTGTAATAAATATGTTTACAACGTTTTAAAGCAAACAGAATCATTTTATTTCATGCAAAAGGCGTACTTTATAAGAATTAAGGTGAAATCTTATTGCAGGGCTAAGTTTTTACTAAGTCTTATTGGGAACTATAAGAAACCCTAGGTGTAATAAGCTCTAGGTTGTTCCCATGGACAGAACTGTTGTAATACCTATGTTTACAACGTTTTAGAGCAAATGGAATTGTTTTTTTTCCATGCCAAAGGCCTACTTTATCAGAAATCAAAGTGAAATCTTATTGCAGGGCTAAGTTTTCATTAAGTTTAATGGGGAACTTTAACAAACCCTCGGTGTAATAAGTTCTAGGCTCTTCCCATTGACAGAAATGTTGTAATACATATGTTTACAACGTTTCTGAGAAAACGGAAACGTTTTATTCCATGCGAAAGGCGTACTCTATAAGAAATTAAGGTGAACTCTTATTGCAGGATTGAGTTTTCAATAAGTCTCATGGGGAACTATAAGAAACCCTAGGTGTAATAAGTTCTACGCTGTTCCCATGGACAGAAATGTTGTAATACCTATGTTTACAACGTTTTAGAGCAAACGGAATCGTTTTATTCCAAGCGAAAGGCATACTTTATAAGAAATTAAGGTGAAATCTTATTGCAGGGCTAAGTTTTCACTAAGTCTTATGGGGAACTATAAGAAACCCTAGGTGTAATAAGTTCTAGGCTGTTCCCATGGACAGACTTGTTGTAATAAGTATGTTTACAACGTTTTGGAGAAATCGGAATCGTTTTATTCCATGCGAAAGGCGTACTCTATAAGAAATTAAGTTGAACTCTTATTGCAGGGCTAAGTTTTCACTTAGTTTCATGGGGAACTATAAGAAACCCTCAGTGTAATAAGTTTTAGGCTGTTCCCGTGGACAGAACTGTTGAAATAAGTATGTTTACAACGTTTTAGAGAAAACAGAATCGTTTTATTTCATGCGAAAAGCGTACTTTATAAGAAATTAAGGTTAACTCTTATTGTGGGGCTAAGTTTTCACTTAGTTTCATTGGGAACTATTTGAAACCCTGGTGAATTAAGTTCTAGGCTATTCCCATGCAGAACTGTTGTAATATGTATATTTACAACGTTTTAGAGCAAATGGAATCGTTTTATTCCATGCGAAAGGCGCACTTTATAAGAAAATAGGGTGAAATCTTATTGCAGGGCTAAGTTTTCGCTATGTTTTATGGGGAACTATAAGAAACCCTCGGTGTTATAAGTCTTAGGCTGTTCCCAAGGGCAGAACTGTTGTAATACGTATGTTTACAGCGTTCTGGAGCAAACGGAATCGTTTTAATCAATGCAAAAGGTGTTCTTTATAAGAACTTAAGGTGAACTCTTATTGCGGGGCTAAGTTTTCACTAAGTTTCATGGGGAACTATAACAAACCCTCGGTGTTATAAGTTCTAGGCTGTTCCCATGGAAAGAACTGTTGTAATAAGTATGTTTACAACGTTTTACAGCAAACAGAATCGTTTTATTCCATGCAAAAGGCGTATTTTATAAGAAATTAAGGTGAACTCTTATTGCAGGGCTAATTTTAACTTAGTTTCATGGTCAACTATATCAAACTCCTGATGTAATAAGTTCTAGGCTGTTCCCATGGACAGAACTGTTGTAATTCGTATGTTTACAACGTTCTGGAGCAAACGGAATCGTTTTATTCAATGCAAAAGGTGTTCTTTATAAGAACTTAAGGTGAACTCTTATTGCGGGGCTAAGTTTTCACTAAGTCTCATAGGGAACTATAAGAAACCCTCGGTGTTATAACTTCTTGGCTGTTCCCATGGACAGACCTGTTGTAATACGTATCTTTACAACGTTTTAAAGCAAACGGAATCGTATTATTCCAACCAAAAGGCATACTTTATAAGAAATTAAGGTGAAATCTTATTGCAGGGCTAAGTTTTGACTAAGTCTTATGGGTAACTATAAGAAACCCTAGGTGTAATAAGTTTTAGGCTGTTCCCATGGACAGACCTGTTGTAATACGTATGCTTACAACGTTTTAAAGCAAACGGAATCGTATTATATCATGCGAAAGGCATACTTTTTAAGAAATTAAGGTGAAATCTTATTGCAGGGCTAAGTTTTCATTAAGTCTTATTGGGAACTATAAGAAACCCTAGGTGTAATAAGTTCAAGGTTGTTCCCATGGACAGAACTGTTGTAATACGTATGTTTACAACGTTTTGGAGAAAACGAAATCGTTTTATTCCATGCCAACGGCGTACTCTATAAGAAATTAAGGTGAACTCTTATTGCGGGATTGAGTTTCCACTTAGTTTCATTGAAAACTATAAGAAACCCTCGGTGTTACAACTTCTAGGCTGTTCCCATGGACAAACCTGTTGTAATACGTATGTTTACAACGTTTTAAAGCAAACTAAATCGTATTATTCCATGCGAAAGGCATACTTTATAAGAAATTAAGGTGAAATCTTATTACAGGGCTAAGTTTTCACTAAGTCTTATTGGGAACTATAAGAAACCCTAGGTGTAATAAGTTCTAGGCTGTTCCAATGGACAGAACTGTTGTAATACCTATGTTAACAACGTTTTAGAGCAAACGGAATTGTTTTATTCCATGCGAAAGGCGCACTTTATAAGAAATTAAGGTGAAATCTTATTGCAGGGCTAAGTTTTCACTTAGTTTCATGGGGAACTATAAGAAACCCTCAGTGTAATAAGTTCTAGGCTGTTCCCGTGGACAGAACTGTTGTAATAAGTATGTTTAAAACGTATTAGAGCAAAGGAATCGGTTTATTCAATGCCAAAAGCGTACTTTATCAGAAATCAAGGTGAAATCTTATTGCAGGGCTAAGTTTTCACTAAGTTTCATGGGGAACTATAACAAACCCTCGGTGTAATAAGTTCTAGGCTCTTCCCATTAACAGAAATGTTGTAATACGTATGTTTACAACGTCTTGGAGAAAACAGAATCGTTTTATTCCTTGCGAAAGGCTTACTCTGAACTCTTATTGCTGGATTGAATTTTTACTTATAGTCTGTAGGGTACACGTAATTATCTGCCTTTTCGGGTATACTCCATGAAACTTCTGCATAACGTTATTCTAATACCACTTTATCGAATTTTACCTGTTGTCATTTTTTCAAATTCCATAATGACGGATTCAAAATGGCGGCCGTTTCACGTTTTATTTGTCTCGTGAAAGTCAAATTTTGACCCTAGAGACCATGTAAATATCGTTTATCTTCAAAATGATTATGCTGCGGTCGAATTTTTATACAATTACTAGCAGCAAAAGGTATGACGGGGCATGTTATGGGCGTGGCATGGGCGTGGCATTAGAGTGGTAAAATAAATTCTTGATGGCTTTGCTGCTACAGAAACGAATTTCATACTGGCATTTAATAACGAAACAACTATTTGTAACAATGCAGAAAACTAAACAGAAAGTGCAGTTAATATTTAAGTTTACTACAATGATCAGTTTATGTAAATCAAGTGTATTTAGAATGACTGCACTCATCATTCATCTGAGTCTATATCTGGATCTACATTTTGGCAAATGTCAGTATCGGCTTCACATTGGCAAAGTTCAGTGCAAGTCAACATGTTAAGCCTACAGGAACATCTAGCTGATACACATTTGCTCGCTGGATTCTTCTTTGTTGTGCTACAAGAGCATTTAACTAGCTCTACAACAGCTTCTGGTGCAATTTGTACCTTAGACAACAAAGGCTTCAAAACGTCTTCCTCTCTGCTCCACTCTAGCGACACAGGATCAGGTAAGTCTGGGTGCAAAACAAGATCTTGCTCCCATACATGGGACTGCAGATGTGCTCTTAGAACGTGTTGCTCCCATGCACCGTGTGTAGGTGGAAGGAGCTCAACACCTTTGTCTTTGCCCAGTTGTTTAAACGAAATCCATCTGACCTGCTCTGGGTTTGCAGAACTAGCATCGTTTTTACAAAAGAGGCCACTTAAAAATTCTATGCAGCCATATAGAACTTCATCAGATGGTTTTTCTCCTACTCCAAGTGCTGAAATTGAAGCCACGGTACTTGAATCAGCTTTCAGAAACGCATTGAGGCAAGCCTTCTTCGATTTTCCATTTATGCGACCAGTTGTATCGCAGCCAGTTAAAGCATGCCATTTGCACAATGCTTTAGCTTTAGCTTCTCCCAGTGCATCGTAAATTGGCACTAGTGGAATTATTCGCCGTCGATCACTGTGGCCCATCACCATCGCGGGACTTCTTCCAAGGAGTGGAACTCGTCTCAGAGCCAGGAGCAAGACGTCTGTGTCTTGACTATAGATATGAACAACAGAGCCATCCTTCGCTGACTCTGTTGCATGCAATATCATCAATGTGTCAGCCTCTTCCTGTGAACTTACTCCCGGAGAAATAACCTCTTGGCAATTGGACATTACAGCTTGGCGCGTAGCTGTAATGATGTGAGCATCGGCATACTCTATCAAAACGTGTGAAAGATACAATGTAAGTGAATCTTTCGTTACTGAGCTGGCAAGAAATTGCTTTATTGACTTGATTTTCGTGTCGTCGTCGACTTTGTACACTTTCACGATCGATTTTGAGCCCCTTCGCCTCTCACGAGTTGCATCTTTCAAGGAATTCTCAACACTGTAATCATCAAAGATAATCCGCGTCACATCATATCCACGTGCGTTGACATTAATCAGTTTTGCAAAGGCAGCTCTGAGTTCTTTGCAGTTCTCAAAAGTTCTCACTCCAGAGATCTCTTGTACCACAGCCATGCCATCAATTATTAGGCATTTTTTGGAAAACACCTTGTTACCATTCTCATTTAGTTGATTAGTTGGATTTTGCGGCAGAAGCTCTTCAATAAGTGCAATCACGATACTTTTCCCTGTTGTTGGCAGGAGAGAGCCGTCTGCTTTCATCAGAGTGCGATTGGTTGTTGATAGCTCATGGCAACCGATAACTTCTTCTAGATCGACGGCGCGAGATGAGCGTGCAATAATAAGCAATCTTGACATCAAATCTGCTGTTGCCCGAACTGTAAGGATATCTGATTTTGAGGCAAGTTTGATATTTTTGCTCGTAGAGCTCCAGGTAAGATATTTCGACTTGCTAATTTTTTCCCAGAGGTTCGTATCTCCGCATATCCTGTCATCCACAAAGCTTTGCAAGGCTGTAGTACCACGTTTTTCCATGCTCAAGATGCTTTCTTCGACATTTTTTGGCACAATCTCTTTACTCATCAACTTGAACATATGCAGCTCTTCCGACTGAAAAATTCGGCATTGCTTTAAGACGCTGTGAAGCTTGGATATAGCTTTCTCTTGTCGTTCAAGTGCGGGCATATTCAAAGAATGATATAGCTGCTTCTTCCTGTGCTCAGTTAATTCCACAATATTTTCCATTTCACTTGATATCCTCGCCAACTCTGGGGCACACAGGCAGAACTTCAGCAAAGTACTGGGAGTTTGTGTTATGCCATTGACTGCTCCCTGTCCTTTCAGCTTCTTGTTTACATGTTCTTGCGCCTGATCTACTCCCAGACGATTGAATGGGACTTGGCTTGATGCACTTACAGTGAAATCGCCAGCCATAAATTTATCCCATATTTGCGAATCTTCTGTTTTTAACTGATTCATCCGTGCAATGTATTCCGGTATGTTTTGTGCGTAATCGTGCCTATTATACGCAAAGAAATACACACAAAGACTCTCAAGGGAAGCCAAATGAAGGAGCCAGTCGCCATGTCTTGTTGCTCTCTGAAACTGCAACAAGGAGATGACCTGTCGCATATACTGACGAGCCCACTGAAACATTGGGTTTGCACTATGCCTTTGGTCAAAGACGCAAGCTGCTTGCTGAGATTAAGTGACTCCAGGGTTACCATAAATTTTGTGTGTGCATCATGAACTCCTTCCCTTGACAAACATGCTTTAGATAACTGTATGACGCTTGATTTGAGGGCAGCATGTACAACAGGTGTCTCTTTAAAGAAAGCTTCAAGCCAAAGATCGTTCAAGACTTGAAGGGTGACTTCATGTGCTTGAAGTGCTCTTCCATAATGGTTTCCATTTAGTATTTGATTTGTAGTGACAGAACCATATAAGTCTGCTTCCATCCATGCCTCGTCAACTCCACTTCCCTCTATTGTCTTACCAAGACATCGAAGAGCGCATATTGACGTGTGAAAGGCTCCTGGACATAACACTAACTGCTTTTTGTAGATACTCTGAATATTTTGCAGCTTTAAGGCACGCTTGTAAATATCCATATCAAAAGTCACAGCAAGCTTTCCATCATTATTAGAAACCAAATCATTCAATTTGCAAAGCTGATCAAGTGTTGTCTTCAATGTTGGCCACTCGTGAGCCGGCGCATTGATTATAGGAAGAGTAAAGACATGGTCACCTTTTGAATATTTCGGTGGTGCACCATCTGGGGTCGCATTAAGGAGTGCATTGTACCCTGACCATACTGGGATTTTCTGTCCCGAAATTTCTTTTTGACTTGATGCATTCTCTGTGTGGAAAGCAGTTTCACACTGGTGGGTTTGATTTGAAGATGTACTTGTTCCATTTACATCAACAGGCTCATCCGAAGGTGTACCGATGTCTGAATCAAATGTTTCTATATTGCCATCTACGTCTACGATTTCCTCAACTGAGGCTGCATTTGTTGTGCCAGGAAGCACTGGCAGCAAATCATTTTGATTCAGGTCTTCATAACAACGATTTATACTTCGTGCGATGAGCCATGCTGTGTCGTTTTGCTTGGATTCTTCACGATACTGATCTCGCGAGCCTAGCTTGAACGTTTCATAGGATGGACTGCTGCGTGGCTTCGGGTTTCCAGTTATGCTGCAATCTTCTAATTTGATACAGGTACTCGGAACATTTGAAAGACTTGAAGGGTGGACGTTAAATAGGTCGACTGGCTGGACTAAGGGGTCTCCATCGGATCTCCGCTGATAAACACACATAGCCATTGCATGAAAACTGTCTTTTCCATCTTTAGTGTCCACTTTCTTGTCAACATTGTCCCCTGAAGCTCGAATGAACTGACCTTTGATAATTCCATTTGGAACATATACGCCATATTCATTGATATTTTGAATAACTGCATTAGCAATTTGGCTGCATACTTGAGTAACACGGGAGTAAGAGATACCAACGCACATATTGTTGAGCAGATTTAGGGTTTTTTGGCTTCGAAGATTATGGTACATCCACAGAGACAATCCAACGGCAAACGGGCTTTCGTATGTCTTCCTGAACATTGACAGAGCTGAATCTGACGTAGCATTGTGGGTCACTTGCCTCGTATTCTTGAATTCTTGCATAATGATTTGCGAAATAATAAGGCACGACTTCTGTAAGGACTTCTGACGTGTGTCTGTTTTTGCTACATTTGAGCCCTGTAAGAGCCAGCGGATCAAAAGCATGAGCTCCACTGGAGCTCCATATTGGCAAGGTGTCGCCAAGGTGCCACTGAAAGACCACTGATTTTCTTTTTTTGCATTAATAATTTTTCTTCGGATTATCTTGGCACTTTTAAATAGTGTCTTGATACTCTTTTCGACATCCCTTTCCTCCGTTACGATATCGATTCCGTCTCTGCCAATACTTTTCGAATGAAGAAGTAATGGCTTAGAGCCCTTTTTATCAGTAATGACGATATCAGGGAGGTATCGTCTAATATCTTCCATCAATACTTTTCGTGATATTGAATATTCAGTAATTTTGTGATCTTCCATCATGTCTCGGTAAAGCTTTTCTGCGTCGGTTGATGAAATTAGTTCTCCTTCTCTGATTCTTTCGTTTAAGTCGTCATAAAATTCCATTTCAGCTGCAATCAATCTTGCGTCAGTTTCTCCAGCAGCATTCCTTCTCTTTGGAGCTTGTATGTAAGCTTTCCAATGTTTCGTTTTACAACTCTTATGGTAAACGATATCTCTTGCTAAGAAGTCATCCTCTGCGATAACATCTGCAAGCTGTAATTTCCATACACGGTTGCCACTTTTCTCGACAATCTCTCTAATAGCTTTGGCGCTGTTTGCACTTTGACAAGCATGCGTTCGCTCTTCATTTTTTGCAGAATCTTTCCCTTGGCAAAAGAAGCACTCATTGCGTTTAAAAGTGTCGACTGAAGACCTCCGTTTCAAAGGAGAGGACTTCAAAGCAGTGGTTTCTGATGCTTCTGCATTATCTGAAGACTCTAGCTCAGACTGACCTGGTCGTCCTCTACATTTCTTTACGCTCTCCCCGGCAGCTTGGTGTTTCTTTTCGTCACGTTGTATTGATGTCTTATTAGTTGCTTCACTGTAGCAATCCCGATGCCATAGAGCTTTCAAATCCCTAAGATCATTTGCAGACAGGCCTCTTAGTCGCGCTGCAATAGCCTGAAAGTTAAGATTTCCACATTCTGCCCTTTTGTTAATGCAATGAAGGAATTTTTCATAAGTAGCTGTGTCCCTTGGTTGGGTCAGCTTCTCCTTTTTCAAAGTGGTTTGACACTTAATGCAGATAGTAAAATCTGTTGGCCGGTATTTTTTACACGGTTCATCATGCTCCATCAATGTAATAAAGTAGGATAGAGCTTTTCTTAATTTAATCAAATTGCAGAGAAATTTGAGCTTTAGAGCAATCAGAAAATGCTCACGTATCATGAAAGAGATTTACCTCATTGTTCTTGATCAAGCAAGCCATCTCAAAATGTTGATAGTGTAGAAAGTTTCAAATTTAGGCCCAATGCTAGATTTGCACATGGTCGGCCTCGTTTTGAAACGAAACAAAAATTATTTACTTCAAAAATGCTCACTAACACTTCCAAGGTGGTTTTTGAAAGATAAAAAGGCATTAGCTTGAAATATTGCTCAAAAAAGCAATGCCTTTGTTTCAACGGCCGCCATTTTGAAAAAAAAACAGATTTCCGCCATTATGGAAATTAGAAAAAATGACAACATGTAAAATTTTATTTGTTGGTACCATATCATTATTTCCAGCAAGTCTTGAAGAGTATACCCAAAAAGGCAGATAATGGTAAAAGACCACATTTAGGTGTACGGACTATTAGTTTCATGGGGAACTATAAGAAACCCTCGGTGTAATAAGTTTTAAGCTGTTCTCATGGACAGAACTGTTGTAATAAGTATGTTTACAACGTTTTAGAGCAAACAGAATCGTTATATTTCATGCTAAAGCGTACTTTATAAGAAAATAAGGTTAGCTCTTATTGTGGGGGTAAGTTTTCACTCAGTTTCATTGGGAACTATTAGAAACCCTCGATGTAATAAGTTCTAGGCTGTTCCCATGCAGAACTGTTGTAATACGTATGTTTACAGCGTTTTAGAGCAAACGGAATCGTTTTATTAAATGCCAAAGGCGTACATTATCAGAAACTAAGGTGAAATCTTATTGCAGGGCTACGTTTCCACTAAGTTTTATGGGAAACTATAAGAAACCCTCGGTGTAATAAGTTCTACGCTGTTCCCATCGACAGAAATGTTGTAATACGTATGTTTACAACGTTTTAGAGCAAACGAAATCGTTTTATTCCATGCCAAAGGCGTATTTTATTAGAAATCAAGGTGAAATCTTATTGCAGGGCTAAGTTTTCACTAAGTTTCATGGGGAACTATAACAAACCCTCGGTGTAATAAGTTCTAGGCTCTTCCCATTGACAGAAATGTTGTAATACGTATGTTTACAACGTCTTGGAGAAAACAGAATCGTTTTATTCCATGCAAAAGGCTTACTCTATAAGAAATTAAGGTGAACTCTTATTGCGGGATTGAGTTTTCACTTAGTTTCATGGGGAACTATAAGAAACCCCCGGTGTAATAAGTTTTAAGCTGTTCTCATGGACAGAACTGTTGTAATACGTATGTTTACAACGTTTTAGAGCAAACAGAATCGTTTTATTTCATGCGAAAAGCGTACTTAATAAGAAATTAAGGTTAACTCTTATTGTAGGATAAGTTTTCACTAAGTTTCATTGGGAGTTGTTAGAAACCCTCGGTGTAATAATTTCTAGGCTGTTCCCATGCAGAAATGTTGTAATACGTATATTTACAGCGTTTTAGAGCAAACGGAATCGTTTTATTAAGTGCCAAAGGCGTACATTATCAGAAACTAAGGTGAAATCTTATTGCAGGGCTACGTTTTCACTAAGTTTTATGGGGAACTATAAGAAACCCTCGGTGTAATAAGTTCTACGCTGTTCCCAAGGGCAGAACTGTTGTTATACGTATGTTTACAACGTATTAGAGCAAAGGAATCGTTTTATTCAATGCCAAAAGCGTACTTTATCAGAAATCAAGGTGAAATCTTATTGCAGGGCTAACTTTTCACTAAGTTTCATGGGAAAATATAACAAACCCTCGGTGTAATAAGTTCTAGGCTCTTCCCATTAACAGAAATGTTGTAATACGTATGTTTACAACGTCTTGGAGAAAACAGAATCGTTTTATTCCATGCGTAAGGCTAACTCTATAAGAAATTAAGGTGAACTCTTATTGCGGGATTGAGTTTTCACTTAGTTTCATAGGGAACTATAAGAAACCCTCGGTGTAATAAGTTTTAAGCTGTTCTCATGGACAGAACTGTTGTAATACGTATGTTTACAACGTTTTAGAGCAAACAGAATCGTTTTATTTCATGCGAAAAGCGTACTTTATAAGAAATTAAGGTTAACTCTTATTGTGGGGCTAAGTTCTCACTAAGTTTCATTGGGAGTTATTAGAAACCCTCGGTGTAATAAGTTCTAGGCTGTTCCCATGCATAACTGTTGTAATACGTATGTTTACAACGTTTTAAAGCAAACAGAATCGTTTTATTCCATGCGAAAGGCGCACTTTATAACAATTTAAGGTGAAATCTTATTGCAGGGCTAAGTTTTCACTATGTTTTATGGGGAACTATAAGAAACCCTCGGTGTTATAAGTCTTAGGCTGTTGCCAAGGGCAGAACTGTTGTAATACGTATGTTTACATCGTTTTAGAGCAAACGGAATCGTTTTATTCCATGCCAAAGGAGTACATTATCAGAAACTAACGTGAAATCTTATTGCAGGGCTAAGTTTTCACTAGGTTTCATGAAGAACTATAACAAACCCTCGGTGTAATAAGTTCTAGGCTGTTCCCATGGACAGAACTCTTGTAATAAGTATGTTTACAACGTTTTACAGCAAACAGAATCGTTTTATTCCATACAAAAGGCGTACTTTATAAGAAATTAAGGTGAACTCTTATTGCAGGGCTAAGTTTTAACTAAGTTTCATGGTCAACTATATCAAACCCTCGGTGTAATGAGTTCTAGGCTGTTCCCATTGACCGACCTGTTGTAATTCGTATGTTTACAACGTTTTGGAGCAAGCGGTATCGTTTTATTCAATGCAAAAGGTGTTTTTATAAGAAATTAAGGTGAACTCTTATTGCGGGGCTAAGTTTTCACTAAGTCTCATAGGGAACTATAAGAAACACTCGGTGTTATAAGTTCTAGGCTGTTCCCATGGACAGACCTGTTGTAATACGTATGTTTACAACGTTTTAGAGCAAACGGAATCGTTTTATTCCAAGCGAAAGGCATACTTTATAAGAAATTAAGGTGAAATCTTATTGCAGGGCTAAGTTTTCACTAAGTCTTATGAAGAACTATAAGAAACCCTAGGTGTAATAAGTTCTAAGCTGTTCCCATGGACAGACCTGTTGTAATAAGTATGTTTACAACGTTTTAAAGAAACGGAATCGTTTTATTCCATGCAAAAGGCGTACTTTATAAGAAATTAAGGTGAAATCTTATTGCACGGCTAAGTTTTCACTAAGTCTCATGGGGAACTATAAGAAACCCTCGGTCTTATAAGTTCTAGGCTGTTCCCATGGACAGACCTGTTGTAATACGTATATTTAAAACGATTTACAGGAAACGGAATCGTGTTATTTCATGCAAAAGGCGTACTTTATAAAAAATTAAGGTGAACTCTTATTGCAGGGCTTAGTTTTCACTAAGTTTCATGGGGAACTATAAGAAACCCTCGGTGTAATAAGTTCTAGGTTGTTCCCATGGACAGACCTGTTGTAATACGTATTTTTACAACGTTTTAAAGCAAACGGAATCATATTATTCCATGCGAAAGGCGTTCTTTATAAGAAATTAAGGTAGACTCTTAATGCGGGGCTAAGTTTTCACTCAGTCTCATGGGGAACTATAAGAAACCCTCGTTGTTATAAGTTCTAGGCTGTTCCCATGGACAGACTTGTTGAAATACGTATGTTTAAAACGTTTTACAGGAAAAGGAATCGTGTTTTTCAATGCAAAAGGCGTAGTTTATAAGAAATTAAGGTGAACTCTTATTGCGGGGCTAAGTTTTCACTAAGTCTCATGGGGAACTATAAGAAACCCTTGGTGTTATAACTTCTAGGCTGTTCCTATGGACAGACCTGTTGTAATACGTATGTTTACAACATTTTAAAGAAAACGGAATCGTATTATTCCGTGCGAAAGGCATACTTTATAAGAGATTAAGGTGAAATCTTATTGCAGGGCTAAATTTTCACAAAGTTTAATGGGGAACTATAGCAAACCCTCGGTGTAATAAGTTCTAGGCTCTTCCCATTGACAGAAATGTTGTAATACATATGTTTACAACATTTTGAAGAAAACGGAAACGTTTTATTCCATGCGAAAGGCGTACTCAATAAGAAATTAAGTTGAACTCTTATTGCTGGATTGAGTTTTCACTTAGTTTCATGGGGAACTATAAGAAAACCTCGATAAGTTTTAAGCTGTTCTCATGGACAGAACTGTTGTAATACCTATGTTTACAACGTTTTAGAGCAAACGGAATTGTTTTATTCCATGCCAAAGGCGTACTCTATAAGAAATTAAGGTGAACTCTTATTGCAGGATTGAGTTTTTAATAAGTCTCATGGGGAACTATAAGAAACCCTCGGTGTTATTACTTCTAAGCTAATTCCATGGACAGACCTGTTGTAATACCTATGTTTACAGCGTTTTGGAGAAATCGGAATCGTTTTATTCCATGCGAAAGGCGTACTCTATAAGAAATTAAGGTGAACTCTTATTGCAGGGCTAAGTTTTCACTTAGTTTCATGGGGAACTATAAGAAACCCTCAGTGTAATAAGTTCTAGGCTGTTCCCGTGGACAGAACTGTTGTAATAAGTATGTTAACAACGTTTTAGAGCAAACAGAATCGTTTTATTTCATGCGACAAGCGTACTTTATAAGAAATTAAGGTTAACTCTGATTGTGAGGCTAAGTTTTCACTTAGTTTCATTGGGAACTATTAGAAACCCTGGTGAATTAAGTTCTAGGCTGTTCCCATGCAGAACTGTTGTAATACGTATGTTTACAACGTTTTAGAGCAAATGGAATCGTTTTATTCCATGCGAAAGGCGCACTTTATAAGAAATTAGGGTGAAATCTTATTGCAGGGCTAAGTTTTCGCTATGTTTTATGGGGAACTATAAGAAACCCTCGGTGTTATAAGTCTTAGGCTGTTCCCAAGGGCAGAACTGTTGTAATACGTATGTTTACAGCGTTTTAGAGCAAACGGAATCGTTTTATTCCATGCCAAAGGCGTACATTATCAGAAACTAAGGTGAAATCTTATTGCAGGGCTAAGTTTTCACTAGGTTTCATGGGGAACTATAACAAACCCTCGGTGTAATAAGTTCTAGGCTGTTCCCATGGAAAGAACTGTTGTAATAAGTATGTTTACAACGTTTTACAGCAAACAGAATCCTTTTATTCCATGCAAAAGGCGTACTTTATAAGAAATTAAGGTGAACACTTATTGCACGGCTAAGTTTTCACTAAGTTTTATGGGGAAATATAAGAAACCCTCGGTGTAATAAGTTTTAAGCTGTTCTCATTGACAGAACTGTTCTATTACGTATGCTTACAACGTTTTAGAGCAAACGAAATAGTTTTATTCCATGCCAGAGGCGTACTTTATAAGATATTAAGGTGAAATCTTTTTGCAGGGCTAAGTTTTTACTTAGTTTCATGGTCAACTATAAAAAACCCTCGGTGTAATAAGTTCTAGGTTGTTCCCATGGACAGACCTGTTGTAATACGTATTTTTACAACGTTTTAAAGCAAACGGAATCATATTATTCCATGGGAAAGGCGTTCTTTATAAGAAATTAAGGTAAACTCTTAATGTGGGGCTAAGTTTTCACTAAGTCTCATGGGGAACTATAAGAAACCATCGTTGTTATAAGTTCTAGGCTGTTCCCATGGACAGAACTGTTGTAATTCATATGTTTACAACGTTTTGGAGCAAACGGAAAGGTTTTATTCAATGCAAAAGGCGTTCTTTATAAGAAATTAGGGTAAAATCTTATTGCGAGGCTAAGTTTTCACTAAGTCTTATGGGGAACTATAAGAAACCCTCGGTGTTATAAGTTCTAGGCTCTTCCCATGGACAGACCTGTTGTAATACGTATGTTTAAAACGATTTACAGGAAACCGAATCGTGTTATTCCATGCAAAAGGCGTACTTTATAAGAAATTAAGGTGAACACTTATTGCACGGCTAAGTTTTCACTAAGCTTTATGGGGAACTATAAAAAACCCTCGGTGTAATAAGTTCTAGGTTGTTCCCTTGGACAGACCTGTTCTAATAAGTATTTTTACAACGTTTTAAAACAAACGGAATCATATTATTCCATGCGAAAGGCGTTCTTTATAAGAAATTAAGGTAAACTCTTAATGCGGGGCTAAGTTTTCACTCAGTCTCATGCAGAACTATAAGAAACCCTCGTTGTTATAAGTTCTAGGCTGTTCCCATGGACAGACTTGTTGAAATACGTATGTTTAAAACGTTTTACAGGAAACGGAATCGTGTTTTCCATGCAAAAGGCGTAGTTTATAAGAAATTAAGGTGAACTCTTATTGCGGGGCTAAGTTTTCACTAAGTCTCATGGGGAACTATAAGAAACCCTCGGTGTCATAACTTCTAAGCTGTTCCTATGGACAGACCTGTTGTAATACGTATGTTTACAACGTTTTAAAGAAAACGGAATCGTATTATTCCATGCGAAAGGCGTACTCTATAAGAAATTAAGGTGAACTCTTATTGCGGGGCTAAGTTTTCACGAAGTCTCATGGGGAACTATAAGAAACCCTCGGTGTTATAAGTTCTAGGCTGTTCCCATGGACAGAAGTGTTATAATACGTATGTTTACAACGAATTAGAGCAAAGGAATCGTTTTATTCCATGCCAAAAGCGTACTTTATCAGAAATCAAGGTGAAATCTTATTACAGGGCTAAGTTTTCACTAAGTTTCATGGGGAACTATAACAAACCCTCGGGGTAATAAGTTCTAGGCTCTTACCATTAACATAAATGTTGTAATACGTATGTTTACAACGTCTTGGAGAAAACAGAATCGTTTTATTCCATGCGAAAGGCGTACTTTATAAGAAATTAAGGTGAACTCTTATTGCGGGATTGAGTTTTCACTGAGTTTCATGGGGAACTATAAGAAACCCTCGGTGTAATAAGTTTTAAGCTGTTCTCATGGACAGAACTGTTGTAATACGTATGTTTACAACGTTTTAGAGCAAACAGAATCGTTTTATTTCATGCTAAAGCGTACTTTAAAAGAAATTAAGGTTAACTCTTATTGTGGGGCTAAGTTTTCACTAAGTTTCATTAGGAACTATTAGAAAACCTCGGTGTAATAAGTTCTAGGTTGTGCCCATAGACAGAACTGTTGTAATACCTATGTTTAAAACGTTTTACAGGATACGGAAACGTGTTATTCCATGCAAAAGGCGTACTTTATAAGAAATTAAGGTGAAATCTTATTGCAGGGCTAAGTTTTCACTAAGTTTCATGGTCAACTATAACAAACCCTCAGTGTTATAAGTTCTAAGCTGTTCCCATGGACAGAACTGTTGTAATTCGTATGTTTACAACGCTTTGGAGCAAATGGAATGGTTTTATTCAATGCAAAAGGCGTTCTTTATAAGAAATTAAGGTGAACTCTTATTGCGGGGCTAAGTTTTCACTAAGTCTCATGGGGAACTATAAGAAACCCTTGGTGTTATAAGTTCTAGGCTGTTACCATGGACAGACCTGTTGTAATACGTATGTTTAAAACGTTTTACAGGAAACTGAATCGTGTTATTCCATGCAAAAGGCGTACTTTATAGGAAATTAAGGTGAACACTTATTGCACGGTTAAGTTTTCAATAAGTTTCATGGTCAACTATAACAAACTCTCGGTGTAATAATTTCTAGGCTGTTCCCATGGACAGAACTGTTGTAATACCTATGTTTAAAACGTTTTACAGGAAACAGAAACGTGTTATTCCAAGCAAAAGGCGTACTTTATAAGAAATTAAGGTAAACTCTTATTGCGGGGCTAAGTTTTCACTAAGTGCCATAGGGAAATATAAGAAACCCTCGGTGTTATAAGTTCTAGGCTGTTCCCATGGACAGACCTGTTGTAATACGTATGTTTAAAACGTTTTACAGGAAACGGAGTCGTTTTATTCCATGCGAAAGGGGTACTCTATAAGAAATTAAGGTGAACTCTTATTGCGGGATTGAGTTTTCACTTAGTTTCATGGGGAACTATAAGAAACCCTCAGTGTAATAAGTTCTAGGCTGTTCCCGTGGACAGATTTGTTGTAATAAGTATGTTTACAACGTTTTAGAGCAAACAGAATCGTTTTATTCCATTCGAAAGGCGTACTTTTTAAGAAATTAAGGTGAACAATTATTGCGGGGCTATGTTTTCACTAAGTTTTATGGGGAACTATAAGAAACTCTAGGTGTAATAAGTTCTAGGTTGTTCTTATGGACAGACCTGTTGTAATACCTATGTTTAAAACGTTTTACAGGAAACGGAAACGTGTTATTTCATGCAAAAGGCGTACTTTATAAGAAATTAAGGTGAACTCTTATTGCAGGGCTAAGTTTTCACTAAGTCTTATGGGGAACTATAGGAAACCCTCGTTGTAATAAATTCTAGGTTAATCCCATGGACAGAACTGTTATAATATCTATGTTCACAACGTTTTAGAGGAAACGGGATCGTCTTATTCCATGCGAAAGGCGTACTTTATAAGAAATTAAGGTGAACTCTTATTGCAGGGCTTAGTTTTCAATAAGTTTCATGGGGAACTATAAGAAACCCTCGGTGTAATAAGTTCTAGGCTTTTCCCATGCAGAACTGTTGTAATACGTATGTTTACAGCGTTTTAGAGCAAACTGAATCATTTTATTCCATGCCAAAGGCGTACATTTTCAGAAACTAACGTGAAATCTTATTGCAGGGCTAAGTTTTCACTAGGTTTCATGGGGAACTATAAAAAACCCTCGGTGTAATAAGTTCTAGGCTGTTCCCATGGACAGAACTGTTGTAATAAGTATGTTTAAAACGTTTTACAGCAAACAGAATCGTTTTATTCCATGCAAAAGGCGTACTTTATAAGAAATTAAGGTGAACTCTTATTGCAGGGCTAAGTTTTAACTAAGTTTCATGGTTAACTATATCAAACCCTCGGTGGTATAAGTTCTAGGCTGTTCCCATGGACAGACCTGTTGTAATACGTATGTTTACAACGTTTTTGAGCAAACGGAATCGTTTTATTCAATGCAAAAGGTGTACTTTATAAGAAATTAAGGTGAACTCTTATTGCGGGGCTAAGTTTTCACTAAGTCTCATAGGGAACTATAAGAAACCCTCGGTGTTATAATTTCTAGGCTGTTCCCATGAACAGACCTGTTGTAATACGTATGTTTACAACGTTTTAGAGCAAACGGAATCGTTTTATTCCAAGCGAAAGGCATACTTTATAAGAAATTAAGGTGAAATCTTATTGCAGGGCTAAGTTTTCACTAAGTCTTATGGGGAACTATAAGAAACCCTAGGTGTAATAAGTTCTAGCCTGTTCCCATGGACAGACCTGTTGTAATAAGTATGTTTACAACGTTTAAAAGCAAACGGAATCGTTTTATTCCATGCAAAAGGCGTACTTTATAAGAAATAAAGGTGAAATCTTTTTGCAGGGCTAAGTTTTCACTAAGTCTCATAGGGAGCTATAAGAAACCCTCGGTGTTATAAGTTCTAGGCTGTTCCCATGGACAGACCTGTTGTAATACGTATGTTTACAACGTTTTAGAGCAAACGGAATCGTTTTATTCCATGCGAAAGGCGTACTCTATAAGAAATTAAGGTGAACTCTTATTGCGGGATTGAGTTTCCACTTAGTTTCATGGGGAACTATAAGAAAACCTCGGTGTAATAAGTTTTAAGCCTTTCTCATGGACAGAACTGTTGTAATACGTATGTTTACAACGTTTTAGAGCAAACGGAATCGTTTTTTTCCATGCCAAAGGCGTACTCTATAAGAAATTAAGGTGAACTCTTATTGCGGGATTGAGTTTTCAATAAGTCTCAAGGGGAACTATAAGAAACCCTCGGTGTTATAACTTTTAGGCTGTTCCCATGGACAGACCAGTTGTAATACGTATATTTACAACGTTTTAAAGCAAACTGAATCGTATTATTCCATGCGAAAGGCATAATTTATAAGAAATTAAGGTGAAATCTTATTGCACGGCTAAGTTTTCACTAAGTCTTATGGGGAACTATAAGAAACCTTCGGTGTAATAAGTTTTAAGCTGTTCTCATTGACAGAACTGTTGTAATACGTATGTTTACAACGTTTTAGAGCAAACCGAATCGTTTTATTTCATGCCAAAGGCGTACTCTATAAGAAATTTAGGTGAACTCTTATTGCGGGATTGAGTTTCCACTTAGTTTCATGGGGAACTATAAGAAAACCTCGGTGTAATAAGTTTTAAGCCTTTCTCATGGACAGATCTGTTGTAATACCTATGTTTAAAACGTTTTACAGGAAACGGAATCTTGTTATTCCATAAAAAAGGCGTACTTTATAAGAAATTAAGGTGAACTCTTATTGCAGGGCTAATTTTTCACTAAGTTTCATGGGGAACTATAACAAACCCTCGGTGTATTAAGTTTTAGGCTGTTCCCATGGACAGAACTGTTGTAATTCGTATGTTTACAACGTTTTAGAGCAAACGGAATCCTTTTATTCCATGCAAAAGGCGCATTTGATAAGAAATTAAGGTAAACACTTATTGCACGGCTAAGTTTTCACTAAGTTTTATGGGGAACTATAAGAAGCCTTCGGTGTAATAAGTTTTAAGCTGTTCTCATTGACAGAACTGTTGTAATACGTATGTTTACAACGTTTTAGAGCAAACGGAATCGTTTTATTTCATGCCAAAGGCGCACTTTATAAGAAATTAAGGTGAAATCTTATTGCAGGGCTAAGTTTTCACTATGTTTTATGGGGACTTATAAGAAACCCTCGGTGTTATAAGTCTTAGGCTGTTCCCAAGGGCAGAACTGTTGTAATACGTATGTTTACAGCGTTTTAGAGCAAACGGAATGGTTTATTCCATGCCAAAGGCGTACATTATCAGAAACTAACGTCAAATCTTATTGCAGGGCTAAGTTTTCACTAGGTTTCATGGGGAACTATAACAAACCCTCGGTGTAATAAGTTCTAGGCTGTTCCCATGTACAGACCTGTTGTAATAAATATGTTTACAACGTTTTACAGCAAACAGAATCGTTTTATTCCATGCAAAAGGCGTACTTTATAAGAAATTAAGGTGAACTCTTATTGCAGGGCTAAGTTTTAACTAAGTTTCATGGTCAACTATATCAAACCCTCGGTGGTATAAGTTCTAGGCTGTTCCCATGGACAGACCTGTTGTAATACGTATGTTTACAACGTTTTGGGGCAAACGGAATCGTTTTATTCAATGCAAAAGGTGTTCTTTATAAGAAATTAAGGTGAACTCTTATTGCGGGGCTAATTTTTCACTAAGTCTCATAGGGAACTATAAGACACCCTCGGTGTTATAAGTTCTAGGCTATTCCCATGGACAGACCTGTTGTAATACGTATGTTTACAACGTTTTAGAGCAAACAGAATCGTTTTATTCCAAGCGAAAGGCGTACGTTATAAGAAATTAAGGTGAAATCTTATTGCAGTGCTAAGTTTTAACTAAGTCTTATTGGGAACTATAAGAAACCCTAGGTGTAATAAGTTCTAGGTTGTTCCCATGGACAAAACTGTTGTAATACCTATGTTTACAACATTTTAGAGCAAATGGAATTAATTTTTTCCATGCCAAAGGCGTACTTTATCAGAAATCAAAGTGAAATCTTATTGCAGGGCTAAATTTACACTAAGTTTAATGGGCAACTATAAGAAACCCTCGGTGTAATAAGTTCTAGGCTCTTCCCATTGACAGTAATGTTGTAATACGTATGTTTACAACGTTTTGGAGAAAACGGAATCGTTTTATTCCATGCGAAAGGCGTACTCTATAAGAAATTAAGGTGAACTCTTATTGCAGGATTGAGTTTCCACTTAGTTTCATGGGAAACTATAAGAAAACCTCGGTGTAATAAGTTTTAAGCTGTTCTCATGGACAGAACTGTTGTAATACGTATGTTTACAACGTTTTAGAGCAAACGGAATCGTTTTATTCCATGCCAAAGGCGTACTCTATAAGAAATTAAGGTGAACTCTTATTGCAGGGCTATGTTTTCACTAAGTTTAATGGTCAACTATAACAAACCCTTGGTGTAATAAGTTCTAGGCTGTTCCCATGGACAGAACTGTTGTAATTCGTATGTTTACAACGTTTTGGAGCAAACGGAAAGGTTTTATTCAATGCAAAAGGCGTTCTTTATAAGAAATTAAGGTGAAATCTTATTGCGGGGCTAAGTTTTTACTAAGTCTCATGGGGACTTATAAGAAACCCTCGGTGTTATAAGTTCTAGGCTGTTTCCATGGACAGACCTGTTGTAATACGAATGTTTACAACGTTTTAAAGCAAACAGAATCGTATTATTCCATGCGAAATGCATACTTTATAAGAAATTAAGGTGAAATCTTATTGCAGGGCTAAGGTTTCACTAAGACTAATGGGGAACTATAAGAAACTCTAGGTGTAATAAGTTCTAGGTTGTTCCCATGGACAGAACTGTTGTAATGCCTATGTTTAAAACGTTTTACAGGAAATGGAATCGTGTTATTCCATGCAAAAGGCGTACTTTATAAAACATTAAGGTGAACTCTAATTGCAGGGCTAAGTTTTCACTAAGTTTCATGGGGAACTATAACAAACCCTCGGTGTAATAAGTTTTCGGCCCTTCCCATTAACAGAAATGTTGTAATACCTATGTTTCTAACGTTTTGGAGAAAACGGAATCGTTTTATTCCATGCGAAAGGCGTACTCTATAAGAAATTAAGGCGAACTCTTATTGCGGAATTGAGTTTTCACTTAGTTTCATGGGGAACTATAAGAAACCCTCGGTGTAATAAGTTTTAAGCTGTTCTCATGGACAGAACTGTTGTAATACGTATGTTTACAACGTTTTAGAGCTAACAGAATTGTTTTATTTCATGGGAAAAGCGTACTTTATACGAAATTAAGGTTAACTCTTATTGTGGGGCTAAGTTTTCAGTAAGTTTCATTGGGAGTTATTAGAAACCCTCGGTGTAATAAGTTCTAGGCTGTTCCCAAGCAGAACTGTTGTAATACGTATGTTTACAACGTTTTAGAGCAAACGGAATCGTTTCATTCCATGCGAAAGGCGCACTTTATAAGAAATTAAGGTGAAATCTTATTGCAGGGCTAAGTTTTCACTATGTTTTATGGGGACTTATAAGAAACCCTCGGTGTTATAAGTTCTAGGATGTTCCTCTGGACAGAACTGTTGTAATACCTATGTTTACAACGTTTTAGAGCAAATGGAATTATTTTTTTCAATGCATAAGGCGTACTTTATAAGAAATTAAGGTGAACTCTTATTGCAGGGCTAAGTTTTAACTAAGTTTCATGGTCAACTATATCAAACCCTCGGTGTAATAAGTTCTAGGCTCTTCCAATGGACAGACCTGTTGTAATACGTATGTTACAACGTTTTTGAGAAAACGGAATCGTTTTATTCCATGCGAAAGGCGTACTCTATAAGAAATTAAGGTGAACTCTTATTGCGGGATTGAGTTTCCACTTAGTTTCATGGGGAACTATAAGAAAACCTCGGTGTAATAAGTTTTAAGCTGTTCTCATGGACAGCACTGTTGTAATACGTATGTTTACAACGTTTTAGAGCAAACGGAATCGTTTTATTCCATGCCAAAGGCGTACTCTATAAGAAATTAAGGTGAACTCTTATTGCGGGTTTGAGTTTTCAATAAGTCTCATGGGGAGCTATAAGAAACCCTTGGTGTTATAACTTCTAGGCTGTTCCCATGGACAGACCTGTTGTAATACATATATTTACAACGTATTAAAGCCAACTGAATCGTATTATTCCATGCGAAAGGCATACTTTATAAGAAATTAAGGTGAAATCTTATTGCAGGGCTAAGTTTTCACTAAGTCTTATGGGAGACTATAAGAAACCCTAGGTGTAATAAGTTCTAGGTTGTTTCCATGGACAGATCTGTTGTAATACCTATGTTTAAAACGTTTTACAGGAAACGGAATCGTGTTTTTCCATGCAAAAGGCGTACTTTATAAGAAATTAAGGTGAACTCTTATTGCAGGGCTAAGTTTTCACTAAGTTTCATGGGGAACTATAACAAACCCTCGGTGTATTAAGTTCTAGGCTGTTCCCATGGACAGAACTGTTGTAATTCGTATGTTTACAACGTTTTAGAGCAAACGGAATCCTTTTATTCCATGCAAAAGGCGTACTTGATAAGAAAATAAGGTGAACACTTATTGCACGGCTAAGTTTTCACTAAGTTTTATGGGGAAATATAAGAAACCTTCGGTGTAATAAGTTTTAAGCTGATCCCATTGACTGAACTGTTGTAATACGTATGTTTACAACGTTTTTGAGCAAACAGAAACGTTTTATTCCATGCCAAAGGCGTACTTTATATGAAATTAAGGTGAAATCTCATTGCAGGGCTAAGTTTTCACTAAGTTTCATGGTCAACTATAACAAACCCTCGGTGTAATAAGTTCTAGGCTGTTCCCATGGACAGAACTGTTGTAATTCATATGTCTACAACGTTTTGGAGCAAACGGAAAGGTTTTATTCGATGCAAAAGGCGTTCTTTATAAGAAATTAAGGTGAAATCTTATTGCGGGGCTAAGTATTTACTAAGTCTCATGGGGAACTATAAGAAACCCTTGGTGTTATAACTTCTAGGCTCTTCCCATTGACAGAAATGTTGTAATACATATATTACCAACGTTTTGGAGAAAACGGAATCGTTTTATTCCATGCGAAAGGCATACTTTATAAGAAATTAAGGTGAAATCTTATTGCAGGGCTAAGTTTTCACTAAGTTTTATGGGGAACTATAAGAAACCCTAGGTGTAATAAGTTCTAGGTTGTTCCAATGGACAGATCTGTTGTAATACCTATGTTTAAAACGTTTTACAGGAAACGGAATCGTGTTATTGCATGCAAGAGGCGTACTTTATAAGAAATTGAGGTGAACTCTTATTACGGGGCTAAGTTTTCACTAAGTCTTATGGGGAACTATAAGAAACCCTAGGTGTAATAAGTTCTAGGTTGTTCCAATGGACAGATCTGTTGTAATACCTATGTTTAAAACGTTTTACAGGAAACGGAATCGTGTTATTGCATGCAAAAGGCGTACTTTATAAGAAATTGAGGTGAACTCTTATTACGGGGCTAAGTTTTCACGAAGTCTCATGGGGAACTATAAGAAACCCTTGGTGTTATAAGTTCTAGGCTTTTCCCATGGACAGAACTGTTATAAGAAGTATGTTTACAACGTATTAGAGCAAACGGAATCGTTTTATTCTATGCCAAAAGCGTACTTTATCAGAAATCAAGGTTAATTCTTATTGTGGGGCTAAGTTTTCACTAAGTTTAATGGGGAACTATAACAAACCCTCCGTGTAATAAGTTCTAGGCCCCTTCTCATTAACAGAAATGTTGTAATACGTATGTTTCTAACGTTTTGGAGAAAACGGAATCGTTTAATTCCATGCGAAAGGCGTACTCTATAAGAAATTAAGGTGAACTCTTATTGCGGGATTGAGTTTTCACTTAGTTTCATTGGAAACTATAAGAAACCCTCGGTGTAATAAGTTTTAAGCTGTTCTCATGGACAGAACTGTTGTAATACGTATGTTTACAACGTTTTAGAGCAAACAGAATCATTTCATTTCATGCGAAAAGTGTACTTTGTAAGAATTTAAGGTTAATTCTTATTGTGGGGCTAAATTTTCACTAAGTTTCATTGGGAACTATTAGAAACCCTCGGTGTTATAAGTTCTAGGCTGTTCCCATGCAGAACTGTTGTAATACGTATGTTTACAACGTTTTAAAGCAAACGGAATCGTATTATTCCATGCGAAAGGCATACTTTATAAGAAATTAAGGTGAAATCTTATTGCAGGGCTAAGTTTTAACTAAGTCTTTTGGGAGACTATAAGAAACCCTAGGTGTAATAAGTTCTAGGTTGTTTCCATGGACAGATCTGTTAGATTACCTATCTTTAAAACGTTTTACAGGAAACGGAATCGTGTTATTCCATGCAAAAGGCGTACTTTATAAGAAATTAAGGTGAACTCTTATTGCAGGGCTAAGTTTTAACTAAGTTTCATGGTCAACTATATCAAACCCTCGGTGGTATAAGTTCTAGGCTGTTCCCATGGACAGACCTGTTGTAATACGTATGTTTACAACGTTTTGGAGCGAACGGAATCGTTTTATTCAATGCAAAAGGTGTTCTTTATAAGAAATTAAGGTGAACTCTTATTGCGGGGCTAATTTTTCACTAAGTCTCATAGGGAACTATAAGAAACCCTCGGTGTTATAAGTTCTAGGCTATTCCCATGGACAGACCTGTTGTAATACGTATGTTTAGAACGTTTTAGAGCAAACAGAATCGTTTTATTCCAAGCGAAAGGCATACTTTATAAGAAATTAAGGTTAAATCTTATTGCAGGGCTAAGTTTTCACTAAGTCTTATTGGGAACTATAAAAACCCTAGGTGTAATAAGTTCTAGGCTGTTCCCATGGACAGACCTGTTATAATAAGTATGTTTACAACGTTTTAAAGCAAACGGAATCGTTTTATTCCATGCAAAAGGCGTACTTTATAAGAAATTAAGGTGAAATCTTATTGCAGGGCTAAGTTTTAACTAAGTCTTATTGGGAACTATAAGAAACCCTAGGTGTAATAAGTTCTAGGTTGTTCCCATGGACAGAACTGTTGTAATACCTATGTTTACAACGTTTTAGAGCAAATGGAATTGTTTTTTTCCATGCCAAAGGCGTACTTTATCAGAAATCAAGGTGAAACCTTATTGCAGGGCTTAGTTTACAATAAGTTTAATGGGGAACTATAAGAAACCCTCAGTGTAATAAGTTCTAGGCTCTTCCCATTGACACTAATGT
Organism: Pelagia noctiluca; assembly: GCA_963924455.1. Classification (NCBI taxonomy): domain Eukaryota; kingdom Metazoa; phylum Cnidaria; class Scyphozoa; order Semaeostomeae; family Pelagiidae; genus Pelagia; species Pelagia noctiluca. The sequence goes on along the minus strand of OZ004330.1, from coordinate 7,365,583 downwards.
TGTAATACGTATGTTTACAACGTTTTGGAGAAAACGGAATCGTTTTATTCCATGCGAAAGGCGTACTCTATAAGAAATTAAGGTGGACTCTTATTGCGGGATTTAGTTTCCACTTAGTTTCATGGGGAACTATAAGAAAACCTCGGTGTAATAAGTTTTAAGCTGTTCTCATGGACAGAACTGTTGTAATACATATGTTTACAACGTTTTAGAGCAAACGGAATCGTTTTATTCCATGCCAAAGGCGTACTCTATAAGAAATTAAGATGAACTCTTATTGCGGGTTTGAGTTTTCAATAAGTCTCATTGGGAACTATAAGAAACCCTCGGTGTTATAACTTCTAGGCTGTTCCCATGGACAGACCTGTTGTAATACATATATTTACAACGTATTAAAGCAAACTGAAAAGTATTATTCCATGCGAAAGGCATACTTTATAAGAAATTAACTTGAAATCTTATTGCAGGGCTAAGTTTTCACTAAGTCTTATGGGGAACTATAAGAGACCCTAGGTGTAATAAGTTCTAGGCTGTTCTCATGGACAGACCTGTTGTAATAAGTATGTTTACAACATTTTAAAGCAAACGGAATCGTTTTATTCCATGCAAAAGGCGTACTTTATAAGAAATTAAGGTGAAATCTTATTGCAGGGCTAAGTTTTAACTAAGTCTTATTGGGAACTATAAGAAACCCTCGGTGTTATAAGTTCTAGGCTGTTCCCATGGACAGAAATGTTGTAATTCGTATGTTTACAACGTTTTAGAGCAAACGGAATCCTTTTATTCCATGCAAAAGACGTACTTGATAAGAAAATAAGGTGAAATCTTATTGCAGGGCTAAGTTTTCACTAAGTCTTATGGGGAACTATAAGAAACCCTAGGTGTAATAAGTTCTAGGTTGTTCCCATGGACAGATCTGTTGTAATACCTATGTTTAAAACGTTTCACAGGAAACGGAATCGTGTTATTCCATGCAAAAGGCGTACTTTATAAGAAATTGAGGTGAACTCTTATTACGGGGCTAAGTTTTCACGAAGTCTCATGGGGAACTATAAGAAACCCTTGGTGTTATAACTTCTAGGCTCTTCCTATTGACAGAAATGTTGTAATACATATGTTACCAATGTTTTGGAGAAGACGGAATCGTTTTTTTCCATGCGAAAGGCATACTTTATAAGAAATTAAGGTGAAATCTTATTGCAGGGCTAAGTTTTCACAAAGTGTTATGGGGAACTATAAGAAACCCTAGGTGTAATAAGTTTTAAGCTGTTCTCATGGACAGAACTGTTGTAATACGTATGTTTACAACGTTTTAGAACAAACAGAATCATTTTATTTCATGCGAAAAGCGTACTTTGTAAGAAATTAAGGTTAACTTATATTGTGGGGCTAAGTTTTCACTAAGTTTCATTAGGAACTATTAGAAACCCTCGGTTTTATAAGTTCTGGGCTGTTCCCATGCAGAACTGTTGTAATACGTATGTTTATAACGTTTGGGAGCAAACGGAATCGTTTTCTTCCATGCGAAAGGCGCACTTTATAAGAAATTATGCTGAAATCTTATTGCAGGGCTAAGTTTTCGCTATGTTTTATGGGGAACTATAAGAAACCCTCGGTGTTATAAGTCTTAGGCTGTTCCCAAGGGCAGAACTGTTGTAATACGTATGTTTACAGCGTTTTAGAGCAAACGGAATCGTTTTATTCCATGCCAAAGGCGTACATTATCAGAAACTAAGCTGAAATCTTATTGCAGGGCTAAGTTTTCACTAGGTTTCATGGGGAACTATAACAAAGCCTCGGTGTAATAAGTTCTAGGCTGTTCCCATGGACAGAACTGTTGTAATAAGTATGTTTACAACCTTTTACAGCAAACAGAATTGTTTTATTCCATGCAAAAGGCGTACTTTATAAGAAATTAAGGTGAACTCTTATTGCAGAGCTAAGTTTTAACTTAGTTTCATGGTCAACCATATCAAACCCTCTGTGTAATAAGTTCTAGGCTGTTCCAATGGACAGAGCTGTTGTAATTCGTATGTTTACAACATTTTGGAGCAAACGGAATCGTTTTATTCAATGCAAAAGGTGTTCTTTATAAGAAATTAAGGTGAAATCTTATTGCAGGGCTAAGTTTTCACTAAGTCTTATGGGGAACTATAAGAAACCCTAGGTGTAATAAGTTCTACGCTGTTCCCATGGACAGAAATGTTATAAAACCTATGTTTACAACGTTTTGGAGAAAACGGAATCGTTTTATTCCCTGCGAAAGGCGTACTCTGTAAGAAATTAAGGTGAACTCTTACTGCAGGGCTATGTTTTCACTTAGTTTCATGGGGAACTATAAGAAACCCTCAGTGTAATAAGTTCTAGGCTGTTCCCGTGGACAGAACTGTTGTAATAAGTATGTTTACAACGTTTTAGAGCAAACAGAATCGTTTTATTCCATGCGAAAGGCGTACTTTATAAGAAATTAAGGTGAACTGTTATTGCAGGGTTAAGTTTTCACTAAGTCTTATGGGGAACTATTAGAAACCCTCGGTGTAATAGGTTCTAGGCTGTTCCCATGCAGAACTGTTGTAATACGTATGTTTACAACGTTTTAGAGCAAACGGAATCGTTTTATTCCATGCGAAAGGCGCACTTAATAAGAAATCAAGGTGAAATCTTATTGCAGGGCTAAGTTTTCACTAAGTTTCATTGGGAACTATAACAAACCCTCGGTGTTATAAGTTCTAGGCTCTTCCCATTGACAGAAATGTTGTAATACGTATGTTTACAACGTATTAGAGCAAAAGAATCGTTTTATTCCATGCCAAAAGCGTACTTTATCAGAAATCAAGGTGAAATCTTATTGCAGGGCTAACTTTTCACTAAGTTTCATGGGGAACTATAACAAACCCTCGGTGTAATAAGTTCTAGGCTCTTCCCATTAACCCTATCAAGCCTAGGGTATTTGAAGCTGTAGGAAGCCTAGGGGGGGCTGATTCGGCCCCCCCTCTTTTATTTCTTTCTTACACACCCGGTAGACTTGAAACTTTGCATGACTATAGTCCATAGCAAGATGCAAAAAACTGACCAATTTTTTTTTAGAAAAGTCACGTGATATCTTGATGACGTCATCATATTTCCTTTTGTTTTGAAATTTTGAATATTTGATTGTTTGAATTCCTGGAAGGGATCTGAAACACAATTTTTTCTTTAATATGAATGCAGACAGGCTTTATAAGTACTTGTAGATCATTTATGCGAATATTACACAAAATTTTGATGGAATTAGGTATCTTTCTTTGCGTCATGTCTAAGCGTGCTCTTATCCCCAGAAAAATGAATCGCTCTAATTTCATATATTTGCGTTGTTTTATCTGTAAAGGCAGTTTTGTTGAGTAAAATACATGTGCAGGGTCAGAAAATGTAATTATGAATATATTTTCTATAGCATAAGGGTCAAGTAAAAATGCTGACATCAGCATAAAATGTGGGAGAAAAAATTGCGCATGCGCAGTGAAATTGCATTAAATGTTGTTCATCAGAAAGAGCATAAAAAATAGCCTGTAGAAATAGTCCAATATGCATTTTCCATGTCTTGTGTAACTTTTATAAGGACGCGTTTGAGTTTTGATGCTTACTGTTTTTCAAAATGACCTGTGTTGACCCCCTGGAACGAATTCAATTTTTTCAAAATATCACTTTTTAATTATTAAGAAGAAAAAAACTAAAAGTCAGAAAGTTTGAGAGTCGCAGATGCCATTGATAAAAATACACAGCAAGAAAACTGCTAGGGGGGGCTGATTCAGCCCCCCCCCTAGGCTTGATAGGGTTAACAGAAATGTTGTAATACGTATGTTTACAACGTCTTGGAGAAAACAGAATCGTTTTATTCCATGCGAAAGGCGTACTCTATAAGAAATTAAGGTGAACTCTTATTGCGGGAATAAGTTTTCTCTTAGTTTCTTTGGGAACTATAAGAAACCCTCGGTGTAATAAGTTCTAGGCTGTTCCCATGGACAGACCTGTTGTAATAAGTATGTTTACAACGTTTTAGAGCAAACAGAATCGTTTTATTTCATGCTAAAGCGTACTTTATAAGAAATCTAGGTTTACTCTTATTGTGGGGCTAAGTTTTCACTAAGTTTCATTGGGAACTATTAGAAACCCTCGGTGTTATAACTTCTAGGCTGTTACCATGGAAAGACCTGTTCTAATACGTATGTTTAAAACAATTTACAGGAAACGGAATCGTGTTATTCCATGCAAAAGGCGTACTTTATAAGAAATTGAGGTGAACACTTATTGCACAGCTAAGTTTTCACTAAAATTTATAGGGAACTATAAGAAACCCTCGGTGTTATAAGTTCTAGGCTATTCCCATGGACAGACCTGTTGTAATACGTATGTTTAGAACGTTTTAGAGCAAACAGAATCGTTTTATTCCAAGCGAAAGGCATACTTTATAAGAAATTAAGGTGAAATCTTATTGCAGGGCAAAGTTTTCACTAAGTCTTATTGGGAACTATAAAAAACCCTAGGTGTAATAAGTTCTAGGCTGTTGCCATGGACAGACCTGTTGTAATAAGTATGTTTACAACGTTTTAAAGCAAACGGAATCGTTTTATTCCATGCAAAAGGCGTACTTTATAAGAAATTAAGGTGAAATCTTATTGCAGGGCTAAGTTTTAACTAAGTCTTATTGGGAACTATAAGAAACCCTAGGTGTAATAAGTTCTAGGTTGTTCCCATGGACAGAACTGTTGTAATACCTATGTTTACAACGTTTTAGAGCAAATGGAATTGTTTTTTTCCATGCCAAAGGCGTACTTTATCAGAAATCAAGGTGAAACCTTATTGCAGGGCTTAGTTTACAATAAGTTTAATGGGGAACTATAAGAAACCCTCAGTGTAATAAGTTCTAGGCTCTTCCCATTGACACTAATGTTGTAATACGTATGTTTACAACGTTTTGGAGAAAACGGAATCGTTTTATTCCATGCGAAAGGCGTACTCTATAAGAAATTAAGGTGAACTCTTATTGCGGGATTTAGTTTCCACTTAGTTTCATGGGGAACTATAAGAAAACCTCGGTGTAATAAGTTTTAAGCTGTTCTCATGGACAGAACTGTTGTAATACATATGTTTACAACGTTTTAGAGCAAACGGAATCGTTTTATTCCATGCCAAAGGCGTACTCTATAAGAAATTAAGATGAACTCTTATTGCGGGTTTGAGTTTTCAATAAGTCTCATGGGGAACTATAAGAAATCCTCGGTGTTATAACTTCTAGGCTGTTCCCATGGACAGACCTGTTGTAATACATATATTTACAACGTATTAAAGCAAACTGAAAAGTATTATTCCATGCGAAAGGCATACTTTATAAGAAATTAAGTTGAAATCTTATTGCAGGGCTAAGTTTTCACTAAGTCTTATGGGGAACTATAAGAGACCCTAGGTGTAATAAGTTCTAGGCTGTTCTCATGGACAGACCTGTTGTAATAAGTATGTTTACAACATTTTAAAGCAAACGGAATCGTTTTATTCCATGCAAAAGGCGTACTTTATAAGAAATTAAGGTGAAATCTTATTGCAGGGCTAAGTTTTAACTAAGTCTTATTGGGAACTATAAGAAACCCTCGGTGTTATAAGTTCTAGGCTGTTCCCATGGACAGAACTGTTGTAATTCGTATGTTTACAACGTTTTAGAGCAAACAGAATCCTTTTATTCCATGCAAAAGGCGTACTTGATAAGAAAATAAGGTGAAATCTTATTGCAGGGCTAAGTTTTCACTAAGTCTTATGGGGAACTATAAGAAACCCTAGGTGTAATAAGTTCTAGGTTGTTCCCATGGACAGATCTGTTGTAATACCTATGTTTAAAACGTTTCACAGGAAACGGAATCGTGTTATTCCATGCAAAAGGCGTACTTTATAAGAAATTGAGGTGAACTCTTATTACGGGGCTAAGTTTTCACGAAGTCTCATGGGGAACTATAAGAAACCCTTGGTGTTATAACTTCTAGGCTCTTCCTATTGACAGAAATGTTGTAATACATATGTTACCAATGTTTTGGAGAAGACGGAATCGTTTTTTTCCATGCGAAAGGCATACTTTATAAGAAATTAAGGTGAAATCTTATTGCAGGGCTAAGTTTCTATAAGTCTTATGGGGAACTATAAGAAACCCTAGGTGTAATAAGTTTTAAGCTGTTCTCATGGACAGAACTGTTGTAATACGTATGTTTACAACGTTTTAGAACAAACAGAATCATTTTATTTCATGCGAAAAGCGTACTTTGTAAGAAATTAAGGTTAACTCTTATTGTGGGGCTAAGTTTTCACTAAGTTTCATTAGGAACTATTAGAAACCCTCGGTTTTATAAGTTCTAGGCTGTTCCCATGCAGAACTGTTGTAATACGTATGTTTACAACGTTTGGGAGCAAACGGAATCGTTTTCTTCCATGCGAAAGGCGCACTTTATAAGAAATTATGCTGAAATCTTATTGCAGGGCTAAGTTTTCGCTATGTTTTATGGGGAACTATAAGAAACCCTCGGTGTTATAAGTCTTAGGCTGTTCCCAAGGGCAGAACTGTTGTAATACGTATGTTTACAGCGTTTTAGAGCAAACGGAATCGTTTTATTCCATGCCAAAGGCGTACATTATCAGAAACTAAGCTGAAATCTTATTGCAGGGCTAAGTTTTCACTAGGTTTCATGGGGAACTATAACAAACCCTCGGTGTAATAAGTTCTAGGCTGTTCCCATGGACAGAACTGTTGTAATAAGTATGTTTACAACCTTTTACAGCAAACAGAATTGTTTTTTCCATGCAAAAGGCGTACTTTATAAGAAATTAAGGTGAACTCTTATTGCAGAGCTAAGTTTTAACTTAGTTTCATGGTCAACCATATCAAACCCTCTGTGTAATAAGTTCTAGGCTGTTCCAATGGACAGAGCTGTTGTAATTCGTATGTTTACAACATTTTGGAGCAAACGGAATCGTTTTATTCAATGCAAAAGGTGTTCTTTATAAGAAATTAAGGTGAAATCTTATTGCAGGGCTAAGTTTTCACTAAATCTTATGGGGAACTATAAGAAACCCTAGGTGTAATAAGTTCTAGGCTGTTCCCATGGACAGACCTGTTGTAATACGTATGTTTACAACGTTTTAAAGCAAACGGAATCGTATTATTCCATGCGAAAGGCATACTTTATAAGAAATTAAGGTGAACTCTTATTGCAGGGCTAATTTTTCACTAAGTTTCATGGGAAACTATAACAAACCCTCGGTGTATTAAGTTCTAGCCTGTTCCCATGGACAGAACTGTTGTAATTCGTATTTTTACAACGTTTTAGAGCAAACAGAATCCTTTTATTCCATGCAAAAGGCGTACTTTATAAGAAATTAAGGTGAAAACTTATTGCACGGCTAAATTTTTACTAAGTTTTATGGGGAACTATAAGAAACCCTCGGTGTAATAAGTTTTAAGCTGTTCTCGTTGACAGAACTGTTGTAATACGTATGCTTACAACGTTTTGGAGCAAACGGAATCGTTTTATTCCATGCCAAAGGCGTACTTTATATGAAATTAGGTGAAATCTTATTGCAGGGCTAAGTTTTCACTAAGTTTCATGGTCAACTATAACAAACCCTCGGTGTAATAAGTTCTAGGCTGTTCCCATGGACAGAACTGTTTTAATTCGTATCTTTACAACGTTTTTGAGCAAACGGAAAGGTTTTATTCAATGCAAAAGGCGTTCTTTATAAGAAATTAAGGTGAAATCTTATTGCGGGACTAAGTTCTCACTAAGTCTCACGGGGAACTATAAGAAACCCTCGGTGTTATAAGTTCTAAGCTGTTACCATGGACAGACCTGTTGTAATACGTATGTTTAAAACAATTTACAGGAAACGGAATCGTGTTGTTCCATGCAAAAGGCGTACTTTATAAGAAATTAAGGTGAACACTTATTGCACAGCTAAGTTTTCACTAAGTTTTATGGGGAACTATAAAAAACCCTCGGTGTAATAAGTTCTAGGTTGTTCCCATGGACAGACCTGTTGTAATACATATGTTTACAACGTTTTAAAGCAAACGGAATCGTATTATTCCATGCGAAAGGCATACTTTATAAGAAATTAAGGTGAAATCTTAATGCAGGGCTAAGTTTTCACTAAGTCTTATGGGGAACTATAAGAAACCCTAGGTGTAATAAGTTCTAGGTTGTTCCCATTGACAGAACGGTTGTAATACCTATGTTTAAAACGTTTTACAGGAAACGGAAACGTGTTATTCCATGCAAAAGGCGTACTTTATAAGAAATTAGGGTGAAATCTTATTGCAGGGCTAAGTTTTCACTAAGTTTCATGGTCAACTATAACAAACCCTCGATGTAATAAGTTCTAGGCTATTCCATGTATTCATCATCCAACTAGAGTCTCTAAAAATAGAGCCTCAGTCATTGATAACATATATACTAATGCTACCAATGCTAATATAACAAGTGGAAATATTTTAATGCAAATTACTGACCATTTCCCTCAATTTTTGATTTTGAAAAATGCATGTGCTAGTCATAGTAAGTCTGAATCATTCAAATATGATTACTCTAAATTTGTAGAACAAAAGTATCTTGATGACTTCAACCAAATTGACTTTAGCTATTTGGAAGACAACAACATAAATGTTAACAATAAATTTGACAAGTTCTTAAAGGATATTAGTAACCTAACAAATTTACATGCCCCAATTAAAAAGAGAAGTATCAAGGAAATAAAACTCAAAGATAAACCGTGGATAAACAAAAGAATATTGAAGATGATGAGAATCCGCAACAAATTTTTGCTAAAATCGAAAAAACAGAGGACTCCAGATAATGTCATGTTGTATAAGAAGTTTAGAAATCGAGTGTCAAATGAATTAAAAGAAAGTAAAGCAAAATATTTTCATAACTATTTTACTACAAATTGTCAGAATATGAAAAAATTGTGGTCAGGTATCAAGTCAGTTATTTCTCATAAATCTTCCACATCTTTTTCAATTAACAAGATCAAGGGTATAGATGGGAATGTAACATCTGATCCTTCTAAAATGTCAAATATTTTTAATGATTTTTATGTAAATGTTGCTAAGAACATAACAAAGACAATCCCAAAAACTCCTAAATCCCCTCTCGACTATTTATCAAACAGAACTTGCAATTCACTTTTTCTTACTCCAGTTACTATGACAGAAGTTAAGGATTTAATTAGCAGTTTAGACCCCTCAAAATCTGTTGGTCCCAACAGCATACCTATTAAGCTACTTAAAGTTATTGGAAGCTGTATTTCCCCACTTTTAGCTCTCCTTGTGAATCAGTCTTTCCAGTCTGGTAATTTCCCTAACAAGCTTAAAATTGCCAAGGTAATTTCACTTTTTAAAAAAGGAAACCCTGAGATTCCATCAAATTATAGACCGATTTCTCTATTACCTATTTTCAGCAAAATTTTTGAGAAACTAATGTACAAACGACTTTATAGTTTCCTGGAAACACACAAAGTTATCTTTTCTTTACAATTTGGATTTCAAGAAAACCATTCAATTGACCATGCTCTAGTGAGTTTGACAGAAGCCATAAGAAATACTCTTGATAATAAAAGATTTGGCTGTAGTATTTTTATAGATTTACAAAAGGCTTTTGATACAGTTAATCATGGTATTCTGCTTTCGAAATTGGAGCATTATGGCGTTCGTGGTTGTGCTCTTGAGTGGTTCAGATCTTATTTATCTGATAGAAAGCAATATGTTTCCGTTAATGGAAGTAACTCCAACTTGGAATTAGTTTCTTGTGGGGTACCGCAAGGTTCTGTACTTGGTCCATTACTTTTTCTTATTTACGTAAATGATTTACCAAATGCATCTAAGAAACTTAGTTTTTATCTATTTGCAGATGATACAAACATCTACTATGAATCTGAAGATTTTTCTAAGTTAATTAAAAGTGTTAACAAAGGATTGCGATCATTAAAAAAATGGCTGGATGCTAATAAATTATCTTTGAATATTGATAAGACAAATTATATCATCTTTCATTCTTCAACTGTCAAGGTTCCTTCAGACTTTTCCATCAAAATAGGGAAGAAACATATTAGAAGAGTAAGGTTTGTTAAGTTCTTAGGTCTCCTGCTTGATGAGCATCTAAGTTGGAAATATCATCTTAGTGAACTCTCTAAAAAATTAGCCAGAACATGTGGAATGTTTTTCAAAATAAGGAATTTTCTCCCTCTCGATGTGTTGGTCTGTTTGTACAATGCTCTATTTCTGTCCTTTTTACAGTTTGGTATTATTGTTTGGGGTCAAACATTTGCATCATACATGGATCCAATTTTTAAATTGCAGAAGAAAGCTGTCAGAGCTATTTCATTTCAGCCTCGTATGTCTCCCTCTGCCCCAATATTCACTGATTTAAAACTCCTTAGACTTTCTGAAATTTTCGAGCTCCGGCTCTTAACTTTTGTTTTTGACTCTATTAATAGAATTTCACCTAGCTGCTTTCATAACTTTTTCTTATTCAATTCATCTGTTCATCAGTATTCCACAAGACAGGCTAGTCAGGGTAATTTATTTATGTCCCGAAAAAACAGTGTTCTTTATGGTTTAAAGTCGATCAAATACCTTGGTGCTAAACTTTGGAATACCTTACCTATTGAAATACGTAATGCTACAACAAGAATATCTTTCAAAACCAAACTTAAGTCTTATCTCTTAAAAAGGTCCATAGATGACTCTTGATAATTTTGATAATGCCATAACTTCAATTGATCTCTATACATTAATGAAAATGAAAATTCATAACCATCTCACTCCACCAACTCTGAATTCAATTGCTTATGTCAAATGAGAATTGAAATTTATTCGAAATCTATTCAAGATATCAATCGATAACAATTTAGGATAGGGGGGGCTCTCTCCTCGATTAGTCTACCTATTGAGAGAGCTCCTCCTTTAAAGTAATTCCCTGCATGCAATCTATATAGCTATATTTGTATATTGAATTATGTATTTCTATTTTTTTGTATCTTTACTTTAATTTTCATGCTGTAATATTGCCACATATTGCTGTAAGTTAATTTCTGTTTGTATCTTTAAAGCTTATACTTTGTATGTAGTGGAATTTAAATGATATGAAACTGAAACTGAACTGAGTGGACAGAACTGTTGTAATTCGTATGTTTACAACGTTTTGGAGCAAACGGGATGGTTTTATTCAATGCAAAAGGCGTTCTTTATAAGAAATTAAGGTAAACTCTTATTGCGGGGCAAAGATTTCACTAATTCTCATGGGGAACTAAAAGAAACCCTCGGTGTTATAAGTTCTAGGCTGTTCCCATGGACAGACCTGATATAATACGTATGTTCCAAACGTTTTACAGGAAACGGAATTGTGTTATTCCATGCAAAAGGCGTACTTTATAAGAAATCAAGGTGAACACTTATTGCACGGCTAAGTTTTCACTAAGTTTCATGGACAACTATAACAAACTCTCGGTGTAGTAAGTTCTAGGCTGTTCCCATGGACAGAACTGTTGTAATTTGTATGTTTACAACGTTTTGGAGCAAACGGAATCGTTTTATTCAATGCAAAAGGCGTTTTTTATAAGAAATTAAGGTGAACTCTTATTGCGGGGCTAAGTTTTCACCAAGTCTCATAGGGAACTATAAGAAACCCTCGGTGTTATAACTTCTAAGCTGTTCCCATGGAAAGACCTGTTGTAATACGTATGTTTACAACGTTTTAAAGCAAACGGAATCGTATTATTCCATGCAAAAGGCATACTTTAAAAGAAATTAAGAAGAAATCTTATTGCAGGGCTAAGTTTTCACTAAGTCTTATGGGGAACTATAAGAAATTCTAGGTGTAATAAGTTCTAGGTTGTTCCCATGGACAGACCTGTTGTAATACATATATTTACAACGTATTAAAGCAAACTGAAAAGTATTATTCCATGCCAAAGGCATACTTTATAAGAAATTAAGTTGAAATCTTATTGCAGGGCTAAGTTTTCACTAAGTCTTATGGGGAACTATAAGAGACCCTAGGTGTAATAAGTTCTAGGCTGTTCTCATGGACAGACCTGTTGTAATAAGTATGTTTACAACATTTTAAAGCAAACGGAATCGTTTTATTCCATGCAAAAGGCGTACTTTATATGAAATTAAGGTGAAATCTTATTGCAGGGCTAAGTTTTAACTAAGTCTTATTGGGAACTATTAGAAACCCTCGGTTTTATAAGTTCTAGGCTGTTCCCATGCAGAACTGTTGTAATACGTATGTTTACAACGTTTGGGAGCAAACGGAATCGTTTTCTTCCATGCGAAAGGCGCACTTTATAAGAAATTATGCTGAAATCTTATTGCAGGGCTAAGTTTTCGCTATGTTTTATGGGGAACTATAAGAAACCCTCGGTGTTATAAGTCTTAGGCTGTTCCCAAGGGCAGAACTGTTGTAATACGTATGTTTACAGCGTTTTAGAGCAAACGGAATCGTTTTATTCCATGCCAAAGGCGTACATTATCAGAAACTAAGCTGAAATCTTATTGCAGGGCTAAGTTTTCACTAGGTTTCATGGGGAACTATAACAAACCCTCGGTGTAATAAGTTCTAGGCTGTTCCCATGGACAGAACTGTTGTAATAAGTATGTTTACAACCTTTTACAGCAAACAGAATTGTTTTATTCCATGCAAAAGGCGTACTTTATAAGAAATTAAGGTGAACTCTTATTGCAGAGCTAAGTTTTAACTTAGTTTCATGGTCAACCATATCAAACCCTCTGTGTAATAAGTTCTAGGCTGTTCCAATGGACAGAGCTGTTGTAATTCGTATGTTTACAACATTTTGGAGCAAACGGAATCGTTTTATTCAATGCAAAAGGTGTTCTTTATAAGAAATTAAGGTGAAATCTTATTGCAGGGCTAAGTTTTCACTAAGTCTTATGGGGAACTATAAGAAACCCTAGGTGTAATAAGTTCTAGGCTGTTCCCATTGACAGACCTGTTGTAATACGTATGTTTACAACGTTTTAAAGCAAACGGAATCGTATTATTCCATGCGAAAGGCATACTTTATAGGAAATTAAGGTGAACTCTTATTGCAGAGCTAATTTTTCACTAAGTTTCATGGGAAACTATAACAAACCCTCGGTGTATTAAGTTCTAGCCTGTTCCCATGGACAGAACTGTTGTAATTCGTATTTTTACAACGTTTTAGAGCAAACAGAATCCTTTTATTCCATGCAAAAGGCGTACTTTATAAGAAATTAAGGTGAAAACTTATTGCACGGCTAAGTTTTTACTAAGTTTTATGGGGAACTATAAGAAACCCTCGGTGTAATAAGTTTTAAGCTGTTCTCGTTGACAGAACTGTTGTAATACGTATGCTTACAACGTTTTAGAGCAAACGGAGTCGTTTTATTCCATGCCAAAGCCGTACTTTATATGAAATTAGGTGAAATCTTATTGCAGGGCTAAGTTTTCACTAAGTTTCATGGTCAACTATAACAAACCCTCGGTGTAATAAGTTCTAGGCTGTTCCCATGGACAGAACTGTTGTAATTCGTATCTTTACAACGTTTTTGAGCAAACGGAAAGGTTTTATTCAATGCAAAAGGCGTTCTTTATAAGAAATTAAGGTGAAATCTTATTGCGGGAGTAAGTTTTCACTTAGTTTCATGGGGAACTATAAGAAACCCTCAGTGTAATAAGTTCTAGGCTGTTCCCGTGGACAGAACTGTTGTAATACGTATGTTTAAAACAATTTACAGGAAACGGAATCGTATTATTCCATGCGAAAGGCATACTTTATAAGAAATTAAGGTGAAATCTTATTGCAGGGCTAAGTTTTCACTAAGTCTTATGGGGAACTATAAGAAACCCTAGGTGTAATAAGTTCTAGGTTGTTCCCATGGACAGAACGGTTGTAATACCTATGTTTAAAACGTTTTACAGGAAACGGAAACGTGTTATTCCATGCAAAAGGCGTACTTTATAAGAAATTAGGGTGAAATCTTATTGCAGGGCTAAGTTTTCACTAAGTTTCATGGTCAACTATAACAAACCCTCGATGTAATAAGTTCTAGGCTATTTCAGTGGACAGAACTGTTGTAATTCGTATGTTTACAACGTTTTGGAGCAAACGGGATGGTTTTATTCAATGCAAAAGGCGTTCTTTATAAAAATTAAGGTAAACTCTTATTGCGGGGCTAAGATTTCACTAATTCTCATGGGGAACTATAAGAAACCCTCGGTGTTATAAGTTCTAGGCTGTTCCCATGGACAGACCTGATATAATACGTATGTTTCAAACGTTTTACAGGAAACGGAACTGTGTTATTCCATGCAAAAGGCGTACTTTATAAGAAATCAAGGTGAACACTTATTGCACGGCTAAGTTTTCACTAAGTTTCATGGACAACTATAACAAACTCTCGGTGTAGTAAGTTCTAGGCTGTTCCCATGGACAGAACTGTTGTAATTTGTATGTTTACAACGTTTTGGAGCAAACGGAATCGTTTTATTCAATGCAAAAGGCGTTTTTTATAAGAAATTAAGGTGAACTCTTATTGCGGGGCTAAGTTTTCACCAAGTCTCATAGGGAACTATAAGAAACCCTCGGTGTTATAACTTCTAAGCTGTTCCCATGGACAGACCTGTTGTAATACGTATGTTTACAACGTTTTAAAGCAAACGGAATCGTATTATTCCATGCAAAAGGCATACTTTAAAAGAAATTAAGAAGAAATCTTATTGCAGGGCTAAGTTTTCACTAAGTCTTATGGGGAACTATAAGAAATTCTAGGTGTAATAAGTTCTAGGTTGTTTCCATGGACAGAACTGTTGTAATACCTATGTTTAAAACGTTTTACAGGAAACGGAATCGTGTTATTCCATGCAAAAGGCGTACTTTATAAGAAATTAAGGTAAACTCTTATTGCGGGATTGAGTTTTCAATAAGTCTCATGGGGAACTATAAGGAACCCTCGGTGATATAACTTCTAGGCTGTTCCAATGGACAGAACTGTTGTAATACCAATGCTTAAAACGTTTTACAGGAAACGGAAACGTGTTATTCCATGCAAAAGGCGTACTTTATAAGAAATTAAGGTGAACTCTTATTGCGGGGCTAAGTTTTCAGTAAGTCCCATAGGAAAATATTAGAAACCCTCGGTGTTATAAGTTCTAGGCTGTTCCCATGGACAGACCTGTTGTAATACGTATATTTACAACGTTTTAAAGCTAACGGAATCGTATTATTCCATGCGAAAGGCATATTTTATAAGAAATTAAGGTGAAATCTTATTGCAGGGCTAAGTTTTCACTAAGTCTTATGGGGAACTATAAGAAACTCTAGGTGTAATAAGTTCTAGGTTGTTCCCATGGACAGAACTGTTGTAATGCCTATGTTTAAAACGTTTTACAGGAAACGGAAACGTAACATTTCATGCAAAAGCGTACTTTATAAGAAATTAAGGTGAACTCTAATTGCAGGGTTAAGTTTTCACTAAGTCTTATGGGGAACTATAAGAAACCCTAGGTGTAATAAGTTCTACGCTGTTCCCATGGACAGAAATGTTATAAAACCTATGTTTACAACGTTTTGGAGAAAACGGAATCGTTTTATTCCCTGCGAAAGGCGTACTCTATAAGAAATTAAGGTGAACTCTTACTGCAGGGCTATGTTTTCACTTAGTTTCATGGGGAACTATAAGAAACCCTCAGTGTAATAAGTTCTAGGCTGTTCCCGTGGACAGAACTGTTGTAATAAGTATGTTTACAACGTTTTAGAGCAAACAGAATCGTTTTATTCCATGCGAAAGGCATACTTTATAAGAAATTAAGGTGAAATCTTATTGCAGGGCTAAGTTTTCACTAAGTTTCATGGTCAACTATAACAAACCCTCGATGTAATAAGTTCTAGGCTATTTCAGTGGACAGAACTGTTGTAATTCGTATGTTTACAACGTTTTGGAGCAAACGGGATGGTTTTTTTCAATGCAAAAGGCGTTCTTTATAAGAAATTAAGGTAAACTCTTATTGCGGGGCTAAGATTTCACTAATTCTCATGGGGAACTAAAAGAAACCCTCGGTGTTATAAGTTCTAGGCTGTTCCCATGGACAGACCTGATATAATACGTATGTTCCAAACGTTTTACAGGAAACGGAATTGTGTTATTCCATGCAAAAGGCGTACTTTATAAGAAATCAAGGTGAACACTTATTGCACGGCTAAGTTTTCACTAAGTTTCATGGACAACTATAACAAACTCTCGGTGTAGTAAGTTCTAGGCTGTTCCCATGGACAGAACTGTTGTAATTTGTATGTTTACAACGTTTTGGAGCAAACGGAATCGTTTTATTCAATGCAAAAGGCGTTTTTTATAAGAAATTAAGGTGAACTCTTATTGCGGGGCTAAGTTTTCACCAAGTCTCATAGGGAACTATAAGAAACCCTCGGTGTTATAACTTCTAAGCTGTTCCCATGGACAGACCTGTTGTAATACGTATGTTTACAACGTTTTAAAGCAAACGGAATCGTATTATTCCATGCAAAAGGCATACTTTAAAAGAAATTAAGAAGAAATCTTATTGCAGGGCTAAGTTTTCACTAAGTCTTATGGGGAACTATAAGAAATTCTAGGTGTAATAAGTTCTAGGTTGTTCCCATGGACAGACCTGTTGTAATACATATATTTACAACGTATTAAAGCAAACTGAAAAGTATTATTCCATGCGAAAGGCATACTTTATAAGAAATTAAGTTGAAATCTTATTGCAGGGCTAAGTTTTCACTAAGTCTTATGGGGAACTATAAGAGACCCTAGGTGTAATAAGTTCTAGGCTGTTCTCATGGACAGACCTGTTGTAATAAGTATGTTTACAACATTTTAAAGCAAACGGAATCGTTTTATTCCATGCAAAAGGCGTACTTTATATGAAATTAAGGTGAAATCTTATTGCAGGGCTAAGTTTTAACTAAGTCTTATTGGGAACTATTAGAAACCCTAGGTTTTATAAGTTCTAGGCTGTTCCCATGCAGAACTGTTGTAATACGTATGTTTACAACGTTTGGGAGCAAACGGAATCGTTTTCTTCCATGCGAAAGGCGCACTTTATAAGAAATTATGCTGAAATCTTATTGCAGGGCTAAGTTTTCGCTATGTTTTTTGGGGAACTATAAGAAACCCTCGGTGTTATAAGTCTTAGGCTGTTCCCAAGGGCAGAACTGTTGTAATACGTATGTTTACAGCGTTTTAGAGCAAACGGAATCGTTTTATTCCATGCCAAAGGCGTACATTATCAGAAACTAAGCTGAAATCTTATTGCAGGGCTAAGTTTTCACTAGGTTTCATGGGGAACTATAACAAACCCTCGGTGTAATAAGTTCTAGGCTGTTCCCATGGACAGAACTGTTGTAATAAGTATGTTTACAACCTTTTACAGCAAACAGAATTGTTTTATTCCATGCAAAAGGCGTACTTTATAAGAAATTAAGGTGAACTCTTATTGCAGAGCTAAGTTTTAACTTAGTTTCATGGTCAACCATATCAAACCCTCTGTGTAATAAGTTCTAGGCTGTTCCAATGGACAGAGCTGTTGTAATTCGTATGTTTACAACATTTTGGAGCAAACGGAATCGTTTTATTCAATGCAAAAGGTGTTCTTTATAAGAAATTAAGGTGAAATCTTATTGCAGGGCTAAGTTTTCACTAAGTCTTATGGGGAACTATAAGAAACCCTAGGTGTAATAAGTTCTAGGCTGTTCCCATTGACAGACCTGTTGTAATACGTATGTTTACAACGTTTTAAAGCAAACGGAATCGTATTATTCCATGCGAAAGGCATACTTTATAGGAAATTAAGGTGAACTCTTATTGCAGAGCTAATTTTTCACTAAGTTTCATGGGAAACTATAACAAACCCTCGGTGTATTAAGTTCTAGCCTGTTCCCATGGACAGAACTGTTGTAATTCGTATTTTTACAACGTTTTAGAGCAAACAGAATCCTTTTATTCCATGCAAAAGGCGTACTTTATAAGAAATTAAGGTGAAAACTTATTGCACGGCTAAGTTTTTACTAAGTTTTATGGGGAACTATAAGAAACCCTCGGTGTAATAAGTTTTAAGCTGTTCTCGTTGACAGAACTGTTGTAATACGTATGCTTACAACGTTTTAGAGCAAACGGAGTCGTTTTATTCCATGCCAAAGCCGTACTTTATATGACATTAGGTGAAATCTTATTGCAGGGCTAAGTTTTCACTAAGTTTCATGGTCAACTATAACAAACCCTCGGTGTAATAAGTTCTAGGCTGTTCCCATGGACAGAACTGTTGTAATTCGTATCTTTACAACGTTTTTGAGCAAACGGAAAGGTTTTATTCAATGCAAAAGGCGTTCTTTATAAGAAATTAAGGTGAAATCTTATTGCGGGAGTAAGTTCTCACTAAGTCTCATGGGGAACTATAAGAAACCCTCGGTGTTATAAGTTCTAAGCTGTTCCCATGGACAGAACTGTTGTAATTCGTATCTTTACAACGTTTTTGAGCAAACGGAAAGGTTTTATTCAATGCAAAAGGCGTTCTTTATAAGAAATTAAGGTGAAATCTTATTGCGGGACTAAGTTTTCACTTAGTTTCATGGGGAACTATAAGAAACCCTCAGTGTAATAAGTTCTAGGCTGTTCCCGTGGACAGAACTGTTGTAATACGTATGTTTAAAACAATTTACAGGAAACGGAATCGTATTATTCCATGCGAAAGGCATACTTTATAAGAAATTAAGGTGAAATCTTATTGCAGGGCTAAGTTTTCACTAAGTCTTATGGGGAACTATAAGAAACCCTAGGTGTAATAAGTTCTAGGTTGTTCCCATGGACAGAACGGTTGTAATACCAATGTTTAAAACGTTTTACAGGAAACGGAAACGTGTTATTCCATGCAAAAGGCGTACTTTATAAGAAATTAGGGTGAAATCTTATTGCAGGGCTAAGTTTTCACTAAGTTTCATGGTCAACTATAACAAACCCTCGATGTAATAAGTTCTAGGCTATTTCAGTGGACAGAACTGTTGTAATTCGTATGTTTACAACGTTTTGGAGCAAACGGGATGGTTTTATTCAATGCAAAAGGCGTTCTTTATAAGAAATTAAGGTAAACTCTTATTGCGGGGCTAAGATTTCACTAATTCTCATGGGGAACTATAAGAAACCCTCGGTGTTATAAGTTCTAGGCTGTTCCCATGGACAGACCTGATATAATACGTATGTTTCAAACGTTTTACAGGAAACGGAATTGTGTTATTCCATGCAAAAGGCGTACTTTATAAGAAATCAAGGTGAACACTTATTGCACGGCTAAGTTTTCACTAAGTTTCATGGACAACTATAACAAACTCTCGGTGTAGTAAGTTCTAGGCTGTTCCCATGGACAGAACTGTTGTAATTTGTATGTTTACAACGTTTTGGAGCAAACGGAATCGTTTTATTCAATGCAAAAGGCGTTTTTTATAAGAAATTAAGGTGAACTCTTATTGCGGGGCTAAGTTTTCACCAAGTCTCATAGGGAACTATTAGAAACCCTCGGTGTTATAACTTCTAAGCTGTTCCCATGGACAGACCTGTTGTAATACGTATGTTTACAACGTTTTAAAGCAAACGGAATCGTATTATTCCATGCAAAAGGCATACTTTAAAAGAAATTAAGAAGAAATCTTATTGCAGGGCTAAGTTTTCACTAAGTCTTATGGGGAACTATAAGAAATTCTAGGTGTAATAAGTTCTAGGTTGTTTCCATGGACAGAACTGTTGTAATACCTATGTTTAAAACGTTTTACAGGAAACGGAATCGTGTTATTCCATGCAAAAGGCGTACTTTATAAGAAATTAAGGTCAACTCTTATTGCGGGATTGAGTTTTCAATAAGTCTCATGGGGAACTATAAGGAACCCTCGGTGATATAACTTCTAGGCTGTTCCAATGGACAGAACTGTTGTAATACCAATGCTTAAAACGTTTTACAGGAAACGGAAACGTGTTATTCCATGCAAAAGGCGTACTTTATAAGAAATTAAGGTGAACTCTTATTGCGGGGCTAAGTTTTCAGTAAGTCCCATAGGAAAATATTAGAAACCGTCGGTGTTATAAGTTCTAGGCTGTTCCCATGGACAGACCTGTTGTAATACGTATATTTACAACGTTTTAAAGCAAACGGAATCGTATTATTCCATGCGAAAGGCATATTTTATAAGAAATTAAGGTGAAATCTTATTGCAGGGCTAAGTTTTCACTAAGTCTTATGGGGAACTATAAGAAACTCTAGGTGTAATAAGTTCTAGGTTGTTCCCATGGACAGAACTGTTGTAATGCCTATGTTTAAAACGTTTTACAGGAAACGGAAACGTAACATTTCATGCAAAAGCGTACTTTATAAGAAATTAAGGTGAACTCTAATTGCAGGGTTAAGTTTTCACTAAGTCTTATGGGGAACTATAAGAAACCCTAGGTGTAATAAGTTCTACGCTGTTCCCATGGACAGAAATGTTATAAAACCTATGTTTACAACGTTTTGGAGAAAACGGAATCGTTTTATTCCCTGCGAAAGGCGTACTCTATAAGAAATTAAGGTGAACTCTTACTGCAGGGCTATGTTTTCACTTAGTTTCATGGGGAACTATAAGAAACCCTCAGTGTAATAAGTTCTAGGCTGTTCCCGTGGACAGAACTGTTGTAATAAGTATGTTTACAACGTTTTAGAGCAAACAGAATCGTTTTATTCCATGCGAAAGGCATACTTTATAAGAAATTAAGGTGAAATCTTTTTGCAGGGTTAAGTTTTCACTAAGTCTTATGGGGAACTATTAGAAACCCTCGGTGTAATAGGTTCTAGGCTGTTCTCATGCAGAACTGTTGTAATACGTATGTTTACAACGTTTTAGAGCAAACGAAATCGTTTTATTCCATGCGAAAGGCGCACTTAATAAGAAATCAAGGTGAAATCTTATTGCAGGGCTAAGTTTTCACTAAGTTTCATTGGGAACTATAACCAACCCTCGGTGTTATAAGTTCTAGGCTCTTCCCATTGACAGAAATGTTGTAATACGTATGTTTACAACGTATTAGAGCAAAAGAATCGTTTTATTCCATGCCAAAAGCGTACTTTATCAGAAATCAAGGTGAAATCTTATTGCAGGGCTAAGTTTTCACTAAGTTTCATGGGGAACTATAACAAACCCTCGATGTAATAAGTTCTAGGCTCTTCCCATTAACAGAAATGTTGTAATACGTATGTTAACAACGTCTTGGAGAAAACAGAATCGTTTTATTCCATGCGAAAGGCGTACTCTATAAGAAATTACGGTGAACTCTTATTGCGGGAATAAGTTTTCTCTTAGTTTCTTTGGGAACTATAAGAAACCCTCGGTGTAATAAGTTTTAAGTTGTTCTCATGGACAGAACTGCTTTAATACGTATGTTTACAACGTTTTAGAGCAAACAGAATCGTTTTATTTCATGCTAAAGCGTACTTTATAAGAAATCTAGGTTTACTCTTATCGTGGGGCTAAGTTTTCACTAAGTTTCATTGGGAACTATTAGAAACCCTCGGTGTTATAACTTCTAGGCTGTTCCCATGGACAGACCTGTTGTACTAGGTATCTTTACAACGTTTTAAAGCAAACTGAATCGTATTATTCCATGCAAAAGGCATACTTTATAAGAAATTAAAGTGAAATCTTATTGCAGGGCAAAGTTTTCACTAAGTCTTATGGGAAACTATAAGAAACCCTAGGTGTAATAAGTTCTAGGTTGTTCCCATGTACAGAACTATTGTAATACCTATGTTTAAAACGTTTTACAGCAAATGGAATCGTGTTATTCCATGCAAAAGGCGTACTTTATAAGAAATTAAGGTGAACTCTTATTGCAGGGCTAATTTTTCACTAAGTTTCATGGGAAACTATAACAAACCCTCGGTGTATTAAGTTCTAGCCTGTTCCCATGGACAGAACTGTTGTAATTCATATTTTTACAACGTTTTAGAGCAAACGGAATCCTTTTATTCCATGCAAAAGGCGTACTTTATAAGAAATTAAGGTGAAAACTTATTGCACGGCTAAGTTTTCACTAAGTTTCATGGTCTACTATAAGAAACCCTCGGTGTAATAAGTTTTAAGCTGTTCTCATTGACAGAACTGTTGTAATTCGTATGTTTACAACGTTTTTGAGCAAACGGAAAGGTTTTATTCAATGCAAAAGGCGTTCTTTAGAAGAAATTAAGGTGAAATCTTATTGCGGGGCTAAGTTTTCACTAAGTCTCATGGGGAACTATAAGAAACCCTCGGTGTTATAAGTTCTAGGCTGTTACCATGGAAAGACCTGTTCTAATACGTATGTTTAAAACAATTTACAGAAAACGGAATCGTGTTATTCCATGCAAAAGGCGTACTTTATAAGAAATTAAGGTGAACACTTATTGCACAGCTAAGTTTTCACTAAAATTTATGGGGAACTATAAAAAACCCTCGGTGTAATAAGTTCTAGGTTGTTCCCATGGACAGACCTGTTGTAATACGTAGTTTACAACGTTTTAAAGCAAACGGAATCGTATTATTCCATGCGAAAGGCATACGTTATAAGAAATTAAGGTGAAATCTTTTTGCAGGGCTAAGTTTTCACTAAGTCTTATGGGGAACTATAAGAAACCCTAGGTGTAATAAGTTCTAGGTTGTTCCCATGGACAGAACTGTTGTAATACCTATGTTTAAAACGTTTAACAGGAAACGGAAACGTGTTATTCCATGCAAAAGGCGTACTTTATAAGAAATTAGGGTGAAATCTTATTGCAGGGCTAAGTTTTCACTAAGTCTCATGGTCAACTATAACAAACCCTCGATGTAATAAGTTCTAGGCTGTTCCCATGGACAGAACTGTTGTAATTCGTATGTTTACAACGTTTTTGAGCAAACGGAATGGTTTTATTTAATGCAAAAGGCGTTCTTTATCAGAAATCAAGGTGAAATCTTATTGCAGGGCTAAGTTTTCACTAAGTTTCATGGGGAACTATAACAAACCCTCGGTGTAATAAGTTCTAGGCTCTTCCCATTAACAGAAATGTTGTAATACGTATGTTTACAACGTCTTGGAGATAACAGAATCGTTTTATTCCATGCAAAAGGCGTACTCTATAAGAAATTAAGGTGAACTCTTATTGCGGGAATAAGTTTTCACTTAGTTTCTTTGGGAACTATAAGAAACCCTCGGTGTAATAAGTTTTAAGTTGTTCTCATGGACAGAACTGTTTTAATACGTATGTTTACAACGTTTTAGAGCAAACAGAATCGTTTTATTTCATGCTAAAGCGTACTTTATAAGAAATTAAGGTTTACTCTTATTGTGGGGCTAAGTTTTCACCAAGTTTCATTGGGAACTATTAGAAACCCTCGGTGTTATAAGTTCTAGGCTGTTCCCATGGACAGACCTGTTGTACTACGTATCTTTACAACGTTTTAAAGCAAACGGAATCGTATTATTCCATGCGAAAGGCATACGTTATAAGAAATTAAGGTGAAATCTTTTTGCAGGGCTAAGATTTCACTAAGTCTTATGGGGAACTATAAGAAACCCTAGGTGTAATAAGTTCTAGGTTGTTCCCATGGACAGAACTGTTGTAAGACCTATGTTTAAAACGTTTTACAGGAAACGGAAACGTGTTGTTCCATGCAAAAGGCGTACTTTATAAGAAATTAGGGTGAAATCTTATTGCAGGGCTAAGTTTTCACTAAGTTTCATGGTCAACAATAACAAACCCTCGATATAATAAGTTCTAGGCTGTTCCCATGGACAGAACTGTTGTAATTCGTATGTTTACAACGTTTTGGAGCAAACGGAATGGTTTTATTCAATGCAAAAGGCGTTCTTTATAAGAAATTAAGGTAAACTCTTATTGCGGGGCTAAGTTTTCACTAAGTCTCATAGGGAACTATAAGAAACCATCGGTGTTATAAGTTCTAGGCTGTTCCCATGGACAGACCTGTTGTAATACGTATGTTTAAAACGTTTTACAGGAAACGGAGTCGTTTAATTCCATGCGAAAGGGGTACTCTATAAGAAATTAAGGTGAACTCTTATTGCGGGATTGAGTTTTCACTTAGTTTCATGGGGAACTATAAGAACCCTCAGTGTAATAAGTTCTAGGCTGTTCCCGTGGACAGATTTGTTGTAATAAGTATGTTTACAACGTTTTAGAGCAAACAGAATCGTTTTATTCCATTCGAAAGGCGTACTTTTTAAGAAATTAAGGTGAACAATTATTGCGGGGCTATGTTTTCACTAAGTTTTATGGGAACTATAAGAACCCCTCGCTGTAATAAGTTTTAGGCTGTTCCCATGGATAAAACTGTTGTAATACGTATGTTTACATTGTTTTAGAGCAAATGGAATCGTTTCATTCCATAACAAAGGCATACTTTATCTTAAATTAAGGTGAAATCTTATTGCAGAGCTAAGTTTTCACGAAGTGTCATGGGGAACTATAAGAAACCCTTGGTGTTATAAGTTCTAGGCTGTTCCCATTTACAGAAATGCTGTAATACGTATGTGTACAACGTTTTGGAGAAAACGGAATCGTTTTATTCCATGCAAAAGGCGTACTCTATAAGAAATTAAGGTGAACTCTTATTGCGGGATTGAGTTTTCACTTAGTTTCATGGGGAACTATAAGAAACCCTCAGTTTAATAAGTTCTAGACTGTTCCCGTGGACGGAACTGTTGTAATAAGTATGTTTACAACGCTTTAGAGCAAAGAGAATCGTTTTATTCCATTCGAAAGGCGTAGTTTTTAAGAAATTAAGGTGAACCAATATTTGGGGGCTATGTTTTCACTACGTTTTATGGGAACTATAAGAAACCCTCGCTGTAATAAGTTTTAGGCTGTTCCCATTGACAAAACTGTTGTAATACCTATGTTTACAACGTTTTGGAGAAAACGGAATCGTTTTTTTCCATGCGAAAGGCGTACTCTATAAGAAATTAAGGTGAACTCTTATTGCAGGGCAAAGTTTTCACTTAGTTTCATGGGGAACTATAAGAAACCCTCAGTGTAATAAGTTCTAGGCTGTTCCCGTGGAAAGAACTGTTGTAATAAGTATGTTAACAACGTTTTAGAGCAAACAGAATCATTTTATTCCATGCAAAAGGCGTACTTTATAAGAAATTAAGGTGAACTCTTATTGCGGGGCTAAGTTTTCACTAAGTCTCATAGGGAACTATAAGAAACCCTCAGTGTAATAAGTTCTAGGCTGTTCCCTTGGACAGAACTGTTGTAATTCGTTTGTTTACAACGTTTTGGAGCAAACGGAATCGTTTTTTTCAAGGCAAAAGGCGTACTTTATAAGAAATTAAGGTAAACTCTTATTGCGGGGCTAAGTTTTCACGAAGTCTCATGGGGAACTATAAGAAACCCTCGGTGTTATAAGTTCTAGGCTGTTACCATGGAAAGACCTGTTGTAATAGGTATGTTTAAAACAATTTACAGGAAACGGAATCGTGTTATTCCATGCAAAAGGCGTACTTTATAAGAAATTAAGGTGAACTCTTATTGCAGGGCTAAGTTTTCACTAAGTCTCATAGGGAACTATAAGAAACCCTAGGTGTAATAAGTTTTAGGTTGTTCCCATGTACAGAACTGTTGTAATACCTATGTTTAAAACGTTTTACAGGAAACGGAATCGTGTTATTCCATGCAAAAGGCGTACTTTATAAGAAATTAAGGTGAAAACTTATTGCACGGCTAAGTTTTTACTAAGTTTTATGGGGAACTATAAGAAACCCTCGGTGTAATAAGTTTTAAGCTGTTCTCATTGACAGAACTGTTGTAAAACGTATGCTTACAACGTGTTAGAGCAAACGGAATCGTTTTATTCCATGCCAAAGGCGTACTTTATATGAAATTAGGTGAAATCTTATTGCAGGGCTAAGTTTTCAATAAGTCTTATGGGGAACTATAAGAAACCCTAGGTGTAATAAGTTCTAGGTTGTTCCCATGGACAGAACTGTTGTAATACCTATGTTTAAAACGTTTTACAGGAAACGGAAACGTGTTATTCCATGCAAAAGGCGTACTTTATAAGAAATTAGGGTGAAATCTTATTGCAGGGCTAAGTTTTCACTAAGTTTCATGGTCAACTATAACAAACCCTCGATGTGATAAGCTGTTCCCGTGGACAGATTTGTTGTAATAAGTATGTTTACAACGTTTTAGAGCAAACAGAATCGTTTTATTCCATTCGAAAGGCGTATTTTTTAAGAAATTAAGGTGAACAATTATTGCGGGGCTATGTTTTCACTAAGTTTTATGGGAACTATAAGAAACCCTCGCTGTAATAAGTTTTAGGCTGTTCCCATGGACAAAACTGTTGTAATACGTATGTTTACATTGTTTTAGAGCAAATGGAGTCGTTTCATTCCATAACAAAGGCATACTTTATCTTAAATTAAGGTGAAATCTTATTGCAGGGCTAAGTTTTCACGAAGTGTCATGGGGAACTATAAGAAACCCTTGGTGTTATAAGTTCTAGGTTGTTCCCATTTACAGAAATGCTGTAATACGTATGTGTACAACGTTTTGGAGAAAACGGAATCGTTTTATTCCATGCAAAAGGCGTACTCTATAAGAAATTAAGGTGAACTCTTATTGCGGGATGGAGTTTTCACTTAGTTTCTTGGGGAACTATAAGAAACCCTCAGTTTAATAAGTTCTAGGCTGTTCCCGTGGACGGAACTGTTGTAATAAGTATGTTTACAACGCTTTAGAGCAAAGAGAATCGTTTTATTCCATTCGAAAGGCGTAGTTTTTAAGAAATTAAGGTGAACCAATATTTGGGGGCTATGTTTTCACTACGTTTTATGGGAACTATAAGAAACCCTCGCTGTAATAAGTTTTAGGCTGTTCCCATTGACAAAACTGTTGTAATACCTATGTTTACAACGTTTTGGAGAAAACGGAATCGTTTTTTTCCATGCGAAAGGCGTACTCTATAAGAAATTAAGGTGAACTCTTATTGCAGGGCTAAGTTTTCACTTAGTTTCATGGGGAACTATAAGAAACCCTCAGTGTAATAAGTTCTAGGCTGTTCCCGTGGACAGAACTGTTGTAATAAGTATGTTTACAACGTTTTAGAGCAAACAGAATCTTTTTATTCCATGCAAAAGGCGTACTTTATAAGAAATTTGGGTGAACTCTTATTGTGGGGCTAAGTTTTCACGAAGTCTCATGGGGAACTATAAGAAGCCCTTGGTGTTATAAGTTCTAAGCTGTTCCCATGGACAGAACTGTTATAATACGTATGTTTACAACGTATTAGAGCAAAGGAATCGTTTTATTCCATGGTAAAAGCGTACTTTATTAGAAATCAAGGTGAAATCTTATTGCAGGGCAAAGTTTTAGCTAAGTTTCATTGGAAACTATAACAAACCCTCGGTGTAATAAGTTTTAGGCTCTTCACATTAACAGAAATGTTGTAATACCTATGTTTACAACGTCTTGGAGAAAACAGAATCGTTTCATTCCATGCGAAAAGCGTACTCTATAAGAGATTAAGGTGAACTCTTATTGCGGGATTGAGTTTTCACTTAGTTTCATGGGGAACTATAAGAAACCCTCGGTGTAATAAGTTTTAAGCTATTCTCATGGACAGAACTGTTGTAATACGTATGTTTACAACGTTTTAGAGCAAACAGAATCGTTTTATTTCATGCTAAAGCGTACTTTATAAGAAATTAAGGTTAACTCTTATTGTGGGGCTAAGTTTTCACTAAGTTTCATTGGGAACTATTAGAAACCCTCGGTGTAATAAGTTCTAGGCTGTTCCCATGCAGAACTGTTGTAATACGTATGTTTACAACGTTTTAGAGCAAACGGAATCGTTTTATTCCCTGCGAAAGGAGCACTTTATAAGAAATTAAGCTGAAATCTTTTTACAGGGCTAAGTTTTCACTAAGTATTACGGGGAACTATAAGAAACTCTCAGTGTAATAAGTTCCAGGCTGTTCCCGTGGAGAGAACTGTTGTAATAAGTATGTTTACAACTTTTTAGATTAAACGGATTCGTTTTATTCCATGCGAAAGGCGTACTTTGTAAGAAGTTGAAGTGAACTCTTATTGTGGAGCTAAGGTTTCAAAAACTTTCATGGGGAACTATAAGAAACTCTTGGTGTAATAAGTTCCTGGCTGTTCCAATGAACAGAACTGTTGTAATAAGTATGTTTCCAACGTTTTAGAGCAAACAGAATCGTTTTATTCCATTCGAAAGGCGTACTTTTTAAGAATTCAAGGTGAACAATTATTGCGGGGCTATGTTTTCACTAAGTTTTATGGAACCTATAAGAAACCCTCGGTGTAATAAGGTTTAGGCTCTTCCCATGGACAAAACTGTTGTAATACGTATGTTTACATTGTTTTAGAGCAAATTGAATCCTTTCATTCAATGCCAAAGGCGTACTTTATCTGAAATTAAGGTGAAATCTTATTGCAGGGCTAAGTTTTTACTAAGTTTCATGGTCAACTATAACAAACCCTCGGTGTAATAAGTTCCATGCTGTTCCCTTGGACAGAACTGTTGTAATTCATATGTTTACAACGTTTTGGAGCAAACGGAATCGTTTTATTCAATGCAAAAGGCGTACTTTATAAGAAATTAAGGTGAACTCTTATTGCGGGGCTAAGTTATCACGAAGACTCATGGGGAACTATAAGAAACCCTTGGTGTTATAAGTTCTAGGCTGTTCCCATTTACAGAAATGTTGTAATACGTATGTTTACAACGTTTTGGAGAAAACGAAATCGTTTTATTCCATGCGAAAGGCGTACTCTATAAGAAATTAAGGTGAACTCTTATTGCGGGATTGAGTTTTCACTTAGTTTCATGGGGAACAATAAGAAACCCTCGGTGTAATAAGTTTTAAGCTGTTCTCATGGACAGAACTGTTGTAATACCTATGTTTAAAACGTTTTACAGGAAATGGAAACGTGTTATTCTATACAAAAGGCGTAGTTTATAAGAAATTAAGGTGAAGTCTTATTGCAGGGCTTAGTTTTCACTAAGTCTTATGGGGAACTATAAGAAACCCTAGGTGTAATAAGTTCTACGCTGTTCCCATGGACAGAAATGTTGTAATACCTATGTTTACAACGTTTTGGAGAAATTGGAATCGTTTTATTCCATGCGAAAGGCGTACTCTATAAGAAATTAAGGTGAACTCTTATTGCAGGGCTAAGTTTTCACTAAGTATTATGGGGAACTATAAGAAACCATCGGTGTTATAAGTCTTAGGCTGTTCCCATGGGCAGAAATGTTGTAATAAGTATGTGTACAGCGTTGTAGAGCAAACGGAATCGTTTTATTCCATGCCAAAGGCGTACATTATCAGAAACTAAAGTCAAATTTTATTGCAGGGCTAAGTTTTCACTAAGTTTCATGGGGAACTATAAGAAACCCTCGGTGTAATAAGTTCTACGCTGTTCCCATGGACAGAAATGTTGCAATACGTATGTTTACAACGTTTTAGAGCAAACGGAATCGTTTTATTCCATGCCAAAGGCGTATTTTATTAGAAATCAAGGTGAAATCTTATTGCAGGGCTAAGTTTTCACTCAGTTTCATTGGGAACTATAACAAACCCCCGGTGTAATAAGTTCTAGGCTGTTCCCATGGACAGAACTGTTGTAATACCTATGTTTAAAACGTTTTATAGGAAACAGAATCGTGTTATTCCATGCAAAAGGCGTACTTTATAAGAAATTAAGGTGAAAACTTATTGCACGGCTAAGTTTTCACTAAGTTTCATGGTCAAGTATAACAATCCCTCGATGTAATAAGTTCTAGGCTGTTCCCATGGACAGAACTGTTGTAATTCGTATGTTTACAACGTTTTTTAGCAAACGGAAAGGTTTTATTCCATGCAAAAGGCGTACTTTATAAGAAATTAAGGTGAACACTTATTGCACAGCTACGTTGTCACTAAGTTTTATGGGGAACTATAAAAAACCCTCGGTGTAATAAGTTCTAGGTTGTTCCCATGGACAGACCTGTTGTAATACGTATGTTTACAACGTTTTAAAGCAAACGGAATCGTATTATTCCATGCGAAAGGCATACGTTATAAGAAATTAAGGTGAAATCTTTTTGCAGGGCTAAGTTTTCAATAAGTCTTATGGGGAACTATAAGAAACCCTAGGTGTAATAAGTTCTAGGTTGTTCCCATGGACAGAACTGTTGTAATACCTATGTTTAAAACGTTTTACAGGAAACGGAAACGTGTTATTCCATGCAAAAGGCGTACTTTATAAGAAATTAGGGTGAAATCTTATTGCAGGGCTAAGTTTTCACTAAGTTTCATGGTCAACTATAACAAACCCTCGATGTGATAAGTTCTAGGCTGTTCCCATGGACAGAACTGTTGTAATTCGTATGTTTACAACGTTTTGGAGCAAACGGAATGGTTTTATTCAATGCAAAAGGCGTTCTTTATAAGAAATTAAGGTAAACTTTTATTGCGGGGTTATGTTTTCACTAAGTTTTATGGGAACTATAAGAAACCCTCGCTGTTATAAGTTTTAGGCTGTTCCCATGGACAAAACTGTTGTAATACGTATGTTTACATTGTTTTAGAGCAAATGGAATCATTTCATTCCATAACAAAGGCATACTTTATCTGAAATTAAGGTGAAATCTTATTGCAAGGCTAAGTTTTTACTAAGTTTCATGGTCAACTATAACATACCCTCGATGTAATAAGTTCTAGGCTGTTCCCTTGGACAGAACTGTTGTAATTCGTATGTTTACAACGTTTTGGAGCAAACGGAATCGTTTTTTTCAAGGCAAAAGGCGTACTTTATAAGAAATTAAGGTGAACTCTTATTGCGGGGCTAAGTTTTCACGAAGTCTCATGGGGAACTATAAGAAACCCTCGGTGTTATAAGTTCTAGGCTGTTACCATGGAAAGACCTGTTGTAATAGGTATGTTTAAAACAATTTACAGGAAACGGAATCGTGTTATTCCATGCAAAAGGCGTACTTTATAAGAAATTAAGGTGAACTCTTATTGCAGGGCTAAGTTTTCACTAAGTCTCATAGGGAACTATAAGAAACCCTAGGTGTAATAAGTTTTAGGTTGTTCCCATGTACAGAACTGTTGTAATACCTATGTTTAAAACGTTTTACAGGAAACGGAATCGTGTTATTCCATGCAAAAGGCGTACTTTATAAGAAATTAAGGTGAAAACTTATTGCACGGCTAAGTTTTCACTAAGTTTTATGGGGAACTATAAGAAACCCTCGGTGTAATAAGTTTTAAGCTGTTCTCATTGACAGAACTGTTGTAAAACGTATGCTTACAACGTTTTAGAGCAAACGGAATCGTTTTATTCCATGCCAAAGGCGTACTTTATATGAAATTAGGTGAAATCTTATTGCAGGGCTAAGTTTTCACTAAGTTTCATGGTCAACTATAACAAACCCTCGGTGTAATAAGTTCTAGGCTGTTCCCATGGACAGAACTGTTGTAATTCGTATGTTTACAACGTTTTTGAGCAAACGGAAAGGTTTTATTCCATGCAAAAGGCGTACTTTATAAGAAATTAAGGTGAATACTTATTGCACAGCTACGTTTTCACTAAGTTTTATGGGGAACTATAAAAAACCCTCGGTGTAATAAGTTCTATGTTGTTCCCATGGACAGACCTGTTGTAATACGTATGTTTACAACGTTTTAAAGCAAAGGGAATCGTATTATTCCATGCGAAAGGCATACGTTATAAGAAATTAAGGTGAAATCTTTTTGCAGGGCTAAGTTTTCACTAAGTCTTATGGGGAACTATAAGAAACCCTAGGTGTAATAAGTTCTAGGTTGTTCCCATGGACAGAACTGTTGTAATACCTATGTTTAAAACGTTTTACAGGAAACGGAAACGTGTTATTCCATGCAAAAGGCGTACTTTATAAGAAATTAGGGTGAAATCTTATTGCAGGGCTAAGTTTTCACTAAGTTTAATGGTCAACTATAACAAACCCTCGATGTAATAAGTTCTAGGCTGTTCCCATGGACAGAACTGTTGTAATTCGTATGTTTACAACGTTTTGGAGCAAACGGAATGGTTTTATTCAATGCAAAAGGCGTTCTTTATAAGAAATTAAGGTAAACTCTTATTGCGGGGCTAAGTTTTCACTAAGTCTCATAGGGAACAATAAGAAACCCTCGGTGTTAAAAGTCCTAGGCTCTTCCCATGGACAGACCTGTTGTAATACGTATGTTTAAAACGTTTTACAGGAAACGGAGTCGTTTTATTCCATGCGAAAGGGGTACTCTATAAGAAATTAAGGTGAAATCTTATTGCGGGATTGAGTTTTCACTTAGTTTCATGGGGAACTATAAGAAACCCTCAGTGTAATAAGTTCTAGGCTGTTCCCGTGGACAGATTTGTTGTAATAAGTATGTTTACAACACTTTAGAGCAAACAGAATCGTTTTATTCCATTCGAAAGGCGTACTTTTTAAGAAATTAAGGTGAACAATTATTGCGGGGCTATGTTTTCACTAAATTTTATGGGAACTATAAGAACCCCTCGCTGTAATAAGTTTTAGGCTGTTCCCATGGACAAAACTGTTGTAATACGTATGTTTACATTGTTTTAGAGCAAATGGAATCGTTTCATTCCATAACAAAGGCATACTTTATCTTAAATTAAGGTGAAATCTTATTGCAGGGCTAAGTTTTCACGAAGTGTCATGGGGAACTATAAGAAACCCTTGGTGTTATAAGTTCTAGGCTGTTCCCATTTACAGAAATGCTGTAATACGTATGTGTACAACGTTTTGGAGAAAACGGAATCGTTTTATTCCATGCAAAAGGCGTACTCTATAAGAAATTAACGTGAACTCTTATTGCGGGATTGAGTTTTCACTTAGTTTCATGGGGAACTATAAGAAACCCTCAGTTTAATAAGTTCTAGGCTGTTCCCGTGGACGGAACTGTTGTAATAAGTATGTTTACAACGCTTTAGAGCAAAGAGAATCGTTTTATTCCATTCGAAAGGCGTAGTTTGTAAGAAATTAAGGTGAACCAATATTTGGGGGCTATGTTTTCACTACGTTTTATGGGAACTATAAGAAACCCTCGCTGTAATAAGTTTTAGGCTGTTCCCATTGACAAAACTGTTGTAATACCTATGTTTACAACGTTTTGGAGAAAACGGAATCGTTTTTTTCCATGCGAAAGGCGTACTCTATAAGAAATTAAGGTGAACTCTTATTGCAGGGCTAAGTTTTCACTTAGTTTCATGGGGAACTATAAGAAACCCTCAGTGTAATAAGTTCTAGGCTGTTCCCGTGGACAGAACTGTTGTAATAAGTATGTTAACAACGTTTTAGAGCAAACAGAATCATTTTATTCCATGCAAAAGGCGTACTTTATAAGAAATTAAAGTGAACTCTTATTGTGGGGCTAAGTTTTCACGAAGTCTCATGGGGAACTATAAGAAACCCTTGGTGTTATAAATTCTAGGCTGTTCCAATGGACAGAACTGTTATAATACGTATGTTTACAACGTAAAGAGCAAAGGAATCGTTTTATTCCATGGCAAAAGCGTACTTTATTAGAAATCAAGGTGAAATCTTATTGCAGGGCTAAGTTTTCACTAAGTTTCATGGGAAACTATAACAAACCCTCGGTGTAATAAGTTCTAGGCTCTTCCAATTAACAGAAATGTTGTAATACGTATGTTTACACGTCTTGGAGAAAACAGAATCGTTTTATTCCATGCAAAAGGCGTACTCTATAAGAAATTAAGGTGAACTCTTATTGCGGGATTGAGTTTTCACTTAGTTTCATTGGGAACTATTAGAAACCCTCGGTGTAATAAGTTCTAGGCTGTTCCCATGCAGAACTGTTGTAAAACGTATGTTTAAAACGTTTTACAGGAAACAGAAACGTGTTACTCCATGCAGAAGGGGTAGTTTATAAAAAATTAAGGTGAACTTTTATTGCACGGCTAAGTTTTCACTAAGTTTCATGGGGAACTATAAGAAACCCTCGGTGTAATAAGTTCCATGCTGTTCCCATGGACAGAAATGTTGTAATACGTATGTTTACAACGTTTTACAGCAAACGGAATCGTTTTATTCCATGCCAAAGCCAGGCGTACTTTATCAGAAATCAAGGTGAAATCTTATTGCAGGGCTAAGTTTTCACTAAGTTGCATGGGGAACTATAACAAACCCTCGATGTAATAAGTTCTAGGCTCTTCCCATTGACAGAAACGTTGTAATACGTATGTTTACAACGTTTTGGAGAAAACGGAATCGTTTTATTCCATGCGAAAGGCGTACTCTATAAGAAATTAAGGTGAACTCTTATTGCGAGATTGAGTTTTCACTTAGTTTCATGGGGAACTATAAGAAACTCTCGCTGTAATATGTTTTAGGCTGTTCCCATGGACAAAACTGTTGTAATACCTTTGTTTACAACGTTTTGGAGAAAACGGAATCGTTTTATTCCATGCGAAAGGCGTACTCTATAAGAAATTAAGGTGAAATCTTTTTGCAGGGCTAAGTTTTCACTAAGTATTATGGGGAACTATAAGAAACCCTCGGTGTAATAAGTTCTACGCTGTTCCCATGGACAGAAATGTTGCAATACGTATGTTTACAACGTTTTAGAGCAAACGGACTCGTTTTATTCCATGCCAAAGGCGTATTTTATAAGAAATTAAGGTGAACTCTTATTGCGGGATTGAGTTTTCACTTAGTTTCATGGGGAACTATAAGAAACTCTCAGTGTAATAAGTTCTAGGCTGTTCCCGTGGAGAGAACTGTTGTAATAAGTATGTTTACAACTTTTTAGAGCAAACAGAATCGTTTTATTCCATTCGAAAGGCGTACTTTTTAAGAATTTCGGCTGAACAATTATTGCGGGGCTATGTTTTCACTAAGTTTTATGGGAACTATAACAAACCCTCGGTGTAATAAGTTTTAGGCTGTTCCCATTGACAAAACTGTTGTAATACGTATGTTTACATTGATTTAGAGCAAATGGAATCCTTTCATTCAATGCCAAAGGCGTACTTTATCTGAAATTAAGGTGAAATCTTATTGCAGGGCTAAGTTTTTACTTAGTTTCATGGGGAACTATAAGAAACCCTCCGTGTAATAAGTTCTAGGCTGTTCCCGTGGACAGAACTGTTGTAATAAGTATGTTTACAACGTTTTAGAGCAAACAGAATCTTTTTATTCCATGCAAAAGGCGTACTTTATAAGAAATTTGGGTGAACTCTTATTGTGGGGCTAAGTTTTCACGAAGTCTCATGGGGAACTATAAGAAACCCTTGGTGTTATAAGTTCTAAGCTGTTCCCATGGACAGAACTGTTATAATACGTATGTTTACAACGTATTAGAGCAAAGGAATCGTTTTATTCCATGGTAAAAGCGTACTTTATTAGAAATCAAGGTGAAATCTTATTGCAGGGCAAAGTGTTAGCTAAGTTTCATTGGAAACTATAACAAACCCTCGGTGTAATAAGTTCTAGGCTCTTCACATTAACAGAAATGTTGTAATACCTATGTTTACAACGTCTTGGAGAAAACAGAATCGTTTCATTCCATGCGAAAAGCGTACTCTATAAGAGATTAAGGTGAACTCTTATTGCGGGATTGAGTTTTCACTTAGTTTCATGGGGAACTATAAGAAACCCTCGGTGTAATAAGTTTTAAGCTATTCTCATGGACAGAACTGTTGTAATACGTATGTTTACAACGTTTTAGAGCAAACAGAATCGTTTTATTTCATGCTAAAGCGTACTTTATAAGAAATTAAGGTTAACTCTTATTGTGGGGCTAAGTTTTCACTAAGTTTCATTGGGAACTATTAGAAACCCTCGGTGTAATAAGTTCTAGGCTGTTCCCATGCAGAACTGTTGTAATACGTATGTTTACAACGTTTTAGAGCAAACGGAATCGTTTTATTCCCTGCGAAAGGAGCACTTTATAAGAAATTAAGGTGAAATCTTTTGACAGGGCTAAGTTTTCACTAAGTATTACGGGGAACTATAAGAAACTCTCAGTGTAATAAGTTCCAGGCTGTTCCCGTGGAGAGAACTGTTGTAATAAGTATGTTTACAACTTTTTAGATTAAACGGATTCGTTTTATTCCATGCGAAAGGCGTACTTTGTAAGAAGTTGAAGTGAACTCTTATTGTGGAGCTAAGGTTTCAAAAACTTTCATGGGGAACTATAAGAAACTCTTGGTGTAATAAGTTCCTGGCTGTTCCAATGAACAGAACTGTTGTAATAAGTATGTTTCCAACGTTTTAGAGCAAACAGAATCGTTTTATTCCATTCGAAAGGCGTACTTTTTAAGAATTCAAGGTGAACAATTATTGCGGGGCTATGTTTTCACTAAGTTTTATGGAACCTATAAGAAACCCTCGGTGTAATAAGGTTTAGGCTCTTCCCATGGACAAAACTGTTGTAATACGTATGTTTACATTGTTTTAGAGCAAATTGAATCCTTTCATTCAATGCCAAAGGCGTACTTTATCTGAAATTAAGGTGAAATCTTATTGCAGGGCTAAGTTTTTACTAAGTTTCATGGTCAACTATAACAAACCCTCGGTGTAATAAGTTCCATGCTGTTCCCTTGGACAGAACTGTTGTAATTCATATTTTAACAACGTTTTGGAGCAAACGGGATCGTTTTATTCAATGCAAAAGGCGTACTTTATAAGAAATTAAGGTGAACTCTTATTGCGGGGCTAAGTTTTCACGAAGACTCATGGGGAACTATAAGAAACCCTTGGTGTTATAAGTTCTAGGCTGTTCCCATTTACAGAAATGTTGTAATACGTATGTTTACAACGTTTTGGAGAAAACGGAATCGTTTTATTCCATGCGAAAGGCGTACTCTATAAGAAATTAAGGTGAACTCTTATTGCGGGATTGAGTTTTCACTTAGTTTCATGGGGAACAATAAGAAACCCTCGGTGTAATAAGTTTTAAGCTGTTCTCATGGACAGAACTGTTGTAATACCTATGTTTAAAACGTTTTACAGGAAATGGAAACGTGTTATTCTATACAAAAGGCGTAGTTTATAAGAAATTAAGGTGAAGTCTTATTGCAGGGCTTAGTTTTCACTAAGTCTTATGGGGAACTATAAGAAACCCTAGGTGTAATAAGTTCTACGCTGTTCCCATGGACAGAAATGTTGTAATACGTATGTTTACAACGTTTTACAGCAAACGGAATCGTTTTATTCCATGCCAAAGGCGTACTCTATAAGAAATTAAGGTGAACTCTTATTGCGGAATTGAGTTTTCACTTAGTTTCATGGGGAACTATAAGAAACCCTCGGTGTAATAAGTTTTAAGCTGTTCTCATGGACAGAACTGTTGTAATACCTATGTTTAAAACGTTTTACAGGAAATGGAAACGTGTTATTCTATGCAAAAGGCGTAGTTTATAAGAAATTAAGGTGAACTCTTATTGCAGGGCTAAGTTTTTACTAAGTTTCATTGGGAACTATAAGAAACCCTCGGTGTAGTAAGTTCTACGCTGTTCCCATGGACAGAAATGTTGTAATACGTATGTTTACAACGTTTTACAGCAAACGGAATCGTTTTATTCCATGCCAAAGGCGTACTCTATAAGAAATTAAAGTGAACTCTTATTGCAGGATTGAGTTTTCAATAAGTCTCAAGGGGAACTATAAGAAACCCTCGGTGTTATACTTTCTAGGCTGTTCCCATGGACAGACCTGTTGTAATACGTTAGTTTACAACGTTTTAGAGCTAACAGAACCGTTTTATTCAACGAGAAATGCGTAGTTTAAAAGATATTTAGGTGAATTCTTATTACGGGGCTTAGTTTTCACTAAGTTTCATGGGGAACTATAAGAAACCGTTGTAATAATAAGTTCTACGCTGTTCCCA
Organism: Pelagia noctiluca; assembly: GCA_963924455.1. NCBI lineage: Eukaryota > Metazoa > Cnidaria > Scyphozoa > Semaeostomeae > Pelagiidae > Pelagia > Pelagia noctiluca. The sequence continues at coordinate 7,327,587 of OZ004330.1, read as the reverse complement.
TGGACAGAACTGTTGTAATACGTTAGTTTACAACGTTTCAGAGCTAACAGAACCGTTTTATTCAATGGGAAATGCGTAGTTTTAAAGATATTTAGGTGAACTCTTATTACGGGGGCTTAGTTTTCACTAAGTTTCATGGGGAACTATAAGAAACCGTTGTAATAATAAGTTCTACGCTGTTCCCATTGACAGAACTGTTGTAATACGTTAGTTTACAACGTTTTAGAGCTAACAGAGCCGGTTTATTCAATGGGAAATGCGTAGTTTAAAAGATATTTAGGTGAACTCTTATTATGGGGCTTAGTTTTCACTAAGTTTCATTGGGAACTATAAGAAACCATTGTAATAATAAGTTCTACGCTGTTCCTATTACACTTGCGATATTGCACTCCCAAATATTGAACTGGGCTTGCATTAATCGTCGGAAAGCAAGGTCGCAGGCTCATAGAATGAGGACAACTTTATACTTTTTGTAAGGCGAATAATATCTCTCAACAAAACTTAGACTAAAACAAACTTTTTACAACTCATCTAAACGTCCTCGAAGGTCCAGTCTGTTCAATCATCAAAACCAATTCAACCAACGACACAATCGTTCGAACGCTTTCAACACGCCGGTTAGTAGAGGTCTGGGTCCTAGGGTCTAGGCCCTACATACTTCCCTTCTTCTTTAAATGTCGTCCTCGACAATATTCTGAGTTAAGCATACATCGACGCTCGCTTTAGTAAATGTTTTCTTCTGGCTTTGATATCTGCATGACGTGGTAGAAACAACTGACTGATCTGATATATAATCGATATTGTGTAGACATACTAGTCCGGTATATAGAAAATACGACGTTGATGCACTGGTCCCGTAGATAATCGATATGACGTAGACACACTGGTCTGGTATATAATCAATGTCAATAAATCTGAATATTCATTCATTCGTGACGTTCAGCAAATTACTGATCCATGTGAATACCAATTTTTTTTTTTGAAAAGAACATAAAAGACGAATATACGAAGTTCTAAATAGTCAATAAATGTATTATATCAAAAACGGATAATTCGGAGAGCTGTTGAAGAGCGGCGGAGCAGCGTAGTATGGCGAGAAGAAGTATTGCGTATTCGGTATTCGAGGCTGTATGGGTGGAAAGCTCATCACTGTCGCTGGTATTTGTGCCTGATGTACCGAGTATCCTGGTGCAACGTACTGGAGTCGATTAGGCGGTTGACGGTTTCTAACAGGCCTAGGTTCGTCGTGAAATTCCGCTTGGTTTTCAACTGGTAGATTGGACTCCTCTGGCTGATGTGTCTGTTCTGCCTGTTGGTCGTTTGCTGTAATCCTACCGTCATCTCGGGTCTCCGGTTGATTTTCCGGTTGACTTTCCGGTCGACTTTCCGCTGGTAGTTCTTCATCTCGGGTTTCCAGTTGATTTTCCGGTTGACTTTCAGGTCGACTTTCCGCTGGTAGTTCTGGCTCTGTATCAAACTCTGCATGATCCCTGGCGTCAAGCTCTATATCGTGATCTGGATCTCTGGTGTCGAGCTCTATCTCATGATCTGGATCTCCTATGTCAAGTTGTATCTCGTCTCCTTCCTCTCCCTCTCGATCAGAAACGGCGGTGTCCGGGTGAGCCTCTTCGGAGTCGGATATCGAGATATCGCTGTCAGTGTGGTTAGCTGTTGCAGAAGATCGTGTGTTTCGTGAGAAAACAATGCTTCCTTCTTCATCGAATCATCGTCGTCTGAGGACAGATCCGGATTGACCTTCTGTTGTACCGCTGGAGGTAGATTACGAACTCGTCTGCGACCTTTGGTTGTGGCAGGCTGACATGGAATTTCGATAGGTAAGTAGCTACATGGATGTAATAGGTTACGATGCAATGTACGGATTTTGCCGTTGTCTAATTCTGGTCGTACATCGTAAACGGGTGAATCTGGATGCTTCCTTTTGATGACAACATGGATTTTGTCTTCCCAATGAGCTCTGATTTTTCCTGGGCCTCCTCGATCGGAAAGATTGCGGACAAGCACTCTGTCACCAGCACTAAGATCTGAATGATGGACTTTCTTATCGAAATGTTTTTTCGCTGCCTGTCCTGCGAGTTGGGAACGTTCACTTGCAATCTTATAAGCTTCTTCCATGGCTTCCTTCCATTTGGCGATGTAATCACGATGGCTTCCGGATGGGGAAGGTAATTCGATATTAAATGCGATGTCAATTGCGAGTCGAGGATGGCGTCCAAACAGTAAGTAGTATGGTGAGTAACTTGTGGACTCATTGCGCGTGCAATTGTAAGCATGAATGACTTTGTTTAAATGGTCCTTCCAGTTGGTTTTGAAATTTTCCGGCAAGGTTCGAAGCATAGATAACAGTGTCCGATTAAATCTCTCCACCTGGCCATTGCCTTGCGGATGATAAGGCGTTGTATGAGATTTCTGGATGCCGAAGAGTTGTTGTAACCGTGAGAATAATTCGTTTTCAAATTCTCCTCCTCTGTCATGATGCAGTTTCATAGGTGCACCGAATCTTGGAATGAAGTCGTTGAATATCTTTTCTGCAACCGTTTTTCCGCTTTTGTTTTTGGTCGGGTAAGCTTGAGCGAGCCTCGTGAAGTGGTCAACCAAGACTAGAATGTATTCGAAACCTCCTTTTGACTTTTCAAGGTGTAGAAAATCAATCGATACTAGTTCCATTGGTTGCGTAGTGTTGATCGGCATTAATGGCGCTCTCGTTGGTATTGCAGGCTTCTTCTGTTTGATACAACGGCATTTGTTATTTATATAGAATTCGATGTCTTTCTGCATACCAGGCCAATAGAACCGTTGTCGAGCGAGGCCTAGAACTTTCTCAGTTCCGAGGTGTCCCATTTTTTCGTGTAGTTCTTCATAAACTAAATTTCGAAATCTACATGGTAGCACAATTTGGTTGTAGTCGCCCGATGTTCGTCGTAATATTCCATCCTGACCAACCGATAGTTTTGCCCATTCTCGTAGACCTTTCTTGACTTCAGCTGGCTCAGATCGAAGTGTTTGTTTCGGTGGGCGTCGTTGTCGCTTTTCGATGAAATGTAAAATTCTGCTTGTGGTTTGGTCCTGTCGTTGAGCATCTGCTAAGTCATTTACTGATATATTGTGAGTAGTTAGGTTAGGCTCACTCTGCTCAGCATTAGTAGCTAATACGTCATGATTCGGAAGAACGGCACTTGCCCAAGTCGAATGTCCAGCATGTACTTGATTTGCAGCAATTACAGTGGTTTTAATTTCATCAAGCGATACACCTTGCGTACATTCCCGTATGTATTCCTCCATATTGTAAGGCATCCTGGATAACGTGTCGGCATCTATGTTTAGTTTTCCGGGGCGATATTTGATCTCGAAATTGAAATCAGACAGTTCACCAACCCACCTCAGTCCAGTTGCATTGAGTTTCGCGGAGGAAAACACGTACGTAAGAGGATTGTTATCCGTGTATACGACGAATTTCTTTGAGTAGTATAAATAGTCGCGGAAGTGGTCGCAGATCGCCCATTTCAAAGCCAGAAATTCCAGCTTCCCGGAGTGCAGCTTATAATTTTTTTCTGCACTTGTTAGAGCTCGAGATGCATATGCAATAACCCTAAGCTCATCATTTTGCTTTTGATAGAGAACAGCACCAAGGCCTGATTCCGAGGCATTCGTATGCAATATAAACGAACTGTTGAAATCGGGGTATGCCATCAGCGGTGGGCTAATTAGGTGCTCGATGAGTTCCTCTAGTATTTCTTGGTGTTTTCTGTTCCACTCGATTCTTACGTTTGATGATACTTGAGCCTGTCCGTTACTTCTCGAATTCTTTCTTTCACTTGACATGTCTTTAGTTGCTTTTGTTAGATCATAGAGTGGTTGAGCACGCTGAGCAAAATTCTTTATGTCTCTCCTGTAATACCCCAATAGGCCTAATAGTCTTCTCACATCTCCAACTGTTTTTGGCTGAGTGTCTTTGAGCTCTAGAACGGGTTTGATATTACTTGTGTCAAGTTTATACCCATCTCCTGTTATTATCCTGCCTAAGAATTTCACTTGATGCTTGAAAAATTCACATTTTTTAGGTTTAAGCTTGACACCATTATCACCTAAACGGCTGAGGACGGTTCTTAGGTTTTCTACGTGGTCGTCAAATGTTTTGCTGTAGACAATGATGTCGTCAAGATATGGAATACATATACTATCTCTCAAGCCTTCTAAACAGTGTTCCATTGACCTCTGAAATGCAGCAGGGGCGTTGCGTAAGCCAAAAGGTATACGTAGCCATTCGTAGAGGCCCCATGGTGTTATGAATGCAGTGAGTGGAATACTGTCATTGTCCATCCAGCCTTGATGGTAAGCCTTTCCTTGATCTAAGACAGTGAAATAATTATTACCTCCCAGGCTGTCTAGAGCTTCTTGTATCCTTGGTAAGGGATGCCTGTCCGGGATTGTTTTATCGTTGAGAGCTCTATAGTCAACGCACAACCGGAGAGTCATATCTTTTTTTCTTACACAGACGATCGGTGAGCTGTACGGTGATGTAGATTTCCTGATAAACTGCTTGTGTAAGAGATCTTCTATGTGGCTTTTAACTTCTTCGTAGAGGTGTCTAGGTACGGACAAATAGTTCTTCTGTACAGGAACATTATCTTTAAGGTTTATGTGCATGCTCAGGGATGGCATTGAACCCACATCGTCACTGTCTTTTGCGAATACATCTTGACATTCTTTGAGCAAATCTAACGCTTTCTCATTCTGTTCGTCCGAGAGTCCATCAAGCTTGATTCCTTCCAAATGTGCTGGAATGCCAGGAGTTCGGTCATTTCTTTGCGAAGTCACCCCGTTACATGCGACATGATCTTTGTTTTGGCCATTATGAATTGCAAAGCCAGACTTATTTTCGATGTCGACTGGTGTGACTGATTTTACCAGATTAAGTTTTCCTAACACTGTTCGGCCTGGTAAAGTGATAGAATTGGAATGTGTATTAAAAACTGTTATGCTTACAGTTGGAGACCTTCCTGGCTTCAGGGAAAGTAGAGTGTCAGTAACGCTCAGTCCAGCTGGAATCTGCCCAGTTTCATCCGGTTCAAACAAGACAGGGGTAACTTTCTGAATAGGTCCGATTCTGGTCTGTAGAGATAGACTTTTAGACTGTCCTGGCTGCAAAATGTGGTCTTTCTTGCTTGTTCTGATAGTGCAAAGATCTTCCTCACTACTCTTTTGAAGTATTCCAGTTACTTGGTTGATATCAACATTGGCCACGCCAGGAAACAACTGTGAATTTAGTGCTGAAAAACCCTTCTGTTTCGACAGTTCAGCAATGACGTTATATCCAATGATTGGTGTGTCAAGTCTTTCTTTTGTCACAAGAAATGGAACTAACAGCGTGGTATTACTATTTTCCAGCTGAAATGGCAATTTAACCCAACCACAAAATGGGATATCTGTGCCATTAGCCGCGGTTAGACGAAGATTATTGTCTAAGAGAGTTGCTATATCTTCTACTGTCGCCTTTGGGGAGAACCTCTGAAGGTGATTTTCAGTTATGAGTGAGACTTGAGCTCCTGTATCCTATAGAATCTGAGTTTTATTTCCATTTAGCAAGCAGCTAATCAAACATTTCTCTCCGACAACGCTCAACAATTTTGAGTAATCTTTCGGGCTTATTGTACTTAAAAATTGATTGCAATCAGTTTTCTGTTTGTTATTAAGATGATTCTCCATACTAAATACAAATCTTTGATCTTGTCTCGTTAATGTATCAGCATACGAAACAAGCTTGCATCCATTGCAACGAAATACCCTTTGTTTGTTTATTCCTTGAAATAATTTTTGTTTTGTATTTCCACAATTATTACAGTAGAGGGACGTGGGGTGGGTATTTTCGATCACTTGTTGTCCCTCGCAAGCGACCGGCCCTCGTTTCCCGAATTTTCTAATTTTTGACAGAATCTGCTTTTATGTCCTTCTTCTCCGCACTTGAAGCAGTGATTGCACCATACAAAGCCTTTCTCAGAACACGCAGAGCATGAAAACGAGAGGGGTGGGGGGTGATTGGATGCTTGATTGTTGTACCAATATCCTGGCTGCTGTTGTTGTGCTCTGTAGGGATAGGCATTTCTGTTTTGAAATCGGTCTTGTGAGTTGTAGCGATTGTTATTGCTTTGCGGCTGTGTGGTATTTCTCCACGTCCGCTGTGGAGGAGCATCACTTGGCATTCTTTCTCGTGTGTTTATAGGGGGCTGATCACGTCTTGAATAATTTGTCCACTGATTTTGATAGTGATTTCCAGCCCAAGGACTACCTTGATTCTGTTGTAGGGGAAAACCACCTTGATTCGGGGGGAAGCCACCTTGATGCTGCTGTGGAGGGGCGTTAGTCTGACACGATTCACCCCTCTGTTTTATTTTTAGGGATGCTAACTCCGCACGAAGTTCCTTTATTTCTGCAAATGCGCGGCCTAACTGATTAGTATCTGTTTTACAGGTTTTCATTTCGCTTTGCACTGCCCCCGGAGACTCAGTGACAGATGCTACTTTAGTCTGGGTTCCAATTTTGAGTTTTCTCTGAGTTTGCAGTGAGGATAAGTCATTAACAAGTCGCATGAGTTCTTCGTCAGTCACATTCTTTGTTCGCAAGAGGGGACGAATATTTACGAGAATTGTTTCATCCCTCAAACCGGTTTCGAATGTTCTTAGAAAAGCGTTTTGGACTAATTGATGGCTATAGTCTTGTCCATTGCCTTCTTCTTTACCTGCGAAAAGGACTTTATTTCGTGCATCAAGTGCCCTCAAAAGATATTGTTGTGGTGTTTCTTTTGACCCTTGGCATGTTGTGACGAGTTCCTGATATAAATCAGCGGCGTTTCGTTCTTGATAAAATACGCGCAGGATTTTCCTTAATTTTTTAAGTGAACGCTCCGGCAAAGTCAGAATGTAACTGCGCAGGCTGCTGTTAGGGGATATGGCCTTTATTACAGCTTCAACTACCTCGCTTTCGTCGTAGCCTCGTTTTAAACCTGCATCGATCTGGTGGATAAGACTAACGTACGATAGTTTTTCTGGTTGGCCAGGCTCACCTATTTGTCCCGCAATTTTGAAATCTCGGCGAAAAAGGGAGGCCTTATGTTCTGCTCCAGGTAATTCATGCACTGAATGCTCATTCCCTTTTTTATTCTGGGTTGAATAGCTATTAATCTGTTCTTTCAGACGATTTAACTCTCGTTCCTGTCGTTCCCTTATTTTAGCCAACAAACTGTCTACTTTAGGGAGATCGGTATCAACCCCCTGTCCATCGGTATCAACACCAGCCCCCCGCTCATCAGGTAAATCGAATTCCTCCTCACCAGTTTTTTCAAAGGGTGGTGGCCCATTTTTAATGACAGAAAGTAAGTCGCGCAAATAAAACTCTGGGTCATCGTTGATAGCAAGAGATTCGTCAAGTTTTTCACGAATAATTCGCAACTGTGCGAAGAGTCCTTTCCCTATTCCTTCAAGGTTCAAATAGCGTAACAAGCTTTTGCGCGTTTCTGGGGTCGATTCGAGGAGATTCGTTTCAAATTCTAAGCGCAACTGTTCGATTACTTCATTGCTATCCATCATGTAGTTCGTGAAATAAGTGCAAAACGCGAGTACAAAACACACAAAGGAATAGCAAAGTCAGTTCATCATATGAATAGTTTCTTTTCAAAACAACAGAGAATTCAGATAGCTTTCGAATGCGGTCGACCACAGGTCACCAGGGTCAGTTCTTTTAACAATGAGAACAATAGTCGTCAGAGAAAATGCAAAATCGAATTGAATATATCAAAAATATCAAATATCTTGTCTTCTGTTCTTCGTTCTTCTTGGATTGAAATAGGATAAATATAGAAATAACGCAGAAAATGTAGCATGAAATAAGACTTATCCCTTCAGCCACTCGATGAAATTCAACTTCTCTTGTCCGAATTCCAGACCCACACTGGCCACCAATATTACACTTGCGATATTGCACTCCCAAATATTGAACTGGGCTTGCATTAATCGTCGGAAAGCAAGGTCGCAGGCTCATAGAATGAGGACAACTTTATACTTTTTGTAAGGCGAATAATATCTCTCAACAAAACTTAGACTAAAACAAACTTTTTACAACTCATCTAAACGTCCTCGAAGGTCCAGTCTGTTCAATCATCAAAACCAATTCAACCAACGACACAATCGTTCGAACGCTTTCAACACGCCGGTTAGTAGAGGTCTGGGTCCTAGGGTCTAGGCCCTACATTCCCATGGACAGAACTGTTGTAATACGTTAGTTTACAACGTTTTAGAGCTAACAGAACCGTTTTATTCAATAGGAAATGCGTAGTTTAAAAGATATTTAGGTGAACTCTTATTACGGGGCTTAGTTTTCACTAAGTTTCATGGGGAACTATAAGAAACCGTTGTAATAATAAGTTCTACGCTGTTCCCATTGACAGAACTGTTGTAATACGTTAGTTTACAACGTTTTAGAGCTAACAGAACCGTTTTATTCAACGGGAAATGCGTAGTTTAAAAGATATTTAGGTGAACTCTTATTACGGGGCTTAGTTTTCACTAAGTTTCATGGGGAACTATAAGAAACCGTTGTAATAATAAGTTCTACGCTGTTCCCATGGACAGAACTGTTGTAATACGTTAGTTTACAACGTTTCAGAGCTAACAGAACCATTTTATTCAATGGGAAATTCGTAGTTTAAAAGATATTTAGGTGAACTCTTATTACGGGGGCTTAGTTTTCACTAAGTTTCATGGGGAACTATAAGAAACCGTTGTAATAATAAGTTCTACGCTGTTCCCATTGACAGAACTGTTGTAATACGTTAGTTTACAACGTTTTAGAGCTAACAGAACCGTTTTATTCAATGGGAAATGCGTAGTTTAAAGATATTTAGGTGAACTCTTATTATGGGGCTTAGTTTTCACTAAGTTTCATGGGGAACTATAAGAAACCGTTGTAATAATAAGTTCTACGCTGTTCCCATGGACAGAACTGTTGTAATACGTTAGTTTACAACGTTTTAGAGCTAACAGAACCGTTTTATTCAATAGGAAATGCGTAGTTTAAAAGATATTTACGTGAACTCTTATTACGGGGCTTAGTTTTCACTAAGTTTCATGGGGAACTATAAGAAACCGTTGTAATAATAAGTTCTACGCTGTTCCCATGGACAGAACTGTTGTAATACGTTAGTTTACAACGTTTTAGAGCTAACAGAACCGTTTTATTCAATGGGAAATGCGTAGTTTAAAAGATATTTAGGTGAACTCTTATTACGGGGCTTAGTTTTCACTAAGTTTCATGGGGAACTATAAGAAACCGTTGTAATAATAAGTTCTACGCTGTTCCCATGGACAGAACTGTTGTAATACGTTAGTTTACAACGTTTTAGAGCTAACAGAACCGTTTTATTCAATGGGAAATGCGTAGTTTAAAAGATATTTAGGTGAACTCTTATTACGGGGCTTAGTTTTCACTAAGTTTCATGGGGAACTATAAGAAACCGTTGTAATAATAAGTTCTACGCTGTTCCCATGGACAGAACTGTTGTAATACGTTAGTTTACAACGTTTTAGAGCTAACAGAACCGTTTTATTCAATGGGAAATGCGTAGTTTAAAAGATATTTAGGTGAACTCTTATTACGGGGCATAGTTTTCACTAAGTTTACTGGGGAACTATAAGAAACCGTTGTAATAATAAGTTCTACGCTGTTCCCATGGACAGAACTGTTGTAATACGTTAGTTTACAACGTTTTAGAGCTAACAGAACCGTTTTATTCAATAGGAAATGCGTAGTTTAAAAGATATTTAGGTGCACTCTTATTACGGGGCTTAGTTTTCACTAAGTTTCATGGGGAACTATAAGAAACCGTTGAAATAATAAGTTCTACGCTGTTCCCATGGACAGAACTGTTGTAATACGTTAGTTTACAACGTTTTAGAGCTAACAGAACCGTTTTATTCAATGGGAAATGCGTAGTTTAAAAGATATTTAGGTGAACTCTTATTACGGGGCTTAGTTTTCACTAAGTTTCATGGGGAACTATAACAAACCCTTGGTGTAATAAGTTTTAGGCTGTTCCCATGGACAAAACTGTTGTAATACGTATGTTTACATTGTTTTAGAGCAAATTGAATCCTTTCATTCAATGCCAAAGGCGTACTTTATCTGAAATTAAGGTGAAATCTTATTGCAGGGCTAAGTTTTTACTAAGTTTCATGGTCAACTATAACAAACCCTCGGTGTAATAAGTTCTATGCTGTTCCCTTGGACAGAACTGTTGTAATTCGTATGTTTACAACGTTTTGGAGCAAACGGAATCGTTTTATTCAATGCAAAAGGCGTACTTTATAAGAAATTAAGGTGAACTCTTATTGCGGGGCTAAGTTTTCACGAAGACTCATGGGGAACTATAAGAAACCCTTCGTGTTATAAGTTCTAGGCTGTTCCAATTTACAGAAATGTTGTATTACGTATGTTTATAACGTTTTACAGGAAATGGAAACGTGTTATTCTATGCAAAAGGCGTAGTTTATAAGAAATTAAGGTGAACTCGTATTGCAGGGCTTAGTTTTCACTAAGTCTTATGGGGAACTATAAGAAACCCTAGGTGTAATAAGTTCTACGCTGTTCCCATGGACAGAAATGTTGTAATACCTATGTTTACAACGTTTTGGAGAAATCGGAATCGTTTTATTCCATGCGAAAGGCGTACTCTATAAGAAATTAAGGTGAACTCTTATTGCAGGGCTAAGTTTTCACTAAGTATTATGGGGAACTATAAGAAACCATCGGTGTTATAAGTCTTAGGCTGTTCCCATGGGCAGAAATGTTGTAATAAGTATGTGTACAGCGTTGTAGAGCAAACGGAATCGTTTTATTCCATGCCAAAGGCGTACATTATCAGAAATTAAGGTGAAATCTTATTGCGGGGCTAATTTTTCACGAAGACTCATGGGGAACTATAAGAAACCCTTGGTGTTATAAGTTCTAGGCTGTTCCCATTTACAGAAATGTTGTAATACGTATGTTTACAACGTTTTGGAGAAAACGAAATCGTTTTATTCCATGCGAAAGGCCTACTCTATAAGAAATTAAGGTGAACTCTTATTGCAGAATTGAGTTTTCACTTAGTTTCATGGGGAACTATAAGAAACCCTCGGTGTAATAAGTTTTAAGCTGTTCTCATGGACAGAACTGTTGTAATACCTATGTTTAAAGCGTTTTACAGGAAATGGAAACGTGTTATTCTATGCAAAAGGCGTAGTTTATAAGAAATTAAGGTGAACTCTTATTGCAGGGCTAAGTTTTCACTAAGTTTCATGGGAACTATAAGAAACCCTCGGTGTGATAAGTTCTACGCTGTTCCCATGGACAGAAATGTTGCAATACGTATGTTTACAACGTTTTAGAGCAAACGGAATCGTTTTATTCCATGCCAAAGGCGTATTTTATTAGAAATCAAGGTGAAATCTAATTGCAGCGCTAATTTTTCACTCAGTTTCATTGAGAACAATAACAAACCCTCGGTGTAATAAGTACTAGGCTCTTCCCATTGACAGAAATGTTGTAATACGTATGTTTAGAACGTTTTGGAGAAAACGGAGTCGTTTCATTCCATGCGAAAAGCGTACTCTATAAGAAATTAAGGTGAACTCTTATTGCGGGATTGAGTTTTCACTTAGTTTCATGGGGAACTATAAGAAACCCTCGGTGTAATAAGGTTTAAGCTGTTCTCATGGACAGAACTGTTGTAATACCTATGTTTAAAACGTTTTACAGGAAATGGAAACGTGTTATTCTATGCAAAAGGCGTAGTTTATAAGAAATTAAGCTGAACTCTTATTGCAGGGCTTAGTTTTCACTAAGTCTTATGGGGAACTATAAGAAACCCTAGGTGTAATAAGTTCTACGCTGTTCCCATGGACAGAAATGTTGTAATACCTATGTTTACAACGTTTTGGAGAAATCGAAATCGTTTTATTCCATGCGAAAGCCGTACTCTATAAGAAATTAAGGTGAACTCTTATTGCAGGGCTAAGTTTTCACTAAGTATTATGGGGAACTATAAGAAACCATCGGTGTTATAAGTCTTAGGCTGTTCCCATGGGCAGAAATGTTGTAATAATTATGTGTACAGCGTTGTAGAGCAAACGGAATCGTTTTATTCCATGCCAAAGGCGTACATTATCAGAAATTAAGGTGAAATCTTATTGCGGGGCTAATTTTTCACGAAGACTCATGGGGAACTATAAGAAACCCTTGGTGTTATAAGTTCTAGGCTGTTCCCATTTACAGAAATGTTGTAATACGTATGTTTACAACGTTTTGGAGAAAACGAAATCGTTTTATTCCATGCGAAAGGCCTACTCTATAAGAAATTAAGGTGAACTCTTATTGCAGAATTGAGTTTTCACTTAGTTTCATGGGGAACTATAAGAAACCCTCGGTGTAATAAGTTTTAAGCTGTTCTCATGGACAGAACTGTTGTAATACCTATGTTTAAAGCGTTTTACAGGAAATGGAAACGTGTTATTCTATGCAAAAGGCGTAGTTTATAAGAAATTAAGGTGAACTCTTATTGCAGGGCTAAGTTTTCACTAAGTTTCATGGGAACTATAAGAAACCCTCGGTGTGATAAGTTCTACGCTGTTCCCATGGACAGAAATGTTGCAATACGTATGTTTACAACGTTTTAGAGCAAACGGAATCGTTTTATTCCATGCCAAAGGCGTATTTTATTAGAAATCAAGGTGAAATCTAATTGCAGCGCTAATTTTTCACTCAGTTTCATTGAGAACTATAACAAACCCTCGGTGTAATAAGTTCTAGGCTCTTCCCATTGACAGAAATGTTGTAATACGTATGTTTAGAACGTTTTGGAGAAAACGGAGTCGTTTCATTCCATGCGAAAAGCGTACTCTATAAGAAATTAAGGTGAACTCTTATTGCAGGATTGAGTTTTCACTTAGTTTCATGGGGAACTATAAGAAACCCTCGGTGTAATAAGGTTTAAGCTGTTCTCATGGACAGAACTGTTGTAATACCTATGTTTAAAACGTTTTACAGGAAATGGAAACGTGTTATTCTATGCAAAAGGCGTAGTTTATAAGAAATTAAGCTGAACTCTTATTGCAGGGCTTAGTTTTCACTAAGTCTTATGGGGAACTATAAGAAACCCTAGGTGTAATAAGTTCTACGCTGTTCCCATGGACAGAAATGTTGTAATACCTATGTTTACAACGTTTTGGAGAAATCGAAATCGTTTTATTCCATGCGAAAGCCGTACTCTATAAGAAATTAAGGTGAACTCTTATTGCAGGGCTAAGTTTTCACTAAGTATTATGGGGAACTATAAGAAACCATCGGTGTTATAAGTCTTAGGCTGTTCCCATGGGCAGAAATGTTGTAATAAGTATGTGTACAGCGTTGTAGAGCAAACGGAATCGTTTTATTCCATGCCAAAGGCGTACATTATCAGAAACTAAAGTGAAATCTTATTGCAGGGCTAAGTTCTCACTAAGTTTCATTGGGAACTATAAGAAACCCTTGGTGTAATAAGTTCTACGCTGTTTCCATGGACAGAAATGTTGCAATACGTATGTTTACAACGTTTTAGAGCAAACGGAATTGTTTTATTCCATGCCAAAGGCGTATTTTATTAGAAATCAAGGTGAAATCTAATTGCAGGGCTAAGTTTTCACTCAGTTTCATTGGGAACTATAACAAACCCTCGGTGTAATAAGTTCTAGGCTCTTCCCATTGACAGAAATGTTGTAATACGTATGTTTAGAACGTTTTGGAGAAAACGGAGTCGTTTCATTCCATGCGAAAAGCGTACTCTATAAGAAATTAAGGTGAACTCTTATTGCGGGATTGAGTTTTCACTTAGTTTCATGGGGAACTATAAGAAACCCTCGGTGTAATAAGTTTTAAGCTGTTCTCATGGACAGAACTGTTGTAATATGTATGTTTACAACGTTTTAGAGCAAACAGAATCGTTTCATTTCATGCTAAAGCGTACTTTATAAGAAAAAAAGGTTAACTCTTATTGTGGGGCTAAGTTTTCACTAAGTTTCATTGGGAACTATAACAAACCCTCGGTGTAATAAGTTCTAGGCTCTTCCCATTGACAGAAATGTTGTAATACGTATGTTTAGAACGTTTTGGAGAAAACGGAGTCGTTTCATTCCATGCGAAAAGCGTACTCTATAAGAAATTAAGGTGAACTCTTATTGCGGGATTGAGTTTTCACTTAGTTTCATGGGGAACTATAAGAAACCCTCGGTGTAATAAGTTTTAAGCTGTTCTCATGGACAGAACTGTTGTAATATGTATGTTTACAACGTTTTAGAGCAAACAGAATCGTTTCATTTCATGCTAAAGCGTACTTTATAAGAAAAAAAGGTTAACTCTTATTGTGGGGCTAAGTTTTCACTAAGTTTCATTGGGAACTATAAGAAACCGTTGTAATAATAAGTTCTACGCTGTTCCCATTGACAGAACTGTTGTAATACGTTAGTTTACAACGTTTTAGAGCTAACAGAACCGTTTTATTCAATAGGAAATGCGTAGTTTAAAAGATATTTAGGTGAACTCTTATTACGGGGCTTAGTTTTCACTAAGTTTCATGGGGAACTATAAGAAACCGTTGTAATAATAAGTTCTACGCTGTTCCCATGGACAGAACTGTTGTAATACGTTAGTTTACAACGTTTTAGAGCTAACAGAACCGTTTTATTCAATAGGAAATGCGTAGTTTAAAAGATATTTAGGTGAACTCTTATTACGGGGCTTAGTTTTCACTAAGTTTCATGGGGAACTATAAGAAACCGTTGTAATAATAAGTTCTACGCTGTTCCCATGGACAGAACTGTTGTAATACGTTAGTTTACAACGTTTTAGAGCTAACAGAACCGTTTTATTCAATGGGAAATGCGTAGTTTAAAAGATATTTAGGTGAACTTTTATTACGGGGCTTAGTTTTCACTAAGTTTCATGGGGAACTATAAGAAACCGTTGTAATAATAAGTTCTACGCTGTTCCCATGGACAGAACTGTTGTAATACGTTAGTTTACAACGTTTTAGAGCTAACAGAACCGTTTTATTCAATGGGAAATGCGTAGTTTAAAAGATATTTAGGTGACCTCTTATTACGGGGCTTAGTTTTCACTAAAATTCATGGGGAACTATAAGAAACCGTTGTAATAATAAGTTCTACGCTGTTCCCATGGACAGAACTGTTGTAATACGTTAGTTTACAACGTTTTAGAGCTAACAGAACCGTTTTATTCAATAGGAAATGCGTAGTTTAAAAGATATTTAGGTGAACTCTTATTACGGGGCTTAGTTTTCACTAAGTTTCATGGGGAACTATAAGAAACCGTTGTAATAATAAGTTCTACGCTGTTCCCATGGACAGAACTGTTGTAATACGTTAGTTTACAACGTTTTAGAGCTAACAGAACCGTTTTATTCAATGGGAAATGCGTAGTTTAAAAGATATTTAGGTGAACTCTTATTACGGGGCTTAGTTTTCACTAAGTTTCATGGGGAACTATAAGAAACCGTTGTAATAATAAGTTCTACGCTGTTCCAATGGACAGAACTGTTGTAATACGTTAGTTTACAACGTTTTAGAGCTAACAGAACCGTTTTATTCAATAGGAAATGCGTAGTTTAAAAGATATTTAGGTGAACTCTTATTACGGGGCTTAGTTTTCACTAAGTTTCATGGGGAACTATAAGAAACCGTTGTAATAATAAGTTCTACGCTGTTCCCATGGACAGAACTGTTGTAATACGTTAGTTTACAACGTTTTAGAGCTAACAGAACCGTTTTATTCAATAGGAAATGCGTAGTTTAAAAGATATTTAGGTGAACTCTTATTACGGGGCTTAGTTTTCACTAAGTTTCATGGGGAACTATAAGAAACCGTTGTAATAATAAGTTCTACGCTGTTCCCATGGACAGAACTGTTGTAATACGTTAGTTTACAACGATTTAGAGCTAACAGAACCGTTTTATTCAATGGGAAATGCGTAGTTTAAAAGATATTTAGGTGAACTCTTATTACGGGGCTTAGTTTTCACTAAGTTTCATGGGGAACTATAAGAAACCGTTGTAATAATAAGTTCTACGCTGTTCCCATGGACAGAACTGTTGTAATACGGTAGTTTACAATGTTTTAGAACTAACAGAACCGTTTTATTCAATGGGAAATGCGTAGTTTAAAAGATATTTAGGTGAACTCTAATTACGGGGCTTAGTTTTCACTAAGTTTCATGGGGAACTATAAGAAACCGTTGTAATAATAAGTTCTACGCTGTTCCCATGGACAGAACTGTTGTAATACGTTAGTTTACAACGTTTTAGAGCTAACAGAACCGTTTTATTCAATGGGAAATGCGTAGTTTAAAAGATATTTAGGTGAACTTTTATTACGGGGCTTAGTTTTCACTAAGTTTCATGGGGAACTATAAGAAACCGTTGTAATAATAAGTTCTACGCTGTTCCCATGGACAGAACTGTTGTAATACGTTAGTTTACAACGTTTTAGAGCTAACAGAACCGTTTTATTCAATAGGAAATGCGTAGTTTAAAAGATATTTAGGTGAACTCTTATTACGGGGCTTAGTTTTCACTAAGTTTCATGGGGAACTATAAGAAACCGTTGTAATAATAAGTTCTACGCTGTTCCCATGGACAGAACTGTTGTAATACGTTAGTTTACAACGTTTTAGAGCTAACAGAACCGTTTTATTCAATAGGAAATGCGTAGTTTAAAAGATATTTAGGTGAACTCTTATTACGGGGCTTAGTTTTCACTAAGTTTCATGGGGAACTATAAGAAACCGTTGTAATAATAAGTTCTACGCTGTTCCCATGGACAGAACTGTTGTAATACGTTAGTTTACAACGATTTAGAGCTAACAGAACCGTTTTATTCAATGGGAAATGCGTAGTTTAAAAGATATTTAGGTGAACTCTTATTACGGGGCTTAGTTTTCACTAAGTTTCATGGGGAACTATAAGAAACCGTTGTAATAATAAGTTCTACGCTGTTCCCATGGACAGAACTGTTGTAATACGGTAGTTTACAACGTTTTAGAACTAACAGAACCGTTTTATTCAATGGGAAATGCGTAGTTTAAAAGATATTTAGGTGAACTCTAATTACGGGGCTTAGTTTTCACTAAGTTTCATGGGGAACTATAAGAAACCGTTGTAATAATAAGTTCTACGCTGTTCCCATGGACAGAACTGTTGTAATACGTTAGTTTACAACGTTTTAGAGCTAACAGAACCGTTTTATTCAATGGGAAATGCGTAGTTTAAAAGATATTTAGGTGAACTCTAATTACGGGGCTTAGTTTTCACTAAGTTTCATGGGGAACTATAAGAAACCGTTGTAATAATAAGTTCTAAGCTGTTCCCATGGACAGAACTGTTGTAATACGTTAGTTTACAACGTTTTAGAGCTAACAGAACCGTTTTATTCAATAGGAAATGCGTAGTTTAAAAGATATTTAGGTGAACTCTTATTACGGGGCTTAGTTTTCACTAAGTTTCATGGGGAACTATAAGAAACCGTTGTAATAATAAGTTCTACGCTGTTCCCATGGACAGAACTGTTGTAATACGTTAGTTTACAACGTTTTAGAGCTAACAGAACCGTTTTATTCAATAGGACATGCGTAGTTTAAAAGATATTTAGGTGAACTCTTATTACGGGGCTTAGTTTTCACTAAGTTTCATGGGGAACTATAAGAAACCGTTGTAATAATAAGTTCTACGCTGTTCCCATGGACAGAACTGTTGTAATACGTTAGTTTACAACGATTTAGAGCTAACAGAACCGTTTTATTCAATGGGAAATGCGTAGTTTAAAAGATATTTAGGTGAACTCTTATTACGGGGCTTAGTTTTCACTAAGTTTCATGGGGAACTATAAGAAACCGTTGTAATAATAAGTTCTACGCTGTTCCCATGGACAGAACTGTTGTAATACGGTAGTTTACAACGTTTTA
This sequence comes from Pelagia noctiluca, assembly GCA_963924455.1. Classification (NCBI taxonomy): domain Eukaryota; kingdom Metazoa; phylum Cnidaria; class Scyphozoa; order Semaeostomeae; family Pelagiidae; genus Pelagia; species Pelagia noctiluca. The sequence goes on along the minus strand of OZ004330.1, from coordinate 7,309,532 downwards.
GAACTAACAGAACCGTTTTATTCAATGGGAAATGCGTAGTTTTAAAGATATTTAGGTGAACTCTTATTACGGGGCTTAGTTTTCACTAAGTTTCATGGGGAACTATAAGAAACCGTTGTAATAATAAGTTCTACGCTGTTCCAATGGACAGAACTGTTGTAATACGTTAGTTTACAACGTTTTAGAGCTAACAGAACCGTTTTATTCAATAGGAAATGCGTAGTTTAAAAGATATTTAGGTGAACTCTTATTACGGGGCTTAGTTTTCACTAAGTTTCATGGGGAACTATAAGAAACCGTTGTAATAATAAGTTCTACGCTGTTCCCATGGACAGAACTGTTGTAATTCGTTAGTTTACAACGTTTTAGAACTAACAGAACCGTTTTATTCAATGGGAAATGCGTAGTTTAAAAGATATTTAGGTGAACTCTTATTACGGGGCTTAGTTTTCACTAAGTTTCATGGGGAACTATAAGAAACCGTTGTAATAATAAGTTCTACGCTGTTCCCATGGACAGAACTGTTGTAATACGTTAGTTTACAACGTTTTAGAGCTAACAGAACCGTTTTATTCAATGGGAAATGCGTAGTTTAAAAGATATTTAGGTGAACTCTTATTACGGGGCTTAGTTTTCACTAAGTTTCATGGGGAACTATAAGAAACCGTTGTAATAATAAGTTCTACGCTGTTCCCATGGACAGAACTGTTGTAATACGTTAGTTTACAACGTTTTAGAGCTAACAGAACCGTTTTATTCAATGGGAAATGCGTAGTTTAAAAGATATTTAGGTGAACTCTTATTACGGGGCTTAGTTTTCACTAAGTTTCATGGGGAACTATAAGAAACCGTTGTAATAATAAGTTCTACGCTGTTCCCATGGACAGAACTGTTGTAATACGTTAGTTTACAACGTTTTAGAGCTAACAGAACCGTTTTATTCAATAGGAAATGCGTAGTTTAAAAGATATTTAGGTGCACTCTTATTACGGGCTTAGTTTTCACTAAGTTTCATGGGGAACTATAAGAAACCGTTGTAATAATAAGTTCTACGCTGTTCCCATGGACAGAACTGTTGTAATACGTTAGTTTACAACGTTTTAGAGCTAACAGAACCGTTTTATTCAATGGGAAATGCGTAGTTTAAAAGATATTTAGGTGAACTCTTATTACGGGGCTTAGTTTTCACTAAGTTTCATGGGGAACTATAACAAACCCTTGGTGTAATAAGTTCTAGGCTCTTCCCATTGACAGAAATGTTGTAATACGTATGTTTACAACGTTTTGGAGAAAACGGAATCGTTTTATTCCATGCGATAGGCGTACTCTATAAGAAATTAAGGTGAACTCTTATTGCGAGATTGAGTTTTCACTTAGTTTCATAGGGAACTATAAGAAACCCTCAGTGTAATAAGTTCTAGGCTGTTCCCGTGGACAGAACTGTTGTAATAAGTATGTTTACAACGTTTTCGAGCAAACAGAATCGTTTTATTCCATTCGAAAAGCGTACTTTTTAAGAAATTAAGGTGAACCAATATTTGAGGGCTATGTTTTCATTAAGTTTTATGGGAACTATAAGAAACCCTCGCAGTAATAAGTTTTAGGCTGTTCCCACTGACAAAACTGTTGTAATACCTATGTTTACAAAGTTTTGGAGAAAACGGAATCGTTTTTTTCCATGCGAAAGGCGTACTCTATAAGAAATTAAGGTGAACTCTTATTGCAGGGCTAAGTTTTTACTTAGTTTCATGGGGAACTATAAGAAACCCTCAGTGTAATAAGTTCTAGGCTGTTCCCGTGGACAGAGCTGTTGTAATAAGTATGTTAACAACGTTTTAGAGCAAACAGAATCATTTTATTCCATGCAAAAGGCGTACTTTATAAGAAATTAAGGTGAACTCTTATTGCGGGGCTAAGTTTTCACGAAGTCTCATGGGGAACTATAAGAAACCCTTGGTGTTATAAATTCTAGGCTGTTCCCATGGACAGAACTGTTATAATACGTATGTTTACAACGTATTAGAGCAAAGGAATCGTTTTATTCCATGGCAAAAGCGTACTTTATTAGAAATCAAGGTGAAATCTTATTGCAGGGCTAAGTTTTCACTAAGTTTCATGGGAAACTATAACAAACCCTCGGTGTAAGAAGTTCTAGGCTCTTCCCATTGACAGAAATGTTGTAATACGTATGTTTACAACGTTTTGGAGAAAACGGAATCGTTTTATTCCATGCGAAAGGCGTACTCTATAAGAAATTAAGGTGAACTCTTATTGCGAGATTGAGTTTTCACTTAGTTTCATGGGGAACTATAAGAAACTCTCGCTGTAATAAGTTTTAGGCTGTTCACATGGACAAAACTGTTGTAATACCTATGTTTACAAAGTTTTGGAGAAAACGGAATCGTTTTATTCCATGCGAAAGGCCTACTCTATAAGAAATTAAGGTGAAATCTTTTTGCAGGGCTAAGTTTTCACTAAGTATTATGGGGAACTATAAGAAACCATCGGTGTTATAAGTCTTAGGCTGTTCCCATGGGCAGAACTGTTTTAATAAGTATGTGTACAGCGTTGTAGAGCAAACGGAATCGTTTTATTGCATGCCAAAGGCGTACATTATCAGAAACTAAGGTGAAATCTTATCGCAGGGCTAAGTTTTCACTAAGTTTCATAGGGAACTATAAGAAACCCTCGGTGTAATAAGTTCTACGCTTTTCCCATGGACAGAAATGTTGTAATACCTATGTTTACAACGTTTTGGAGAAATCGGAATCGTTTTATTCCATGCGAAGGGCGTACTCTATAAGAAATTAAGGTGAACTCTTATTGCAGGGCTAAGTTTTCACTAAGTATTATGGGGAACTATAAGAAACCATCGGTGTTATAAGTCTTAGGCTGTTCCCATGGGCAGAAATGTTGTAATAAGTATGTGTACAGCGTTGTAGAGCAAACGGAATCGTTTTATTCCATGCCAAAGGCGTACATTATCAGAAACTAAAGTGAAATCTTATTGCAGGGCTAAGTTTTCACTAAGTTTCATGGGGAACTATAAGAAACCCTCGGTGTAATAAGTTCTACGCTGTTCCCATGGACAGAAATGTTGCAATACATATGTTTACAACGTTTTGAAGAAAACGGAGTCGTTTTATTCCATGCGAAAAGCGTACTCTATAAGAAATTAAGGTGAACTCTTATTGCGGGATTGAGTTTTCACTTAGTTTCATGGAGAACTCTAAGAAACCCTCAGTGTAATAAGTTCTAGGCTGTTCCCGTGGACAGAACTGTTGTAATAAGTATGTTTACAACGTTTTAGAGCAAACAGAATCGTTTTATTCAAGGCAAAAGGCGTACTTTATAAGAAATTAAGGTGAACTCTTTTTGCAGGGCTAAGTTTTAACTAAGTTTTATGGGGAACTATTAGACACCCTCGGAATAATGAGTTATAGGCTGTTCCCATGAACAAAACTGATGTGATATGTATGTTTACAACGTATTGGAGCAAAGGAATCGTTTTATTCCATGGCAAAAGCGTACTTTATTAGAAATCAAGGTGAAATCTTATTGCAGGGCTAAGTTTTCACTAAGTTTCATGGGAAACTATAACAAACCCTCGGTGTAAGAAGTTCTAGGCTCTTCCCATTGACAGAAATGTTGTAATACGTATGTTTACAACGTCTTGGAGAAAACAGAATCGTTTTATTCCATGCGATAGGCGTACTCTATAAGAAATTAAGGTGAACTCTTATTGCAGAATTGAGTTTTCACTTAGTTTCATGGGGAACTATAAGAAACCCTCGGTGTAATAAGTTTTAAGCTGTTCTCATGGACAGAACTGTTGTAATACCTATGTTTAAAGCGTTTTACAGGAAATGGAAACGTGTTATTCTATGCAAAAGGCGTAGTTTATAAGAAATTGAGGTAAACTCTTATTGCAGGGCAAAGTTTTCACTAAGTTTCATGGGGAACAATAAGAGACCCTAGGTGTAATAAGTTCTAGGCTGTTTCCATGGACAGAACTGTTGTAATACGTATGTTTACAACGTTTTAGAGCAAACAGAATCGTTTTATTTCATGCGAAAAGCGTACTTTATAAGAAATTAAGGTTAACTGTTATTGCGGGGTTAAGTTTTCACTAAGTTTCATTTGGAACTATTAGAAACCCTTGGTTTAACAAGCTCTAGGCTGTTTCCATGAACAGAACCGTTGTAATATTTATTTACACAACGTTTTAGAGAAAACGGAATCAATTTATTCCATGCAAAGGCGTACTTTTTTAGAAATTAAGGTGAACTCTTATTGCGAGGCTAAGTTTTCACTAAGTCTTATGGGGAACTACAGGAAACCCTCGGTGTAATAAGTTCTAGGCTCTTTCCATGAACAGAACTTTTGTGATACGTATGTTTACAAAGTTTTAGAGCAAACAGAATCGTTTTTATTCTATGCAAAAGGCGTACTTTATAAGAAATTAAGGTGAACACTTATTGCACGGCTAAGTTTTCACTACGTTTTATGGGGAACTATAAGAAAACCTCGGTGTAATAAGTTTTAGGCTGTTCCCATGGACAGAACTGTTTTAATACGTTTGTTTACATTGTTTTAGAGCAAATGGAATCGTTTTATTCCATACCAAAGGCGTACTTTATCTGAAATTAAGGTGAAATCTTATTGCAGGGCTAAGTTTTCACTAAGTTTCATGGTCAACTATAACAAACCCTCGGTGTAATAAGTTCTAGGCTGTTCCCATGGACAGAACTGTTGTAATTCGTATGTTTTCAACGTTTTGGAGCAAACGGAATCGTTTTATTCAATGCAAAAGGCGTACTTTAAAAGAAATTAAGGTGATCTCTTATTGCGGGGCTAAGTTTTCACGAAGTCTCAAGGGGAACTATAAGAAACCCTTGGTGTTATAAGTTCTAGGCTGTTCCCATGGACAGAACTGTTATAATACGTATGTTTACAACGTATTAGAGCAAACGGAATCGTTTTATTCCATGCCAAAAGCGTACTTTATCAGAAATCAAGGTGAAATCTTATTGCAGGGCTAAGTTTTCACTAAGATTCATGGGGAACTATAACAAATCCTCGGTGTAATAAGTTCTAGGCTCTTCCCATTAACAGAAATGTTGTAATACATATGTTTACAACGTTTTTGAGAAAACAGAATCGTTTTATTCCATGCGAAAGGCGTACTTTATAAGAAATTGAGTTGAACTCCTATTGCGGGGCTAAGTTTTCACTAACTTTAATGGGGAACTATAAGATACCCTCAGTGGAATTAGTTCAAGCCTGTTCCCATGAACAGAACTGTTGTAATACGTATGTTAACAACGTTCTAGAGCAAATTGAATCGTTTTATTCCATGCCAATGGCGTACTTTATCTGAAATTAAGGTGAAATCTTATTGCAGGGCTAAGTTTTCACTAAGTTTCATGGTCAACTATAACAAACCCTCGGTGTAATAAGTTCTAGGCTGTTCCCATGGACAGAACTGTTGTAATTCGTATGTTTACAACGTTTTGGAGCAAACGGAATCGTTTTATTCAATGCAAAAGGCGTTCTTTATAAGAAATTAAGGTGAATTCTTATTGCGGGGCTGAGTTTTCACCCAGTCTTATGGGGATTTATAAGAAACCGTCGGTGTTATAAGTTCTAGGCTGTTCCCATGGACAGACCTGTTGTAATACGTATGTTTAAAACGTTTTGGAGAAAATGGAATCGTTTTATTCCATGCCAAAAGCGTACTTTATAAGAAATTAAGGTGAACTCTTATTGCGGGGCTAACTTTTCACTAAGTTTCATTGGGAACTATTTGAAACCCTCGGTGTAATAAGTTCTAGGCTCTTCCCATGATTAGAACTGTTGTAATACGTATGTTTACAACGTTTTAGAAAAAATGGAATCGTTTTATTCAATGCGAAAGGTGTACTTTATAAGAAATTAAGGTGAACTCTTATTGCGGGGCTAAGTTTTCACTAAGTTTTATGCGGAACTATAAGAAACCCTGGGTGTAATAAGTTTTACGCTTTTCCCATGGAAAGAACAGTTGTAATACATATGTTTACAACGTTTTAGAGCAAACGGAATCGTTTTATTCCATGCGAAAGGCGTACTTTATAATAAATTAAGGTGAACTCTTATTGCGGGGCTAAGTTTTCACTAAGTTTTATGGGGAAGTATAAGAAAACCTCGGTGTAATAAGTTCTACGCTGTTCCCATGGACAGAACTGTTGTAATACATATGTTTACAACGTTTTAGAGCAAACGGAATCGTTTTATTCCATGCGAAAGGTGTACTTTATAAGAAATTAAGGTGAACTCTTTTTGCTGGGCTATGTTTTCACTAAGTTTCATGGGGAACTATAAGAAACCCTCGGTGTAAGAAGTTCCTATCTGTTTCCATGGACAGAACTGTTGTAATACGTATGTTTACAACATTTTGGAGCAAACGGAATCATTTTATTCCATGCGAAAGGCGTACTTTATAAGAAATTGAAGTGAACTCTTATTGCGGGGCTAAGTTTTTCACCAAGTTTCATGGGGAACTATAAGAAACCCGTGGTGTAATATGTTCTAGGCTGTTTCCATGGACAGAACTGTTGTAATACGTATGTTTAAAGCGTTTCACAGGAAACGGAATCGTGTTAGTCCATGCAAAAGGCGTACTTTATCAGAAATCAAGGTGAAATCTTATTGCAGGGCAAAGTTTTCATTGAAGTTCATGGGGAATTATAACAAACCCTCGGTGTAATAAGTTCTAGGCTGTTCCCATGAACAGAACTGTTGTAATACGTATGTTAACACCGTTTTAGAGCAAACGGAATCACCAAATAACCGATTAAAATGAAGGGTATTTGGCATTCTATTGACCTGATAACTCTAGGAGAGATTACATGAGAAGCGCACGCGCAGTAGAAGATCACTAGTTTAAACCACTGACGAGATCAGTGAAAAAGACATGATAACTAGGGCGGGTTGGGCGTGGCATGTTATCTCTCCTAGAGTTATCAGGTTAATAAAATAATTAATGATTAAAATATTTGGTGATTCTATCTCCCTGCTACCTCTGCGGAGCATAACATGAGACTTCAAAGCCCTGACCGAGACAGATGGAATTTAAGATTGATATTTACATAAAGTCAAGCTTGGTTCATTTTCTCCATAACATGAAAATAATAATATCAACATGATAATATCAACATATTTGATAATCATGACCATCAAGTTTATATCTTGAAACTACAATATTTCATAACAACAAGTTTGTCTAATATTCAGTATTCATTTAAGTAAATGTTGAACATAGTCACATTCCTCTATATTGCTTATTACATCTTTCTTGTAAAATTGCTGGAAAGTACTCTCAGTTTTCCAACAACCACGTTTCAAAATGTCTTTATATGATATGCCTTTTTCTGTTGCCTTGCTGGCAGAAGCTGACCTGTAGCTATTTGCTTTGTAAATAGATGAGTCTATACCTGCAGACATCAGCTCATTTTTAAGCCATCTGGATATAGTATCTGGTTTAGCTTGCTTGTGGGGTTTTCCATTAGTTATTATAAAAGCTGTTTCATTCTTATCAGCGAGTGCATTTCTTCGTTTTATATATTCCATGACGCAGTTCACAACACATAACTTGGACAGAAACTGGAAATTTTTTGAATATAACTGGCTGTAACGATTGTCCAGGTTTGGAGTGTTTGGATGTAATATTTGGTAGCAATACTAATTTGTCTTCTTCTATCACAACATTGTTGTAGCTAATATTTACAAGAGCTTGTTTCCTTCTTCCACCAAGAATCGTAAGTAAAGCCACAAGTTTCTGTAACAATGCCTTGAAGTCCAATGCTTGATTAGAGGGCAAACTTTTGTAGTATTGCAATAGTACATCTATGTCCCAAATGTTTGCATATTTGGCAGCTGGTGGATATCTATTAAAAATACCCTTCAAAAATCTGGCCACCATAGGATGGCCAGAGAGACTAGAATATCCTTGAATTTGCACCACTGAAGAAAGGGCCGATCTGGCAGAAGCTAAGCCACTATACATGCATCCATTTTCATGCAAGTGCACAAAGTAGTCTAAAACTGATGCTATATTTGGATGAATGGGATCTTCATTCCTTTCACTGCAAAATTGATTCCATCGTCTAAGCACAGATTCATATTTTTCAAGTGTGGGCTTTCGCCATGAATGAAGAATGATTTCATTAACTTTGCTTGAAAAGTTTTGACTTTCGAGAGATCTTCTGATACAAGAGCTGCCGCCAGCCGAAGTTTTGGCAACAGTGGATGTAGCATTGTCTCTTTTCCTGGAAGTGTCACTATTTTTTGATCCTTTGGAAGTAAGAGCGGTAGACTGATTAGACGATGTCCAATAACCGGGTACCAATATTGTGTTGGCCATACAGGCATAATTATGATCCCAGTGGCAGTCTCCTGTATTATTTTCCTCATCACCAATCCAAGAAGACTGAAAGGAGGAAAGGCGTAAATCAGATACTGTTGCCACGATATAGAAAAGGCATCAATTGCCATGGCTCCTGGGTCTAGAAGCCAGGACACAAATTCAGAAATCTGATAATTAAGGTGTGAGGCGAACAAGTCAACATTTGGACTAAAATCTAGTGTTTTTGTTATTTTGCGAAATATGACAGGAGACAATTTCCATTCCTTGTTTTCGTTAAACTTACGTGACATACAGTCTGCAGTATTGTTAATTCTACCATGGATATGTGATGCTGATATCCAAATCCCTTTTGCAATGCACATTGACCATATGACTGTTGTGATTGCATTGCATAGTTTCGACCTAGTACCACCCATATTGTTTATGTATGCTACAGCAGTGGTATTATCACACATAATTTGTATGTGTTCCTTGTTCAAGTGCACTTTTAAATATGCTCTCAAACCATAATAAATTGCTTTTAATTCTAGATAGTTGATATGTTGGTTGGAAATTGTCTCCCAGCGACCCCCTATTGGGGTGTTCCCGTCATTAGCTCCCCAGCCAGCCTCACTAGCATCTGTTTCGAGAATCAGATCTGCTTTTGGTTTTATGATATTTTGTGCTGAAATATCTATATTCTCCAGCCACCAATGTAGATCTTTAATTACAAGTGAAGGTAATTCACAAATTTCGGCAGTGTAATTCCCTCGAGATAAAAGAAGCTGTTCGATTTTTAACATTTCTAACGATCTGTAGTGTAATCGACCAAGAGGAGCTGCTGGGAGCGCCGAAACAAGAGTCCCAATAACAGATGCCAACTCAGTGATGGTTATAATTGATTTAGAAAGCAAAGTGTTAATTTTCGATTTTATATGTTCTGTCTTCCTCTTAGACAGTGAGACAGTCATTGTAACTGAATTCAAGATAAATCCTAGAAATTCTATTTGTTGTTTTGGTTTTAAAACTGATTTTCCAACATGTATTGTGAACCCTAAATTTCGGAGGGTTGCAATGGTTTGTTGGACATTTTCAAGGCAGTCTTCATATGAATTGCCTTGCAAATATGTATCATCCAGAAATATGACAGAAAGAAGACCTTTCTTCCTCAAAAAACTAAAAGGCACTTTCATTACCTTTGTGAAAATGCGCATGGCTTCACCATATCCATTGGGCATAGAAACATATTTGTAATATTCATTTTTCCATTGGAATTTTAGGTATTTTGAAAGTTTGCATTGACAGCTATTGAATAAAAAGCATCTTTTAGGTCAACACTTGCCATCCATGCCCCTGGTTGTATGATGTCTAGTACATTTTTTAATGATTCCATTTTAAAATGGTTATATGTGACATGTTGATTTAATTTCTTCAAATTCAAAATCATCCTTAATGTTCCGTTTGCCTTATCTCTAGTAAAAACAGATGAAATAAAGTCATTTTCCTCCTTGAAACATTTTTTGATAACTCCTTTTAAAAGGAGCTTACCAATTTCATCATCAATGGCAAGAACTTCATTTTCCTTCAACTTAATTTCATGAAATGAATATTGTGTTGCAGGAAGGTCGAAAAAATCAATTTTGAGCCCAGTTCTTACAATATCAAGAATAAATTTATCACTTGTAAGCTTTTTCCAAAGATGATAATAATTTGCAATTTTACCGGCTGTGTAAAATTTCACCTCTGTTTCAAGAATGCTTATAAACTTAGGATTAATTTTATCAGTAAAAGGTATGTCACTCACGTGTTCCTTGTCATCCTCATGACTTAGAACTATCTCCTCATTCCCCGCCTTCCTCTGCTCTGCCTGTATCCCGGCTTCCCACTGGCAGAGCCTCTGCGGGGGGTTTTCACGTTTTTTGAATATTTCCCATAGCTTGTGTTGTTGTGGGCATAACTTTTTTCCATAAGTGCCTTGTTGGAAGAAATAAGGCTAACAATTCGCTTGTTAAGTTCATCTCCAAATAATTCTTTGGATTCAGCGGGTACATTTGTAGCCAATCGTTGCAGTTTCCCAGGAAGTTTGGGCTTTATAATATCTCGTCTAAATTGAGTGAGATCTTGGTGCATGTTCCCTAAAATAGTGAGAATATCAATGCATGAAGCAGTCATATCCCCAAGCGGGATGTCAGTTGCTTTTTGTTCTTGCAAAGAAACCAGGTTGTTTGTGTGTGCAAGAATAGCGGAGGAGGCTTTTATTAGCTGACCTGTTAGTTTTTGTAAATTTTGGTCAGAATTTCTTAGCTCAGAGTTTAAATTGGTGTTTCAAATGTCACCATTGCATTTCGGAATGTATAAACCTGTGCAGTTCGCTGGGGGATTATGCTTTTTCAATTTTGCTGTAAGCTTCTCAGCAGGAAGCTTTTTGGTAAATAGTCCTGATGCTATTTTTGCCAATTTGGGGTTCACTTCCCCACCAGTGTTGTCCATGGACTCCATTTCCTCTTCAATTTGGGATAAAACAGTGGCAACCATTGAGGTTGATTCACTGGTATTTGCGGCCTCCATTTCATTATGAGTTTCTGGCTCCAAGAGGAGGGATTGGACATCTTTGTCCACATCAGCCTGTTCAGGAATACTGATACTATCAGAATTGTCACCTTGGGCTTGGCCTTCATTATCTGAATATACACTCTCAGCTTCTGCTCTGGTGCTTATATCAGTATTTTTATCATAATAGTCGTCACTCTCAGCTAACAAAGCTCTGGTGACTTGTTGTTGGTCTCCTGACCGTGTGAAAGAACTGTTGGAGGTCTCCACAGTTTTAGGAACAATTTTGGAGACTTTGTAAGGCCCTGAAATATTGCCTGCATCGGAAATTTGTTCCTGATTTGGCCTTTTCTTAGATTCTTGTAACCGAGAATTGATTTTGCCTGCAAGAACATTTGTAATTTTTTCAAATTGCGAGGCTATCATTTGCATTTGGTCATGCTGCATTTTCGTGAAAAATTCACTTTGTTTCTCGAAAAAACTCGATGAATTGTCCACAATTTCTTCATTTTCCACTGAGGGAATATGTTGTGGACTTCCTTCTGACATTTTTATATAAATTCCGCCCCTGATTGAAAAAATATGAAAAGAAATTTATACTTATCTTTGGACGAATCTTTTCAGCAACTAGCTTTCTTCTCAGCGTGTTCTGCTGTGATCTTCTACTGCGCGTGCGCTTCTCATGTTATGCTCCGGAAAAGTAGCAGGGAGATAGAAAGGACTAGATCTGAAAATCTAACTACGAATCAGGCAACTGTAGTCTTGATTCCACCCTGTATTACCTAACAGGTCAGTGTCAGAGCAAAGATTGCTTGTAGAAACTGTGCACTAATTCTCATGATCTGTGACTCCAGATTTTAGAGTTTCAATATTTTTAGTCCTTGAATCTTTCCTTCCAAACTCCTGGTTTCAAAGATGAACTAGAATTAAACACTATACAATGATTTCGTTTGAGTTGAAAACTATATGAAATACTCCATTTTGTTGCAAACGTCTAATTGTCCCTTTAGTATAGTAATTGTGAAGTGTTTCATTCTGGTTGAATTTTATATGGCCTCGAGTTTTTTCTATGACACTAAACAGGGGTGTCATATTTCTTAATATTCTCATTGGGGCAGTTACTCAGAATGGCAAACGGATGAATGCCCCCGTGAGTATTTCTTCTATATTGAGTTATATAGAGTAGTGCCAGTCTCCTGCAGGAGTATTTACTCAAAATTAGAGCGTTGCAGGCTCCATTCAAGTCAAACCACAGGAAGAAGTTTTTCAAAAAGCTACCAAACGCAGTTCGTCGTCGTAGCCGTCACCAACAAGATTAATATGGCCCAGCCTCTATAAAATGTGGATGCCAGGGCTGTTTTTTAAAATGACTTGAAGGACAAATTCACGTTGCTCAACCTGCTGGTCTAGCTGCAGCCCCAGCTGCTAATCACCAAGACGGGATAGCTCCTTTTGATGCTGTATGTTCCTGTACGTTTTTAGGCTTGTTTTATTTTGCTTTGTTCTCAATTGGTAGTGTGGACAAGCGGTCCGCGTTGAAAATTATTTGAAAAGCATTGTTAATGCTAATAATTGACTTAATACCTGACCATAAAAGTTTCATATTGTTACCATTAACAGTAAAATAGTTCTGAAAATAGGATTTCTTGCTTTCTTTAAGTTCACAGGCAACTCGGTTTCTAAACTGTTTATATGAAGGATTTACCACTGGATCATGCTTCTTCTTAAGTTTTTTTAGTAATTTATCTTTGAATTTCATCATTTTTCTAATCCTGCTATTTATCCATGGCTTGTTTTCTAATTTAATATCTCTTTTTTTAAGCTTCTACAACGGAGCATGCTTTTCAACAATGCTTTCAAGGGTGGCAAGAAATTTATTAAACTTTAAATTTATATCACTCTGGTGGTCAATCAAATAGTCGAAATTAAGATTGTTAAAATTTGCAAGAAATTTTGCTTGATCCAATTTTGAATAGTCTTGTTGGTAATATGACATTGTCTTTTTTGATAACATTACCTTTTCGACAATTAAAAACAGAGGAAAATGATCAGCAATTTGTGTCAAAATATTTCCACTTTTGGTATCTAAATCACAAACATTGGAGAATATATTATCAATAATGGTGGAAGAATGATCCGAAACTCGACTAAGATGGATAATATAAGGTAAGTAGTGATGCGAGAGAAGAAGACTGACAAAATCATTGGTAGCACTATGAGAGTCATAATTAAGTAGGTTGACATTGAAATCCCCTAAAATGAAGACATGTTTATTTTCAAAAAATGGGTTGGACGGTGTCCTTTGAAGGTACTCGGTAAAGTTTCCTATTTCAGTACTTTGATGACGATAGGCACAGCAAACCAAAATGTTTTTATCTCTAGGATTTTCAATTTAGACCCAGATTGTCCCATACTCATCACAATTACTAGCTAATTCTGGTCTTGGAATGATACCCAAACATGTTTTGATGTAGAGACCAACACCACCACTTTGAGATTGAGATCTTGCAGAAAAAAATGTATATCCTTCAATGTCATCATTTGAGCTCAATGGTCAATCGAATGAATCCCAAGATTCAGAAACAGCAACAACATCAAAGCCAATTTTAAAGTGTCTATGCATCGAATCACTTTGTTTTGATTGTATTTCAAATTCTTAAAAGTCCATCTTTACTGGTAATTTTAGTATATTTTTTACTTTAAGTAAAAACCGTAAAGTATTTTTAATTATTTTTTGAAAATGAGTACTCTGAGGGACATTTTTAAAAAGCGCGCCAAGTGTCTGTGACGTCAATAGTAGGTGTCCTTGAGAACAAAGCACTACACCACACAAGACAAACACACACATTCCTGTTCAAGAGAGAGAACATTCTGAACTGAACGATCAATCTTATTTCATATTTTCGTGAAATGGCTTCAAGTGATTCCAACGATAGTTTAAGTGAAAGATCAGAATCAGTTTCAAGTAATGGAAGTGAGAGTGAGGAAGATTATGGTACTGTTGATTTGGAAGCAAATGCCCCGTATCAACACGAGCCTCTCGCCGTTCCTGGTCAGCCTCAGCCTGCATTTAATTTTGAAGAGGACCCAGATCGCATTCCTCACGATATTTTAGCTGATCGGCACGAGGGGCGAATCAGAGTGGGAAATTGGTAGGTTGAAATAAATTTACATGTTGGTATAACTAACTAAAAAGCTACCGTGAATTAATTCGTTTTCAATAAAAGATAGGCCTAGATGCAATAATTGTTAACTTGGGTGGGTGAAAGATGGTGGCCTAGGCCAGCTGCATAAAGTTGGTATGTTTACCCTTCTCTTTCTTCAGTTCTTTGACTTTGGACACTGCTTTCACTTCTCTGTCTTGTTCATCCGGAATTTGTGTTTGTAATAACTGGCGTGCAGTGTTAATTGATAATAGCAGACAAAGCAATCCATATCATTGTAGGCTCAGTGTATCGTTTTTAAGTGTTCATGTGGAAAGTGCAAAGTCAACAAACTGGTCGGTGCTTGAGAATATCGCTGCTGTACAGAGGTTTTAGAAGCTGGTGGAAAACTGGTTTTTGAGGGTCGAGATGATATTTCTTGCATCACCCAACACGAGGATTACAGTGCTGTCACCAACACCGCAGTGCTGCTTATGACTGCTCCACTTTTGAAGAACAAAGATGGAAAATCCTACAGACAACGAGCTGGCCAAAGCAAAGAACAGTAAGTGTGGAAGACTTCTTTGTTTTGTCTTTAGTTTGCCCATTTGTTTTGTCCATTGCCATGCCTTTTTTTTCCAAATATCTGACCAAACATTAAATCCAACCTTGGGACTAACGAGAAACTAACTAAGAACTAAAAACCCGGTCTTGGAACTAGTCTAATAATGTCTACAACTGGTCTACACAAGTGCATGCTCACAAATCTGTTGCCTGCCATTGTTCTTCAAACCCTAAGAAATGTTAACAGATGGCTGTAATGTCATTTTCACAAGTGAATATCTGCTTGTTTTTTAATTTTCCTGTATCCACAGCTGGCTATAGATAACACTACTTAAATTTTTTTTTGTTTTTACTTTAGGCATTTACGAGCTGTAGCATATCGTTGGACTGTACGCTGGATATTTGGATATCTTGGTTGGGATAGTAGACGGCCTCTTCCAGCATGTGTTTATACACATATACGTGAAAAATATCCAACTAATGCAGCTGTAGGGTATGCAGCAGCTCAGGAATAATCATTTTATCCTGCACTGTTTAACTGGTAAGTCCAAGAAATTCTTTTGCAAAATATGCCAATCAGTCAGTTAATTCTATCTGTCTATATTTTGATTTGATGTAGATATTTTGATATAGCAGTTTTGCCCAGGAAACATTGCCATTACATTAATTAGTGGTGGATGGCAAAATGGAACTACATTACAAAACTACAACTACAAGTCTTGCTACTTCCACAAATATACATAACTATTTACATTTTTATTACTAAAACCTAATTATTTCCTAAAGCATACTCTATTCAACAGAACAATGACACATTGGGTGACCTTTCATCAGCTTTCTACAATTTTTGCACTTCCTGGATATGGTTGTAGCTGGAATTTGTTGTTGCTCTGTTGCCATTTGAAGACTAGTTTGTTCTGTTGCTGTAATAAAATAATAGCTGCTCATGAGCTTTTCTAAAGAAGTTGTTTGCTTCCATATCTTTACTAAATATTAAAGTTCAAACAAGCTCTTACCAAATTAATATAATTTATATATGGCAACTTGAAAATGTACATCTATATAAATATCTACAAAAATATTCTTTGATGTTTCACATTTGCTTCATCTATTCCAATTGAGAGTAAAACAAAACACAAATAAGTTGGGCCCTGGGACCTACGGTACATTTGATTGGATGACCTTAGCCAGTATTTTTTTTAAATCCATATTTACATCCAATAAAATAGAAAACTTACTCCTGCAATGCCAAATTAAATGCCACAGCATTATGAAAAAACAAAGACTTATTATACACACCAGGTGGATAAAGTTGAATGATGTTAGATTTCCTTTGATTTTGATAGGCAACTGCTTCAGCTTTTGACTTCCTCTCTGTAAACTGCGAAGTTAGAGAATCAGGGGCATCCTCGTTGAACAAGTCAAATGCTTTCTGCAGGTCTTCAGCTGAGGTTGACAACATCACACTCTTAATTTCTTCAACATAACCTTTAGGAAAAACATGCAATTTATATTATAAATATAAATATTAATTCATAAGGCATGGTCTAACATGGGCAATTAAATTGTACCAGAGCAGGCTACTGCAATTGACATATGCCTCCACCGGGTCTCGAACCCGGGTTTGATCTCATAGAAATTAAGAAACTTTCATGGGAATATTCTGTTGTTAATAATAATTAAAGGGCAATAACAATTCATTCTTATAACAAACTTAAGAAACTTCTGCTCCTGAAATTCATTGATGTGATCTATTATACAAAGTTTCTCTATTTATTGAGACATCAGAGTAATCATGATGTCTTCCAGGTACTTTTTCCATAATCTAGGCCTAAAGTACTTCTGTTTTGAAAAAGTAATGTTCTCGAATGCATCTATTTATCAGCTATTCATGGGAATTTCTTAATATCAAATTTCAAAACTTGAAAGAAATGATAAAACCGACAGTTTGTAGATATAATTTTCATGATATTAGTATACTTGAAACATTGTTAAAGCAATACTAGAATATGTAAATTGGCCTTGCTTGATGTATCTTAAAATCTGCATTTCCAATGACTTGCTCCCTTCTCATTGCCAAGCTCTTATAAGCACCCTTCGATTTATCTAAGGATTTTTGATTTTATTACACAGTTGGATTTTTTGGATCCTAAGACACCTCGGAAATAGCAAAGTGGTCATTGCATGTGTACCTATGGCACACCTTACATACTATTTGCCATCATCAAAAATTTTTCCCTGATAGCATGACCACTCATTGCTACCTAGCTTCGCCACTGGCCTGGAGTTGTGAAGACATCAAGGTTACTGTGCTAACTTATTGTCCTGGTTTAGGACAGTGGTTAGCGCGCTCGCCTGTGTCCGATCAAACCCGGGTTCGAGACCCCGTGGAGGCATATGTCAATTGCAGTAGCCTGATCTGGTACAATTTAATTGCCCGTGTTAGACCATGCCTTATGAATTAATGTTAATATAACATGGCTCTGAAGAAGGATTTAATCCGAAAAACGAATTAATGCCCCTCCGTGGATAAGCCTGGAGTTGTGAAGACATCAAGGTTACTGTGCTAACTTATTGTCCTGGTTTAGGACAGTGGTTAGCGCGCTCGCCTGTGTCCGATCAAACCCGGGTTCGAGACCCCGTGGAGGCATATGTCAATTGAAGTAGCCTGCTCTGGTACAATTTAATTGCCCGTGTTAGACCATGCCTTATGAATTAATGTTAATATAACATGGCTCTGAAGAAGGATTTAATCCGAAACACGAATTAATGCCCCACCGTGGATAAGCCTGGAGTTGTGAAGACATCAAGGTTACTGTGCTAACTTATTGTCCTGGTTTAGGACAGTGGTTAGCGCGCTCGCCTGTGTCCGATCAAACCCGGGTTCGAGACCCGGTGGAGGCATATGTCAATTGCAGTAGCCTGCTCTGGTACAACTTAATTGCCCGTGTTAGACCATGCCTTATGAATTAATGTTAATATTACATGGCTCTGAAGAAGGATTTAATCCGAAACACGAATTAATGCCCCACCGTGGATAAGCCTGGAGTTGTGAAGACATCAAGGTTACTGTGCTAACTTCTTGTCCTGGTTTAGGCCAGTGGTTAGCGCGCTCGCCTGTGTCTGATCCAACCCGGGTTTGAGACCCGGTGGAGGCATATGTCAATTGAAGTAGCCTGCTCTGGTACAATTTAATTGCCCGTGTTAGACCATGCCTTATGAATTAATGTTAATATTAAATGGCTCTGAAGAAGGATTTCATCCGAAACACGAATTAATGCCCCACCGTGGATAAGCCTGGAGTTATGAAGACATCAAGGTTACTGTGCTAACTTATTGTCCTTGTTTAGGACAGTGGTTAGCGCGCTCGCCTGTGTCCGATCAAACCCGGGTTCGAGACCCGGTGGAGGCATATGTCAATTGCAGTAGCCTGCTCTGGTACAATTTAATTGCCCGTGTTAGACCATGCCTTATGAATTAATGTTAATATTACATGGCTCTGAAGAAGGATTTAATCTGAAACACGAATTAATGCCCCACCGTGGATAAGCCTGGAGTTGTGAAGACATCAAGGTTACTGTGCTAACTTATTGTCCTAGTTTAGGACAGTGGTTAGCGCGCTCGCCTGTGTCCGATCAAACCCGGGTTCGAGACCCGGTGGAGGAATATGTCGATTGCAGTAGCCTGCTCTGGTAGAAAATAAATATAAACATATATATATATGAATTTAGATAAAATATATACAAGAAACTTGTTTTACTTTTCACCTTTTGCTTCATCACAATTAAATTACAGAAAATGAAAAATAGATAATGAAAAATATATTATATACACTCAACTCTCTCTAAGCAGACAACTCTATAAGGCGGACAACTCATTAAAATGGACACTTGTTTGAAGTCCCTGCCAAACCATATAGGAAATGCTGTATGCTTGTATTCTATAAAGCAGACACCTCGTTAAGACAGACACTTTTACAAATTCCCGAAAGTGTCTGCTTTAGAGAGAGTTGACTGTATATAATTTTTGATTTTTCAATAAAGATATACACATTTTTTATTGTAAAATAATATAATACTTTCTGATTAAACCATGTGAATATGAATTACTTTTGCCTTCCAATATTGAGTAAATAAAAAATTGTAAATGTATCAAGGACATCAGTATGTGGACAGTATACAAAATTAGGGTATATTTATGTACCATATGTTGGAGAACAGCAACTTCTCGCACAACTTCGTCACCAAATTTGTACTTTGAGTACTGAACATTATAGTAGATGTTGCCATCTGCAGTTGTCCGTTTTTTTCTATTTACATTTTCATTAAAATGAAGAATTGCTAAAGCATGTCTGTAACAAAATAAGAGCTTTTTATAACATTAAGTTACTGATAAAAAATCTATACTTTGTTTTGTTCATCTATTTACTAGCAAATTCAATCAGGAATGTTATACAGCCGATGCTGGTAAAAATACTTCAGTAAATACATTTACAATGCATCATTTTTCTAACCTGCATTTTGTTCCCAGCCACGAGAAGTGAGTCATTTTGGGATGCCAATGATTCAGCAGTGAGTGAAACCCTTCTATACAGCTTTTTTGCGCATCCGACGACAGTTTCTTGATATCCTTAAGAATGTTGCTGTTTGTTAAAATGCTCTGCAATGTATCATATGTTTGAGTACCTTCAAAAAATGAAAAAGCCTTATGCATGTACTCATGTACTCTTGTATACATAATAAACAACCCCCCCCCATTTATTAATTATTGAAAATTTTTCCTACCCCTGACTTTATTATGACCCTTCCCCCATTTATTATTTTTTTTCAATTCGAATTTTGCATTTATAAATTTGCACAATGTGTAATAAAAGTGTCACAAATACATGTTGGGATTTGTTTCAAGTTGTGGAACTGATTTAATACCAGAAAGTCACTCTACTGTACATTCTTACTCCCCTCCCCATTTGGTATTTTTTGGGAATTTCTTCCTATCCCATTTTTTTGACCCCCTGTTTGATTTTTGAGGATTTTTCCCTACCCCCACTTATTGCAACCCCCATTTATTATGCACACAAGAGTATGCAGTACATAAAATATGTGACTTTTATAGTCAGTTTCACTTGCCATAGTAAATGTCAAGAAACTGGAAATACCATTTTTTAACAATTTTCTTCTGTCAAAGAACTTGTCGATTTTGTATAATCCATACTTTTTTATAATGAACAACAAGCATTGTCATTTTTTGTTTGGAAGCATTTATTTGAGAAATTAGTGTAACTGGAATATCCAAATTACCTTTTGGAATCCACTGACGGGGTTCTATGTCTCCATGTGCACATTTGGGAAACAAAGGATTAGGATGATCTTCATGCTTGTTGGCAATATGATCCATTATAGAAGTCCATTTTGCAACTATCATTTCTCCAAATCCTTGTTTCGTTGACAAAGCACTCCAATAGAGATGGCTACGAATGCCTTTCATCCAAAATTTTATGGCTTCATTGCCTTTTTCTTTGCTTGCTGCCAGCAGTTTCTTTGTTATGCTTTTGGAAACATGCCAAAAATCATGAAAATGAGTTGTTTCAGGCTGTGTCGTTCTGATCCATTTGGCAACACTTTTGTGTCTGTCACTTATAAATGTAGTGATCTTCAGACCAGAATTTTTCAACCCTTCAAAACACTTTTGCAATCCAAATAATTCCATGAAACTGCTACTGCCAGCCTGATTTGAATAAAAAAGAAATAGCATAACTAATAAAATGTAGCTTCAAACTTTCTGTGACCTGAAATCAACTTACAACTATATAACATTTCTCCATTGTTGCAGAAGAAAAGGCTTTTTATTTCTAAATAATGAGGACTGACTCTACACCATGCCCCCTAAGTGTCTGCCACTGCCACTTAAAAGAAATTTATTTATTTTTTCAGAATGAAAGTATAACATACCTGTACCACTTCGAAGTGGACAAGTTTTGAGATGGAGTTACAAAACATGGTATATGCACAATACTTGGCACTGTGGCCCATTCAATCGAAACGTCCATCACCAGACCATTGAGCATTCTTCACTCCTTTCAGCTGTTCAATAAATGAACAACGATGTTTCTCCCATTGCAACAGTACAGATGGGAACAAGAATTTCCGTTGGTGTTGGCAAAATGTACGAACTGAGATGGCCAAAAGACCAAGATGTTTAAACATCAGGAAAACTTGACTGATATTTACACCAGATGTCAGGATGGCCAAACTCATCATAAGATTGCCTGCAGGAACTATTCCAAATAACAATGGCTGACTCCTCCAGCGATATTATTTTTTACACTGTTTACAGGACTGAATTACAGTTGCCATTGAACCAGTTCGTCGAACTTCCACAGATGGACTGCTGCTTTTGCAGTTGAAACAAAATAATTGAAATAGTATCATCAGCATACCATAAAATACAATAAATTTGGGTTCATCAGCAGGTTGTGTCTCAGAATTGCAACTAAAAAAAACAACAATAATTTCAGTGTTTCTTTTTATCATACTGTAGATATTTAAAGCAATACAAAAAGCAAGATTGTAAATAGATCAGACTGAAGATTGATTGGGAAATTGTAGCTTTATCATAAATTGGAGTAAAGGGATAACATTTGAACATAAAAGACACAGACTCAGCTTTCAGTTTGAAAATAAGATAAATGTAAAATTATATTTCTTCTTTTGTCATTGTTATCCTTCTACTTTAAGATACTATAATATGTCATATTTTAGAAATGTTGGTGTCTCGTTGCTAGTTAAATTTTAATAATTTAAACTCATTGCCTTTTCAAGACACCATGTGGCAAAAATAAATTGCAATAATGTCAGGGATAAAAACAGTTACATTTATTGTAAATCATTTGTGAAAATTTAGTTTTGGGTTTGAGAGGGTGATAATAAAATACAATTTTGAACTTTACAAAAATGATTAAGGTGCAATGAATTTCACTAATATTGCTGGGAAGATGAACAGCTGCAAGTTTGTTGAAGTTTGGCTGATATAATTTTTGAATTATTGGCACATGCGCAGTAGGGCATTAAACATTAGGGTGCTGTTGTTGTTAGTTTGATAATTTGATTGGTCAGGATTTACATGATTTGTTATTGTTTTGAACAATGCAGTTGGAGGATAATCTCCCCAAGAAAATAATAAACTGTATTTTAGTTTCTTTTTCTCCTATAGAATTATATTCTGCAGTTCTTTTTTGTTCAACAAAACATATGCTATATTGTAGCTAATAATACGGTAAATTCTTTTAACATTGTAGATCAAATAGTTTATATATTTATGAATACATTCCTGTGTTTCTTATAAATGGATATTATATGCTTTTTCATGAAAACATATATATTATTGATAATTGTTTATAAATATTTTATATGATTTATAAAACATACTGAATTTTCCTTCTGGGGTCAGTTGTTGCATTCACGTCTTCATTATCATTGTCATCAGATGATTCAGTTACTTCTTGAGACCAATCTGTGTCCTTCTGAATGTGCTCTGAAGCATCCAAATCATCAGAAATACTACTTTCGACCAAATTCAGAGTACGAACGTTTGCGTGAAAAACTTTCTTCACTTTGTTCTCTTACCTTAAATAATAATAATAATAATGATCATCATCAATGTAAACACCAATGTTACACAGAACTCAAATGAAATTGATACTCAATTTTGATTAATTTTGTCTGTTGAACTTGAATACAAAATAAACAGTTTTTGTGCCCACATTAAGAGAAAAGAAGGTCTGCAGTGCTTTGAAGCTGGCTGGCATTTTATTGGCTTTTGGTTGCATTCTTTTACATTGCATAGTAAAAAGATGTAAAATTCAAACTGTTTTCTTCAGTTCAGAATTTAAAATCAGGTAAAAATCTAAAATAGGCTCACTTGCCAATTATCTGATAAAAAACATTCATTTTGCCATTTCTCCTCAAATCTTCTATTTGAAGCACATTCACTGCAAACAAAGAAATAACACACTAGGTATACTCACTTCTTGAGACTGCCAATCTGAGAGAGTTTCTTTCAAATTCTCTGTCTTCTCTTTGAGTCGGTATATTTTCTTTCTCAAGCGAGTAATTTTATTTAAACGTATAATACACTTTTTACAACTATTTACAATATCTTCATTATCAGATTGCATGCAATCGTCTTCTTCGTCTTCTGATTCAACGTCTTTGATTAGGCCCACGTCTGGATTTTCAACCGGCTTTTCACAATCTCGAGTAATATTGCGAAGAATCTTGAAAGAAAAACACAAAAAATAATTACCAAAGAATTAGTTTTAAGTCATTTGCATTACATTATTCATATTCATTACCCAATTTTCAAAGTAAATCGAATTTTGCACTTAAAAATTAATGGACAGGCAGCCTAGGCCTACATATTTACCTTTCTCTTTTCAAGCGCTCCTAAATCATCATCAGTTTCTAGAGGTACGTTTGCTACGTCAATTGTTGGCACCGTTGCCGGCGAACAAATCTTACCCATTGATTAAATCTTCCTGGGTCTTTCTTTTTATCAGGAAAATGGTGAATTGATATTCCTGGTGTGTGTTGACTATTTCAACAACTCACTCCACCAGGTCCACCCGCTACACATCGCTTTCCATGGTGTATCAAAGACGAAGTTCTCAAAGTTGTGTTAGTCGCCATTAGAAAAAGATATCAGCTGATTTGAGAACACCTACTGTTGACGTCACACAATGAACACAAAAATGTCCCGCAAAATGTGGCGATCGTGCTGACTTTGTGAAGTCACAGAATGAAAACCAATAAAGATAATTAAATTTTGTTTTTTGTTTTCGAATGCAAATAACATGAAGTTTCATATTTTTATAATAAAAAATAAATTTAATTGATGATGCATAAACACTTTAAGGTTAACTAACAAGGAATGTAGTTCATTGAAATGGCAAGAAAGACTTCTTATATTCATATTCAAGAAAGAAAGGTCATTATGTGAAGTATCAGAAGAAGATAAATCTTGAAGAGAATGATAGCTTGAATCAACATTAGAAGGCAAATGATCATCAATATCATAATCTTGCAGGTTAGGTAAGTTAGTAAGGTGAGATGTTATTTCAAATGAGGGTAATGCATCAAAAACAGAGGGTATATCATGTTCGAAAAGGTTTGATAATGGTTTGTCTTAAAGAGAGCCAAAAAAAAATAGACTCATGATAAATTATTGTGCAGTTTAGGCGAAACCAATGAACATTGTTGTTTTCGTTTGAACGTACTTGATATTCTGCGGCAGATATGTCATTGAATTTTATATGATGCCAAAAATTTCAGTAATTGCAAAAAATACAATTTTTGTCACATTTTTTTGGCAAAATCCACAAGGATATTTAGCATTTCCTACCATATTGGCCTAAGGGGCAAGTATAATAAATTTGTTAAAAGTAAAACTGACTGAATTAAAAAACACAAAAGAGGAATGTTCATTAACATAAAACGAGTTCATTAAGAATGTAATTTGCCACTCAAAGTGACCTTACCATCATCATCTGTGTCATCCAGACCTGGTGTTGTAGGATGAGGCTTGTTGACAGCAGAAACTCTAGGCTTGTTAAGGATTATCAATTTGTCCATATCCATGTATGCCGCCTTTCCTTTTTTTCTAGCTTCAATTAGCTCTGGGATCTTTGATTTACGCCTTTCAAGAGTTGTCATGGCAAAATCACCCATGAAAATCACTCCTCTCGGCCTTTTCAGTCGAGCAACTCGTAGGATGTTTTCCTTAAATTTTCATGATTGCATCTTCACAACTATGGGCCTAGGTGGTCTGGGTTCTTGTGAGGCTGAAACATCATGGCGGCTATTGAGGGCGTTCCTCTGCTTCCTTCAAACGCAGTGGGCCCTCTCGATTTCAACTTCGTCCTCTATTTCCAACTTTTCTTTTAGCAATGTCTTGACTTTGGCCTCTGTGTCATCCAAAGTTTCTTCATCTTCCTCCTCCGGAACACCAATAATCTTGATGTTATTCCTTCTTGATGTTATTCCTTCTTGATTGATTTTCAAGGTATTCAATCTTCCACTCCAAATCTTAAAGGCCTTCGTTGAAGTCCTTGTCCATGCTTTTGATGTGGGCGTAGACTTTTGATATTTCAGCATCTACTTTCTCAAAACAAATTCTTCGAGTCTTCATATTTTTCGCTGCAGAACTTGACTGATAGCTATAATTCTTCTTGTTCTTTTCTTATCTCTCTAATTTAGTCCATCAACCAATACTTCGATAGTCACCTTGAACGACTTCTGCTGAATTTCCAGCATCTCTTTCAAAACAGACATCGTTACAAATTCTTTATCAGACATGTTTGTTGAATACTTATGTCGAACTGATTTTTTATTAAAAAATTAAAATAGCACTGTATCATTAGTCAACAAAAAGTAAGAACAACTAAATTTTAAGATGTAGCCACTTTGTTTTCTGTTTTCTACGGCAATAGGAGCGGTAAAAAGCATAACCGGCTCCGACAACAGACCCTTACAATTAATCGAAATTAGCATCATGAAGCACGTCCTTAGAAGCCACCAGAGGATAAAGTTTCTAACATGTGCAAGAGATACTACCTCCAATAGTGAAGGGCACAATTTTCTAAACATTTGCATATATAACCTTACTACGGTCTCCGGTACCCAGACATATAGCTCTGACATACAACAAAAAGTATAAAAAAATTCATAGAAGCATTCTGAAAACTATGTTTAATGGAGCTATGTTCTATGCATAAGGGAGCCAGACTCGTATTCTGATTTTACAGAGGTTTTTTGATGGATCACGGACGGGTCACAAGGGTCACCCATGGGTAACGGCACGTGTCACACTTGCTCCTATAGGAAGCATATATTAAATCAACGGGTCAAGGGTCACAGTGATAATACAAAGATATATATACCTTACCTTTATAAATATGACTGTGACCCGTGACCCGTAACCCGTTCATCTCCTATCGATTGCTATAGTAGAGAAAGTGTGACCTGTTCCGTTACCTATGTGTGACCGGTGTGTGACCCTTCTAGCTCTTTATACAACATTTAGCCCACTGATTTTGCTAATTATTAGTATCAGCAATAGCAATTTTAGTAATGATGCATATAGCTTTAGCCTTTATTTGCAAATTTGCTGAAGTAATGAGCAGAGCTTTTGAAATCTTCCTTATTGGGGTATTCCGTCACATTTCTAAATGCTTATCACAGGCATAGCTGATCTGCATGACAAACAATTCACTTCCAACAGTGAATACGACCTAGGAATCCACTTTCAGTGTTGAACTGCATACTTCTTGTCAAGACATATCCGGTATAACTCCTGGCAGCATGATAAACTTTGAGAATTAACATGGCGCTAGCAACGAAAATGTGATTATAAACTTTAGTGTGCGTACTCAATAGCCTCATAAAAAAGTATGAATAGTTGAAAATAGCCAATAACAGCCTTTAAACATATTTTCAGCTTGATAAATACCTTACATGAGCTGTAATGCCCCAAAAAGATGGGAAGGGAGAAATAGGTCAATCATACGTCATGACCTAGCAAAAGTTGACAATATGGGAAAACTGATTATAAATTTTAAATCAGCACTGTCAACCTGCTCTTAGTTACCAAAACATAAAGCTTCTCAAATCCAGAGGAGATTTTACCTCCGAGGGAATCCTCGCCAAAACCTCTTGAGACAAACCAAAAAATAGGCTCAAATGTAATACTATTTCTAAATGATAGAGAAAAATCCTCTCCCTCCTTGCCCCTGTAAAATGTTGGTTAAATTTGTTGCCAGGGCATCAGGGAACAGAAATGCATATGAGTTGCTCCCAAACAACATTCAAATGAGGTTGAGTGGGAGGACTGCAAGTCAATAAGTTGTGTAATAAAGATTTTTCTCAACAGTTTTGGCGAGGATTGCAGGCCTGGGCAATAAATATTACCCGCATAGGGTCTTCGATACTCTTAAGCTGATTTTTGTATTGTTTCCATGCTTGCTTGGTGGGAGATCTTGAAGAGCTGAGCAACAATTTTGTGATCTCCACTGTCCTTCAACAATTTCATCTCATCTGACTTTATCAACAAATCCTTTTGGTGTGTAGGAATCAGTAGATTCTGCCCTCACTAAATTTTGAAGTGCCAATGAAGCCATAAATATAGTTGTGGTTGTATCCGGTGGCAGATTAATCTTGCATGTGATGATCCTGAAAAAACTTGAAAGAACACTAAAGACATTTTCAATAACTCTTCTAAAGCGCGAATGCCTGTAATAGAAATTATTTTTTGGTCTATTAGTGCTTTATCTTGGTAAGGCTTCAGGCAGTACTTTGTGACAGAAATTGTCCCCAACAAAGACAAAGGGCAATGTTTTTTCACAATTGAATTGTTCCAACCTACGATCTTTTGATTTTGGTAAGGGTTTTGGCTCTGGTAAATTCAATTGACCTTGGAATAACATTGTGAATAATACAGAGACTCAATAGCAACCACCATCACTTATACGACCTTAGCATCAAACATTTACAAATAAGAATTTATAGTCGTAGTTAACAAGAGCAAGCGGAAATATGCTTTAAAATCCTTTGAAGCTGCTCTTGAAAGTTTAAACCACCCTTCTTCATTACAAGGGTTAGCAAAATACTCTCCTTTGAGCACTTCATTCGCATTGCGTACCTTTGGTATGAATATGCTGATTGTGCTTTGGTGAATTCTGAACTAGTATTGCAAGCTTTCGCAGCTCTCACAAGTGGCAAGAAATCCTAAGGTAACAGCTCGCTTTCTTTCAGGGCTTATCGGCTTCCGCAGGTGCGTAGTTTTACTTTCAATTTCTTGGACCAGTTTTGAACAGCGGCTCCAACAAGATAAAGTGACATTTAAAGACCTTAGATAGATTAACAAATTGGAGAGGGAAACCCATTGCTTCAGAACACATCTCAATCATTTGCTTATACACCCTTAAACTATTGACACTTACAGCATTTAAAGAGGGTCAGTACCCTAATTCGAGGGGATTTGAGATTTTCTTTGAATCCCCTTTTAAAAGATAGGTACGTTTTTGCAGTTGCACTTGGAATGGATGGTGCCCTGTGGGTTGACAACTTTTTCTAAATGTAGGCCTTATTTCAAACTCAGACTCAAATACTTGCTTAGAGATATTCATCCATATCAACTTCTTGTAATCACTCACCTCTGTCAGCCAGCATTAGTTCGTATAAGGACTCTTCTCTTCCCTAATTGCATGGCTTCACCCAACACGTCCGTCTCTTCCTTTTTCAATTCTTTGTATTCAAAGCAGACCATAATAAGATGGCATTGATTGGCCTAAATTCTCTGGTAAGAACCTTTTAATGCCCTTTACACTATCACACTCGCGTGTCGTTCAATATCATAGTAAAAATATGATGAGAATTGTATCTGAAGATGATAGTGTAATGCAGCCTTAAGTAAAATTTTGATCATTTCTTGAATGTCTATATTCTTCAAACATGGTTTAGCTAAGACGGTGATTGTTCCGGTGACCGACCATGTGTCGGAGTTTTTAGATCATTATATCCTTGTTGGTAGTACTGATTCTTAGCTTTTTTTGCGAGATCCAAATCGAAGCTTTAGACTCCCTCCAATCCCCATCCTTCAATTGGCTTTGCCATGTAAGGATGGTCATGTAGGTTTCTGAACTTTTGGCAAATAAAAATTATTTTCTTTAAAATTTTGAAGCCTAAACCTATTTCTTGGATTTCCAGAAACCGGGCCACTATTTTGACGCGATATTTGAGTTCTACGCATCAAGAAACGGGGATTTAAGTAAAAAAATTTGGGGGTTTCTCCGGCGGAAATTTGAGAAAAATGCGACTTTAACTTTTTTGACGTTTTCTATTGTTTTGTCTGATTAGATTTCCCCCAGAAGTACAAAATGGAGGGGGCAATTAACCAGGTTGGGGTTTCAGTTGATGCCTGCTGGTATTACAATGCTGAATTCATGAAAATATACAAAGGTCTTCCTCACTACAGTGGCATAAGCACCAAGCCCCCAACTTCCAAGCCAGAAATTATGCCCCTGTCACATGTCTTAGAAATTTTGCTACTTTTCATTTTGGATGTCTGATTTCTCATTAAATTCTTGTTGAATAGAGGCCATGAGAACCCAAGGTAGCTGCTTTTAAGTCTAAAACCCTCCTTAGAATTATGAATTTTGACCCCTGTATGTAAAAGCTTGGGTTAAAAGGTGTCCCTTTTTCTTATGCTCTTCCATTTTCCACACGCCCCTGGCCCTCACTTTCGGGTAATTTCTAAGTGGGTAATTACATTAAAGTCAACAGAATGAAACTAGACAAACTTAGGCCTACTCACCCATCTCTAAATGCCAAATGTGTCTCGGCTGTGTCAAATGGCTCGATCAAACAACGCGACTGTAAGCCAAATCTTGTTGCTTTTAAATCATTCGCAACCAAAGGATTGCAGTAATTGTGAACACCAGCATAGCTCGACTTTAAACAACTAAATTCTGCAACTCTTACAGCGATACTGACGGACACGAAGAAAAGTTCATCTGTTCATCGTATCCACTGCTTCTTCGACTCGCAAATGAAAACCTGGTGCAAGTTCTGCCAAACACCGAATCGCAAAACGAAAAAAGTCGTTCTGCTCGAGACTGCCAAACCATGGAAAAACGGGCGAGTTTTATGGCGAGAGTTGAATCTCAATTTGCCATACAAAAAAATGGGGTAACGCCATGTAACGAAAACTTTTTTTCGTTTTTTTTCGGCGAGTTTCAACTTTCGAGGCTTATTGTGAGAAAACGGTTAGAGATATCAAAAAAATAATTGCGAATTCGTTCGTTTCAGGTCAGAATCGGTCTATTCATCAAATAGAAATATTTCACTGGAGTGGCTCTTTAAGAAATTAAAGTACTGCCACAGAACTGAAAGTTTCTTAAATCTCTCAAATTTTGAGTATTGACAGTGTACTAAGAGTTTTTAAATTGGATGAAAAATTATACTTGTTGAACAATTTGTTTTTCTTCTATCTATCCTCCTACTGCTGCCACCTTTACCTTTGAATCAAAAAAGTATATCGTCGTAGAAAATCCAACAATCGAAAGCCCAGTCTAGCGTTATAGGCCTAGGCCTACATAATCAACCAACCGAGCACTCATTGCTTCCAAAAGCACGATGAAAATGACATATGTATGAAAATATAACGTAAGAAATATCTTGAATATCAAAACAATATTGAATAGATTGAAATAAATTGCTAACGCGAAAATGATAATATTTACTGAACCAAGATTAACCGAAAATTGAAACCTTAATCCATGCACTCAGTGCTAATCCGCCATTAGCAAGGTCAGTGAGGAAAATGCTGCTCCTTCTCTTTACGTCACGAAGGAATTCTGACCGCGTTTCAATTTAGTCACATTTTTGGTCGACTAGGCTCATTTAAAACTTAAATAGCTTTTGTTGTATAATCTTTAGGAAAAAACGGTTTTCATTTCCGTTCTCAGCGTGCTTTTATTAATCTATTTCGTTAATTTAAATTTTTTTGTGTCAGGGACACTTTAAGTCGCAATTCTTATCGTTAGTTTAATTGCTCTTTTGTTTTTTGTTTGTTGTAATTATGACGGCACTTCATCACTGCTCGTTTTACCTTCATTGATACTGCCTTTGTTGTCGTCTAAGACATGCCGTTACAGATTTCTTTACTTGTATCATTTTTAGTATCTTCATAAGATATATAAAAGAGTGCGTTAGTAAACAAGATTATGAAAATGAAGCAAAAGATGTGAGTAAAAGAGAAAAAGAGATTGAAAAGAGGATAACAAATCATAAAAGAAGTATAGAGATTAAAAAAAATTAAAATGATATGAATGAGAGAAAAGATAAAAAAGAGAAGGGAAGAAAGAAACAGTGGTAGGAGAGGAAATAAGGTAAGAGAAAAGAAATAAGAGATCAGGACCAATAAAAAAGGTGAAGAGGAACCAATTGATTAGTGATGCAAGGAAAGGAATGATTATTTAGGAAATGGTGATGTAATAGTTAGTAAAAATGATAGAGATTGGATAGTAAGTGAGTTAGTGAGAGAAAGAAGGGAGAGTAAAAGAGATAACACAGTGAAGGGAAAAATTAAATGCAGATGTAGAGAGAAAATAAAGAGTAGTGGATGTAGATATAGAGTGTAGAAGGTAAAATAATGGCTGAAATAATCATTAAGTACAGGTCGATATTTTCAGGGATTGCTCCGCCCCTTTAACCCTTTTTACATTTTCCAGACTCTAATTTCCGGATGACTTGTATGTGTTTGTCATAAGAAAGAGCCAATTCTGACCCCTCCTCACTCCCTTAATATGGTTCAACCCAATACTTTTAATTTATTGCTTTACCATTCATCCTAAAAATAGGCCTTTCTTCCAAAATGCATGCGCAACAAATTGAATTAGATGCGGAATTCCTCCCCTGTGCAAACTCCGGGTAAAAAGGGTTGAAGTAATCCCCGAATATATCAGTTTGTTGATTAAGTAATGATTAAGTGATGTAATGATCAGATGTAAAAGAAGTATTACAATTTTGTGGGGTTCTCGGTAGCTCTTGATGGTTTCTTAGATGGTCTTATGTTAGTAAACCTGAATGCTACATAACCATAGGATATGTAGCATCAGAAACTCATCTGGCTGTAGAAAATGAGAAGAACTTTTCACGTCCTTTTGAGAGTATCAGCAGCCTTAAACATGCTAAGGAGATAGATATTGTGCATAGAACCAGAAGTGATGTCAATCCCCTAGGTAACGTTTGACTGTCATTATAGGCTAAGTCAGAAAAATGATGAAAACACTTTTTTATTTAACCAATTTAGGCCATGCTTAGGAGATGGCTGTTTGTCGAAGGTCGAGAGAAAAGAATGGAGACGAGTTATGACACACTAATTTAGCGAGGAAACATAAATTATGACTGAGCATAAGTGTAAAATTAAATAAAGCAAACCAACAATGTTCACAAAATTGTAACTTTAATGCAGCAATCATGAGCATGAGAAACGGATATTTTTAAGTTATAAATTTGATTGTGAGACGAGATTAGGGAGATTTGGGTGGCCTGCTTTATATACGAGCGGTTTGTCATGAAGTTTTGGTAGTGTTTTTTTCGAGTAAGGGTTGGGAAATTGTTGAGAGTGAGTGAGTTGATGTTGAGATGTTACATGGTAAGGGTGTAGGAAGATGGATGATTTAGTGATAATAGGAAAGATGGTTTTGTGAAAGGGAAAATGAAGGTGGTGAATGATTCATTTTTAGATTGACTGTATGTAATGGCCTGGAAAAGTGCTTTCGGCCAATGTGATCATAGGACAGATTGAAATGTGAAGGATAGAAGGGTTATTAATGTCGCTGGATAATTTAGGATGCTAAGATGGGAAACATATCAGGTTACATGCAAACTATTATTAATGGAGCATTGAAGAGACTGTAGGAATGGTTATTGCATTAGTGACAATGAATTTAATAAGTGAAATTGAAATGTGATTTAGAATGGAGTAGAGTGTTGAGGGTGGATATGAATTTTGGAATGTAGGTCTTCATTCCTCTATTGGCGATAGTAGCACGTGAAGGTGTTTTCAGCAAATGTTATCATCAGATCATCATTGTTAACATTATAGTCATTATAGAAATCATACGTCTAACAATAATACAATACATTAAGAAATGCTTCATGTAGGATATCATTAATTACTGGTGAATTGGGAAAGAGATATGTGGTGGGAGTAGGGTGAAATGCATAAGAATATGGCAGTCATGAAAATTATGAAAATCGGCTGTATGGTAGGGCATTTGAAGGGGTATGGTGTAAATCTATAAACATGGCCAAATATTATAGCATGAAAAAGCAGGCTTGCAGTATTGAATTTGTGCAATTGGATGAGGAGAGGGGCTTTGGTAATTAACTTCATATTGGGTGGACAGGTGGGGAAAAATTTTAATTGGTGCTGGGGCAAAGGGTTTCACGAAATATGTTTGAAAGACACGTAGGATGCAGTAGTTTTTGGCAGGTTTCACAGTAGAGAATTGAATTGTTCAAAACGTAGTATGGAAGGGTAAGATGTATTTGTAAGTGAATCGCTTTGACCCATTTTCAGACCATACGAGGCTGTGGCAGAGGAAACTCAACGCGGATGCATTGCCCAGTAGACCCCGGTCACGGTCTCGTATATGATCCGTTTCTCGACTCTCGGATCTATGGAATGTTCATACTGGTTTTGTGGTCCTTCACCGGTTGCCTTCCTCTTACGAGAGTTTTTTCTTTTAGGCCTTTCTGCTTGTACCATATGTACATGGATGGTACTCGCCTCACTGCAAGAAAGAATCAGTATTAATGTGTGAAAAGAGGAGCAGACACGACGTTAGTGGACATGCTACTCTGATTGGCATCTGCAATGCTGACAATATGGAAATGTGTGGGAGAGGTGAGTGACGGCTTAACAGGAGACGAATAACATGGACAAAAGTACTCACTTGAGATTCGCCACTTTCTCCCCCGTTTCCTCTGTGAAATAGAATCGCTGGCGCCTGCTTATTTTGAACGCCTTGGCAGTATCTTTCTTGAATGCTCTGATATTGCCCTGATTGAGAGAGATTTCCTGTAAAAAAGAAAACAACTGAATGATCATGATAGAATAGGTTCGCACATGGCAATCGTGTAAGGGAAACTGGAACAATGGAAATACTGCACCGTATCAACGAAAGAAACAGGTATTGCATGACGGGAAAGAAAGAATGAGATGAAACGTATCCTTGTCTCCCCACTGTGACGCACTTTGAACAGCAAGCAGGGAGAGCTTGCGACAGGTGCTGATTCGGCTTCTTCGGTCATGCTGTCAGTCTGAGACATAGCTACAAAGGAAATGGCAGTGATTAGATGACAATACAAAATATATGAATCGCGCTGGCAAGTGTACGCATTTGCATAGGCATGCAGTGTTAACAGAAGACGTTGGTCGCCAAACGCATTCTTTCCATGGACCCTGGCTTCCCTTCGTGATGTTGTAGAATTTGGCATGTCGTTTTATTCACAGACCCCTGGGCTCGATGACAAAGCGTGTAGCATCGCATCCCATGCCATTAGTTGGTTTGGTTGGAGCAGCATTTGGTGAGTAGTGATTATCTGCACGCATTGCGTACACTGATTTTGTCGGCCATGACGATTAAGAGCGGAGTGACAAAGGCAACTTTTGTATTCCAGGCTCAATTGGTGCATGCGGTGACAAGGAAGGAGAGGCAACAACGATTCCAGAAGGAAGCAGTTTTTGCTGTCACAGTAGTACATCATGTTCTTTCTGCAGGGGCTTTTTACGTTATTTGTTTAGCAGGTGTGGAGGGTGGTGCGACGTCTGGTAGGATACTTGGAAGGACATTAATGCAACTAAAACACATACTTACTATTTACAAACGGCATGAGCTAGTGACTGAAGGCAATCGTGGGAAATGCAGCCAATGGGACAAAAACAGGTGTGAGCAATGCAAGATACGGCACAAATTGCATAACGATTTCGACTTAGGAGTAGGGCCAATTTGGCCTGCAAAGCTTAGGGAAGAAATACTGGGCAATGCATTTGTATGTTGACTTGTCTGCAAACAGGAGACGCTGGTATTCGGGAGAAATGCAAAGAACAAATTGCAAGGCAAAGACACATCAGGAAGACTGGTCTCGTGACATAACTTCCATTGTTCACACCTGTGGGCATAATGGTCACGGCAATGTGCGCAAGGTGAAAAGCCGCCTACACGAACTGCTGGGAAGAATTGGGAAAGAGGGTTGATTTTCTTTGCTGCAGTAAGAGTTGACATTGGGAAACTATATATGAACCCAGAAGTAGACGGCAAGACTCACTGACAGCGGGTGTGGCATGGGAGGAGTGCAATTTTTAAACGGATTTGAACGATTCTACATATTGGGAAAGATCCCTGAAGACAGAACAATTTATGGGGCTTTTTCCTGGGCGACGGGTGCTGGGAGGGTGAGGACTTTGTCGTTGTCGATACCGTAGTAGATGTTGAGACGCGGAACGCAGTGGACTATGTCAGTATTGGCGGCAATGTGCAAGAGTGCAGTGAAGTGTGCGTGACCGAAGATGATTTTGAGCGGAGTCCTACCCTCGTAGTTAGCAGAGTACGGCCTAAAGATGCGATGATCCCCACGAACGCACGGGAATCCTGGAATGCGGATTGCAGTTCGCAAATGCTGAATTGGGGGTCGGTTGTGCTGTTGTCGAAGGAAGTGTAACAGTACAGGGGCCAGTTGAAGATGTCGGCAAGTGCGAGCATCTGAAGCTCTCTGCAGTGCTCGCCCATGGTTGAGAATCAAAGGACGTCTCTGTCGTATTGGTCGGAACCGTCGACGTTGGCATAACGATGCAGGCGGGCCTCGTCTTTCTGCAGCTTGTACAGGACGAGAAGACGCATGTCTCTGGCGACTGCAAAATTCTTGTGCCCCTCAAAGAGTTGTAGCCACGTGCTGTAGAAGAGGCAGTTGCCGTCGCCCCTAGTCAGGGTTTGTCGCATGGCTGGGTGCAGCTGCTGCTGCCAGAAACGATCAATGCAGGGATAACGCAGCCAATCGTTAGCTTTGTCAGCAAACATTTGAAAACGTCCTGACTGGGAGGTGGCGCAGTTTACCGATGAAAAGCTCGAAAGATGTAGAGTATGTGATGAAGTCGCATGCATTGCTTGCGAAGGTGACAGGAAACATCCTGCCGAGTATGTATGTCTGCACGTACATACTGC
This sequence comes from Pelagia noctiluca, assembly GCA_963924455.1. Lineage (NCBI taxonomy): Eukaryota > Metazoa > Cnidaria > Scyphozoa > Semaeostomeae > Pelagiidae > Pelagia > Pelagia noctiluca. The sequence goes on along the minus strand of OZ004330.1, from coordinate 7,274,110 downwards.
CCGGCACTGTGAGTTCTGCACTTGGCTTTACGGGATGCGGGTGGTGGAGAAGTTGTTCGATGGTCTTCTCCACGAGTACGTTTCCGTCTGTCATCCCTGTTGGAGATGGAAGGGCTTGCCTGCTTGCGATTCTTCGAAGCGTCGTTCTCCACTTTGAGTGAAGGATCCAGATATGGTGCAGTGGCCCAGTCGTTCTGACCAGGAAGCAACCCGTCCTGATTGGACATCCAAGCTATCAGCGTCTTGAAATAGGCATGTATCTAGACGACGGTGCGGTCGTACGGGAGCAGGTGTAGATTGGACAGCTATCTGACTCTGGATAGGGCAACGTAGGCCTGCCCACTGGAAAAGAAGGTCGAATCCAACTGGACGTACGCTCCGTCCAGCGTCATTTCCTGGACCTTGTGCACCGTAAGTGCTCATCCGAGGATGAGCGGGAACTGCTGGTGCACGAGGTGTGGGTTCTGCCCCGTGAAGGTGATGTTCTGTTTCATCCACATGACGACAGTCATTCTGCCCGTCTTGCTGTTGCGAATGGTGATGCAGTCTTAGTACACCTTGATGAGGGTGGCAATAGTGCCATTGATCCAGCCGCACTTGATGTCAATGTTCTTGGTGAGTACCACGCGAGCTCCGACTTCCAATACGAGGCTGTCCAGCCACCACTCTGGGTGGTGTCTCTTCAGGTCTCTAGGTATTGCTTGTTCCACTTGTCTCTCTCCCTCCTGCGCGTGCAAATGATGGCGGTTCCGTCAATGTCGACTTGATCTAGGCTGTTGCACTCCAGCAGTCGGGAGCAAAGGATGCCGTTGCCGTCGTCAGTGACGTTGTTGAGCCGTACGTTCTTCAGGAGGTTCTGGAAAACGGGGTCATTCTGCCTGGTGAAGTGGCAAAGGGTGAGCGCCTCGAAACGCTTCCAAGCGTCAGTGTTGAAAATGTGGCCGCGGATGGCTGACAGCTGTGCTGGATCGCTCATCAGCATGATGTGCTTGCCCCTGTATGGTTTGTATTTGTCGTTCTTGGACAGGGCCATGTCCCTGGGAGTGCGGTTGCAGCGGCAAAGGTCTTGGCGTCGAGCATGAAGAACTGGTCAATCACAATGATGTCTGTAGCATTCACCATCTCGTAGGCAAGCGTTCCCGTCTAAATGTGGCTCTTGCCCTCCACGTCGATGTGGAAGAAGTAATGCACCGTCTCTCCTCCAATGAGGTGCGCAGCCAAGCCAGTGGTGGCGAGCTTTTTCATTGACAGGTGGAGGACCGAGTTGGCCCACTCTGTTGAGTTTCAGACCAAAAGATTAAGTAATCTATGTTTTTCATTCCATTATGATCCCTATTTTCCTGGCTATGTTTATTTTCCTCTATGAGACCATGATAGTAAGATTGCAAAGCTGTTTTTATTGATTTGGTAAACCTTTTTCTCAGTTTTTTATATAATGACCATAGATTGGGAGAGTTTACGGCAGCCTTCTTTGCTTTGTCCCTGTCCTTCATTAATTTCCTTACTTCAGGGGTTATCCAAGGTGCCGGATCGGGTCTTACTCTGTTCTTTTTTGTTGGTGCATGAATACTCAGGATTGCTTCAAAAATATCTTCAAATGTAGAGGCCATTCTATAAGGATTATTGACTAGAGGGCCCAGGAGTGATTCCCATTCTATTTATTGTAGATCATATTGAAAAGCTGTTTTATCATATTTGCTCAGACTTCGAGACTCAGTTAATCTTGGTTTCTTGTTTTTGAGTCTTTGGGAACTTATTTTGCATATACCATATATCAAATAATGGTCTACCATACCTATCACTAAGATATCAACCTCGGATATGTATTGCTTTTTAGTGGTAGAGAAATGGTGGATTAGCGATTTGCTGATTCTTTGTTCATTATTTTTGGTTATTAGTTATCGAGACTCTGGTGTAGCCTTTGATCAGTTGCTCAAGCTGGTACACAGAGTAGATTGCCTTAAGCCTTTTTGCATTGGTAGTTTTCTTCTTGGCAAAGTCACAATTGGTATCATCTATGATTATGATCTCTTTCTTTTCTGTATCTAGTTTTTGTAGAGCATCTCTTAACCCTATTACTACCGGGCTTTTTGGACCCTTGTACTATCGGGGGGCACATTGTGCCCGCCCCCTATAATTCTTGTTAGGAACGCGATAAAAGCTTGAAACTTGGTAGAACTATAGAACTTTACTTGCTCTATCGATTGATGATGTTTTTAAAACCATAATGGCTACCATTGACGTCACAGTGACGTCATAAGTCTGAAAAATCAGGATAACTACTTATAGGCATTTAGCTTGTTATTGAAGCTATCCTTATTGTATTTTTGCCTCTCAAATGGTCTATTTATGATTAAAAAGCATTTTCACATCATAATCTTTGAATCTTTTGACAATATTTTATATTTCTTTATATTTTTACCATTTTTTTCATAAATGTTCAAGTCGATGAATTTTACAATGAAGAAAAATAAGATAAAGTAGCTATTTAGATTCAAAAATAAGATTTTTCTAGTTTATCTCTCTTCAATAACGCCAAAAAAGGAATTTTAAATGAAAAAAATAATTGTCTTTTATAGATATGACGTCATAAACATTTATGACGTCATAGATTTTAAATTTTGCTCACGTCAGCAAATACTAATAAATTATATATCATTCAAAAGTCCTTGTCAAAACAAAGCCAATGGTGATTCAAGCAAGACTCTATGTGCTATAGTTGCAAAAATATAGTCCCTAAAACATCTTAACACCTGACCCCTTGCTCACAAAAGAGGTGTCACGTGATCAGCAAGGGTGTGATAGTAACAAAATTAATTTTTTTCAGGTTTTCTGATAAATTTGAGAAAAAGTCGAACAGGTTTCAGTAGAATATTACGTGTCTTTTCTAGAGATATAGAGATACAGCATTTTAAATTTGCCGCGGGCACTTTCCCCCCGGCCATAATAGGGTTAAGTTCTCGAATGTTTCATCATCGACATGTGAGGATCTTTATCCATCTGTAAAGAAAACAACATATTACAAGACACTTATGGACAAATAAACCCATTGTAGCATTTCTGCTACATGATTATTACAGTGCTATATTCTTCAAAAATGAAATTAAAAACACAATGAAATTACCTTTTGGGTGTTCTTTGATCTTTTCTCAAATAGAAATGAATCGAAACATCAATAGAAACTGCCAGCAAGAACTGTGAGATGCATCTGAAAGCTGATCGAAAACATCGCAAGCGCCATTTTGAAAACACAAGTTTTGAACAGTGAGGCCAGCATGAATCACTCAAGCGAGAATGCTAATCCTATATACTACTATTCAGAATATGATGCAAGCTTGGTACACCTGGATTTTTCCATATGTAGTGCTTTGTTTTATCTCCATAGGGTTGGTGTCAATACTCTGTAGCAGATCTGCTACGTGGGGCGCTAAAGGGTTAACCAACTTTAAGGAATGAAAGTCCAAATAAGTTAAGCAATTTTGAGGAATGCCAACCAAAACTATAATTAAGCAACTTTGATAGCTGACACCACCACAGCCCAATTGGCTCTTTTAAGGCGAGTTTTCTTATGAAATATATTTCATACTAGGGCTACCGAGAGCGAGGTTGGGCCTCGGGTAAAAATTGGGTATAGGACTGTACTCAAGTTTCATAGAAGTGGCATATTCCAACTTCTGCAAGCACGACTTTGCCGGAAGCTGTTAAGATTGAAGACTTGCAGTTTGAAAAGCCAAATGTGGACAAGAAAAGGAAGAGACCTCTGGTTACTGGGGTGAGGGAGTCATATTGTGCTAACCCTCCATGCGCGTACACTAAAAAAGCAGGCGACTTAAAGAAACTTACAGACAATTTTTCCAATGTAGGAAAAGCCTTCTTACTTTGCAAAACATTGGAGTCAAACAGTTATCATCAAACAGAAGAAAAGCTCAGACAACATAACATGCCTGCATCACTGAGATGAGGAAAAGAACACGAAAGTGTTGCACTTTCATAGTATGCAAATCATGAAGATTTCTGTGCCAAGAGAGTTGCTGATTGTGGTTTCGTAATACGCCTGTCATGTCCATGGCTTGGATGCAGCCCAGATGGTATTGTTTTAGAAAACAGGGCCTCTGTGGGTTGCAATGAAGTTAAGTGCCCATATGCAAAGAGGGATTCAATATTGAAAGAGGCTGCCCAGGACAAAAACTTTTTGCCGCAAGAAAAAAAATAATTATCTGGTTCTGAAACGCAGTCACCTCTACTACTACCAGAACCAAGGGGTCGGTCAACAATCTACCAGTAACCCATCATATCTTACCTGCCAAATTCAAATTATTTTACTTAACCGTTCATTTTTCGATCACATTTAATCATTCTCTGAGGAAGCTTAGCAGGGCAAAATATTAGAAACGATTATTTAATCAAACTTATTTGTGTGTTTTTTGCGTTGCGGTGTTTCTCTACCAGCTTCTATGTAAATTTTGTTCACACGCTTGTTTCAACAAGTCGTTTTAAGAAAACTGTTTAATTATGCATATCATTTCTAACTACACAAAAATTGCGTTTTAGTTTTTGTAGAATATTACTAGATCTTGTTTGTAGTTTGCTAAAGTAGTTTGTTTGTAGTCTGTTAACTTTCATTATGTAGTTTGTATATTTCATACGCTTTGTTTGAAAAACTGGGGGTATCGAATCTGGAGGCAATTCGTTCAGTCGACAGAGATGTTCTAAACCTAGGAGTACCAATACCGGTAGAATCCATTGCCGAGGCGTGGAGCTACAAGGATGAAGCACGACAACCTGCAAAGTGTGCCATTTGATTGCCACATGTCTTGTCAGTGCGGCTGAGATAGCCAAATGCCTCGTCATCTAATTAGTGACGCGCATGAATGGATTAAAGAGATTGCCATTGTCCCTATCTACTATCTAGCGAAGCCACAGCAAAGGGAACGGGCTTGGCAAAATCAGCGGGGAAAGAAGACCCTGTTGAGCTTGACTCTAGTCTGATTCTGTGAAAAGACATGAGAGGTGTAGGATAAGTGGGAGCAGCAATGCAACAGTGAAATACCACTACTCTTATCGTTTTTTTACTTATTCGGTTGAGCGAAAGCGGGCTTCACGGCTCACTTTCTGGTGTTAAGGCCTCATCGGCAGGTCGATCCGTGCCGAAGACACTATCAGGTCGGGAGTTTGGCTGGGGCGGCACATCTGTTAAATGATAACGCAGGTGTCCTAAGGTGAGCTCAATGAGAACGGAAATCTCATGTAGATTAAAAGGGTAAAAGCTCATTTGATTTTGATTTTCAGTATGAATACAAACTGTGAAGGCATGGCCTATCGATTCTTTAGTCTTTACGAGTTTGAAGCTAGAGTTGTCAGAAAAGTTACCACAGGGATCACTGAGTCTTGCGTCATAGCACATCTGGTTCAACTTTCAATTCCCATCCCGCCTACCCGGATTACTTTTTTACTACTAAATGTTATTATAGTATTGAGACTGTAAAAAATAGTCAAATATTGTTTTATCAAAATGCTTATTACATTAGTATAGAAATGTTTAATCAACAACAACAGAACTGATACTTGTTTTATTTTATAATGTTCTTAGTTTTTAACTTTTTATGTTTTCTTTACTTGCAGCTCAGCTTTGGACGTTTTCTCTTTCTTTGTTCGTTTTTTGTTCTTTTTCTTTAGCTTTTTGGCATCGGCTCATCCTCTCCTTCACTTGCTTCTAATCTTCGCTTCAATACTTTTTTATGCTCTTGTGCAGTTAGCGTTTGCATTAGCTGATCTCTAAGCCCTTGCAGTGGGCTTGCCGATTCTTGCATTACCTGCGGCGGCTTTTCTTCTGGAATAGTGGATTTCCTGATCAATAGCGGTAACAGATCATTTATGTTTCCTGTGGTTTTGAACTTTGGCTCTGGCTCTGGTGCCAATGAAATTTTTTTTGTCATTTCACCTGGATTGGTGAGGTTAGTGTGCGCTAACAGTACCTGTATGCCGGTACTGAATAGCGCACCTCCAATATGTACACATTTTCTTATAATTTCTAATGTCTCAGGATTCATATTTATGAACTTTAGGATCAGCTCCGCACTGTCGTTCGTGTCAACAGGCAGAACTGATCCTTTGTGAAACTTTTCTAAAGTGGTTATCGGTTCTAGATATTGTAGGAAACTGTCTATTCGTGCTGGTGTAAGGACATTAGGTACGGATCTTATGGTTTCTTTATTCTCATCAAGGGTTGAATATAATTCTGATACGGCAACATCCGGTCGTTTTAGCCACATGCAATTGCTTGGCCATGTTCTTTTGAAGATGGTTTCTTTACTGGGTGCCACGTTTGCAGCACCATACGGCCTTAAGAAGTTCTTCGGAAAATGATGAAACTATCCAACTCCTTTATAGCCGGTAGCATTGTATTGGCAGTTCATCTGTAAAAAATAAATATTTCAATAACTCAGTGACTGTTTGCTGCATTTAAATTATTATAGGGTTTCTTAATTCGTTATTAAGTGAAGTTTTGAAATATATTTGACAATGAGAATAGCTTTAAATATCATAATGTCTCTTGTGCTACTGGAGAAAATTGCTTAGGTATTAGTTTAGTTAGAAAATACAAATCAGAAAGACGTTTGACATGAGAGAAGGCAACGTATGCTGTTCTTGAAGTTTTCCTCTCTGTGTCAATCCATAGCACTACTTTATTCAGGGTCTGCCCCTGAGCTTTACAAATTGTGAGGCAGGAATACACTGTAATTTGGCGATCATCTACAATTTTTGTTATTAGATGAATGTTTAATACAGCACCACTTGGAGTGCAGGCATTTATAGTATTATTACGAACAGCAACTACATTTACGAATCGGCCATTGACAAATGCAATCTCTTTATTAATATATCTAGTAAGGTTTAACCTCATACTTTTGTCGATTGGAATAAAAGATTTGTCATCAATTACAACAATGCACACGGGAGAACTCGAAAATGCAGAGGTAATAATTATGTCATTTATATACATTGCAGCCGGTAACGTCATAGTCAAAATAGTTGCTTCAGGGTCCTGTTTCAACTTCACATACAATGATGAATCTATGACTCCATGCTTAACGACGTTTTATTTCATTATGTTCTACTTTCAGGCAAATACACAATGAGGTTCATTGAAGAAAATCATGTAGATTACTGGCCCACACGTGCTGAAAGCCCTGATTTGAATTCCCTCGAGATGTTGTAGCACGAGTTTAAGCATCGTATTCAAAAATGCATAAAATCAAAAAAAACAAAGAACAGTCGCTCAAAGGTATAGTGAACTTTTGGAGAGCTGTCAATAGTGAGCTTTTGGAGAACTGTTGATAGTGAAAGATTTACCCGTTACATCCATCATCTCCAAAAAGTTATACTAGTGGTGATAAAAAGGCAAAAAGGCATCTAGATATTAAGAATGTGATGGAAAATTCATGATTTACCTAAACTTTCTCAAATGACTTTATAATATCGATATAAAGAAGGACACAATAACTGAGTAGAAAGATTTTCAATTTTTTTAAGACAAATTTGGCAAGATCTTAGTTTAGCCTGCTATTTCCTCCGCAGTTAGGCAGTGGGGGTAATTTGATTGACAGGTAAATTGCCAAAGAGGAACAATTACTATTTACGCCAAGAACACTCTTACAGAATCTTAAATGTTGTGATTCAGTTTCTTTGAGGATTGAATCAAAAATTAAGTCAACACATTAAGTCCATACTTGCAAATTGTTTAAGTGTCCTGATCTGCCGTTGGTTGAGTTGAGACCAGATCTCACAGTTATATGTTAAGATCGGTTTCAAAGCAGTGTCGAAAATCTTAAAGCTAATATTTGGATCAAAACTGATTTTGTTAAGGACTTTTCTTAGAGCAAAATGTGCTTTCCTCGATTTGTCAGTTAAATTTTCAATAGCTGGATTATAAGACCCAGAAGATGACAGTGGTGTCCCAAGGTACTTATATCGCTTGGTAATTGCAATGTCCTCACCCCCAATCTGGAAAGAGAGACCCTTTGGTACTTTATTTGTTTTGTTAAAAACCACCACATTACTCTTCCTTTGGTTAATTTTCAAGTTCCATGTTGAAAAATATGCCTCAGCCTTGTTGAGGCACCTTTGAAGGCCTACAGCAGATGTAGAGAGTGGCTCAAGATCAAGAGATGGCTAGATTCAAAACCATCTAAATTGAGCTGGTCACACTTACGGTCAAAACTAACTTCATATCTTCAAGGAATAAGTTAAAAAGTAATGGGGAAAGACTGCATCCTTCTTTTAGACCTTGTTCGGACAATATAGGTTCAATAAGTTTATCCTCAAGTTTAACCATTGATAAACTGACTTTTACATAGGTTTCAGACTTTCAAAAAAGTTATGATTGAATCCTAATGCCCATAGTTTATTAAAAAGAAAATGCCGGTCAACAGAGTCATAAGCCTTTCTAAGGTCCATAAATCCCGTAAATATTGACTTTCCCTGTTGCCTAATTATCCTCTTTACTAATGTATTCACAACGTATGCGTGGTCAGACGTTCTATGACCCTTCTAGAACCCAATTTGGTTAGGGCTAATTAAATAAAATTCATTTATTGTTTTCTTCATTCTCAAAGACAGCAAAGCGCCAAACAATTTACCAAAGCAAGAACCTACACTGATCCCTGGATAGTTGTCGAGATTGTCCTTTGGACCACCTTTATGGATTGTAGAGAGTGTATTTGTTGACCATAACTTTAGATATTTACCAGAAGACTAAATGTCATTAAACAGTTTTGCGATAGGTTTAACTAAAACAATTTTTCCAGCTTTCACAAACTCGTTTTAAATCCTATCCATACCTGACGCCTTTCCGGTTTTCAATTTTCCAATACCCCTAAGAACCTCTTTCTCGGTAAATTGATCATTTAGATATTTCATGATGTCAGTTTCTCAATGTTCAGTACTAAGAGAGGACGTAAAAACTGTTACACTACAATCAGTTCCTTCATTTGTCTTGGAATAAAGTTTTTTGAAGTAATTGTGGTACTTATTTGTGTCTCTACAAGAGTCATCGCCTTTAACTTTTGATATTAGATTCCACAAACCTTTTGGATCATTCTCTTTAATTGTCATAAGTTTATCTTTAAGGGAAGCTTTGTATGATCTAGCTGCTTTTCGCAACATTGTTTTGTACTCTTATCATTAAATATTTGGTTCAAAATCTTTTAACCCGTTTTGGGTACTCTTTTGCAGTTTTGGTAGGTATCAAAAGCCTGTCATCATAGGTTCTGGTGTCTTAGTATGAGGCTCCATAAACAACATAAATATGGCTCGATTTTTTTAGATTAACAGTGGCATCGGAGATTATCTAAGCAACCCAAAATATGGAGCCCAATGAGTGACATTAGCCATAATAACCAAGATTAATCAAGTAAACTAGTTGTGTGATGTGAAATATTACCCGTATTTATGAGACCCGATTTTTGTTAAAGATACTGCCTGTATCAATGTGGCCCGATTTTTATAAAAAATACGGCCCATTTTCATGTGACTCGCTTGATTTTTCTCAACAGTATGCCCAGTATTCATTTTATCAATTTCTTGACAAATACGATCTGTATGAGTGTTTGTCTGTTTTTCTATTTGTCATTTATTTCTAAGGAGAAAATTTTTGGCTCGATTATTTACTAGATGAAAAAGTCGTAGTCGATATCTCTCTGATGAATTAAATTGTATTCAATTCTACGCTCGGCGAAAAAAGTTGCACGCGATAGTCTGCTCGGCAAAAGAGTAGTACTCTATAATTTTCCTGATAAGACAGGTTCAGTTTTACCTGACTCGGTGATTACATTGCTATACAAAGCGAGGTTGCATTTGACTAGTTTACTGTCATTTCATTTACAGGTCCAAAACAACATGTCATTTCCTATGAGAAACTATTGTATTTCTTGGTACCATTATTCCATCTCATCACTCAATGTTTTTAAGCTATCTTTGTAAGGACAATGCAAAAAGTTTGGCCCTTCTGACGTCCCAGTGTGTTGCCAATATGCTTGTTTATATTTATTATTCATTATTATTCATACATTGAGCAGAAATAGTCAGCTTCAGGCCTGTTCTTAGGTTGCTCTTTACAATTGACAAAATTTTAGGCTCGTGTTCTTATAAAATTGTTCTTACAAAAAAGAGTGTATTTCACTGGTTGAGAGGAAGACGCAAACGCTTTATAGCTGCGGATCAAAGACTGGATGAATATAAGAGATGAATTGCAATAACTTGTTATAAAATCCAAAATAAATCATCGGACAAGTGAATACAGGAATATCAATTGCAACTAATTCAAGATAAATCCATTACACAGGTACTATCCACATGGATCTAAAAACTAGCATGTCTAAGTTCTTTAGCGAATCATCACCTTCCTGCATCAGGTGGGTGGTTCATTTTGGACTTTTGATGGAGAACATCCTTAAAAAACAGAGGTGCTCAATCCTCTTATTTTCTTTGTTATAATTTCTTTCGCAATCAGCAAGGATTGAAAATACTCATTTTTAGCATGTAGTGACCCTCACTTGGCATTTTTGACATTATCTGTTTGAGATTACCCATCATCAAGTCGATACAATAACCTGTTTGTGGTCCAAAAGGTGCAAGAGAATACAACCTGAAAAAATGGGGAAATTGGTATCCAGCAGCATGCTCCTCACTGCTTCAAGATTTTCTTTTTGTGCACTGGTGTGGATGGTACCATAAACCTAAAAAGTGTTGTTGAAACAAACCCAAATCTTCTCTTGAAATACATTTTCTATGAGTACCTCATAAAGTCTGAAATTTTCTGAAATCATATTACAGGCATTTTTTATAAGGACCCTAGTTCAGGGCCTAATTCTTAAAGACCTTGTTTTACGAGCTCTTTTTACCACTTTTTAGATCTTAAGGCTAAAATACACGATCAGTTTTTTTCGTCAGTTTTTTCCCGTCCGTTTTTTTCTTCAGTTTATTCCAAAAAAAACTGAAGAGGCGCGCGTATACACGATCAGTCAAAAATCGTCAGTTTTTTTTCAGTTGAGCAGTGGAGAGTGACACGGAATTTGCTGCTGCAGCTTTGATTATTGCTGTGATTTTGAAGCGAAAACTAAAAAAGAGATCAACCTGGGTAAAGCCATGGCTTCAAAAACGCCAAAACCTTGGGATGTACGACACACTCCGAAGAGAATTTCGTTAAGAAGAGGAGGACGAACATAAGAAACTCTTGAGAATGAGCCCAGTAACATTTGATTACCTTTTGTCCTTAATAAACGACCTTTCGTCCCATTAACTAGGCTCTGCTTCCCAGGGACTTATAAAGAACTCTGTCAGCTCAACGCGCTCTGCCTTTTATGTTTTTGAAGAAATTTTGAAGAAGACGACGATGCTCCTTAAAAAATTGCTCAAATATTCCAATATTTTCTCTGTATCCCGCAAGATATGCTAATGTTTTCCTGAATGCGTCATATAAATCCTTTAATTGCACTATGTTTACAAAAAAACCCACAGCGACCACCTCCTTTTCCGCTTGAGAGTCCATCTGACTGATCCATTTAGCTGAAGGTTTAAGCACGTCCATCTTTTGAAAAAACTGATCAGTCTCGACTAATCAGTCAGAAAACGTCACAAAACGTCTCAAATTTTGACTGAAGAGGAAAAACTGACGAAAAAAACTGATCGTGTATTTTAGCCTTTAGATTTCCTTAATAAGTACCTAATTTCCAATTGCTCATTTATTGGATAGGGAAATTCAGACCCAACATTTTGCAATGAACTCGTGATAAGAAAACTTGTGAAGCTTACACAAAAAAGCTTAAACACATAAACACATAAATTTTTTAATTAGAATTAAATAACCACAAATGGACGAAAATTGAAATTAAAACTGGAATTTCTCAAGTTGCTTTTCAGAGATGAAATAGGCTAGGGCCCCCTAGGCAGGCCTACAAGAAAAGTAGCATTTGGCTAAATACTTTTTAATCAGAAGGGAATAAGCTCTGCATTTACTCATAAATTAATATACTGAATTAAGAATTAAATCAATTTAACTAAATATATTTGCAAATGCGCAAAAGACCTCGAAAGCTGACGAAATCTCACAAGGGTCTGGAGGCTACAGAAACTGCATACTAGAAAATCAAAGCACCAAAGCACTCCAACATGCCCAGCTGTGGCTTGTAATGACCGTTCTCGATTTCCTTGTGAACCCTAAAATTTGATACCTTTTGGATATTTTCTTAATGGAAAGAATATGGAAATAGATTCTCTATTTTTTACAGAGTGTTCTTACAAAAATGTCTACCTTTTCAGGAAAATTCACGGCCAGATTTCCTTATGTCTTTGTTTGTCTGGACTTGGCATTCTTGAAGACGGTTGGCTGGGATGGTACAACAGGCCAAGATGCTTCTCCTTTTTGTGTTTATAAGCAAATCAAGGGTAGTAAACCCATTATCAAATAGCAACTTGTGACCCTTTTTTTAAGGCAAGTCCTCGCAAAGCTTAGCCACTACCTGTGCTTATTTTTATAGATGGTCATACTCAGTTTGTTTTTGCCCCAAAGCATCTTTTCCCGCTTAAAGGTAGAAGTCATAGATGATACCTGAAGAGCCAGCCGTAACAAGGTTTTTGAAACCCCATTTTTCAGGCTTTTTGGGGTTGTACTGGCGAGTCTTGCTGAATTTTTTCAGGCTATGTCAATATACACGGATTCCGAACTCCTTCCAAAATAGGTCTTATCTTGAAAAGTTTGTCTTTTACCTCTTCATTGTAGGTGCAATTGTTAACTAAGTTCAAATATAGTCTCAGTTTTAGAAATCGTTTCAGTGGCATTGTATAATCAATTGGAGAATAACGCATTTGTTTCCACCAATACAGTGTATAAGATAGCAGGTTTATAATCGCTATTTTCACCAATATTGTTCCATTCTCACTGATAATGGTGTGCTCAGAAGAGCCACTTTTTTGGTACTGTACCGATTAGTATTTTCAACAACAAGTCCTGTCAGATCATGTGTCGAAAAAAGCATAACGAATCGCAACAAGAACATAACTACCACACATCAGTTTCACTGAAATACGTGCAATTAAAGCTTTTAGCAATGAAAGTAAAAAACAATGGTACATTAAGAAAAACTAGGTCTTTATGCTAAGAAACTTGCTAAGCAACTTGACTGTCCAATGTCACAAGTGAATTTTTAATAGTTTGTTGCAAATTGAAAAAGCTTCTTCATTCATTTTTCAGTCTATTGATTACGATATGGAAAATATAATGAAGTATCAGATTGATACAGTCGAATTCAAAAAATATATGAATGGATGAAGTCCCAGCAAACTTGAAAAAACTGATTTCCAAGACAAAGAGGATGCAGGAAAAAGGAAGTCTAGCTGAGTACTTAGTTGAAGCTAAATTCTTAGGGGGACTAGGGGATACTTATAGCTTAACACTATTACTAATGGGCTTTTTGGAGCCTTGTAACCTCGTAATTCTTTTTGGAGACCCATTAAGGCTTGAAACTAGGTAGAACAGAACTCAACTTGCTCAATCGAATGGTAATGTTTTTTAATACTCTACCGGGGTAAGGTATCAGGAATTGGGCGGCAAATGCATCAGCCCTAAATCCTGCCTGATCAATATGACCTGTATGGGCGGTGATTGAAACAGGGAAAATATTTCCGGCCAATGCACCTTGTCCCACGGAGGAAGAACCACCGCGACAAAAGCAGAGAAGGATATTGAAAAGAAAGAGTGAAAAGGGAGGAGGGTGGGAACTCAAGAAATTCGAACGCCGTTAAGTCTAGCCTATGTTTTCTGAGTTTATGATCAATATGAAACCGCAATGCACACCATGCCATATCATGTCATATGGCACAGCATGGCACAGCATGATACCTGACAGGACAAAGCCTAGAAGAACACCTTCCCCCGGAAGTATTAACTGCTGTTAACCTCTGCGCGCCTAACAGATATTTAATACTCTACCAGGGTAAGGTATCTGGAATTGGGCGGCAAATGCATCAGCCCTAAATTCTGCCTGATCAATATGACCTGTATGGGCGGTGATTGAAACAGGGAAAATATTTCCGGCCAGAGGACACGCAAGTGTACCCACCAATCACCAGCCATAAAGGTAACCTTAAGAGCTAACCTTAGAACCCAGCCTCCGAAAATAGAAAAGAGAGAAAAGAAAAGCAAGACAGACAAGGAAAAGAATAAATTGTTAATTTTTGGGATAACAATACAACGAAACCATGGCCAAAGGCCAGCAGCAAAACTGCCAGTTTTTGGATAACAATACAACGAAAACATGGCAAAAGGCCAGTGGCAAAGCTGCCAGTTTTTGGATAACAATACAACGAAACCATGGCCAAAGGCCAGCGGCAAAACTGCCAGTTTTTGGATAACAATACAACGAAACCATGGCCAAAGGCCAGCGGCAAAACTGCCAGTTTTTAGATAACAATACAACGAAACCATGGCCAAGGGCCAGCGGCAAACTGCCAGTTTTTAGATAACAATACAACGAAACCATGGCCAAAGGCCAGCGGCAAAACTGCCAGTTTTTTGGATAACAATACAACGAAACTATGGCCAAAGGCGAACAGTAAATGCCCAATAAAGATTTTAAACAAGATCAAAAAAGGCTTCTAACCAAACAGGTTGATTATCAAGAACTAAACCATCGAAACTTAACAAAACTGATATTATATAACCCACATATTACCAAAACCACTTTGGTAGAGGGAACTGATCTAAAAGGTTTTCTGAAGTTTCATCCAAGGTGGAAACAGCAATTCAGAAACTAAATGTCTGGGTACTTCAACAGGAATCGGATCAGCAGTTGGGACAGCTTGAAAAAATGTCTGTAAATCTGATCGGGACAAAGCATCAGCTTGCTCATTACGTACACCTGGAATATGTACAGCGATAAATGTAAATGAATGTAATACGGCTAACATTGTTAGCTCCCTTAACAAAAAGGCCAAATGACGATCTTTACATGAACCTTGACGGAGCAAAATAACCACTGCCATATTATCACAGCGAAAAGCAATGCGCTTACGAGACCATGAATCACCCCAAATATGGGCCGCCAGCACAATGGGAATGAATTCCTTGGATGCGATGTTGATATTAATAGCTTCCTCAGGCCAAACACCTGCAAACCAGTGCTGCTCATAGATTGCTGCAAAACCTATGCTACCGGCGGCATCAGAAGTCACAGAAATTTGTGGGGAATGCTCCCATTTCGGAAATAAAAATAAGCTTTTACCGTTCCAGGATACCAAAAGCTTGAACCACCACTTAACATCATCACATTCCCAAGCTGAAAGCTTAACAAAATGATGTAACTCAGACACTGAATGTGCCCGATCAATTAGCCGACGAAGGAAAGGCCGTCCTAAAACAATTGCCTGACAGCAATGCTGTAAGAGACCAATCAATGCCAGCAATTCACGTTTTGTACCTGTTCTTTTTTCCTCCCAGGAAGCGAGCTGTGCGCGAACTTTAACGAGTTTTTCCTCTGGCAATTGTAATTCCTGCTTAATTGTATCCAGCTGAAAACCTAGATAGGTGATTGAAGTGGCAGGACCTTCAGTTTTGTCTTGGGCAATAGGTACGCCTAAAGTTTCACAGAGTGAAAAACAAGCCTCTAGATTCCGTTCACAAATGCTGGAGGCTGGAGGACCAGCCAAGAAAAAGTCATGCAAATAATGTTGTACATGCTGTACGAGAACTTCTTTTTCGAAAAGGAATTGTAGCGAATCAGCAAAACGAGTAAATATTTTAGGTGCAGAGCGAAGTCCAAAAGGTAAAGCTAAATCTACGTAGAACTTTCCTCGCCACTGCATTCCTAGTAGATGGCATTGCTGAGATTTGACAGGTAGCAACCTATACGCTCTACGAATATCAAATTTTGCAATTAGAGCACCTTTCCCTAAACGCATAAGCAAGTGAAGGTAATGACAGGTTGGGTAGTAACTTGGGATGAGCCCTTTCGCGCGAAGCTTGAGATGTTGACGCCTCCTTCACAGAGGAAGATGCAGACGCTGTTGAAGATACCCTTTGAGCAATCTCAGGGCAATTCAGCTTTTTATGGGCGCCATGGCATGATGAACAAACATTATGGGAAAAACGACAACGTGGTACTGAGCAGTCCCCATCATTCCATTTAAAACAGGGAAGAATAGGTTTAGAGGCATTGGAGCCAGAACCCTCTCTTACCACTGTATTTTGCGTGACTTGGGTAAAAACAGTGGTCATCCACAATGTGGGAACCACTTCCCCCCAATTGTCGGAGGGGTTATCAACCACTTGTTTCCGAAACGCAGAATCGTAGGCAAGCCAACCAGACCCTGGTATATCTCTCTGAGCAGTGGACAATAACAGATAATAGCTCAACAGGCTGGAGATCTTTTCAGGTGCCTTTTTGGTCAGGACTGCCACATAAACTGCCCATGCTTCAGACCAATCCACGAAAGTAGAAATACTCTGCAACTCAGACCGAAGTAACCTAGTCAATTGAAGTTGATTCGGCTCCTCCGTTGGCAGTTTCCGCAAATTGACAGGTCTCAACAATGTGAGATCAATATATTGACCAGATTGGATTTTCATCACCAGGTAGCCAGGTACTGGCGGCAAGGCAGGGGATACAGAGCAAGCAGAGATTACAACTGCTGGCTGTGGCAAAACACTCTGGGGCATCGCATGTCCAGCATCTACTGGAAAGATTGAATTAGGCAAAACAAATGGTGGTTGAACTTGGCCAGGAAAAGACTGTAGTGAAGCCACTTTGATAAAAGAAGGAGCTGTAGCGGGGTGCACCTGACTAGCCTGTGGTGAGGGGCTAACATCATTGCCAGAGGCACTTGCAGAAGCAGAGCCTGGTACCGATACTGACGGATTTTGGTTCCCAGATAAATTTTGCAACAAAGAAAACATCTCTTTGACAGTGTTATCTATTGCGAGAAACTTGTCCATAGTTTCTTGTCTGCTCATTGTGTAAGAACACGGTGGGCGCTTGGTTGATTCTTCATCCCCCATTGTAAAAATAATTTCTTATACCAAATCTGGAATTTTACCCTGAGGATTCGGCTTAAAACGAATAGCGTGACCGATCAGTGAGTACCAGCTAAGAAACCAGCAACACGAAAATTTAAAGCTCTCAATGAAAGTCAAGAATATAAAATCAGAATTCTCTCACCCAGAAATTCACGACAGTGAAAATCGAAATTCTTCTCACGAGGTCAAGACTTCTCCAATTCCACAGAAGAAACGTTAAATACTCTGAAGACGAACGACAACGACAACGCTGGATTCTTTGGGCAAATTCTTGAACTTCCAAGAGCACGACTCTCACACGACTCTCGGCAACGACATGAAACGAAAGCAGCCAAATAACAATATTGATAGAGAGAAACAACTCTTTAATCAGAATAGCGATAATCGTATAAACGAACAACAATTTCCCTAATATAAAACTCAAGAAATTCGAACGCCGTAAAGTCGAGCCTATGTTTTCTGAGTTTATGATCAATATGAAACCGCAATGCACACCATGCCATATCATGTCATATGGCACAGCATGGCACAGCATGATACCTGACAGGACAAAGCCTAGAAGAACACCTTCCCCCGGAAGTATTAACTGCTGTTAACCTCTGCGCGCCTAACAGATATTAAAACCATAATGGTGGCCCATGACATCAGCTTGACGTCATAAGTCTGAAAAACCATGATAATAGCTTGTAGGCATTTAGCTTGATATTAAAACTATCTTAATGGTTTCTTTGCCACTCAAACGATACATTTATGAGCAAGAAGCATTTGCAAAGTATAATTTATCAATTTTGATGCCACTTTTCTATTTTTCAATATATTTTTACCTTTTTTTCACAATTGTTCAAGTTCACAAAGTTTTCAATGAAGAAAAGTAAGAGATAATCACCATTCAGATAAAAAATTTTGATTCTTAAAGGAATCGTCAGCTGGAATCAATTTTTTACTCAGAATGAAACAGCAAAGCTAAAAGAAAGTCGAAGCTGGAAAAGGCATGCTCACATCCTTGGTATCATTTCTTGGCAAAGATGTGTAGGATCAGGGTCAATAGTGAATCCCGTCTTGGCAGCTATTTGCCCTTTGAAAACTTAAAAAATGCGTAGTATTGAAACTTCGTTTTGAATAGAAGAACATGGACAGGGGCTCTGGGAGGCAAATATTCCAATCGATCAACTTGGTTCAAAAGACTAAAAAACGAATGAATTTGCCTTGAATTCCTATATTCATACCCAAAATATTGTAATTTTTTAACCATTTCACAACAATATTGATTCCTATAAATTGAACATTTTGAAGTTGTAATCAACAAAATTGATTCCTATTTATTGAACATTTTGAAGTTGTCAAGTTTTGTTATGACTACTGAAAGGAAAGGTTGCCCGTAATTTTCCAAACAGAGATGTTGTTCATGGTTGAAATGATCTTCTTGTTCTGCCCTAAACGGAAAAAAATTATCTGCAACCCATCAGGAAATACTGCCCCAAGCAAAATTTCCATTATCAAGAGTAAAATATGTGATTGAATCGAAATGACCAACTTATTCTTATGAGTATTCAGCGGTGGATTCAGAATGAGGAATGAATACCGACTCTTCGCTGTGTGATGCGTTTTAGAGGGAGGAAAACAATAGGTACTGACGTCACTTTCTCAAGAAAAGGAAGTTTTAGTATTCAGAATCAAACTTCTATACCCTATAGAGAACGACCTCTGGAGTTCAACACCTATGGAATAAACAAAGAAAAATTTCGCAATGATTAACAGCTCATTCACTACTTTGTGTTCGTTCTGTTTGAAGCAAAGGCAAAAGCAAATATTTTTAATTGTTTTGTCAGCGGTGGACCTGCCTGATCAAAAGCTTTGCTATTATGACATTACTTCATGGGATGTTTTCTCCTCTACAGCCTATTTTCTTTCTCGAGTTTTCATACGAAAAAACATGTTTTTTTTATTTCATTATTGAAAATATTTAGTTATCCAGTGAATAACTTGAATATCTCTCTTCTGCCCCTGCATTGATTTGTTGGTAGTATTTATTATCAAATTCAAAGAAGTTTTGTTTCAGAACAAAGTTAAAAATTAGTTTTAGGTATCAGATTGGTATCGGTAATTTGTCATGGTAATACTCCGCTAAGTGCTGTGAGACAGTATTCAATGCCCTCATCCTGAGGAATGTTTGTGTAAAGGGATTTGACATCAAGGATGACAAGATAGTCTCCCGGGTGGGCCTCATGTCCAAGAGTAAATATTATTTCTAGAAAGTGATTGGTATCTTAGATGTAGGATGGTATCTCTTTCACGATGGGTTTCAGATAAAAATCGAGGTATTGAGATTGGGTTTATGTGTTGGCGACTGGGAGCCAGAAATGATTGGTCGGACAGGAAAATTCGGTTTGTGAACTGTTGATAGCATTTACAAACTAGGGGTACTTGTCTCAGAAGAAGGAGAGAGGAACTTATGACAGTCACTGTCGATAGAACCTCTGGTCTAAAGGTGTATTAAGTATGTCTCAGTCAGGCGCGGTTTTAGACACTGCGGGGCCCGGGGCCAAAGACCTCTAGAGGCCCTTGATGTGACCATATTTGACGTTATCTATACTGTATTTTGCATTTTCTTCTCTTTTGCGGGGCCCTTTTTGGTCAAAAAATGTGCGAGGCCTGGGGCCATGGCCCTCTTGGCCCCCACCTAAAACCGCCACTGGTCTCAGTCTCCATTGCAAGCCCAGGAGTGGGATTAGTTTTCATCTGTTCATAGTGGAGTTAATCGCCTAATGGGTTATAGGCTTCTACTAAATAAGATTGAGTTGGCAAGAGAACTATTTTGCCAGCCTTGTCCGCGGGCTTTATAATGAACTCTTTATTAATTGTTGATAACAAATTCTGTATAGATAATTGATTACGACTGGCTGGTTGCCAGTTGGATTTCTTATGGAATTTCTTCGGAAGATAGTTGGTCGGGTTGATATAAAGGTGAAAGTGGTGTAGCATACGTCTCCTGAAGTCCAAATAGCCTTTGAGATATCCCAACCTGAAAATGATCTTGGGGCACAAATAAAGCTAAGTTCACGATTCAGGATATATTTTTCATGGTCAGATAGTAACAAGTTACCCATGTTGTATATGTTGTCAGTAATAACCTTTTGTTTTAGTTTCGTATAAGTGTTTCTTAAAGGCATTATCAGCATTATCTCCAACAAGTATTTGTTTGCCAGTTTCCATCTGGGTTGGAAGAGGAGTATTTGGAGCATCCCCAGAACTCGTACTTGTCACTGCAGAAGGTGACAGAGAACTTGTATTACGCCTTGGATATGTGTGTTAAATCAACATATATGATCTGATTTTTCAAAAATTGTGCTTGATGTATCAGCAATAGTGTAAAGTTATTGTGTAGGAATCAAGTTGATATGTTGATAGGATGTAAAAAAATAAATTATACAATTTTATATGCGAATGCGCATGCGTTCAACGTGTCAAAAACAACAATCGACAACTCCCTTGATTCAAGTCAAAATCATTCGCAGCAAAAATGGCCGGACGACAACAACAATCAATCTTTGAGAAGGAACTGTGGAAATCTGTGCTTGAAAGAGATGTCTGGAAAGTTAGGAAACTTGTAAAACGACGCAACGGAGCGTTCATAGGCAATAGTGGAGATACATAATTGCATTTCTATGCAACGACATAAATATTCGAAATCCTTATTAAAAACAAAGGTCGATGTGAACGCCCGAAATGTATTTGGAAAAACGCCACTTATTTACTTGTTAACAGGTCAAGCCAAAAAGCTCCTGTTATCTTTATAAAGTTTCATTGTACTAGATATAATGAATTTAAAAAAGAATATTGGCCACCAGCAGTCGAGCTTGTAGGTAGGTTGATGGTTTTTAAGAGAAGTTTTTTGAGCAGCAACTGCAGTGTGGTGTTGACGTCAGGATTGGGGATTGATGTAAACATGAGCAACCCTTCTGCATGTGCTCATCTCTCAGCAGGTTGTTGATTGGTTCCTTCAAACCACTTCCATCACTTAAGGCTGAGACCTAGTAAAATGAACATTCTATCCACGCTGCCAGCTCCTTCCCTTCTTTTTTATACACTTGGTGGTACAAGTCCGACTGGTTACCAAGCAGAACGATAGGGACACGTGTACCATCTTCTTCAGAATGTTCTTATATGTGTCTTCTTTTACTTGGTGGCACTTATTGTTGCCGATAACAATTGATGATTCTTAATGGGTACAAGCCGTGCAATTCGAAAAACAGGTCTCCAGCTGAATAGTGCACCTTGATCGTGAATCGTTTGTCACCGCAGGGTACACTCACCTTTCTCTCATAAAGATAACATGCTGTTAACCAGTATGTGACAGGAAACAAATTGCCCAGGTACTGGCTGACGATGGAGGACATTTGCTCCCTAACACCAGGATGTCGTAGGAGGGGATTCCTTCCACTGAAATGGATTGATTAATGACTCTCTTTGCTTCGGTATGTCTGTCTGCAACCCTGCAGCCCATATTGATCAATATGCACCTTACAAAATTAGTGAATGTCCTGCCTCCAAAAAATTAATAAAAATCTAAAGTTGTGGTCCCATGCCTCGTTTTCATTTTGGCTCACCAATAACTAGAAATTTTAGACGAGCTACAGGAACAACTGCTTTCATTCGAACTCAACCACTAGAGCTACTCGATTCTTGAATCACATTCTTCATTAATACATCCTTTAAATTTCAATACGAATTTCTTTAACTAAATTGGACAACCAGGTTCTTGTTTTTTAATTAGATTATGCTAAGGAAATTTATTAAAAATACTCCTTTGCTCATTGGCTGCTCTATGCAAAATAGCTTTGAAAATGGTATTAAAGGATTATTATGTACTTTGGCCTCATTGTCGTAGCTTTCAGGTATTGAAAAGTAACCAAATATGTGGATTTTGTCATTTTCTTTAAATTTAGGATTTTGTGGTTGGATAGTTCAGTGAAACATTATCCCAAGGCTGGAATTCTGAGTAGCAGTGTTTTTGAATGCAAAATATTACTTGATTGGTCATTGTAGAACATTGGCAAGACGTGAATATTCCAATATTATGGATAATGCTCATGAATCGTGCTCTGTTGCTATTTGTTGCTGCTATCTACTTAACACACCTTGATACCACAAGTTTCCCGCCATATTAGTGCGCAACTTTCTGCCCAGGGATAAGAGGTCTACGATGAGTTTTGCTCTTGATTTGCTAATAAAATCCTGTCTCGGAAACCAGGGGCAGCCTTTTTGATGGTGCCAGCCCTTCTCATGTAATTAGGCCCTTAGGGGATGAACTAGCCTAACTCACGTGATCAGTGAAAGCAATATTTGAATGTTATTTCGACATATATATCAATTTTTTAATGATGGCAGATTTTCCTAGATAACATATATCATTTTCTTTCAAAAGATGATATAATCTAGTGCAAATACTAAATTTTCGTTTTGGTTTCCCGGAAGAGTTTTTTGTGAAGAATAGCATTATAGAAAATAGATAACTCATTCACCAACTTGAAGAAGTCTAAAGCTCTTTTAATGATTAAAACCTGGAGATTGCATGAGTGTAATGATAATTCCAGAGCTTTGCTATCCTTAAATCCAAATTATCCCCTTAAGCTTGAATCTTACTGAAAATAAGTGCAAATTATCTTTGCTTGCAATAAATCAAATTTCCGCCAGACTCTTGATAACCTAAGATTGACAAGAGAACAAAATATGGCAAATTTTCCAACATATGCCACCTACAACAGTTTAAAAAGTAACGTGTGAACTTACCTTGAATGAAAAAACAGAAGGTTTCATGGTGCAGCTTTTTTCTAGTCCAGATTTTTATTTTAGCGTACTTTTGGTATGATTTGGTATGATGCGCTTCATACTTTCATACAATTTTGTAAGATAGTCGATTGGAATATTGTTCAATTCAATTTTTATTCTGTTTCATTCTTCATCTTTGTTTTTAAAATGAATTGCCGTGATTTTATCTGCAATATAGTCTCAAACATGCTCTATGGGGTTCATGTCTGGGCTATTTCCTTGTCATGCCAAGACGGTAAGGTTGTTTTCTTCATCCAAGTTTGCACAACCTTGGCAGTGTGACAGGGAGCATTATCTAGCTGAAATATAGCTCTATCATTCCCAAAATGGTGATTTAGAGATGGGACAGCACAGTATTTCAGAATACTAATGTAATACTCCCCGTTTACTGTACAATTGATCTTGTAAAGTCGGCCAACCTGTTTGCTTGAAATGCAACCCCAGACCATGACCTCCATGCTTCATTGTGGGATTGAGGCATTCAGGGAGGTATTCTTTACCTGATTTCCTCCTTACAGACACTGGCCTGTCATTGATCAGGCAAAATCTACTCTCGTCACCGAAGATGAAGTTTTTTCCAATCTTGGTCACTGTGCGCTCTTGCCTTTTGCAATTGCTTCTTCCTTGCCTTCTCCGTTATCAACGGTTTCTTCTTTGCCCTGCAATATTGTAAACCATTCTCTATAAGCGTTCTTCTCACTGTCATGTCGCTAATATTGATATCACAGGTTTCTCTGAGCTCATTTGCCAATAACTTTGAGGTCTATCTTTTAAAGCTCCCTTGATTATGACTCTGTCTTCTCTCTTTGTTGTTGTTTTATTGGTAGTAGCCCCTAGTTTCAGATTCTCTTGTGTTTGTAATGTCCTTAAAGCAACATTAGGTAGTAGTACTACCTGAAATCGACTGTTAAGAACAAATTTGAAGACAATATTACAAAACCTAGAATTTTACGAATATCCATTATATATGTTTGTTGTTTCTGGGGGTAGTAACCCACAGTGTGTCAGGTTATCTTGTGGTTGAAAATTTCTTTGAAACCAAAATTAGGAAGTAGTACTACCTAAAATGTACTGTTTACGAAAGTTTTGAGGATGATATTTCAAAAACTCGAATTTTACGGTTTTGTCATTTGAAAAGTGTTCTTGAGGGTTGTCACCCATGATGAATAAATTCGCATATTGGCAAACCGTCCTTCAAGATTTGAAGTGGAAAAATTTCACCTATCATAATAATATGCGAGGAAGCAAATAAAAACCAACCCATCAAATTATTAGTCAATTGTTCTTGTCAGTTGTATCTTCTGTATTTATCATTACTGTTGTACTGAATGATCTTAGTATAACTCCATTTTGAATTAGCTGTTGGAAAATGATATGACTGCTGTTGAACAATTCAATTCAATTAATCCTTTTTGTACTTCATTAATTTTTTTAAAAGGTTAGCAAACCTATCCGTATTAGTATCAAATCCTGCTAGGAATGGGTTGGTTTCCTTTGATACATTTTGATATGGTTTTTTTTTTAGCTTGAATTACTACCCCTCTCCGTGCTCTCTCTCTTCCTTTCCTGACAAAACCATCAGTTATGACTGCTGTGGAAATTCAATCTCCGAAATGTCTGGAGCATACCATATCACTCTACCCTAGCTTCAAATTCTGATTTGGGGGTGTTGTTCTGTTCATCAGTTTGATCCATTGTTTCCTACTCTTAGTGTTGAACTGACAGCTTGAAAATTTGAACAGTTTAAACGGCGTTATTATTCATTTGGCCAGAGTGCTCTTGACAGTCCTTTTTCTCCCACGGCTTTAAGCAATATCAGCTATTTTCAAAGCCAATTACTGGACAGTTACCTTTTACCATCAAAAATTATTAGGCCTTTTCAAGGCTTTATTGATCGAACAGAGTTGACGATTATTTCTTTGAAAAAGTATTGTAAATATTGATATTGAAGCCTGCCAGAGCAAAGTATTTGTGAAAGCTTTAAAGAAAGAGGCTATTTTCATAATAAACTACAAAAGTTGAACAGAAATTTATATCAATAAGTTGTTTGAGAGCTTGCTGTCTTCTTGATATTCAATGTCTGCCCTGGTTACGGATAGTTTGATAGTTTTTCACCCCAAGCCTTTATGCACAAAGACTGTTAAATTGGTATATTGCAAATTGGTAAGATCAAGATTGGTAACATCTTACCACTGAACTCAGGATTTTCCTTTATTATCTTGTATATCATACTGAGTCTTGTTGTCATTGGTTGAAAGTACAGTAGAATCCTGATAACTCAAAGAAGCAAGGGACAATCAAAATAGTTCCAGTTACTGTGAGACGCACCATTTAAAAAGTACTGCGCCTTTGTGACTGCTGGCAACCTTTTCTTCCTTAAGTCAATTGTAAAGCTCTGTACTTCATGCACAAAACAAGTACTATGATCCATACGTTCTGAATGTACGCACTATGAAAATTCTTCCAAATCACTTGGACATCCTTATGATACACAACAACAGGGTGCAAAGTATATGACTGGTTATTCCAATGATAATTTTGCACCTCGTCTTGCACAGCAAATTTAAAATTCTCTGCAAAAACAAGTAGGACTGTGCTGTTTGATTGGTCCATCTCAGTGTTGCAATTTTTCAAGTAACTCCCCTGACTTTTTCAATATAAGAGTGTGAAGTTAGGCAATTAATTGATTCAACCACAATTTGATTCAATCACATTTGGATTATTTGTCCTCATTTTAAGGAATGTTCGCAGAAATCTTTTCCGATTTCTTGGCGTAAAAAGCCTTAGCCTTTCCATCATGGAGCTGCTTTGTTTCTTGTTTAATATGGGCAAAATGCCCTCCCGGCAGATCCTTGACACGGATGATGCAGCTATATTGATGATTCAACTAATCTCCCTAATCGAATGTCTTTTTTCAACTCTTAAAAAATGTATGTACGTCCTGTCTTTATCAGATATTCTTTTTGAGAAGACCACGTCTTTAGTTTTCCTTTAGTTTCCGGTAGCAACAGTTTTGAAAAGTAGGTTTAACAACACCACGAACGACCTATGTTAGATTGTTGCGTCTTTCTTGCCTTCCAGATACGACACACAAAGCTTCTACCATACCAGCCTCGTTTTCATGTTAGGAGTACACGCAATGAATGTACTGTCATAGTTTCCACTGTAGACCTTTTGCAAAAATAAAGACATGAAGACGTAGGTTAACTATGTCTTTAGAATCAAAGATTAATGAAAATCCTACACAGTTCAATTCTCTTTTATTTAAGGTCTTAAAGGTGACCTGAAGCGAAATTTTTTTTTGAACAAATCTTTCATTTAATGCTTTTAAAGCAATACAGTAAAAAAATTTTTTGCTTTTCTGGCACGCAACTGTAAAAATTTTGCAAAATAAAAAGGCAACTACCCGCTGAAAAGTGGTCTTCACAAAACGCGGCCTGGATCACGTGACAAATTGGCTGTGACGTAAATTTGTTTGCAGAATTGCAATGAGTCAAATAAGTGTTTGTTTCCATCATGGACGCACCAGAAGAAACCAACAAAACGCGGTGGCAGATTTTGTGTTGCTGGCACACCACAGAAACGGAGTTGCAAAAACACTTCATATACTCCTGGAATACGAATGCACCAGTTTCCGACAGATCCAGCTACTCGACAGAAATGGGTCAAATTTGTTCAAAGACATCGCTTGGATTTTTCCAACCCGCCAAAGTCGGCTTCTTTATGTTCGGCACACTTCGAAGACTCGTCGTATGCCTGCTTACCATCGAGGACTCTGCCTGGTACTGAAACACAAGATCTGCCAGTTTATAAAGTCTTCATACCTGGATCTGTGCCAACAAGAGATACCAGCTTTCCCAATGAAGAAAATAGTAAGGGACCAGCAACAAATTCCAGAGAGAGAAGAAGGGTGAGTGTTAGGCCGGCCTAGGCCTAGTAGAGATATTAATTACAAAAGCATATACGCTGCTTACATGTACATGATGATAAATAGGTTGCAGAACAGCTTTTAAAAATTATTCAACTAATGCATCAAAGCCAATGCTGAAGATGGCATATGAAAAGAACCCTAAGAGAGGTCAATTTCAACAGTAAAAAAATTGTTGTCAAAATTACTGGTTGCTTTCTGGCTGCCCCTTGGTGTTGGTGGTAAGGTGCCAGTAGAGAATCGCACATATACCTCTACTGTACAAATGTTTGTTTCCTTGTGATATTATTGGTTTCCCTGACATAAAATACTCAGAAAAATGATTGCTAAACTATTTCAAATTTGTTGTAGATCATGTGAGATGTGAGAAAAAGTATTGAATCTACCAGAACTAGACCGGCAGCTCAGCAGGATGTGCCAATGGAAATTGAACCATTGATTGAAGGACCAAGCCTAGAGATGGCTGTTGAAGAGGAAAGCCTGATTGTGCTACAAGCAGAGAACTCACCACCTTCTACTCCAAAAGATGTTATATTTTCTTCAAATTTGAGTGCAGAGGTGCTTCCACCGACCAATTTTGAAGCAAAATACAAAGCCAAGCTGGCTGAATGCAAGAACTTGCGGAGGAAAGTCAAACGATTGAAGGACAGACTCACTAAAGCTAAGAGAGTAAGATTTAACATGATTTCGCCAGCTCCAATAACTGATTTCCTAAGCACAATAGAGACGGTACTGAGAGCATGCAGTAATCAATCTTTCAAGATAATAGGCACAAAAGAAGAAGTATTTTTGTTTGTTTTGAAATGAAAATCTTGTTCTGCATCCAAATTCTACATTCCTATATGTCTACATTTCAAAATTTATTTTGTTAATCTTGTGTTCAGGGCCCTGGAACAGAAAGCACAGTAGAAACATCAAATGAAGAGGCATCTGATGAAGAGAATTCTGACGAAGAAGACAGCACAGTGGAAACTGATGATGAAAATGTTGATTCTTCAAACAATGGCTATGATAGTCATTGCCTAGATGACCCATATGTAGCTGATGATCCAGATTTTGTGCCTGGTGACAATTCTATGCTTGAAGGTGATGTGTTAAATGCAAGTGAGGATGAAGAGGATTCAGGGGGTTCACAACATGAAGATACTTCAAAAGATCAATTTAAGTATGTAATGCAAGTTGCTAGATTTTTGTTAATTATTTCTTTTGGGTATCATTTTGCAATTTCTCCTTGCATTCCTTTGGGAATCAAAATAATCAAAATTTCATTAAAATTCAACCAGCTGGCTTGGGATGCTGTTAAATGAAGCCATGTTAAAATTTTGAACAATACAATCATGATTGCTTTGATTACCAAAGGAGCAACAGGTCTGTTTTGGATTACAAACAAAAATGAAACAATATCTGTAACATAAATAAATAATTCTGGTTTATATACTGAAGCATCTTGTTTGCTATAGACCCTATTCACAATTAATATCTACAGAACTTGCATCATTGTGAATAGGATCTTGGACTCTCTTAAATTGTATGTTTATATATGTATACTGTAGGTAGTGAAGTAGCTTGATTCATTATTATCTTATTATTCTCTCACTGTCATTTTCAATTTTATTGCAGCGTCACAGAAGATACCCCACCACACAAAGAGCCTTCATTTATTGTTTATTATTCCATGCTTCTTCAATTATTCAACCTGTTCTGTTTTAAGTGCCAGGCCAAAGACCCACATGTTGTCATAAAAAAAATGGAACAATGGTCACTGTGTCTCAGGACTGCACTATTTGTGGCAGAGATGCTTTTACTTGGAGATCACAACCTCTAGTTTTGGGCCGTTTTCCACTGGGAAATATAATGATGAGCTTTGGTATCCTAATGGCTGGAGCTACAGTTAGCAAAGTCATGCTCTTTTGCAAGCACATGGGTCTGTCTGTGTATTCAGCACGGACTTATTTTTTCCATCAAAGAAAGTTTCTTTTTCCAGTCATTCTAAATTACTGGTCACAGTATAAGAAAAAACTTTTGGATCAGGTCAAGGAGCTCAAGGATTCATCATGGAGTGGAGATGGACGCTTTGACTCCATGGGCCACTCAGCGAAATTCGGAACATACACAATGTTCTGCAATTCTCTATCCAAAATTGTCCATTTTGAACTTGTGCAGGTATGATTTCAGTTCTTGAATACAGTGGAGCAATTCACATTTCACCTTTTTGCTGAGGCACCCTGAACAGTGATAGGATTCTGCTCTGCTGAAAATGTATCTTTGATCAGTCTTGATTCTTTTATTTTCCCTTATTATCATTCAAATTACATATTCCAAAACTTTATTATAAAAACGCATGATAGTATCTCACAGCAATAAAATTTTCCACTGTGCCTAAAGTTTGATGTCCTTTACAAAAGCTGAATGACAGTTTTTTATTTTCAGTCAAATGAAACAAAAGGAAGCACACAGATGGAGCTCGAGGGTGCAAAGAGATGTTTTCGTTTCTTGCATAATTCTGGTGCTGAAATTCCAGTGTTCATTTCAGACAGACATATGGGAATAGCAAAGTGGCTGCGCAATGATCAACCAAGAACAAAGCATTTCTTTGATATATGGCATGTAGCCAAATCATTGACAAAAAAGGTTCTTAAGGCAAGCAAGGAGAAAGGTAATGAGATACTGCAGGCATGGCTTGGTGGCATAAAAAACCATTTGTATTGGTGTGTCACATCCACAAAATCAAGCTTTGAGGCCATGATCAAAGCTAAATGGCTCTCAATTATGCGACATGTCACAGACAGACATACTGGGCATTCTGACAAGCTTTTTCCAAATTGCATCCATGGTCCACTTGAAGAGCGAGATTACATAAAAGTTGGTAGGTACTGTATTGCCTTACATAGTTATTGATAAAGTTGAGAATCTAAATGCTTCTTGCTTTTGTAGCTGTTGTTTTTCAAAGGTAGTCATGTAACATTTATTACATGTATATAATATGTAGAAAAAGTTAAGGAGTTTCCACTCATTTTTCTCAAGGTACTGCTCCATTTGACAAACTCAATACTATTGTCACTTACACAAGATTTGTAAATGACATAAAGAGAATGTCTCCAGACACACAAACAAATTCTTTGGAGTCATTTCATGCAGTTCTAAACTTTTGGCAGCCAAAAATGTATTGTTTTTCTTGGATGGGAGCTAACTGCAGGTAATTAAATTCAGCCAAACTGACACATTTCTCCTTCAGTTATTTTCAAGACAATGGGATTGTGACTCATAGGCATAAATTTGATGTATTGTTGAGATTGTGCATAGATGTACAGTTTTATTGTGATAGCAAGGCCTTGTGTTCTTTGAACAGCATTCCATTTTCCTTTGACAGACAAATACTGGCATGTCTTCATTTCAATGAAAATGTTCATCGCGAGGTGAAGATAGGCAGAAATGGGGAAGAGTTGACAAGGGTTTGGTGGCCAAAATTCAAGGCAGGTGAAGAAGTTGTGAAGAAGGTCACTGTTCCACCAACATATGGTAGGTATTTTCTAGCATCCATTTGGCTTGGATAAAACTTGCGGTGAGATCCCATTTGCTTTTATGCCCTACGGGTGCTCTTTGCAATATTATTGTAAACGTGAACTGGCACTGAACTAACACAAGGGTGTTGTCATGAGAAATGATCCTGCTACTGTCCAGAGAACTTACATTGAAAGAGAATGTTGTGTTTCAAAGCAAATATTATTACAATAAGGCAAATAAAACATGATATATGTCTAATAAGGATATGCTTCAGACTTATGACATGGTTTACATTGTCTTCCACAGAGTATGTAACTATGATAAAAGAGATGTTATTTACCTACTCATTGAATGAGCTTGAAGGGGCATATCTCAAAGAAAAGGAAAAGGTTCCACAGTCACTGACATCTCAGTTTCCTGAAAAAAGGGGCAGAGATGATGCCGTAAAGCTGCACAAAGAAAGACTACAGCATGTTGGAACGCAGCTTTTACCTAGTCTTGAAAGCCAAACTGAGGCAGAAAATAATTTAGACATGGAAATGCAAAATGTCAGCAAAGGCTCAAAGCAACGAAAAGCTCCATGTTGCAGAAAGTGTGGGCAGCCAACAAAAGGACACAAGGCCTGTACTCCAGAATAAGTTGTGTCCAGTCCAGTCAGATTTTATCACAAAAAGGATAGTTTTAACCCATGGTCTGATTGTTTTGAATAGATACCCTCAAATAAGGAACACTATTTCCAGTTCTAGTTTATTGTTTGAAAAGACAGAGCAGAAACTGCACACGCCTGCATGAAAATGTGTAATTTTGAGCCCCCCTAGTTCCCTGCAACAGATCCCTATATAAGGCCACACTTGATATTTTCTTCCTTGGACCTTAAACTCTTGATTTATCATTTCAAAAAGCTTATCTATCAAAAAACTTCCTTATGTCAAATTGCCTGATGACTTCATTTTATGCAGTTTCTGATCTGTTGTATGAAACAATGAAACTTTGCTTTTGCATTCTGCATGTGTTCCTTATTTAGGGGTACCTAATGTACAAGGTTAACTGCAGAAATATAAACATGTCTTTTCAACTGTGTTTTTTTTTCATAATTAGTCTCTTTCCAGGGCAGTTGCATACCCAACTGCTTGGTGGGAGTCAAATTTTGTTCTTATTTCATGATAAATGCAGGCTGGTAAAGGTCTTGTGTTGTCCCATCCCATGTATCCACAAAGCCATCTGATGAGCCATCTGTATGCAACAGCACGTAGATATCTGCAATGAAATAAGGTTCAAAATTTTAACAAGAAATTTATTAGGTTTGGCATGATCACTTTTGTCTTCAAACCAGCCATGTCTGTGCAAATTTTAATTCCTATTCCTTCAAGCTTTTTCTACCATGTACAGTAGTTTTGGCTTCTGGTGTTAAAATGAACAGTGGCAATAAAATATTGCGTAACTTAAGTTTCTTTTCATGCTGAATGAAAATCTTCTGTTATAATATTGTTATTTGTTAGAACAGTTATTTGCCATGTATCAGTACTTATTAGTAAAGAACAAGTTTGGTTTGGGCAAAATAGGTCATAGGGAGAGGAATTAGTCGCTTGTATTAAGCAAAAACAGAATTAAGATGGATTAATCCTATAACTTATGGCTTGTTAGAGGTGAATGAAATATAAAAAAAATTAGATAGACGAACGCATGACTTCCCCTGACCAACTTTGCCCCAGTCAAATATTCATTAGAATATTTGGATGCTTATTTAGAAGGCCTAGTTTTGCCTTTGTTGGTTGAAATAAGATATCATGTTGTCAAACAAATACCCATTAATCATAAATCCTATAATAACATGAAATAACACACATAGATATGGTACATACTCGTTTTCAGACATATTCTTTTTCTTTCGGTAGTAACTACCATCTTTGCGTTTCAGCAAAGGGCCTGCCTGACGTAACACAGTGGTGTTTGTCACTGCACTGTAATCCTCGTGTTCGGTAATGCAGTTGATATGATGGATAGAACCATCAAACACCATCTTTCCAGAAGTGTGGATAACCTCCCGGCAGCATCTATACTCTAGTGACCCAACAAGCTTGTCCACATCACATTTTCCGCACTGGCACCAGTCCCGAACATTCACTTCCCGTTTGTATCGGGCAGCGATGACTTCTAGTGTTAGGCCATCTGCATCTTCGACTTCGTTTCGTCTTCTCCCCCGTTCCTCACCATCGAGATTCCTTCGGGCTAAGGGCTCATTCGCATATGGCTGGTAATGTCCGTATACAACAACATAATCTCCAGAAGATTGCTCACTGTCGTCAGAATTATCAAGGTCACTGCTTGAGCTGTTCGACATGATGATTTTCTGTATACTTCACACGTGATTTCTCTTGCCCTCGACAACTTTGCAAACAAATTTACGTCACGAGTATCACGTGACGCGTTCTCTCGCCCCAGCCTCCGGGTCATTTTTTGGATGGCAACAGCCAATATAAAACGTAATTTTTGTTGCAAGTATCGGTAAAATAAATAAAAACTTTCTTGAAATCGCCTTGTGACACGTTTTTGTAAAATAAAACCAAAAAAATTTTCGCTTCAGGTCACCTTTAAGCGTCCTATATTATTTTTACACCTAGTCTTCAAATGAATTCCTTTTTTACATGTCCATAGTAGTGGCGGCTTGCAGCCAAATTGGCCTGTTATTAGCTTAAAACTTTTTTAGGGGGATCTTGGGTGAGGGGGGGCTGGTGGATGGAGGAAGAATTTAGCCCCCTTATAATTTTTACTGCACAATCACAAACAAATTTCGTTTTAGTTTTGATTAATTTCCACATGCTACCTCTAAAATTTGACTAATGTCTATTTCGTTGGTTTGCAGGGTTCAGCTTGGACGAGTGAGTTTGAATAAAACCAAAGAATATCTTGTCTTGCTCAATGTAGCATTCTTATAAGGAGAGAAGGCCAACAACAAGATTTAACTTAAGAAATATTAACTAACGACTATACTTTACTCATACATTAATTAAATTCTACATTTGTGGGGCTTGGGAAGTGTTGTCCAGTGTTAGGAAGCTGCAAGGAGAGAGGGGAAGCTTACCAGTAAAACCAGTGTGGTAATACTATGGGCTAGCGACGCCCTCTCTGTAGTTTGAAATATGCTTATGGTAGTTGAGGTAATTTGTTGAGCTTAACTTTTGGGGGAAAGTTGTTGAGCTATTTTAGGAACGAAGATAGATACCGGAGCGCGGTCTACCCTCCTAGATAGTTGCCGTGCAGCGGACTACCTGTGGGGAGTACGAAGGTGAGGACGGGACCCATGCCTCCGCATTGGTTCTACGTAAGAGGGTTATGGTGACCCATATGGTGACGCAAGCGTTGTTTGTAGGTTAAACTCCTCCCAGAAAAAAGCGAGAAAACGCGAGAAACTCCCCAGCGGACCGAAACAAGCTGATTCATAGTGAAGACCAGTGTATTCCGAAAAGTGTATTCACAGTCAACTCCAAAAAACGTAGTGAACGACCTTCGAACAACTTATTATTGGTTTCAAGATCCTAATAATGAAAAGCGAAATGAGGGTCAGTTTTGAATGGCTATTACGTCACTTCCACTGTTAAAAACAATAGGAAATTCTGCTGTCATCATTAGAAACCCCTTTCTAATAACGATTCGCAAGCTCGAGACAGAACGGATTCGTGGTGAGGTTAACACACAAATACGGTACTAATGCGAGTTTTTACAATAGGGAGCAATTTCTGAAATGCACCAGACAGGTCATTAAGATCTTAGCTCATATAACGCAAAGTTTGTATAAAGAAGACCACGGAACGACGGAACAAGGACTTTGACCAAGAGGACAGTGATACAGGAAGCATCAGTTTTACTTATGGAAAAACTCGCGGCTTTTTTAAACTTAGCTGCTCAAAGAACTGTTATTAGACTAATAATAGTAATAATGCTCCCCGCTGCCCCTGGTCCATAGTGCTAAAAACTAACTTTTAAGGCTTCATTTCTAAAATTTAACATATTTCAGACTACGTTGATTGAATTTGAGGTGTAGAATTTTCCATTAGTTTAGACTTTTATAACGTTTGAAAGAAATTTAGCCTGGCATCGTTTTCATGCAAACCCAGAACTCGCAAATAATCACATGTTTGGCAAATAATCACTCTAATATTGTGATACGAAGCACTTACAAGGAAAAGATTATACTTTTTACATACCATCCCTGAAAATTGTTCTTTAAATGAAATATGCACTAAATATGACGTCAAAGCCTCGTTTGAGGGCTCCAATTCTTGCATATATGAATTCCTCATCCCGAAATACCCCTGATAAAACATTTCACTTCACTTTGTACTCCTTATACTTGAAAAATTACCAAAGGCTATCTCCGCCAAATGTCTTGGAACACTTCCATGATTTTTGAAATTGTCTCGTCGTTGATTCCCCTCCCTTCTCCCCTAAACAATGTTGTCTTTAATCAAGAAAATTCATACAATTGCCTTGAACATCTATCCCCTGTAGTCTTATACAGTTTCTCTAGTGGTCAGCATTGTTTTCAGGGGGGAGGGGGCATTGATTGGAAATATAGAGCACCAAAACCTGAAAAATAAGTTATTTATAAAAAAAATCCTAGGTGTTCCAACGACTTTTGGCGGGCATTGTAGAACCGAACTTTGGGGCCATTTTGAGATGGGGTCCTGGTCCTATCTTCTTCAGCGTTTTAAACTGCCTAGGCGTACCAAGTTTCATGTTGGTATACCAAAATGCACGATTCTGGCAAACTTTTCCATTAAGAGCCCTGACTACTACGGGCAAACATTGTCCAGGAATTTGCTCTGAACCCCATATCTTGATGTTGATTAGATACTTACCATTAGTAAGAGACTTAGCTTTATCCACATAAAATGTTCTCACTGCCTTGAGTTTTAAGGAATTCAGCTGTTTGATGGAAAATGAATAAAATTTTGGAGGGGTAAATGCATTTCTAAAATTGTGTTGCTGGGATTTTGATGCAAATATAGTTTTTGCCTTGTTGCAAAGCTGCTCCACTGTAAAATAAGATTTAGTTTGTGCCCTAAAAATGGAATGAACATTTTCAACACCGTTTTCATCAAAAAGTGTAATATTTTCTCGAATAATTTTGAATATCTCAGGGTTATGCTTTAGCCAGTATAGAACATTTGATAACCAAAGAAGAGTTGCTTTATCGTAGTGTCTCCTTCTAAAACAGTAAAACATCATCCAAACCCGAATAACAGACATACAATATTCAAGAAAATTATCTGACTTGAGCTCGGCAGAATATATCGAAAGCACAAGAGGCAAGTAATTATCGAATAGATAGCATTGTCATTTAGATTTAGATTCTTGAGCAGTTCAGCATAAACTGTTTGTCTCAAATAAAAGTGTGTTGGCCAGTCTCCAAGATTAAAAAGGGCATATTTTTGAGCATAATCCCTTTCCTTGGTTGCAAATAACATTTCCAGAGCCTTTCTATAGTCCTGGACATTCTTCAGTGTGCATACCTGAAACTCGGCTAGATGAAAATTCAAATGTCTTGAACTGTATTGATTGCATCCACACAGTCAAAGGCCTCACACCCCGGGAAGAAATCAAGATGAGGTACTTTCCTTTTC
The DNA here is from genome assembly GCA_963924455.1 of Pelagia noctiluca. Lineage (NCBI taxonomy): Eukaryota > Metazoa > Cnidaria > Scyphozoa > Semaeostomeae > Pelagiidae > Pelagia > Pelagia noctiluca. The sequence continues at coordinate 7,238,157 of OZ004330.1, read as the reverse complement.
GTATTTCATCTTGCAAAAGTTGATCATAACGGGATATTGTTGAAAATGTTGACATTTGTATGTCATTCCAAAAACTGCCACGGCATAGACGGCTTAAACTCTTTGTCAAAGGAAGTCTCTCCGTCATCAAGCAGGATAGCCAGCTTCCGGATGCACTGGTGTGTCTTGCTTGCCTGAACATACTCAATACTCATGAGCGTGTCCATTTTACCGTGTGTTGCATACTGACTTCTGGATGTCAAATGGCAATCATTGTTATTTGGCAGTGTTTGTTTCTGATAGAAATCAACCTGGTGTACATGTTTCACCCTCTTTAGCCTCATTTCTTTGTTCTTGATTTGCCTTTCTATACTTTAGGCTGTGTCATCTATTTTGCAATCTTTCATTTTTATTTTTGGGCAGCCATCAATCTCAAGAGATCTTTCTCTGCACTTGTGCATTTGGTAAAGATACTATGTTCTACTTCAAAGCATTTTCTTGAGATTTGAAGGAAGGAATAACCCATGGAGAACTGACAGAGTGCTTCTGACCAACAAATTTAGCCTTTCCACAATATTTCCAAATGACATTATGTAAGTATTCATTGGGGTTTTGTGCTTTGTTCCTTGCACAACTTTTTGAAAGATCTTCATTGAGAGCCTTTGGAAAATTGGAACAAGTTTTTTTCAACGGTAGGAATGGTCTCATCACACATATGTGAGTCTGGAGTCTCGGAATCGGATACTGCCCTCTGCCAGAAGCACCAAGACTTTTTCCCAGGTGGACAGTGCACATACTTTGGTTGCTCGGCTCATGTCATGTGAGATAGAATAGCAAATATCCCTTTTTCATGACACCTGAATCATTTCAGTTGTCTTTTTATGGCTCTACCATAATGTCTATCATTTTAAGGATTTTCTCTTTGGTCAGCTTTCTCCTCCCATCAATAGATTCTTTTTGTGCTTTAGAATTAGCCACAAGGTTTCTCAAAGCTGTGCCCAACCTTTTTAAGAAATGGTTGATGCAGTCATCTTTGGTTATATTGATACCTTAACCATACATCTGTCGGATAGGAACAGCATAAAATGCTTTACTGTCTCTGTCAACCAGCATTGCTGTGTAACAGAGCTTCAAATCCTCAGATCGCCCTCAAAATGTGAAATTTACTCTTGAGTTGACAATAAGGGTGAAGCAGTGTGCCTAACAATTCACATGATGGGATAAAATATAATCCTTCATCAAGCTCCCTTTTATCAAAATCACGATCTCTGCTTCATGGGTCTTGAAACGTGATACCAAAAAAAATAGACTTTGAGGAGCACGTGGTTGGAGGCAAGGAAGAAATTGTCTCCTCTGCAACTAGGTCCTAGTCTGGGCTCCTCTCCCTCTTCTGACAAAGTTGACTGGATTTTTTCCTGTTTTCTTTGCATATTGGCTTTCTTATGTCTTAGTATGAATTTCTGTATGCTTGCTTTTTAAGTTCTTCCCATCTCTCATTAGCGTAAATTATCCTCCATACTTAAGTTCTGCGCAGCTTTTTCTTTCAAAATACCAACCATGTCTTCTTGACCAATGTCCCTGCGAATGAAACAACTATATGTTTCAAAAGTATCAATGGTAAGTTCCTCAGCAGGTGTGAGGCATTCACACAAAACATGCAACCATTTTTCACAATTTTCACACTAAACCCACTTTACCTGAGTGTCAACAGGGGTACAACAAACTAAGGTACAATCTCATTTCTGCACAGCCCCTTTCCTAGAATTTCTACAACCTATTTTAGCAATGCAAAGATTTCCTGCATAATCTCCCGCATGAAGAGCTTCTATTCTACTTATGCGATTTTCAATTTCAACAACATCCTCCCTTACTCCTGTTGTTTTTCAGAGAGGGAGGAGATACTACTTTCCTGCCATTCCTGCATCTGTGATTCCCTTTGCTCCCTACCTGTTAGATTGTCTCCTTTTTTCTGGTCAAACTGTTGACAAAAAGTCAGCAAAATATTATACATAAGGAGAGTTGTACCAGTAGGTACTTTATAGAGAAAAGCATTTGATCTATGACACTGTTGTGGTTCTTACCATTATACCTCCTGTCACTGTTAGCCCTGTTATCACATCAATTCTCATTATAACTCAATATATAGTCCTTAACAGATCTTAAGGCAATGTTACAATTTTGTGGGGTGTGAGGTATCCTTTCATGGTTTCTTAGATGCTCTAATGTTACCAAATCTATGTAGCAGCAGAGCTCTTATGCCCTAATATACCATCTAAAAAGTGCAAATCACAACCGAGAAATATTTTAACTTTCCTACCGTCAATTCTGAAATCATCATTTTTTATATCAAACAATCTGACTGCGGAAAATGCCAAAAACTTTGCACATGTTCTTGAGAGTATCAGCTGCCTCGAGCATGCAAAACAGATGGACATTGTCATGAGAACCAAAATTGCTGCTATTGATGATTACAAATGTGCCCTCCTCCTTTGTCACCTGCAAATAGAATTCAAATATCATTGTCAAACATCAACGTGTCATGCTCAACAGGCAAATTATTAAAGATTTCAATCAAGAGTTGACCTAAATTATTAACTCTTATATAAGCAAGCATTTCAGTTTCTTCACACTTTGCAGTCCTCTTTAAGGACATTAAACCACTTTCTACAGAAGATTCATTCACCACATGTCCAGTCTCACTAATTTCAATTTGCCTCATCTTACTTTCAGAAGGCCAAAAATTACATCCAACCTTATTCAAACAACTATGCAAATCTCTAATCTTACCCATGCTAAGTCTAGGCAACCGACACTCTCCTCTGCTCCATAAGACCTGCCTCTTCTGCTGCTTTTTAAAAAAAATCAGGGTTTTGTTTCATAAGTTTAACCATCAACAAATGTTTTTCATTGGGATTATCTAAATTCTCACATGAAATGGTTCCTAAAAATCAAATGCAACCTTGGCCCGTTCACCTAAAACTTTGCTGGATACAGAAGAATTGATATAAAAGAAGAGAGTGAAAAAATCGAGAAGAGAAGACTGTGGAGGAGGCAAACAATAAAAAAACAATAAATTAAGCGAATAGTGAAATAAAAGTACACAAACTTCAATCTTCAATGAGTTGCAGCAGATTTTAATCACCCAGAGCCAACAGTGACGACCCAGAATTCTCCACAGAGGGCTTCAAGGCATCTTTGCGATAAAAACAGGAGCGAGACAGAGAAAACTACGGGATGTGATGAACAAAGGCTGCAACCAAGAGGAGGAAATCAACGTGGATAAACTTCGAGGAATAGCAGCAGTGTTCTGTATCATCCACAGCCAACAATTGCAATACAGAATTCTCCATTGAGAGCTTTTGAGGAACGTCTTCCGAGCAGAGACAGTGGCAAAACAGCAAAGCGGACCAGAGAAGAGAGCCAAAGGGGAAAACAAAGGGCACGGCAGAAGTACATCACCAGTTGGTTTACAAAGAAATCAGCGGACTGTCTAGCACAAACAGAATGAGGCGAGGCGGATGATCAGCTTTTGTGTTGGACTTCTGGGATGCCTGACGATCAGAAGCCAGATGACCATACAAATACAAATAAAAACCATGTAGACGGAAAAAAAGGTCTTCATTGCCCAATTTAAGAAATCAAGGCTAGCCAAATTTAGGAGCTCTTCGACTTGTAGGTCTGGATCTATAGGTCTTCTGGCGAATTTAGGGACCCCAACGCCCGAAGGCAATAGGGGGGCCTGACTTGGCAACAGCAACGAAAAAGACAAGCAGAAAATTCTTTGAGTAGGAATAACGGAAAATATGAATTGCGTGCTGCAAAAATAGTATCCTTGCAGATAGCACAAGACCTCCTGACTGAGCAAAATAAGGAGTGCCACATGTAGTAAGGTAGGGATTACCATGGGGATTAAAATACATAAAAGCTATTGGTTAGTTTGCTAACATGCAATGCACCAATTCAAAGGTCTAGCAGTATTGTTCTATCTGCTAGGTCATAGCATGTCAATGAAATATGAAACCCACACTGCCCAGCTCTCCTAATTTAGACAAGCATTGTAATTACAATACTCTAATATTGTATTACTGTATCTTAGATACAGCAATATCAGAAATCTCTTGAGAATTTCATTGAAGACTACAGTCAACAAACTCTACAAAGCGCTCTATAGCTTTGCCCTTCAAAACATAGCCAAAAACTACGAACAATTCCTCTTGCTTTAAAATATGTGAACTTCCATCGAGTTCCATAGTGACGAACGAGGCTTCATTCAGCTCCGAAACAATTTCTTGTGTGAGGAGTTGTGGCACGCATGGAATTAGGTCATTTTTGCACGTGAACAGATGTACCAAAGAACACAGAAGCTTCACCGAAGTGTTTTCTCATTTAATACCAGAGAATTACTTAAGCAGAGTTTCATAGGGCGGGTGGTAGCAGGAAAGCAGAATATAGGGCAATGTGAAGGCTCAGATGAGTGGATACCCTGTATGCACAGATTGGTGGTGTTATCAATGAGGTTACAGTTGCGAACATCAACTTTGAGGTCAAAGTGAGCCAAGAAATCAGCACCAATGATCGGAAAATTAATGTCAGCTATGATGAAAACCCATCTGAAAGTACGACATAGACTGATATCCAAAGCTCAGGATTTTTCACCCTAAGTGGAGATGGCAGATTGGTTGACAGCTTGCAGTGTGACTTGAGAAAGATGGCGTTTCTCAGAAGTAGATGGAGGAAGGACACTAACATCAGCGCCGGTATCAACCAGGAAGCGAGTAGAAAAGGCAACTGGTTGGTGAAGAGCCAGTTGGACGTGTCGCCGCTTGCTAGGTAGTTTTCCTGGTTCTGAGAAAAGGGTGTGGCTGAGGTTGTGAAGGCACAAGGTGGATTACATTTTTCGCTGAAGCACTACAACATAAATTATACCAACAATAGACATGGTGGTAGGAGGCGTGGCACCAGAACGGGGACGAGATGGAGATCTAGCTGGAGTGGGACTTCTACCACGAGAACGAGACTGAGGAGAACTGATTTGCAACTGATTGACTACTGATTGAAGCTGTGAGGTTATTGTGGCAAGTTGGTTACGAAGGTTCTGTATTTCAGTTGTGGTTGTTGTTGCTGTTTTTGATGTTGGTGTTGCTACGTTTTGGGCGGGTTTTGCTGTGATTGCTGCGAGGGAGTGTTGTGGAGGAGCAACCTCGAGGATTTTGTCAGCCAGTGAAGCGAGATCGTCTGTTGAAACGGAGTCAGAAGTTGAGGCTAAAATTAGCTGTATATTTGTGTGCAAGCGTTAAAGGAATAATTGCCTTAAAATCCTGTCTTCTAGAGGTCTGTCACCGAGCAATTGTCTCATCTTTCTGGGAAACTGTGGGGGCATTCTGTTACCTAATGTTTCTGTCATCAACAGCTGATTAAGTCTCGCTTGGTCACTGAGTGCAGTTCGTTTCATAACTTCAGTTTTCAATTTGTCATATTGTTGATCTGATGGAGGAGCAATGATGAAATCTCGGATTTCTTAAGCAATGTCCTGGCCTAACGTCGAAACTACATATGCGAACTTAGTGTCCTGTGCTGCAATGTTTCTAGTAAGGAACTGTGCTTCGACCTGCGCAAACAAAACAGCGGGATGGTTAGGTCAGTATGGAGGGAGCTTTAAATTAACGGCAGAGACAGCATGAGACTTAGATGGAAGTTTGACAGGAGGAGGAATGATTGAGGATGAATCGGTAGATGGAGAATCATTCATGGTTGTAATGTGGATACGGAAAACAGCATATAAGGTATAAGGAACTTGTAAATATAACTTTAGTTTAGACTTTAGAGACGTAAGTACACAATGTCAATAAATATACTCAAGGTGAAAATCTAAGCTAACATTAAAGTTATTTACTAGTACAAAGCTTAACTTTTAGTCGCAGCCACCAATGTAATAGTCTTGAATTCAGGCGTATAAGAACTATCAATAAAATGTATTAGAGCAATCTCATTGATATCTTTATCTTGACTTGAGCGTCCAGCAGGAGAGTCTTTAGGGAGCACGCAGTTCTTGTGTTTGTCTGTATCTTATGTACTAACATAACATTGACTAGAACCGACTGATCAGTTTTACTAAAAGCGTAATACTTAGCTAGACTTCATCTTTACTGCATCATATTTGTTTGGTACAATGGTGTCTCCAAAGAAGTTTTCTCAAGTTTGCTGGGATTTCATCTATTTATATATTTTTTGAATTCAGCTGTATCAATCGGCGTGAGCATTCTTTAGGGATTTAGGTTTTGGCAGAAGCTTCTTTGTAAATATTTGATAAATGAAATTACCCTTTGAGACGTAATCTGGGGTAGGTCTCCTTCTGAAGATTTCCACTAGTTTAGGATTACCAAGGTTGCTGGAAAGCTCTGGAATGGTCGACGTCTAGGTGTTTCGAGTAAACATTCGGACCCAGCTGCTACAATTTTGCTGCAAATATCTCCTGAGTTGGTACGGTCCGACGATGTAGGTTCAGTAGCACCAGCGTTCTGTAATGTAGCTTTCCTTATCTAAAAGCAATGATAGTTTTAAATGGATATCAAACCTACAGTAAGATACAAAAAGTTTTGCATTAAAGCACAAATGACAGAAGTTGTGATGAACTTGCTCACTGACTTTGCTTACCTTCTCTCTCTTCAACGATATCACCTCCTTTGAAGATTCCAAATCTTTCTCCATTATCTCCATCTCCAAATTCGTCAAACGGTCGAGTATTTTCCCCTACATCACTTTTATCTCCGTCAGACCTGCAATTGTACTTCTTCTCCATTCGCAACAAGGTTTGCATAATCTCTTTGGTATCAGGGCAAGGAATCGATTCATTGTCGCCACATAAGAGTAAACGACTTGAAGAGTCGAAGTCATAATCGCCATATCCACGTTTTTCCATACAAGATCCAAATCCCGAGTGATATTTGCGAAATTTTTTTACTGAAAACTTTCTTCACACAGCTTTTACCATTTATGAATTTTCTTTCCACAACAAAATCATTATAATCATTCTGAAAACAAATACAGTACGGCAAAATTTTCAGTGCAAGGTAAGGAAAACCAATGACCAATAGGAGCCATATAAAAACATGTGCTGCTTCCGCCATGACTCCAACTATTATAATGGTCAGCGATATGGATATTGTACTTTGGGCCAGCAGCCAGATGTTAATGCAGTGCCTGTTAAAAAAAAGAAAACTGTTTGCGAGTATGGATGGCCTTGGAATCATCCAGATGCTTCTGTATATGCAACACTCATTTTGTCACCAACAAAATGCTACTGCATGTTCATGGCCTTGTAACCCTCTAAAAGGCTTCTCAAATCGCAAAGCTGATTATTTTATTAAAAAGCCACTGCTTATGCGTATCCTTGTACCAGCTTTTTTTGTATCATCTCGTTTACCTCCTTTTGAATCCCAAGTCTTCAACTCAATCCTAGTTGAATGCAATGTAAGAGAAATAAAATATCCTTGAAACCATCCCTTGCAAAACTTCTTTTATCCCTTGATTTCCTTGAAATGGATCAGACAACCAGTACAATTTTGGGAGATTGGTGATATCCATAGAGTCTGATGGGTAATCCGGGATAAATGAGTAGTTATATAATCTTTCACGTAAAACTATTCTAAAAATATCTCATTCTATTTAGGTTTTCTTGGTCATCTCAGATCCTCTAAAGCTACTGGCACTTGCATAAAGTAGCAAAATGAGCAAAATCGCAGCAAGTGTACATACTGACGCCTCACTATGGAAATCGATCATTTATTGATGGAAGTATTGTTATACTTGTTTTTCAAATGATAAATAAAATTCAGTCCCTTTATGTAATATCACGTCGGTTTGAAATATCCAATTCCAAATTGATGCTAGAGGAAAAATCATATATTACCCTGGAGACCTACAGGGGCCTAATGGAAGTACAGGAGTGTTAATTTAACTCCATTGTTGAAATAATTTTTTTTAAATTTAATGAGTCATTCTAAAAGTTAATTTCAGATACTTGATAATTGTTTGAGTGGTGTTTACTCTGGTTTTGCCGTTAATTTAGTATGACTTTATATAAAAGTTACCAAAATTGTGCCTATTTTTGTATTCTTCCTACGAAAGAGAAAACTGTTCAAGTGCGGCAAGATCACCAATATCAAAAACTATCATCCTTTCCTAGAGCTGCACAACGACTTTTAATTTCCAAGGGGTAAATCAATACACCACTTTGACCTGCGGCGGCCTCTGTTTCAAACAGGGCCTGGGAAGAGACTATCTGGCAGTAGAAAATGCGAAAAACTTTCCACATGTTCTAGAGAGTATCAGCTGTTTTTAATCATGCTAAAGAGAGGGACATTTTGCACAGAACATGAAGTGATGTTATTATTGATGTTTACCATTTAGAATCCCCTACCTAACGTTTAACGGTCATAATTTGCCAAATCAGAAAAAACACCATTCATATTCTATTTTATAAACAAAAGAAAAAACAAAGAAGCATTTAAAAATTTTTCTTGATTATATTTCATTTATTTAATGATACTCTACTCAATCGGTAACTATCCTATCTCCAAAAAATGATAAAAATCTGAAGTTATGGTCCCGGGCCTCGTTTTCATGTTAGCTTTTGAGTAACTCTTGTATGCAAACATCAAGTGCCTCTATAGGATTCATGCAATACCCTTCAATTTAACCTGTGAGGAAAAAACGCCAATACCGATCCATACGAAAGAGAGTTAGCTACCAAAATGAATTTCCAATGAAATCATACGGGACTGCTAAGTTTACGTACAGTATAAGTGGAGAAGTCCCTGCAAAGCTGAATCGATCTTTCCTAGATAAGTCTCCCAAACACAGTGTTGTTTTTTGCAATTAGTCAACTTTATGGGCAGTCTCGATGTGACATCCTTAAATCTAGTACCTCTTAAAAACTGATTTTTTTCAATGGTAGACTAGGTCTTGAAAAGGTGACTTCAAGACCTCTCTTTAGGTGTTCAAAGGAATTTATTGGAATTTGTACTCGTCGTATCTGTCCGATCAGAATTTAAATGGTAAATAAAAGGCCTATTTACTTACCTTTGTTGCTAGACAAATATCTGTGTCCTAAATCTTTCAATAGTGCAAAAATGACTGGAAAATAGTTGGAAGTATAAAGGTTTCAAGCATTTAGAACAGTATAAGATTAAGTTAAAATAAGTTAACAAATTTTACAACAAGTAATTAGGCTGTTTTAAACGCTTAAAAAGTTGCTTAGAAATTGATCTTTATTGCTCGTGTAATTGATTGCTTTTCAGGCATGGAGTTTCATGGGTGCCACGCTAGGACTCGCAAGTGGAGGCAGAATTGCGAGATTTCTTATCAACTTTAGCCAGGCATTGTTATGTTCAGTTAACTATTGTACACATACGTCTAATTCTTTTTCTTGATAAAAAAATTCATCAGAAGCGTAACTTCATAAAAAGACTATAAGACTAGACTTCAAAAGCCATGCCTTGGTGAAATAGATGAGGGAATATACAAAACAGAGTACAGAAATCATAAGAAAGCATAAATCGAGCTTAAAGGGCCAATATCGCCATCTGTGAAATTCAACATGTTAGATATTAAAGATACGCTGAGTTTAGTAAAATTGATAAAAACTTAATATTTTGGCGTTAACTGTCCTTAAAAAGCACCCCAAAGTGAGGGTAGTTTGGAAATTTCCGCGCAGGAAAGAAGAATGGGTCGAGTGAGTTTTAGGCTGTCTTACGTCACATCAGGAATCTGCGCAGTACCCAATCTGCGCGGTAATTTTGAAAATTTACCAAAAAAACTTGACTTTGGGGGTCTTTTTATGGCACTTAGGGTCAAAATATAAAAATTTAAACAACACCAGCAAACTCAGTGCAAAAAAGTCATTCTGGTAAAGCATATGTTGAAATTCGTAATATTAGCCCTTTAAGATCAATATGATAAATTCAAGCATAGACCCCAGAATCTAAAGAGCACTGCAACAAGCAGCTGATAAAGGCTCCTCAAATTGGTTGACAGCTTTACCACTAAAAGATCAAGGATATAACCTTAGAAAGGGCGAATTTCAAGATGCTTTGAGATATTATAAAGAATTAACTGGCTTACCAACACACTGTCCCTGCGGCAGTAGATTCGATGTGTACCATGCACTTTCATATGGTAGAGGAGGGTATGTAATTATGAGACACATCTAGGTAAGAGATCAAATTCAAATTCATATAATTCAGCAACAATCAATTTAGGCTTACAATTTAGTGCATTAAGAGCTAATTAGAGAAATATATAAAGTTACATAATAAATATTTAAAAATAGTTGCCTAGGACGCTGAGACAACTGAAACGGTTTTCGAGCCCAGCACCCTATTTAGTGAATCAAAATCAATACAATGTCATTGGTTAATAAACTGAAGTAGAATTAGTGTTATACAATATACCATAATAAAATAGCATCAGGTCATTAATACAGCAATCAAGATGAAGTTAGCGTTTAATTTATATACGCGTTTGATTGACAATTTAGTAATAGTGAAGAATTTGAATTAATTTACAAAGTAATCAAATGTTAAAAATAAACAATAACAAAGCAACAAAAAATCATAAAAAGAATTAATAGAAAAATCATTAAAGGTACGGGAAATAAATGGTTATATGAATCAAGAAGAGAGGGAGGTAATTAAAAAATAATTTTATCATATTGAATTTGCCGAATGTCGAATTGAATAGTTTGCTGAATCTATCGCAGTTACCATTTTCTTAGATGTCTACAGAACAAGGTTTTGCTTTTAGTTTCTCTTATCTCAAGAGGTATACTGTTCCAAATTTTAACTCCATTATTTGTAATTAATATTCTTTTGTAATTAGTTCTTACCATAGGAGTAGCAAAATGTTTGTTAGTAGCCTGGCGTGTTCGGTAACCATGTCGAGAGGCTGTTTTCTCAAAAAATTGAGTATAGCCAGAAATATTGGAACCATAATGAAACGAACACATAGATTACTTAAGCTTTTCGTCTGACACTCAACAGAGTTATACGTCAGAAAGATAACCAAGCAGAAACCTAACTGATTTATATACCCAGATGTGGATCGAAATAGGCCAATCAGAAAAGAGGTGAATGATTGGTATGGTGTAGGAAAACCAATCAACACCCACGATACAATGAGCTGACCAATAAGATTACTTCAAGAGTCCTAAGGCAAAACGAACTCCTTCTATCTACACAATAGGGGATCCCTGGTTGTTATGTAGACAGATTCCGAAATAGCTAAATGAAAAGTAGATGTTGCTCTGCCAATTATTCGAAAGCAATTCTCACTGTAGGCTTTAGCACACTCTGGGTTGTCGAGCAAATGTTGCCCTATAGCAGAGTCATATTTTAGTGAACTTTTTGGTTTTGAGGCGCGAGATAGTTGTTCTCGTTGCGGCACAGTTTTCTTGCATATGCTAGACGGCACGTGTTGTTTGACCCTATCACATAACCGCTGAGATGTGCGACCTACGTACCTGGCATCACACCGGCACGAGTATTCGTATGATACAAGGCTGTTTTGTGTGGTAGGCACACTATCTTTGCGGATAGATGGAATTATTTTTCTAGAGGAGAAGGCGAGACAGGGGCTGACCGTGGTGTAGCACTTAGTTGTGGCTTTCTTAATTTGTTTTTCAAACCACATGGAGACGTTGCCAATATAAGGCAATTTTAGATAAACAGGGCACTTTTGCGGACCAATTTTTTTGTCAGCGGAAAAACCTGCGATTTTATTACGAAAGCATGCCGAAATGAGATCTTCTCGATGTCCATTGCTGATGAGGGTAGATTTTATTTTTGCCAATTCTAAAATTAGTTTTGGTTCGGAACAGATCATAATAAGCTTAAGTAATCTATGTGTTCGTTTCATTATGGTTCCAATATTTCTGGCTAAACTGAAGTTTTGTACCATCCAAAGACTGTTCAAAAAATTGACAAAAGATTGAATTTTGATTATTATTGTTAATATCAAACATATATTTGGCATATTCTAGCTTGAAACTATCTTCAAAGTTTAGAATATTTAGTTGTATCAATGCTAAGAGAATTGTGCAACGACATAGAAATAGAACAACAATGGACAGGGGAGCAGATGAGACATAGAACTGCGGCTACGGGAGATGGAGCCAGACTGGATGTTAAAGCTAGAGGATTTTGGAGGAGGAATCAAGTGGCATTGTTTGATATCAACGTGACTGACGTTAACGCTGCGTCTTATTCCATTTCGAAAACCGAACAGATCCTTAGAAAGCAGGAAAATCGGAAAAAGAGAAGTTACAATCAGAGAGTAATGAATGTGGAAGGAGGTCCCTTTACCTCGCTGGTTTATGGGACGAATGGAAGTATGGAAAAAGAATCTGAACAATTCACAACATACTTGGCCTATAAGTTAGCGGAGAAAAGGGATGAGAAATACTCAAGGGTCGTAAACTGGATAATAACACCCTTCTCCTTCTCCATAATCAGAGCTGTATCGGTATGTGTGCGGGGTACACGAAGCAAGAGGACAACTATAGTAAACTATCCAGACGATTTTAATTTGGCAAATTCTAATTCAAGATTAGAGTGAGGGACAGTTTATTTTATCAGTCTCCCATAAAGGCTTTATCTCAATATTTAGATCCAAAACAATTTACCTTTATCCATACAACATCTGGAACAGATGTTCATTTTCATACTGAAACAAAAATATTCCTAAAAAATTAATGGCAAGCTAATTAAGGGCTCTCTTTTTGCTCCTAATTTTGTAAATATCTTTATGCACTACAGTGGGAACAACACATTCTTTCTTATGGTCCTAATGATTTGAAACTGGTAACCTGGAAACAATTTATAGATGATATCATCATGATCTGGAGACATGGGAGAGATGAAATAGAAACTTTCTTAGAATCTTCATGTTTTCCAACTATAAAATTGTAATAACTATCACCTATGAACCTTATGAAATAAACCACACATGTATCTTTATACATCTCTATTGAACTGAACTTCCATAATTGTTAATAGTTTTCCAATCAAGAGGTTGTTGTGCCTCTGGTCCATTTTCTAAATTGATTAGGGGGTTCAGACTTCTCTATCCTTGTTCAAGGGGCTTAGCGTGACTTTCAGTAGTGAATATATAGTCAGAATATAAGCACTTGGAGTTCAGAAGGCAAAGCCCTCAAAAGCTTCAAGGAAGGCTTCCATGTAACGAGCTTAGGCTATCTTGTGGAAATGATTAATCTAATATTATGCTTCAAAATCAACGACGAAATTTTGGTTTCATGTTTATCTGCTCATTATCCCAATTGTATTTTTCTCTTTCATTTTACTTGTGGATAAAATATCGGGGATAAAAATGTATGGAGATATCATAGATGTAGTTTTAATGGGAAGGAGGGTGAAGGTAGTATCCATTGGAGTTGCTGCAAATCATGTTTAATGAGGTGAGGTGTCGGAGTCTTCCAGCGGATCGTCTTTATCATTTCTGGATGCAGTATTGTAGTATTTTTTTCTTTGGTACCTTGATAGAGTGAGGAAGCTCTGATGCTGGCTATCCTTTGCCGTTCAGGGCTGTTGCACAACTCCAAGAGCATTACAATACAACTGATGGACAGCCACTCTTTATTTATGGAGATACTGCATACCCAATAAAACCACATCTGCAGGCCCCCTACAGATATAACAACCTTCCTGATGCTGGGAAAGATTTCAACCAAGCGAGGAGCAATGTCAGTGTTTCAGTTGATTAGGTGTTTGAAGAAATCTTGAAATATTTTGCTTTTGTTGATTTCAAAAAGAATCAGAAGATTGCCTTGTCAGAAGTTGGCGCAATTTACATGACTGGTGCACTTCTTTGTAGATCAATTACTTGTGTCTATTATTCGTCCATTTATTCTTCGAGTCGGATTCTCTTAGTTTAGACGAATATTTATCTATCTAACGTTCTTGCTTTTCTAGAGCAGTTTTTCAAAATTTCTCTAGTTCAACATCTAGAGTACTGTCGCCATGGATGGCCCACTTTTTAAAAAATTATAATTAGCGACTGCATCCAGAAAACACCAAGTTTTTAGCGACTTGGGCCTAGTTTACTCGGAAAAAAGGCGCAAAAATCCCTGCTTATTCCATAATTAGTTTGTCTTGATGTTTTGTTTACTCTTAACTGTGTTAGCTCTTCGAGAAAAAATGACAAACTTACATTTTAATTGTAAGTATTGTCAACAATTTTTTGTTGTTTTTGTTAATTGTAGTTTTTTTATCAATTTTCCCCTATTATTCTCAACAAAGGCGAAGAGTTTTCTTTCAAACTTGGCTCCGCCAGCCTTAGTTGTTTACATATTATGAAGACTTCCGGCGAATTAATGCTAGCATTTATGCAAGGGGTTTAATTTTTGAAGGAATCGTGATTGGCCTAGGCTGCCATGGTTGGGCCACCTGTGACCAAAACTATTGTCCACGAGTGGTTGATATCATACAACAATCGCTCAAAGAGATTAGAAGTGGCAGAAAGACAGGGGGTAATGTTTCGCTTTTTTAAGATTCCTTTGCTCAATTATTATTTTACAACAAAGGTTATCTTTTTTGTCAAATGTAAAGGGAGGTGTGCAAATAAACGGCTGGGGGGAAAGGGATGGGGAAGAAATTCTTCACGACCTCTAGATTTCTACTATAGAACGCTACCACTGCGTACCGGGGCTACGAGAAACCAAGGTCATTTCATTCACACAAATTGCACCACCACTCACCGAATGCAGAGACTAACCTATCTGGGCTCTTTGACTCCACACTGAACCTGCCGAAGGGCGACAACATTCTCACACCAGGAGGACCATCGCAGTCCCAACACTGGATGGAGTTATAGGGTTAAACTTGAGGAGAAGCAGAATTTTGAGAATTTATTCAATTTAAATAATCAATTCATTTAATTTAAGATTATTTTTCAAATCCTGCTTCTCCTAAAGTTCTTTCTTTAATCAGCTTATTTTCAGTTAGAAGCAAACCAATTGTTTGCTGTGCCTTTCCCATTTCTTCTTGATGCTTCAATTTTAGACTATCTAGCTGTGCTTTCAGAATGGCTAGCTCATCAGCATTATCAGATCTACTGTGAGCATTATTTGTATTCCCCTCCAGCTTCTTGTTGCTGTTTCGAGAAGCTGACTTCTATTGAACGTTCGAATCTCGGTTCCTCAACTTTGTTGTGCTTCTTGGCTATGATATTGTGGTCCTTGCTGTCTCTGGTACAATAATTGGTAAATTGTTCATATAAGTTATTTGCCCTGCTGGAAAATGCTCTTAGCATACTCAGTGACCTTTGGTAGGGGTGAAGTCCTTTCTGCTGATTAGTGAAATTCATCTCTTCCTTAATTCTATCTTCTCTGGTCCAGCACCACTTGAAAAAGTTTAATACTTTAAGTGTTTGTTGCTCTTGAAATTATTGTAGCATTGTGGTACACAATATGTAAATCCACCAACAACTCTGCCTCAATATTTATGAAAACTGGCCTTTTCGATTTTGCGTTGCTGTCTTACCTTTCCATTCTTTTTTCTTGTATGTTCTGGGTACCCGTGCAAGAGTTTTTGAAAAATAAGGATACAGTTTACTTTAAATTGAAAGAGATATTCTGATTACGATACAGAAAAGAATAGTTAATGCATTGTTTTAAAGCAAAGCGGACAAATGACAGTTAAATGTAATAATGCTTGTAGGGAAGAATGCTTAGGAGTGGTAGTTTAGCAGATCGAATAAATGGGACATTGCTAAGATAGAGAATATATCATGTTACATGAGAGCAATTATTCATGGGATATGTAATCATCAGACCAATTATCATGTTACAAACAATTGATAGATTGCAGAAAGTAATAGTTAATGTATTGTACCAAAGTCAAACATACAAAAGATAGTTAAATGTAGTGATGTTCCTGAAAAAGGATGATTAGGGTGCAAGTTGTGGTAGAGAAGATGGGTAGTGAGAGTGAATGTAAATGAAAGTCTTCATTCATTCAAATGTACTGGCTGCAGTCAATGTACTCATCGGACTATGATACTTATGATTAATGTCATAATCGATAGCATACCTTTTACAGAATTACGATACAATTAGAAATTATTCATGTTAGTAATAATCATTTATCGCAAATAGAGAAAGAGCTATGTGGCTGGAGTAGACCGAAATGTGCAAAATGTTGCTGTCACGGAGCATGGTGAGTCACGAAAGTTATGAAAGTCAGCTGTTTGGAAGGACATTAGTGGAGGGATTGCTTAACGTGACCAATAGTTTAGCAGAGAACAGCAGGTGTGCAGTGATAAATTGCAAGGATGCAGCATTGCCCACTAGATCTAGGCAACTGTCTCGTTTGCGTGAAATTCTTTTTTTCAATATTTTGTATAACCAAAAGTGATACATTGTTCCCAGCGCATGTTACTAACAGCAACTTTTTGTAAATGTCAAAATGTTACGCCATTGATGTGTCTAATCAAATTATCTGCTTCCATTTTGGAAAAGAGATTTTTGGTTATAGGAAAGGTTGGATGAATTGAAAAGACAGGGGTATCTCCTGAAATGTTTTGCCACAGAGTACTATTCTGACATTAGACTATATTCATTTTAAAGCTATTCAGACTTTATTTCCCATTTCTTTACCAAGATTTGCATGCTTTGAGATCCAATACCTCACTATTTTCATTTGCAATTTGGTTACCGGGATATCTTTGAATGTCAACAAAGAATATGCAAATAAACAGGCAAACACACCACAATTTTAACGGTCTGATTGCTGCTGTAGACCGCAATTATGAAGAGGGACGACTTTCCATGATTTTTTAGAAAGGTTTCTACCAGAAAATTTTAGCTATTAAAACTATAATTATAAGAGAGGGTGAAAGGAATGAATGACTTGTCTAATGTGATCACTGATGCATTGAAGGTGTCTGGACCTTTAAATTGCAGATGTAAGATATCCATTGCAGATCCTGTTACAATCCATTTTTAGTGAGCCTTCCATAGTTGGATGCACTTATCGCTCAACAACGATATTAAAACAAATTCAATTGTTAAGATTTTCCACCTGCCTCATTAAATATGCATTTTTCCATGTGATCTGGCAGCTTGAAACTACCGGACCACGTGTTAAATCAATTCTAACGGCAACCGCCTCTTTTTCGTCATTATCTTTTTCATTTTGACACCACCTAGTTAGATAGACAATTATCAGGCCAAAGCAAAATTGTCTTCATGTTGATAAATCTCATTAAAGAGAAAAAAAATGGTAATGGGATTAAATCATATGCATTCTATAGTTAATAGTTCGTAAAAGAGCACTGAAATATGACACATTATCAGTTGTAGTTGTTAGCTGTGGTTGCTTCAATATGAATATTTTTTAATTTCTAGGCATTAAATAGTAGAAAATCTTATAAAATGATGCTTGCTGTTTTGAAAATGCTGATAAAAAGAGGATAGATGTATAGATGAAACACTACAAGTCCTGGGATGTCGCAATGAAAATCTTTTATCTAACGTATACCTTGTCACCATCGCTTTTTGCCTACTCTTTCCTAATCTAACCGCTACATTACCCGGTTGGCGTGCCTTTACACTAGCTGAGATATAATAGTCAAATTAAAACATGGTTTTGAAATTTGATAATAAGAAGAATTCTAATCAATGAATTTGCTTATTCATATTCATATTTCCTCTGATATATGTAAGATATGAAATAAGAACAGATTTACGTACATATTAAAACACACATATAGATTGACTGATTGAAATTCGAGCAACTTTCAGAGCTTCATATTAGCTAAATATTGGGGTTAGCCATTATTGTATCGTTTTAGGGTAAGAAATAGTAAAAACATCTTGAATTCCTTGCATTACCTAGTGGATTATGGTGTCGCAACTCCTGCCACATTCATGCTGGGCATCTTTCTGTTGCTGTTGCAGTCTCTTGCTCTCTCCGCCGAAGAGCATGCTCGTAGAAATCGTCAGCCTCTTCAAGGCAATCGATGTTACACGAGATGAATCTCGGTAAACCAGGACCTGTGCTCAGATGTTTACTATCTTTGATAGACCACAGTCCCAGACCCCCCTCGAAGTATCGATTGACGTCCTTGAAAAAGGCTTGTTTCTGCGAGCATATTTAGCCTATCCAGGAGTTAAATAGGCATAGCCTCGTATCTAGAGTTCTTGCGCCCAAAGTGGCCACCCTCCACGATTTGAGAAAATCTGAGCAGTCTGAAGAAAAATTTAAAAACAAATAGGTTTGGGTCTAGTTTTTTTCTCGAAAACCCGCCAAAATGTTTGCTGATTCCATAACCTTGATTTTGTTTATTATTTTCGTTTTCTGCTGCGTAAAATAATCCGATAAACAAGAATCATACAGGGCCTAACCTTTACTTTGAGTGTGAGTATTCCTTCATTTGATCGTTCGTTTTTTCAAGTCACGCTTCACTTTAGTCTCGTATTTACGCTTTATAATTGTAAACAAAATTAAAAAGAACTTGAACGACACTTCGACCTCTGACTTGAATTATGAGAAAGGATTTTGAAATATTTTTCATCAGAACTGAACAGGGGGCGACATTTTCGAAGGGCTCTCAATTGGTTGAATTGTTTCTAATTTGGCCACCCTATGTGAAGCATTGGTAATTTCATTGGTTCGCTTTCCGACCGCGTTCTTTCCCGGAAACAGAGATGACTGGAAAAGCAAAATAGGGGGTTATGTAACATAACACTAAAAAGGTAATGGCCAATTTGAACACATTTCACGATTTAGGCCATTTTGACCGTTGCTTGCTTTTGTTGTTGTTTTGAGAAAACGAGTTGAAGGATCACATTGAAATCATGGTGGGACTTAGACAATAAAATGAGAAGTATTTCTATTGTAAGTGGAGGTTGGAAAATTTCTTGAGAGTTTTCATAATAACTAATGTTTCGAAAGGTGGCCACTTTGGGCGCAAGGACTCTATGTCCTCGAGGCGAGGTGCTATGCCAGAGGCGACGACCTAGGAAAGATAATCTCAATAGAATTGAATATTCACGTGCTTAATAAACAAAACAGTAATCGGGATGGAGAAAAGCTAAGGAAAAAATATAAGTTAAAGTTAGTCGGACTTAGATTTGAATAATGATGTAGGCATAGCCTTAACTCAATACTAGAAGATGATGCTCAATGCTATTTAATAAGATACTATTCTGAAAGAGAAATAGTCTGTTTTTCTTAAAAAGAGTACTTTATATGCAAAATAGATTATAAAGAATGGGCAATTTATCCTCGTTTTAGGCTACATACCTTAAGTCCTGGAAAGCCAGCTTCTGTGGTTGCAATCAGAATTTCGCAGGCCCCATTATTGAATTTACCACCTGGTGTAGAATTGACGTACCAATTGATAGAAAATGAAAGGTCGCTTCCACCAATGGTCTACATTGGGAGTCAGAGAAAATGGCTACCTGAAATAGATAAAAAATAGACAAATTTCAAGATTCATAGAGTTGTCAGGGTGTTCCTATTAAAAGTGTAATAATTCATAAAATGACCACTGTGTCTATATGTTTTATCTACAAAAAGGAAACTTCATTTTTTGATAGTCAAACATCCTTTTGCATTAAAATTGAAAGAAAATGAATAAACACATGTTCACAAGAAATTTCAAAAATATGGAGTCTGAAATGTCCACAATTTAAAACAAATTTCTTTGATTCGCTTTTGAAACAAAACTAGTTAACAGAGATGAAGATGAAAATGGATTTGAAGTTAAGCAAAATATTTCTCCTCCAATTGTCAACGGAATCCCATACTTACAGTACCGAAAGCAAAGTATTCAATCCTTACTTAACAAGTATTTAATGGATTTCTTTTATAGGAGAAATAGCATATGAAACAGGAGATAAAATTGAATAATACTTACAGTTTCATCAGAGAATCCATTGCCAAGAGCGCAAGCCTTGCTCTATTTGTCACTTTCTCTGACTCGCCAACATCGTGCAGGTACACGCCAGCTTGTCCCTCTTCTATCATTACCCCTAACCTGCCAGGGCGGGCTAGGGGCACCGGTTTGTAGTTTCAAGAATGGATTATTGTGGACAGTGATGTTAAGACCAGTCTTTTTGCATTCACTACCCTTTTTTTCCGACATGGACACATTTTTGATCAGTGTGCAAAGATGTGCCTTCTCTTAATCAAAGAAAGCTAAAAGAGGCCAATTCCAGCTAGTCTTTCCCATTTAAGATGAAATCAACTATTATCCAGGGGGGAACAAAAATATCAACTGACGGGGGCAAAAACATTTCTGAGCTATGACATTGAATAGGGTTTTCAAAAATTTCCAACTCAGACACGTTAAACAACATCCCTGTTGCTATAATGATAGTATAACAAGAGCCTCCTAAGGCTTCATTTGATATACAAGGCGAAAATGTTGTTGTTTCTTTAAATATTGATTGTTATAAAGGACCGGATGTCTTGGTGCTACTGGAGTTCTATAAAGTGTTTCTGGCTTTTGTTATTGTTGACTTTTATTGAAGTTTGTTGAGTAGGCTATCTTGATTCAGTCAACGAGGCTGGATTGACGAAATACCCGCTTACTATCGAAACCAATTCTAAACTGATGGTTGGAAAAGGAGTTACACTAAGAGCCTCCGTTTGCTCCTGCGCATATTCCTTCGCATTTCAAATAAGTTGAAAAAAGCATTTTTTGCCGTATACCCCGGCCCCAAGAACCTATCGGGGGTAATTTCGCTTGGAGACTAAAATCATTCAAGGGTCTGGCCCAAATGCTACCTTTTAACACAAAAATGGGTGAAATATTCCAAAAAACTCTAGCTTTAATTGATACTTCATCGATTGACTTCATCCCCAAATTGGCAGTGTATGGGATACCTATCCCCCTGGCGTAACGTTCCTTGTAGGAGTAATCACACTTGCAGACTAGAATCATTCAAAGTTTTGGCCAAAATGCTACCTTTTAAGACAAAAATGGGCGAAATATTCCAAAAACTCTAGCTTTTATCGATACTTCGTCGATTGACTTCATCCCTCAATTGGCAGTGTACAGGGTACGCACCACTTGACGTAATATTCGTTCTAGGTCTAATCTTGCTTGCATAAATCATTCATAGGTTTGGCCCCAATGCTACTTTTTAACCCAAAATTGGGTGAAATATTCCAAAACTCTAGTTTTTATTGATACCTCGTCGATTTCCTTCATCTCCCCAAATTGGCAGTGTATGGGATACCTACCCCCTGGCGTAACATTCGTTGAAGGAGAAATCTCGCTTGCAGACTAAAATCATTCATAGGTTTTGACTAAATGCTCCCTTCTAAGATAAAAATGGGCGAAATATTAAAAAAACTCTAGGCTCTATCCATACTTTGTCGATTGACTTCATTCCCCAATTGGCAGTGTACGGGATACCTACCCCCTGGCGTAACATTCGTTCAAGGAGTAATCTCGCTTGCAGACTAAAATGATTTATAGATTTGGCCCAAATGCTACCTTATAAAAAAAAGTTGGTGAAATATTCCAAAAACTCAAGCTGTTATCGATACTTTGTCAATTACGAGAGCCCCTTGCCTTTGGTGGCAATAAAGCGATTCCCATTTTCATATTCGATCATTACCGACCATGGAAAGACGTAAGACTTGTGCAGGCTAGCAAAAGACGTACGCATAGCAAGAAAGCAATTATTCTAAAGAAGAAAAAGGTATGAATTGAAAGATTATTCAATGAAAAAGTGATAAATTATGTTAGGGAAGATCATTGATCATCTATAATAGCGCTTTTGTAAGGATTGTTATCGAAGAGACTGCAACGTGTTCTCAATTTTGGGACGCAAGACGTTGAAATCTAACGCCATCAGAATGTCTGTATTTTTTCGCGCACAACAACGAGAGTTAGTTCAAATTAAAGAATATTTCACGTAGAATAAGAAAATAGTAAATTTATTATCCTTATAACCTTATTTCAGGGTCATTTGTACAGTTTATGTATCGCTCTAATCTGAAAACGAATGTGAAAACAAAATCAGCCTACTAAGGCCCAATCTGAAAATGCAAATGAATTTGAAAATCAACGTGAAAACAACTTCAATCCAGTATTCCATTCTTGTCCGGCGAAAAAGATTAGCTATTGGCGCGAACACTTTGTGCATGCATGGCCATTAGACTGGATACCAGTCCGTTCCTCTTCTAAATGGAAAGGTTGAATTTTAAGTAACAGTGTTAACCAAGAAAGAAGCAATAACTATGAAAACGTTATACAACATACCTTTTTTCGAATGAATACCTGTTTTGCTGTTCCTCTTCTAAATGAAAAGGCTGAAATTTAAATAACAGTGTTAACAAACAAGAAGTACTTACTATGAAAATGTTATACAACATACCTTGTTTCGAAGAAATACCTGTTTTGCTGTTCCTCTTCTAAATGAAAAGGCTGAAATTTAGATATCAGTGTTAACAAAGAAAGAAGTACTTACTATGAAAATGTTATACAACATACCTTGTCTCGAAGGAATACCTGTTTTGCTGTTCTTCTTCTAAATGAAAAGGCTGGAATTTAAATAACAGTGTTAACAAAAAAGAAGTAATTACTATGAACATTTTAAACAACATACCTTGTCTCGAAGAAATACCTGTTTTGCTGTTCCTCCTCTAAATGAAAAGGCTGAAAAATCGAAAAACAGTTAGAAATTAAAGAAAAAACAATGAATTAATTAGGAAAGCGAGACTTACGATTTGTTATTCATTGCACAAATGTTCTTCATCATCAACCAAGCCAGCCATCTGAATAGTATCTGACCAAACTGAAAAATGAAGTGATTGCATGGCTAAAAATCTAAATCTAAAGACTAAAATTAGTCAAAGGTTTTGCCCAAATGCTACCTTTTCAGCCTACCCCCTGGCATAACATTCGTTCTAGGGCTAATCTTGATTGAATAAATAATTCATATGTTTGGCCCCAGTGCTACCTTTTAACACAAAATTGGGTGAAATATTCCAAAGCTCTAGCTTTTATCGATACTTCATCGATTGACTTCTTCTCCCCATTGGAAGTGTATTGGGTACCTACCCCCTGTCATAACATTCGTTATAGGAGTAATCTCGCTTGGAGACTAAAATTAGTCAAAGTTTTGGCCCAAATGCTACCTTTTAAGACAAAAATTGGCGAAATATTCCAAAAACTCTAGCTTTTATCCATACTTTGTTGATTGACTTCATCCCTCATTGGCAGTGTACGGGGTACGCACCGCTTGACGTAATATTCGTTCTAGGCCTTATCTTGTTTGCATAAATCATTCATAGGTTTGGCCCCAATGCTACCTTTTAACCCAAAATTGGGTGAAATATTCCAAAAACTCTAGTTTTTATCGATACTTCGTCGATTTCCTTCATCTCCCCATTGTCATATCCTTCCGACACCTTTCTTCTCATCTTCTTTATGACCGCTAATACTTCACAGGGATTTGTAGCTGTAAATTGGAAGGATTTGTTACTTGGGTTCATATTTTCGTGCAGCTCTGAGTGGTCTTGAGCTTCCCATACGATGTCTGATAGAGACAGAATTTTACTTTGCAATTTCTTCCAGATAGCAGTAAAGAACTGGCAGAGTTCGTTTGCGATTGTTTTTTTATCATTTATTTCCTTGTTATTGACTTTGAAGACTTTGGCTTGCTGTGACCTCGAATCCTTCACAGGGTAACATTTTTTTAACATTTTTTTAAATCATTCATAGGTTTGGCCCCAATGCTACCTTTTAACCCAAAATTGGGTGAAATATTCCAAAAACTCTAGTTTTTATCGATACTTCGTCGATTTCCTTCATCTCCCCATTGTCATATCCTTCCTACACCTTTCTTTTCATCTTCTTTATGACCGCTAATACTTCACAGGGATTTGTAGCTGTAAATTGGAAGGATTTATTACTTGGGTTCTTATTTTCGTGCAGCTCTGAGTGGTCTTGAGCTTTCCATACGATGTCTGATAGAGACATAATTTTACTTTGCAATTTCTTCCGGATAGCAGTAAAGAACGGGCAGAATTCGTTTGCGATTGTTTTTTTATCATTTATTTCCTTGTTATTGACTTTGAAGACTTTGGCTTGCTGTGACCTCGAATCCTTCACAGGGTAACATTTTTTTAGCTGTTTCCAAAAATCTTTTGGCTTCTTGATACTCTCTCTAAAGAGAGCTCTAGTGTGAGTAGCCTTGCTTTTCCTTATTAGCCTCGTTACCGCGTTTCTAAGGTGGCGATAATCAGTCCAATCAGCTTCTTTACCTGTACGCTGCAAATTATAGTCTCTTTCCTTCATTTTTAATTTGATATCATGAGAAAGCCATGAACATTCTCTGGCTCTGATTTTCTTTTCAACAATAGGTACGTGCTTGTCAACTGCAATCTTTAGAAATTTTTGCATTTAATCCGGGCCATATTAATATCTCTTTCAGCATAAACTTCTTCCCATGCTGTACTCTTGAGATCTCCCTTGAAGCTAGCTTCGTTGTATTTTGCATAATTACGTGTGAAAATCTCTCTCGGTTTGAATTTTTGACAATTCTTTTTCACAATCACTCCTGTGAGGTCATGATCACTTATTGAATTTGCCACTGTGATCTGCTTTGCAATATTATGTTTGTGCGTTGTTGCTATTATATCAATCAATGTAGATGTTTCTTTTGTGATGCGTGTTGCATTCTGCATGATTTGTTTTAACCCATGCGTCCTCAGGGTGCATTTGACTTCATGCTGTTTATTTTGTTGTAAGTAGTCACAGTTGATATCACCTAAGACAATCGTTTCTTTGTTTTCGCTCAAAGTTGTGTTTAGCATCTCATTACATTTTTGGTCAAAGCAAGGATCCAGATATTTTGAACTATCGGGTGGTCTATACGAAATGCAAACAAAAGTTGATCGAGAACTTCGAACAAGCAGTTCAATCCACATTGTTTCTAATCCAGGTACCTCCAGATCTTTTCTGAGTTTGAACTCAATATCTTTCTTTACATAGCAGCCAATGCCTCCACAGGGTCCGTGATTACGATCTTTCCGAATGTACACATATCCATCAATAGAAACCTCTTCTGTCCTGATGTCAACATGCAGGTGAGTTTTACTAAAATATCGATCTTTCCGTACGTTTCTTGCAACAAAATTTTTACATGATCGACTTTTCGCAAAAGCCCATTTAAATTTTGATGGAACAGTTTTAAGCCTCTTATTTTCAGGAATTCATTTAAGTTATCGAATACTGGCCGGGTTCCATCATACTATGTTTGGGTTTCTGTGTCGGCTGTTAAACAATCTTTGCAATACAATCGTTCACAGCCTGCTTCCAATATATTAATAGTATATTTTAAATGAAACTTGTCTCTGCAGCCAAAACAGGTTGCTGAAGACTGATTTTTACGAACTGTCTTATTGCACATGTTGCATTTTGAAGACGGGCCTGGGCATGTTTCGATGTCACCCGCAAAGAGCAGAAGAATTCTGAAAGCAGCACGGCAGTTTGGGTGTTGGCCTAAGGTTGGTGTTGGCCTAAGGTGTTGGCCAAAGCTATCCATAACGTTGCACATGTTCTTGAATCCTTTTCATCAATTGCTTCATGATGGTTTTGAGCAAAGCAGAACGAGCCAGCGGATGAGAATGATGGCTTCTTTACGCTTGTAATGATGAAAATTGTTAGAGCAAGATTCAGTGCGATCACCATTTTGTCCAATCCAATTCAATTCTTCAATCCTTCATATAGGAAAGGTTGGATGAATTGAAAAGACAGGGGTATCTCCTGGAATGTTTTGCCACAGAGTACTATTCTGACATTAGACTATATTCATTTTACATCTATTTAGACTTTATTTCCGATTTCTTTACCGAGATTTGAATGCTTTGAGATCCAATACCTCACTATTTTCATTTGCCATTTGGTTACCGGGATATCTTTGAATGTAAACAAAGAATATGCAAATAAACAGGCAAACACACCACAATTTTAACGGTCTGATTGCTGCTATAGACTGTAATTATGAAGAGGGACGACTCTCCATTATTTTTTAGAAAGGTTTCTACCAAGAAAATATTAGCTATTAAAATTATAATTATAAGAGAGGGTGAAAGGAATGAATGACTTGTCTAATGTGATCACTGATGCATTGAAGGTGTCTGGACCTTTAAATTGCAGATGTAAGATATCCATTGCAGATCCTGTTACAATCCATTTTTAGTGAGCCTTCCATAGCTGGATGCACTTATTGCTCAAAAACGATATTAAAACAAATTCAATTGTTTAGATTTTCCACCTGCCTCATTAAATATGCATTTTTCCATGTGATCTGGCAGCTTGAAACTACCAGACCACGTGTTAAATCAATTCTAACAGCAACCGCCTCTTTTTCGTCATTATCTTTTTCATTTTGACAGCACCTAGTAAGATAGACAATTATCAGGCCAAAGCAAAATTGTCTTCATGTTGATAAATCTCATTAAAGAGAAAAAAAATGGTAATGGGATTAAATCATATGCATTCTATAGTTAATAGTTCGTAAAAGAGCACTGAAATATGACACATTATCAGTTGTAGTTGTTAGCTGTGGTTGCTTCAATATGAATATTTTTTAATTTCTAGGCATTAAATAGTAGAAAATCTTATAAAATGATGCTTGCTGTTTTGAAAATGCTGATAAAAATAGGATAGATGTATAGATGAAACACTACAAGTCCTGGGATGTCGCAATGAAAATCTTTTATCTAACGTATACCTTGTCACCATCGCTTTTTGCCTACTCTTTCCTAATCTAACCGCTACATTACCCGGTTGGCGTGCCTTTACACTAGCTGAGATATAATAGGCAAATTGAAACATGGTTTTGAAATTTGATAATAAGAAGAATTCTAATCAATGAATTTGCTTATTCATATTCATATTTCCTCTGATATATGTAAGATATGAAATAAGAACAGATTTACGTACATATTAAAACACACATATAGATTGACTGATTGAAATTCGAGCAACTTTCAGAGCTTCATATTAGCTAAATATTGGGGTTAGCCATTATTGTATCGTTTTAGGGTAAGAAATAGTAAAAACATCTTGAATTCCTTGCATTACCTAGTGGATTATGGTGTCGCAACTCCTGCCACATCCATGCTGGGCATCTTTCCGTTGCTGTTGCAGTCTCTTGCTCTCTCCGCCGAAGAGCATGCTCGTAGAAATCGTCAGCCTCTTCAAGGCAATCAATGTTACACGAGATGAATCTCGGTAAACCAGGACCTGTGCTCAGATGTATACTATTTTTTATAGACCACAGTCCCAGATCCCGCTCGAAGTATCGATTGACGTCCTTGAAAAAGGCTTCTTTCTACGAGCATATTTAGCCTATCCAGGAGTTAAATAGGCATAGCCTCGTATCAATGTCCTCGAGGCGAGGTGCTATGCCAAAGACGACGATCTAGGAAAGATAATCTCAATAGAATTGAGTATTCACTTGCTAAATAAACAAAACAGTAATCGGGATGGAGAAAAGCTAAGGAAAAAATATAAGTTAAAGTTGGTCAGACTCAGATTTGAATAATAATGTAAGCATAGCCTCAACTCAATACTAGAAGAAGATGCTCAATGCTATTTAATAAGATACTATTCTTAAAGAGAAATAGTCTGTTTTTCTTAAAAAGAGTACTTTATATGCAAAATAGATTATAAAGAATGGGCAATGTATCCTCGTTTTAGGCCAATTCCACCTAGTCTTTCCCATTTAAGATGAAATCAACTATTATCCAGGGGGGAACAAAAATATCAACTGACGGCGGCAAAAACATTTTTGAGCTATGACATTGAATAGGGTTTTCAAAAATTTCCAACTCAGACGCGTTAAACAACATCCCTGTTGCTATAATGATAGTATAACGAGATCCCCCTAAGGCTTCATTTGATATACAAGGCCAAAATGTTGTTGTTTCTTTAAGTATTGATTGTTATAAAGGACCGGATGTCTTGGTGCTACTGTAGTTCTATAAAGTGTTTCTGGCTTTTGTTATTGTTGACTTTTATTGAAGTTTGTTGAGTAGGCTATCTTGATTCAGTCAACGAGGCTGGATTTACTCAATACCCGCTTACTATTAGAACCAATTCTAAACTGATGGTTGGAAAAGGAGTTACACTAAGAGCCTCCGTTTGCTCCTGCGCATATTCCTTTGCATTTCAAATAAGTTGAAAAAAGCATTTTTTGCCGTATACCCCCGCCCCAAAAATCTATCGGGGGTAATTTCGCTTGGAGACTAAAATCATTCAAGTGTCTGGCCCAAATGCTACCTTTTAACACAAAAATCGGTGAAATATTCCAAAAAACTCTAGCTTTTATTGATACTTCATCGATTGACTTCATCCCCCAATTGGCAGTGTATGGGATACCTACACCCCTGGCATAACATTCCTTGGAGGAGTAATCACACTTGCAGACTAAAATCATTCAAAGTTATCAATGGGAAAATTGAGCTGGCGACGAAACCCCTCAAAGAAAGGATTATCTCTTTGGAGAACAAACTTTCGTTGTAAGAAGCACACATGGAAAAGCTTGAAGTGGAAGTCGAGAAAGCCGAGCAATATAGCCGCCGGTCGTGCCTGCGAATTTATGGCATTCCAGTATCTGAGGATGCCAAAAAACGTGAGTCCTCAAATGATTGTGTGGAGAAAGTAGTGAGCTTGTTTGAGGAAATAGAGGTGAACGTCCCCGATAGTGAAATTGATTGTGCCCATCGAGTAGGCTCAAAGAGACGTGTTGATGGTGTTGACCAACAGGCAATAATTGTTAAATTGAAATCTTGGAAAAGCAGGTGTGCTTTTTACTGTGGGAGAAAGAAGCTAGATGAAAATAGCTCGGTTAGAGTTAAATTGGATCTAACGATGCAGCGGTTGAAGTTGCTGTCATTAGCCATAGAACTAAGCAAACAGAACAGCCATATTGATTTTGCTTTTGCAGATGTAAACTGTCGGTTGGCGTTGAAAACATCAGCAGGCAAGTTAGAGTTTTTTTCTACTAAGGAAGAATTGTTGAACATACTCTAGTCTAGACATCTATTTTTATTCTATTTATCTTTTTCATTCTTATTTCTTATTTTTTGCATAGACAAACAACCAGATGATGTCCCTATCCAAAAAAATTGATGAAGTGATAGATACAAGAGCTCCTGAAATAGTATCCGAAGCATCAAATTTCAAATTCCCATGTGGCATTTGCAAAAAGAGAGTCAAACATAACCATAAATCGATCTTTTGTGACCAGTGCAATAAGTGGATCCACATAGAATGCAATGATATTTCAATTTCTGAAAATAAAATTCTCCAAAATGAGCCTGTCAATAAACAATGGATTTGTTTAACCTGTTCCTTAATAAACAATTCCTCTTTTTTCCCTGGTAACTGACAGTGTCTTCCAATTTTGTCTTTTCCTCTAACTATCAATCTAATCCATCCTTTGAGATTGCATCCAGATTAACTAATTTGCCTAATCAATCTGATTATGACATTGATGAAAATATAAACATTAATTTGAGCTCTGACTACTATTCCTCACAGGAACTGGCTGCTCAAGAAATTTCTAATAAGGATTTTGCCCTTTTTCACATGAATATTCGCAGTCTTTGGCTTCACTATGAAGAATTTCATGCTCTTCTTTGTTCCCTTACAATTGATTTCCAAGTTATTGGTCTCTCTGAAATCAAGGCCTCTGTTAATGCTCCTATAAAATCAAATATTAATCTACCAGGCTATACTTTTTATCACGCTGTTTCTCATAGTGCTCCAGGAGGTGTAGGTATTTATATGTCAAAACAGATCTTACAGCAAATAAACGAGACAATATGTTTGTGAGTACAGTTGATTTTGAAACTACCAAATCTACCAATAAAGTATATCACAAAGTCAAATACTATTTACCCAATTTTATTTCAAAAGGAATTAACTGGAACTAAAGAAATTTGGCACACAAAAAAAGATCAAATTGATTTAATTTTTGTTTTCATAGATTAGATCTAGAAGATCTAGAAGATTTAACTTGCTGCAAGCCAGAAATCAAAGTCTGCATTTGCTAGTGGAGAGTGATGAACTGTGTTGCTAGCATACTAAAAATTCCATCATCTTGTTATCTTTCTCTTACTTTGCTTGCAGCTATAGATCTCTTTTCTTCAGCTCATTTCCCCTTTTCAACTGCTCTTCTCTGATGTCCAACTCTTCTTTTCCAAATCTCAGTCATCTCTTTTCAGCTCTCTGTCCTTCTTGTGCTTCCCCTTGAAATAAACCAACGTCTCTGTCTCTCCACCCGTTCTATTTCTCTTTTTGGCACTTTCTGAACCTTCTCTCTCTCTTGTTTGTAACTCCTCCTATGCACTCTCACTCATCTCCACTATATCCTTGATCACCTTTTCTAGCTCAGCTTGTTCTGGAGAGATGCCGCTCACTCTTTATTCCTCTGCCATTTTTCACCTTAAGTTCTTTACCAAGTTTTTAGTATACCTGTCCCTCACTCCTCTGCCATCAACAGTGAATTTCAATCGAATGGTGCTGTTTAAGTTTTTGCCTTCCTGGGGAAGGTTCCCTTCATTGTCATTCAAATAGAAAAACTGTAAAGTGAGTAGGAGCCTATCCCTGGATATGACTTTCTTTTTTCTAATAATCCCAACAAATTAATTTCGCAATCAGAAAATTTCACAGCTTTAATCTAACTACCCAGGTTACATTAACCGGAGCTGTGAAAGCTTTCATTTCTTGGTTAAAACATCCGTCCACTTTTAAGCACTAGAAATGTTCTCTCAAGTGTCCATACATTCTCAGTTTTGCAATTTCCTGTGCGGCACTATGGTTGGTTTCCACAGCCATCATATTGAGAACCTCGTACTTGAAACATTAAGAAAAATGTCAACCTCCGTAGGATTTTCAGCCAGCTGGCATATCATTCCTGTTTCTTCAGTAAATTCTTGAATAAACTTGCTGTAATTGTAGGTTTTATGTCGAAAGTTTTCTTCGAGGTTAACTTCATCTAGGCCTTCGTCTTCCCAATCTTTACTCGAATTCTCCTCCCACTCGATATCAAACCCATGGAAAATCTTGGGCTCGCTATCATAATCACCAAACAGATATTTATATTACCTATCTGTATTTTAAAACAGTTACTAACCTACTGTATTATTCAAAAACAGCGATTAAAAATTGCTATCGTTAGATAAGCATATGGCCTACTCTGGGCCAGAACGCATGGGAGAAAGTCGAACATTTTTAACTGAAGATTGGACAAGAATTGTGATCACTCTAACGACCGATGATGAACGAGTTAAAAAATACCTCGTATGAATCAAAAAACAAACGAGTACACAGAAAAACGCAGAGAAAATAGAGTTTTAATTATGGCCCAAAATCGTTTTAATTATGGCCCTCAGGGTGCAAAGGATTAAAGAAGAGAATTGAATTTGACAGTGGTGTTGACGATTATTTCTTTGAAAAAGTATTGTAAATATTGATATTGAAGCCTGCCAGAGCAAAGTACTTGTGAAAACTTTCAAAAAAGCGGTTATTTTCATAAAGGCTAAAATACACGATCAGTTTTTTTCGTCAGTTTTTTTCTGTCCGTTTTTCCATCTTTTTTCTCGAAAAAAAAGCTGAAGAGGCGTGCGTATACACGATCAGTCGAAAATCGTCAGTTTTTTCAGTTGAGCAATGGAGAGTGACACGGATTTGCTGCTGCAGCTTTGATTATTGCTGTGATTTTAAAACGAAAACGTAAAAAGAGATCCACCTGGGTTCAGGCACGGCTGCAAAAACACCAACATCCTGGGATGTGCGACCAACTCCTGAGAGAATTTCGTTAAGAAGAGGAAGATGAAAATAAGAAATTCTCGAGCATGAGTCCAGTGATATTTGACTACACTTTGTACTTTAAAAAGCGACCTTATGTCCCATATACTAGGCTCTGTAAAGAGCTCTATAAAGAGTTCCCAGGCACTATAAAGAGCTCTGTTACCTTGACGCACTCTTGTCTTTTTTTTGGAGATATTTTGAAAAAGACGAGGATGCTCCTTAAAGACAGACTTGCTCAAATATTTTAAGATTTTCTCTAAATCCCGCAAGATATGCTAATGTATTCCTGAATGCGTCATATAAATCCTTTAATTGCGAGTTGTTGACGAAAAAAACCACAGCCAAGCTCTCCTTTCTGGCTTGAGAGTCATTTGACTGATCAGATAACTGAAGTTTTAAACACGTCCATCTTTTGAAAAAAACTTGTCAGTCTTGACTGATCAGTCAGAAAACGTCACAAAACGTCTCAAACTTCAACTGGAGAGGAAAAACTGACGAAAAAACTGATCGTGTATGTTAGCCTTAACAGACTAGAAAAGTTGAACAGCGATTTATATGAATAAGTTATTTGACTGCTTGCTGTCTTCTTGCTATTCAATGTGTGCTCTGGTTCCGGATCGTTTGATAGTTTTCCACCCCAGGCTTTATGCACAGAGATTGCTACTGTTTAATTGGTGTATTGCAAATTGGTAAGATCTATTCCTGTTTCGTGCTTTATAGATAACAACTCTCTATATCATACTGAGTCTGGTTGTCATCAGTTGAAAGTAGTGGTAACTTTGAGTCCCAAGAATAGTCCCACCTTCTTGAAAACGTTCCTGTTGCATTTTTCTAATGTTGTCCGTTTGTTCCATGGTTACCAATTCAAAGTGAATCACTGGTATGATCTCTTTGCTGAAAACAAAAACAGCATCTACATTCATTACTTGATCACTATACGGTCTCTGCAAGCTAGCCCATGTGGTAAGCTAAGTAACTGTGCCACCTATACAATCACAAGACCATGTACCGTGACTGGTGGCAAAAATGTCCAGTTAGCTTCCAATCCAAAATCTTCATTGTGGTAGCATACATTGAGAGAATTCTTGTATTTTTATACAGTGAGACGCAGCCCTCGAAAATGTACTGCGCCTTTGTGACTGCTGGCAACTTTTTCTTTCTTAAGTCAATTATAGAGCCCTGTACTTCATGCTCGAAACAAGTACCATGATTCATACGTTCGGAATGTGCGCACTATGAAAATTCTTCCAAATCACTTGGACATCCTTATGATCAACAACAACAGGGTGCGTAGTACATTGCTGGTTATTCCAATGATAACTTTGCACCTCGTCTTGCACAGGAAATTTAAAATTCTCTGCATAATCAAGTAAGACTGTACTGTTTGATTGGTCCATCTCAGCTTTGCAATTTTTCAAGTAGCTTCCCTGACTTTTTCAATCTAAGAATGTGAAGTTAGGCAATTAATTGATTCAACCGATGGATCTACAAAGTCGTCAAAATTTGCAGTTTGTGCTACTAAAGTTGGAATGAACAACTCGGGGTTTGATTGATTAACCCTATTGCTACCGGGCTTTTTGGACCCTTGTAATACGGGGGAGGGCACATTGTGCCTGCCCCCTATAAATCTTGTTAGG
This sequence comes from Pelagia noctiluca, assembly GCA_963924455.1. Taxonomy (NCBI): domain Eukaryota; kingdom Metazoa; phylum Cnidaria; class Scyphozoa; order Semaeostomeae; family Pelagiidae; genus Pelagia; species Pelagia noctiluca. The sequence goes on along the minus strand of OZ004330.1, from coordinate 7,204,678 downwards.
AACGTGTTAAAAGCTTGAAACTTGGTAGAACTATAGAACTTTACTTGCTCTGTCGATTGATGGTGTTTTTCAAACCATAATGGCTACCAATGACGTCACAGTGATGTCATAAGTCTGAAAAACCATGATAACTACTAACAGGCATTTAGCTTGTTATTGAAGCTATCCTTATTATATTTTTGCCTCTCAAATGGTCTATTTATGAAGAAAAAGCATTTTCGAATCATCATCTATAAATTTTTTTGATATTATTTTATATTTTATATTTTTACAATTTTTTTCATACATGTTCAAGTCGATGAATTTTATAATGAAGAAAAATAAGATAAAATAGCTACTCAGATTGAAAAATATAATTTTTTCTAGTTTATCTCGCCAATAAAGAAATTTCAAATGAAAAAAATATTTGTCTTTTATAGATATGACGTCATAAACATTGATGACGTCATATATTTTACATTTTGCTTACGTCAGCAAATACTAATAAATTATATATCATTCAAAAGCCCTTGTCAAAAAAAAGCCAATGGTGCTTCAAGCAAGTCTCTATGTGTTAAAGTTGCAGGAATATAGGCCCTAAAACATTTTAACACCTGACTGCTTTTCAACAAAAGAGGTGTCACGTGATCAGCAAAGGTGTGATAGTAACAAAAATAATTTTTCAAACTTCTCTGATAAATTTGAGGAAAAGTCAAACAGGTTTCAGTAGAATATTACGTGTTTTTTAAGAGAAACAGCATTTTTAATTTTCCGCAGGCACTTTGTGCCCCCCCGGCCATAATAGGGTTAAATAAAAAGACTGAAGCATTGAACAAGTTGACCTTGATAAATAAACTCTCCTGATATTTTTACTCCTTAGATCAGTTTGGTATAATAACATGACCCACTTATTTCGTTGAAACTTTTGGATCAATTAAAGAAACAGAATTCCGCAAAGTCATAAAAAAGTATCAAAGCTTGTTAAAGCCCTTTATCTTAGCCACACCCAAGTAACTGAATATTTGGTAAAGTCCGTACATTCAAGGGAAATGCTGAATCAGCAAGTATTAATGTGGAAGTGCGGACTCCCTCGATTTCTTTTCCTATTTTCAATTGGGCTTCATTTTCCATGATACTTGTCCATATATCAGTTGACTGGAAAATAATGGAGTCATGGGAGTTTCCAGGAAATCAACAGCTGCCCCAAATAGATCGATATTTGAAATCAACCATTGATGTCAAAATAACCGAATAAAAGTTCTGAAAGTTGTGATATTCTTTTGATGATTCCGATCCGCCAGCTGATCACTTAATAGGGATATGGCGACTATCTAATGCTGACCAACAATATGGGAACTCCATTTTCTTGCAGAGGTCAGCCTCAGACTTTGGCATGAGGGTAGCAACTTCCTGATGGCAAAGATAATCTACTATTGTTTGGGAGACCTCAGAAACTAATGTGCAGATAGTTAAAGTTCCAAGGCCAGTCAAATGGGAAATTGTGTAAAAATAATCTCCTCTGCCAAAGCTTTAGAGACAAACTGCCAGCCTTTGTTCAGGGGAGCTTGGTTCTTTGGCCACTGTCTCTCGTCCAGAATGTGCCTTATTTTATCCAAAATATAAAAAAAAGTGACACTGTTAATTCTTAAGGTCTTCTTGAACCTTGCATCAGTGTATGTGTTTCACACAATATCACCTAATCCTCCATTACGTTGCAACCTGCAATATGATCGATTGATTGAAATGAATTAATTAAAAGAATTTAAATAAAAACAATAACTCAATGTAAAAGATTTAAGAGAGGTGTTGTCACTTTTTCCTCTCATTTAAACAATTCATTCCAACCATGGACAAATCTTTTCATGTGAGCTTCTTCTCATTATTGACATCAAAACATTTATCACCTTCTTTGAGTCATCTGAATGCTGTTTGTTGCAGACAGTGGATTTTTATTACTGTCTCGAGAGGACACTTGTTGGGTAACCATGTCATAAGATCATATGCCGCACTGAATTACCAGCTACTAGTTTTGGTAGAATGTATGGTAAAAACCTTGATAAAAGAACACCTGTTTTGGATATCAGGCGGATTTTGTTCTTATTTACAGGGTGCTTCCTGCAAAAACAGCCTAAAAGTGTTATTAACGTGTTCTTAAAGTGTTCTTTAACTTTTTTTAAATAATCAAGAGTTCAACAACTTTTTTTAAGTTCAACAGCAATTTTACTATTGGTCAATGACATTGTGACGGACGTACACTTTGGACTTTTAAAAGTGCTTTATAGTGCAAACTTTTAAAGTTTAATTTCTTGTAAGTCGCAGATTTGTTATTTTCCAGGAGCTTATTGTGCTTTTTCTTGTCCAGTTCGTGGTAGTTGGTTGTTTTGTCTGCAGGAATGAAGGCTTTTGATGAATTGTTGATCCTGTTTAGGTCTTTTCGTAGTTGGTTTTGAAAGTTGTCATACCTGTTCTTGAACTGTATGTGCTTGAGCATGTTCAGTAGGTCGTTTTCAAAGGAGCCCAGGTCTTCATTTTGTGGTGGGTATTTTCTTGATCTAAATCCGAAATTATCGTCATGGTTATTGTTATGTTGGTTGTCTTTGTTTTGCTTTCGTCGTCGTCGTCTTTGTCTGCAACTTACAAGAAAGCCAACGAAAGCACCATCCACGAAATCAACAACGAAGCTACGAACATCCCCACTGACACAAACATCCACGACAGAGCTGAACGCATAGCAGAACGACAAGCATTCATCACCCTCAAAGACCACAAGGAAAATTTCGAAAACAACCGAAAATGCAGATTTATGATCTATCGCAAAAGCAAACAATTCTTGGAAAAAATCAACACGAAAATCAACAAAAAACTCAACAGCCCTCGACCAATGGAATAATTCACTGTCCGTCAACAACTGGTTCAACAAAATACAAGACAAACAACAGCACACATTTGTCATATTTGACATTGAAGACTTCTACCCATCCATCACAGAGGACCTCCTCAAGAACACACTATCATTCGTCAAAACAATGGGAAGCTTTGATGGTGCAGAAAATTGTGAGCTCATTGACCTCTTCATCCTCAACAAATTAGCAACAACATATGGGAAGGATAACATAGGACTATACAGAGACCATGGACTTGCCATCTTCAAAAACACTCAGGACCCCAAGCAGACAGAATAAGGATGGACATAACCAATCATCTCAAACAGCACGGCCTCAACATCACTATACAAATCTGAGATAGTCAACTACCTAGACGTCACATTCAACCTTACAAATGAATTATATTACCCCTACTGAAAACCAAATAATCAACCGCTCTACATCAACACGAAGTCAAATCATCCACCCAACATAATCAAACAGCTCCCTGCCGCCATCAACCGTAGAATCGCTGATATTTCCTGCAACGAAACTGAGTTTAACAAAGCTAAGCACATCTACGAACACGCCCTGAAGTCCAGTGGATACGACCAGCCTTTAACATACAGCAATAACAACAACAACAACAACCCTGCAGCCACACGAACAAGAAAAAAACAGAAAGCGAAACATTATCTGGTACAACCCTCCCTACAACAAAAATGTATAGACTAACATGGGCCAAAATTTTCAAAAGCTCATCATCAAAAATTTCCAGAATAATCACAATTTCCACAAAATTGTTAACAAAAACAATCTAAAATTAAGCTGCAGCTGCACGGAAAGCATGGAGACAATAACCAGCAAACATAAGAAGAAAGTAACGAAGGAAAGCCCCACCACCGCCCCAAACAACTGCAACTGCCGTAAAAAAGAAGAATGCCCACTGAACAACAACTGCCTCACTACAAGTGTCATCTACAACGTCCAAGTAACAACCAACAGAGAAACAACAGGGAAAGACTACATCGGCCTTACAGAAGTAACTTTCAAGAAACGCTTTACGCAACACAAGCAGTCATTTTGGAACCAAAAATACGCCAACAGCACAGAACTTTCTAAATACATATGGAGTTTAAAAGACAAGAACAAAGACTACAACATATAATGGCCTATCATCACTTCTGCCAAAGCCTACAGCCATATTTCAAAACGTTGTGACTTATGTTTGACTGAGAAACTACATATTATGAAAGGGAACAATGACTCACTTCTAAACAAACGATCCTCAAGAAATGGCCTGAACCCCTTCACAAGACACCAAGATTTTGCCAGAAGATCCCGCTGGGATATGGAATGCTTGAATTGCAACGAAAAGGGTCATTTTCGAAATAAATGCACCAAGGCCCCCCAAACTAACCCATATATTAATAAACCCCAAAATCAGGAAGACTGACTAGGTGAGGGTGAAAATTGTTCATGTACCATTTACGTAGTAAATTATCTTTAACATCAAGGCTAGTGATCTTTGCTCTGTGTTCCCTTGCACACATTCTTAGCATTACTCCATCCCTATCCCAAGTCCCCTCTAGAAATAAGCAGAATACTAAAAAGCCCTTGCCATCTCGAAGAATTACACTGATCGCAAGACACAGCGTAAGATCTCGCTCCTCCTTTCTCGTGAACTATAGTTGGAGTACACTAAGAGATCTATAAATTCTCTTTCCTTCCCTCCCACCCTTTATCTTTAGAAAGGTTGGGGTCGTATCCTTTGGTTGGTCACCATTTTAGTGGTGGAGGTCATCTAAATAAATAGGAGTGAATCCCTTTCAACCCAAACTATTCATAAGTTGTATTAAGTGTTAATTGCTGTTAAAGCTGGAACACATGATTAATGTACAGTACATCCTCGATTATCCGAACAGGTTGAACTCAGATTTTTGTTGGGCCGTTCGGATACTCAAAAAATTCGGATAATCGGGGAAGGACATTTTACCTACTAAACTTGCTATAAAGGTTATTATCATTGTCCTGAACAGTCACAGGATGCTCAAACTGAATGCAAATTGAAAAGCTTGGCAAACGGAAAGCCAACAAGAAAACTAAGGCAACAGTTTTTTGTTAATTTCAACAACGATTTGTAATAACGTGTTGTCGAATCTCCTTGATAAATAAATGTGTTATTTTTGTGCTTCCGTTGAATATGACTTTTATATTAGGCAACAGTTTGAGCAGACAACGGATATTTCGATTGGTTTCTCAAGAACTAGTTTGCAAAAAAAAAATTTTTAATAAAAACTTTTTGCGTTCGGATAATCGAGGTTCGGATAATCGAGGTTTGGATAATCGAGGATGTACTGTACTTTGTACAGTTGTGTATGTCAAAATCTAGCTTGTAATTATCTTTCATGTCTCTGCTATAGTTAGTATGCCTCAAACGACCAATATCTAACAAAGACTGTGTATATTGTTGTCGAATATCAGAACAAAATGATTTGGTAGTATATTTTCATGATGCGACCCCCATTACACGCCAACCTGTGTTCCTCTCTTTGTGTGCCTCTCCTGCACTGGCCACCAGATGTTAAGACCATTTAGAACAAAGGAAAATGAAGAATGAAAATTATGATTTACTGAATATAAAAATTTTGAACATGAATATTGATAAACAAGCGGTGAAAGGACAGGGATATATTCAAGGGTTGATAAATGGTATGGAAACAATGTTATTAATTGATACAGAGGCAGATATTTCTATTATAAATAATAATATTTTTGAGAAAATGAATAATGAATCAGAACTAAATCAATCAAATATTTCAATGTTTACAGCCTATGGATCATCGTTACGTTTTTCAGGAACAACAGAGTGCAATATTGAACTGAACAATCAGGTCTTTAAATATAATGTTGTTGTTGTGGATGAATTTAATTATGTATTTTTACTGGGCAAGAATTTTCTAACTGAACATAAAGCTGTTGTTGATTTTCAAAATTTTTGTTTGAAAATTCAGGAATTTACTATAAATTTTGCGAAACTGATATCTGGTCTGTGTATATAAATCAGTTAGGTTTCTGTTTCATTCTCTTTCTGACGCATTACTCTGTTTAGTGTCAGACAAAAAGCTTAAGTTATCTATGTTTTCGTTTCATTAGGTTTCCGATATTCCCTAAAGTGGGACTAATTCTACATAACCTATTTTTATTTCTACCACCTGAGCACCTACACCTTCCTATTCCTTCTGTTTATTCAGTAGCTACGCTTTCCAGCCATGCCTAATTTGTTTCATCTTTTTTCTTTGTCCTATCACTTCATTCTCATCCTGCCTATCCACCTGTTGGCAAAAACCTAGTAGCATGTTGTACAAAAGAAGGGTTATATCAAGTAATATGTGTAAAGATGGAGGGTGAACATATTGGAGGTGTTTTATTGGAAATAACATTTTTCAATTACGCTATTATGGTACTTACCATTCTCTATCATATTGTTAATGGACCTGTCATCACAAAGACTCTCGTTATGATTAAAAGCATAATCCTCTATTTATCTTGACTTTATATTGCAAGTTGATGGAGTATGAGGCTGCCCCCATGCTTTCTTTGATGGTCCAGAGTGACTAAATCTAAACAGCTAAATCCAAAAGTAAAGAGTTGATGTCTTCAACAAAGAGAATATATGACCCAGGTGCACAGATAGGCTAGAACCTAGGCTAGAATCTGATTTGCTGATGAAAATGTTTCTGCTCACTGATTGTTGGAGATGCATCAGCTGTAGACGTTACTTTAGACTCGTGGTTTGCGATATTTACAATTTCTTCTTGTATCTCAGTCTTTTCTCATCCGTTATTAAATCATTTCATGCCAAGAATATTCAGAATTGAAGAAGTTAGGCTGGAAAATGGGGAAAGCAAAGTTTAGAGTTGTCAATGCTTATCGCGGCCGTCGGAAACGTGCCTACAGAAGATCAGAAGCATCTGCAGTTTCAGAAAAGATTGGTCGGCCTAATTCGTCTTCAGAATCGGCATCCGATCTCAAAGGCGGATATGAACAAGTAATCAATGGTCTCTCGTCAATTAGTTCGAAAAATTGGATTTTTTTTGGATATCTTTAGATATCAGTGATAAGGATGAGAATTTAGATGGAGAGAAGTCTGATGACTGCTTTTTCATCGTCCAGAAAAGCGCCATCAATAAAATGATATCAGCACTGAAATGCCCTAAATGCCTGTCAAGTGGATTATCTTTCAAAACCACAAATTTTTTTTGTGAAGTTTGCAAAGAAAAAATTGCAGATCAGTATAAGAGCAAGAAAGTTGGAAATATGCAATCGTGAAGGGCACCGTTCGAGGTAAATATGAGCGCGGATGTGGCATTTAGAGGTATGGGATGTGGCCACTCAGCTATGCAGAACTGTTGCAGGACGATGAACATGCCAAGCTATTTGAGTTACAATGGCTACCTTATTATGAATCGTAAAATCAACCAAGCATGCAAAGAAACATGCCAAGAAGTTAACAAAACTGTCCGGGAAGCAATTGTCAAATCTTAAACCTGAGTCAAACCTGATGATGACGGAATTTTAGAGATAGGAGTTTTGTATGATCAAAGTTGGCAAAAAAGAGGACATTCCTCACATAATGGTATAGGCATTCTGATTGACCTTATCACAGGATTGCCTATCGACTATGAGGTCTTGTCAAGTTTTTGCCCAGCTTGCCCCTCCTCAGGAAGATGAAAAGTATGAAGAATGGAAGAAAAAACATGCTTCAAATTGAATTCCATGGAAATGGAATGCGCAAAGAGAATTTGGGAACAATCAGAAAAAACACATCAGCTCCGATACACCACCATACTTTCTGATGGAGACAGCAAAACGTATGACAATCTATTGAAGAACAAATTATGTGGTGAAAAGACTGAAATTTAAAAAGAAGAATGTGTGAATCGCGATGCTAAGAGGATTGAAACCGCATTAAACAATCTTGTGTCCGAATATAAAGGCTCAAAAGGATTCAATTTCAGGAAAAGAAAAACTCACTAAAGATAAAATAATTAAAATTCAAAGCTATTTTGGCCGTGCTATTAAAGATAATGCATCAGACATTGGACTCATGAAAGAGAGGATATTTGCCATCCTTTACCATCTTTGCAGTAATGACCAGTCACCAAAGCATTAGTACTGCCCCCCTGGGGATAAATCTTGGTGTTTCTGGCAAAGGGCTCTTGCAAAGGGCCAAGCCCCAGGGGCACATAAAGAGCACGAAACATAGCCACCAGAGATTGGTACTAAAATGGCTCCAATTTTTCAAAGACTCACTGATAATGGTTGCATGCAGCACATATTTAGGAACATTTTGATATATAAACATCCTAGATAAGGTAAGGGATGAAAAAGTTTGGGATGCGCTCAGTAGTGTGATTTCGCCAAAATCACATTGCGAGAAAAATAAAAGTTTTCATTAGGAGCATTGCCAGGAAAGTGTGAGGCAATGCTCCTAATGAAAACTCCTTTTATTGGTCCACTACGACCACTATATTACAGATGAGAGTTTATCAAGTTTGTCTCCACTTCAACTTGTTTGGGTGTAGTAATCGATCAAAAACTCACGTGGAATGCACAGATATCAAAAGTATGTAAAAGCTTCTCCAAAAAGATCGGAGCTATAAGAAGAATGGGATGCCTCCCAAAGAAAGTGAAAGAAGAAATATACTATAAAACAGTGATTCCGTGCATAGCTTACTGCATTTCTATCTGGGGAAACTGTTCCCCGGCGCTGTTTGATAAAATTGAGAACAGACATGCCAGAGCAGCTAGAGTGACATACAACCTAGATCCAGGGTCAACAAATGAACAAAGCTTAGACAGGGTGAATTGACAACCATTGTCATACATCTATAAGAGGAAACTACTAACAACTATGCATCAAGTATACTACGGTAATACCCAAACGGATATCAAGGATCAGTTCAAAGTTAAAGAGGCTACCATTCATAACACGCGCAGAAAGCTACAATTTGAAATAAGAAGACCGAAATCAGAGACAGGCAGGAACAGTTTAACATACAGGGGTCCACTCATTTGGAATAGCCTTCCCAACCAATTAAAAGAACTAACACGCATTAACGCTTGTAAATTTAATCTCAAAAAGGAACTTCATTTTATCAATAATTTCAATTTTCATAAAGAGGCTGCAGTGAACAATAATAAAAAGGATAATTTTATATATTTCTAAGACTAAGACACTGACATTTTACTGCTTGATATATTCTTAAGGTTTTCTTCATTTATTTATCAAAATATTTTGAACAGGATTTTTTTTTGTAATGAATATTGTGAACTAGGCAGGTTAGGATTTTAAAAATTTTGGTTTCTTTTTTTGTAAAATATTATTTGCAGGTCCACATCAGCTTCACGCAAGCTGCCAGACTCTTAACCTGCTTAAAATAAAAAAAAATAAAAAAATAAAAAAAAATAGAAAATAAAATGTGTTTAAAAAACGCGTAACCTTTTTTCTTTTAGTAAATGAAGCTATTTTACAGAATTTCTTTTTAAATGACTAAGAGTGAGTTCATAATGTTCATTAGGGCATGATAGAGACTTATTGATGTCATTTATGTCCTAGATATTATTTTAAAAGCGTCCTGCACCATAAATTTCACCTTCATCTTTTTTTGTGTTTTGGTCAATTTTGATTTTTTGATATTTCAATTTTCTTCGGTGTTTCTTTGCCACTTCAGAGGAGGCCTTTTCAGCCAATTTGACTCTAACAGCATCTTTTTCGTTCAAATATCTTTTCACACTTTGTCCAGCTTCCATTCCTAGTAAATTGAAAAGAAAAACCTTGAAAGTTGCTCCCATTGAGAACTGACGGGTTCTTCCAACATAAATGGATTTGGGGCAAATTTTCCAGATCAGTTGATGCAAGGATTCATTGGGGTTCTGCATTTTTTTCCTGCTACATCTTTGAATTAATTTTCCATCTGAAAGTCTCTGGAAAACAGGTACTAATCTGGAACCAATATCTGGATGCAAAGTATTATGCTCCTTGTGCACTCCAGGGACATCAACCTTGGCTTTTGCCCTCTGCCAAAAGCGCCAAGAGGTTGCCTCTTCAGGACAATGCACGTGCTTGGGTGAATCATCTGTGCTAGACAGATGAAACAGTATGGCCATGATTCTCCCTCTGCATAGCTTGGTATCATGTGAATGATCCTTCACAGCTTTGCCATAATAATTTTGGATGCGCTTCATCTTGGTATTGGTCAACTTTCCTTTGCCACTTATGGAATTTTTCTGTGCTTTAGACACAGCAACCATGTTTTGCAATGCTGTGCCCATACGTTTTGACACATGATTGATGCATTCCTCTTTTTCAATAGGTTTTGCATCCCCACATACATTTGAGGCAGCCAGAGCATCAAATGCCTTGCTATCTCCATCAGACAGCATAGTTGTATACCGCACTTTATGTTTCTCGATCGACCTTTTCTAGAGACTAATCAAGTGTAGAAAGGCAAGCTACAGAAAAGTAGCGACTTTGCTAGGCCATAAAAATCAATCCACTTTTAAAAACAACGGCAACAACCATTAAACATAAAAACAGCAACAACTACACTTTTGTGTTTGGCCTTTATGTTCAAGGCATTCTTTTTTCTCCCAAACCTTGATCTTGTACCTGCTGTTTGTGCAGCCTATCACCGCGCAATTTCCATTCACCATTTCTCCGGCTTTCTCGTCGAAGAAGTTTGTTTAGGTAGCCTGTAATAGCTAAGTACTTACAAGAGCTTTAAAGAAAGCTGTTCCAGAGATTACAGACTATGTCAAGAGATTTGAACGTGTAAAATACGAACAAGATGAGAGCAAAACTTTAGCAATCCGGTGTGTAAGCTATCCTCGATGCAGAGGGTGAAAATATCTTTCACCCAAAAACTAATTCCAGACCCCCGCGCGAAATCGAGGCCGCGGTCGTGCAATTGGTGTATTGTCTGTAAGACATACAATTTTTAATGGGTGACAGTTATTTTAGCTGATTTTTTTGGAAGTTACACTTGTCAGGTTAATACATCTTACATTTTACCAGACGCAGTACATATATCGCAAGAAAATTTCATACAACATGCAATGTTTGAACTACTTTTGAACTTTCATGTTGAGATCAACAATTTCGAAAACAGCCTCTCCTCTAGCATAAGCGTCCTCAAAGCGAAGAAAAAAAAATTGTGTTTTTTCATACTCATCGATTATATTTGCAAGAATATGACAATTTCTTTTATTCTTCTCCTGTCAACAGAACCATCATAGCTTAATGTTAGAAGTAAACTATTTTTTCTTTAATTCTCCCATTATCCTTTTGAAACATAATTCATAATAAAAACTCTGAAGAATTATTGCAATCTCAACTTACGATAGAAATACTTCTTATTTTATTGTTTAAGTCCCACTATAACTTAAATGTGATCCTTCAACTTTATTTCTCAAAACTACAACAAAAGCAGGGAGCGGTCAAAATAGCCTAAATTGTGAAATGTGTTCGAATTGGTCATTAGGTTTTTAGTGTTATGTTACATAACCCCCTATTTTGCTTCTCCAGTCATCTCTGTTTCCGGGAAAGAACGTGGTTGGAAAGTAAACCAATGAAATTGCCAATGCTTCACATAGAGTTGCCAGGTTGGAAATGATTGAACCAATTGAGAGCCTTTCAAAAATGTCGCCCCCTGTTCATTTCAGATCAAAAATAATTCAAAATTCTTTTCTCATATTTCAAGTCAGAGAGCAAATGGTAATTCAAGTTCTTGTAAATTTTATTTACAATTAGGAAGTGGATATGCGAGACTAAAAGTGACGTGCGACTTTGAAAACGAACGATAAATGAAGGAATACTCACTCCCAAAGCAAAGGTTAGGCCCTGCATGATTCTTGTTTATCAGATTATTTACACAACAAAAAATGAAAATGATATACAAATTAAGGTTATGGAATCAGCAAACATTTTGGTGGGTTTTCGAAGAAATAACTAGACCCAGACCTATTTATTTGTTTTTAGATTTTTCTTTAGACCGCTCAGATTTTCCCAAATTGTTTCATCACAATTGTCATTAATGAAAAAAAACTGTAGGAAGTAAGCAGTAGGAAGTAAGGGGGTCGGAGCAGAAATAGAAGCAGAGGAAGCTGAGATAGAAAGTAGGCTTGGAGATAGAGGGAATTCAACTAGATTACTTGAGTGTGACACGCGCTTAGGGAGCTGGCTTTTGTTTCAAAAGCTAAGAATTTTACATTCCTGTCCAATTCTTCCCTTGACAATTTGTCTTCAAAATGTTTATTTGCTGGTTCAAAAAAATGTACTTTATTCTGTTAACGCAGTTTGAAGGAACAAGAGAGTGTTGGACAGACAGGGATAGAGAAGGCAGATGAGAGTATCTTCAAGGGCAAATATTATTTCATCTAATTTTTTCTCTAAACTATGAACACCTAGCGAGAACGCAATAAATTTCTGAACAACGAAACAATGAAATACACTGACATAAAACCATAAGGATGGTCAAAGAATCGTATTGTTCTCAATAATGAAAAATGTGAACACAAGGAAGGTGTGTTGGGCAGACATGTCGGATGGACAAAAATGCAAATCAAAACCGGAATGTGCAATTTATTTACTACATTGCCATAGAACGATACAGAATACTAATACGCAATGGAAAACCTATTTCAACAACGTAATACATACCAGGCTCTGCTACAACAAGAGATTAACACAGATCACTCAACACGAATTTACTCAACATGAATAGATATTCAAAGATAAAACACCAACTAATGAGACATCTAGACTTCTCCCCTTTGTTGTACCATATGATGACAAAACCATTCAAATGGGAACAATATTAAAAAAACATTGGCATCTGATAACCAATGATGAAACTCTAAAAGTTGTTTGGAAAATACCTATCCTGGCATTTAAATGGCATAAAAACTTCAAGGACGTCTTAGTCCATTTTAGATTCACTAGATAAACTCATAGATACAAAATACCAATAAGCCTAACAAAAATGCAAAGATGTTCCTAAACACGGGTTTGCTTGGGCACCTAACATAACAAGACATTCTGATCTGTGTTAGGGTATCGGCTGGTGATTTGCTTAAAACCCTTAGGAGTAATCGCAATTAAACTATTTAACAGAAAAATGGAGCTGACCAAAATAACCACCCTCTCCCTAGGCAACTCTATAATCAGTTAGAGAAAAAAAATCAACTGAAAGTCTAAATGGTAAATGTAATCTTGTTCCAAACATGTGAATGCTAATTCTATTAATATCATGGCATTGCTGAGTTAGCTGGGGCTGGTGGACTGTGGGGGGACAAGAGCAGGGCTGGGTGGTTGGGACCAATCATTATCCTTATGTTGATGCATTACTGGTTCAGTTCAGGCAGGTTAGCAGGCTTCGAATAAGATATTTCAAAGAATTTTACAGTGCATATTTATGTAAATAGCAAACTATTTGATCTACAAAAGTAAAGAAAAGGAAATTACCCCAAGTTACATGCAGGTAAAGGACTACATAAATTACAGAAATCGATAAGCCAAAATAAAACGATAAACTAGAATAAAAACAGAAAAAAACTCACTTTTGGTGGTCTATCTAAAGCGTTCAGGTTAGCATAAAAGTCTTTCAGGCTATCATAGTCTTTCTAGGCTAGCGAGTACATAAACACAGCGTTCATTCAGCATTTGTAACAAAAAAATTGACGGTTAAACGTTTAGTTTAATCACCCGTGTACACGTGCTGCTTGCTATTGTTGGGTGAGTTCGCTGCTGTTGTTGCTCTGGTCAGCAGCTGGGGGTCTGTGGGCTCATACGCAGATAAAGACAAGATGCAAGACTGAATCAACCTTCAAATTTGCAGACAAGCAGCATGCGAAAATTGCCAAAATACTTTAATTTGAAGCTCTAATCTCGTTCACATAGCTTAAAGTTTCTAGCAAGCTCAGCAGTTAGTTTTCTCAAGTTAAGGCAAATGAAATAAACGTCGTGGAGGAGCTTGAATCGGTGCATTCCCTCTCTTGTGGTATTGTGGCCTAAATGTTGTAAATGGCAAAAACGACTCAGTTGATAACTGGTTTGTCACGGAAAGCTGCAGGTCGAGGAGGTTGCAGCAAATCTCAAGATACTCCGGGTGATGTAGTTTCTAATTATTTTGTACCTCTTTTTTTGCTCTACTGTGGGGATTTTACAGGCCTAGTTTTGAGATTTTGCTGTCAACCTCGTGTGGTAAATTTTCGAGAGGTATACACAAAATTGGTTCCCTTGCAGCGTTGCCACGTGCAGTGCTGTGTTTTCACTTGCGGCATTGTGAGTTTTACTTATCAACTAGGAAAACGCTGTTTCTGTTTCCCAGGGTCTTATTCATTGGGGATCTACAAATATTTAATAACCTTATTTACTGTTCAATTTTCAATAACTAATTAGCTATTTTGAGTACAATGCTTTACGTAGGGTCATGGCTTGAAAAATTCTTACCAAGACAATTTGGCAACCAATGTTTCAAGCAAGGGATGAATATACAGAATCAGTAACAACACTTCCAGTGGTTGAAAATTTAATCTCTTTATTTTCATTGGCTATGCGTTACAATGTAGACATAGCTACCTGCTTGCATTCATAGTGTGCAAGTTATAAGAATAATAAATGGGCAACTATTAGCTGAGGTCAAGTAAGTGTCAAGGTTGAGAGTACCAGCCCTTTGGAGTCAAGAGTGCCAGCTCTCCAGTCAAGGTCGAGAGTAACACCAAATCTTTGCAGCAGTTGATGTTCATTTGCAGAATCTGTTCCAACTAATCTAAGCAAGCGTAGCTAATCAGTACAAGAGGAGTAGGGGGATGCCTTGATATGGCATGGCACATAGATACCCATCTCCAAATTTATTCAAATTGACAGACGCGAAAGATGCCTTTGCTAGATTCTTTTTTCTGGAGTAATATTCTGCATCCCTATCAAGAACGAAGGAATAAAACAAATTGATCTGATGTACTAAGGCATAGCCTGAACCCATTCTTACGACAGCTTTCCTTATTGACTCAAGTATGGTTCACCCATTACACGTAGAATCGGCGGTTTTTTCTACTAGTTGTTCCTCTATTGCACATTGATTTGCATGTTGCCAATACAAAGAAAAATGCGGGGTGTTCGTGATTTCTAGGAGTGCTAATCCAAGCTACAGAATTGGGATCGTTGTTGTTCTCTCACCTGTCCATCAGTATGTGACAAGCGCAAGTGCTTGTATTTGTAAGAGTCAAAATAAAAGAAAACAGTATGATAATCAAGAGTCGTACAGGCCCCAACAACGTGCAGTTTTGTAAATGCCTGTTGACCTAAGTGGCGGTTACAGTGGTTAGTGACACATTATTCCCCGAGCATAAACATATTTTCCATATATACAAGCAAAACGCCCTAATTGCAAAAATAAATGATACGGCTAATATAAGCTTGAGAAGCCAAACGTTCCTGAAAACTCTATCCGTTAGGGTGGCATAGGTTCTAGGGAATCATGTTGGTATCATAGATTGCTGTATCTTACATCTGCAACTTGGCTGTCCATCAGTGTAATGTATTGTCACTACTGGAAAATGACAAAATAACATAGGCAATGGCTATTTATGTTAGCCCGTGGCAGGTAACCCTCTCTTGGGGGTTCTCGATATGGGTCGTAAAACTCTCAGGTATGGTTGATCCCTGTCTATTTACAATAGCGATACACTTTGAACTTACGTCATGAAGAACAGGTATCAGCGCTTTGCGTTGGCAGTTTTAATCAATTTGAGAAGCACATAGCATACAGGGATTTCAGTTATGAACAAAGATTGATCTGCCTTATCTGATTGGATAACATTGCTTACCGTAGGTGCCAGGCATCCAACAGGGGTTAATAGTTAAAACCTTCCAATTAGCAAGGCAGCAAGGTGTATCCCTTAAATATACAAAATTCCGCCAACCAAGCTTAAATAATTTTCTTTCATTTTCCTACTTAAGACTATACTGGGTCGATAGTAGGGATATAGCATGGATACCCTCATCCGAAGAAAATTTTTATGTTGTTAGGTCAACAACCCTGTCGTCAAGGTACGGAGCCATGTCTTTGTTTCCTCCATCCCAGCAACCGCTTGGTATTCGTCTTTCCCACTGGGATCTTGTTTTAAAGTGCAACGTCACACTGGGTGGTCAAGCGTCTCAAAAGTCAAACTTTCTGCCGTGATATCGCATCGGTCAGACAAGCGTCCAATAATCCCAACAGTTTTGCTGCTAGCGTTGTGTTGGTCGGACAAGCGTACAATAACTCCAACAGTTTTTTGGCTGCTAATTTTCTTGTTGGTCGGACAAGCCTCCAATAAGTCCGACAGTTTTGCTGCTGATGTTGTGTTGGTCGGACGAGCATCCAATAAATCCAACAGTTTTACTGCTGATGTAGTTTTGGTCGGACAAGCGTCCAATAAATCCAACAGTTTTGCTGCTAACGTTGTGTTGGTCAGAGGAGCATTCAATAACACCAACCGTTTTTTGCTGCTAATTTTCGTGTTGGTCGGACAAACGTCCAATAATTCCAACAGTTTTTACTGCTAATTTTCGTGTTGGTCGGACAAGCGTCCAATAATTCCAACAGTTATTGCTGCTAATTTTCGTGTTGGTCATACAAGCGTCCAATAAGTCCAACAGTTTTTGCTGCTGATGTCGCGTTGGTCGGACAACCGTCCAATAGTTCCAACAGTTTTTTGCTGCTAATTTTCTTGTTTGTCGGACGAGCATCCAATAAAACCAACAGTTTTTTGCTGCTAATTTTCGTGTTGGTCGGACAAGCGTCCAATAATTCCAACAGTTTTTATTGCTAATTTTCGTGTTGGTCGGACAAGCGTCCAATAAGTCCGACGGTTTTGCTGCTGATGTCGTGTTGGTCGGACGAGCATCCAATAAATCCAACAGTTTTCCCGCTAATGTTGTGTTGGTCGGACGAGCATTCAATAAAACCACAGTTTTTTTTGTTGTTGCTAATTTTCGTGTTGGTCGGACAAGCGTCCAATAATCCCAACTTGTTGCTGCTGATATCACGTTGGTCGGACAAGCAGCGTCCAAAAATCCCAACAGTTTGCTGTGATGTCGTGTTGGTCGGACAAGCGTCCAATAATCCCAACTTGTTGCCACTGATATCACGTTGGTCGGACAAGCAGCGTCCAATAATCCCAACAGTTTGCTGTGATGTCGTGTTGGTCAAACAAGCGTCCAATAATCCCAACTTGTTGCTTCTGATATCATGTTGGTTGGCAAGCAGCGTCCAATAATTCCAACAGTTTTTTGCTGCTAATTTTCGTGTTGGTCAGAATAGCATCCAATAAATCCAACAGTTTTGCTGCTGATGTAGTTTTGGGCGGACAAGGGTCCAATAAATCAAACAGTTTTGCTGCTAACGTTGTGTTGGTCGGAGAAGCATTAAATAACACCAATAGTTTTTTGCTGCTAATTTTCGTGTCGGTTGGAAAAGCGCCCAATAAGTCGGACTGTTTTGCTGCTGATGTCCTGTTGGTCGGACGAGCATCCAATAAATCCAACAGTTTTTTGCTGCTAATTTTTTTGTTTGTCGGACGAGCATCCAATAAAACCAACAGAGTTTTGCCCCTAACGTTGTGTTGGTCGGACAAGCGTCCAATAAGCCTAACAGTTATTGCTGCTGATGTGAAGTTGGTCGGACAAGCGTCCAATAATTCCAACCGTTTTTTGCTGCTAATTTTCGTGTTGGTCGGACAAACGTCCATTAATTCCAACAGTTTTTACTGCTAATTTTCGTGTTGGTCGGACGAGCGTCCAATAATTCTAACAGTTATTGCTGCTAATTTTCGTGTTGGTCGTACAAGCGTCCAAAAAGTCCAACAGTTTTTGCTGCTGATGTCGCGTTGGTCGGAAAAGCGTCCAATAGTTCCAACAGTTTTTTGCTCCTAATTTTCTTGTTTGTTGGACAAGCGTCCAATAACTCCAACAGTTTTTTGGCTGCTAATTTTCTTGTTGGTCGGACAAGCGTCCAATAAGTCCGACAGTTTTGCTGCTGATGTCCTGTTGGTCGGACGAGCATCCAATAAATCCAACAGTTTTACTGCTGATGTAGTTTTGGTCGGACAAGTGTCCAATAAATCCAACAGTTTTGCTGCTAACATTGTGTTGGTCAGAGGAGCATCCAATAACACCAACCGTTTTTTGCTGCTAATTTTCGTGTTGGTCGGACAAACGTCTAATAATTCCAACAGTTTTTACTGATAATTTTCGTGTTGGTCGGACAAGCGTCCAATAATTCCAACAGTTATTGCTGCTAATTTTCGTGTTGGTCATACAAGCGTCCAATAAGTCCAACAGTTTTTGCTGCTGGTGTCGCGTTGGTCGGACAAGCGTCCAATAGTTCCAACAGTTTTTTGCTGCTAATTTTCTTCTTTGTCAGACGAGCATCCAATAAAACCAACAGTTTTTTGCTGCTAATTTTCGTGTTGGTCGGACAAGCGTCCAATAATTCCAACAGTTTTTACTGCTAATTTTTGTGTTGGTCGGACAAGCATCCAATAAGTCCAACGGTTTTGCTGCTGATGTCGTGTTGGTCGGACGAGCATCCAATAAATCCAACAGTTTTCCCGCTAACGTTGTGTTGGTTGGACGAGCATCCAATAAAACCACAGTTTTTTTTGTTGTTGCTAATTTTCGTGTTGGTCGGACAAGCGTCCAATAATTGCAACAGTTTTTACTGCTAATTTTCGTGTTTGTCGGACAAGCGTCCAATAATCCCAACAGTTTGCTGTCATGTTGCGTTGGTCGGACAAGCGTCAAATAATCCCAACTTGTTGCTGCTGATATCACGTCGGTTGGATAAGCAGCGTCCAATAATCCCAACAGTTTGCTGTGATGTCGTGTTGGTCAGACAAGCGTCCAATAATCCCAACTTGTTGCCACTGATATCACGTTGGTCGGACAAGCAGCGTCCTATAATCCCAACAGTTTGCTGTGATGTCGTGTTGGTCAAACAAGCGTCCAATAATCCCAACTTGTTGCTTCTGATATCACGTTGGTCGGACAAGCAGCGTCCCATAATTCCAACAGTTTTTTGCTGCTAATTTTCGTGTTGGTCAGACGACCATCCAATAAATCCAACAGTTTTGCTGCTGATGTAGTTTTGGGCGGACAAGGGTTTAATAAATCAAACAGTTTTGCTGCTAACGTTGTGTTGGTCGGAGGAGCATCCAATAACACCAACAGTTTTTTGCTGCTAATTTTCGTGTCGGTTGGAAAAGCGCCCAATAAGTCGGACTGTTTTGCTGCTGATGTCCTTTTGGTCGGACGAGCATCCAATAAATCCAACAGTTTTTTGCTGCTAATTTTTTTGTTTGTCGGACGAGCATCCAATAAAACCAACAGAGTTTTGCCGCTAACGTTGTGTTGGTCGGACAAGCGTCCAATAAGCCTAACAGTTATTGCTGCTGATGTGGCGTTGGTCGGACAAGCGTCCAATAATTCCGACCGTTTTTTGCTGCTAATTTTCGTGTTGGTCGGACAAACGTCCATTAATTCCAACAGTTTTTACTGCTAATTTTTGTGTTGGTCGGACGAGCGTCAAATAATTCTAACAGTTATTGCTGCTAATTTTCGTGTTGGTCATACAAGCGTCCAAAAAGTCCAACAGTTTTTGCTGCTGATGTCGCGTTGGTCGGACAAGCGTCCAATAGTTCCAACAGTTTTTGCTCCTAATTTTCTTGTTTGTCGGACAAGCGTCCAATAACTCCAACAGTTTTTTGGCTGCTAATTTTCTTGTTGGTCGGACAAGCGTCCAATAAGTCCGACAGTTTTGCTGTTGATGTCGTGTTGGTCGGACGAGAATCCAATAAATCCAACAGTTTTAATGCTGATGTAGTTTTGGTCGGACAAGCGTCCAATAAATCCAAAAGTTTTTTGCTGCTAATTTTCTTCTTTGTCAGACGAGCATCCAATAAAACCAACAGTTTTTTGCTGCTAATTTTCGTGTTGGTCGGTCAAACGTCTAATAATTCCAACAGTTTTTACTGATAATTTTCGTGTTGGTCGGACAAACGTCCATTAATTCCAACAGTTTTTACTGCTAATTTTTGTGTTGGTCGGACGAGCGTCAAATAATTCTAACAGTTATTGCTGCTAATTTTCGTGTTGGTCATACAAGCGTCCAAAAAGTCCAACAGTTTTTGCTGCTGATGTCGCGTTGGTCGGACAAGCGTCCAATAGTTCCAACAGTTTTTTGCTCCTAATTTTCTTGTTTGTCGGACAAGCGTCCAATAACTCCAACAGTTTTTTGGCTGCTAATTTTCTTGTTGGTCGGACAAGCGTCCAATAAGTCCGACAGTTTTGCTGTTGATGTCGTGTTGGTCGGACGAGAATCCAATAAATCCAACAGTTTTACTGCTGATGTAGTTTTGGTCGGACAAGCGTCCAATAAATCCAAAAGTTTTTTGCTGCTAATTTTCTTCTTTGTCAGACGAGCATCCAATAAAACCAACAGTTTTTTGCTGCTAATTTTCGTGTTGGTCGGTCAAACGTCTAATAATTCCAACAGTTTTTACTGATAATTTTCGTGTTGGTCGGACAAGTGTCCAATAATTCCAACAGTTATTGCTGCTAATTTTCGTGTTGGTCATACAAGCGTCAAATAAGTCCAACAGTTTTTGCTGCTGGTGTCGCGTTGGTCGGACAAGCGTCCAATAAGTCCAACAGTTTTGCTGCTGATGTCGTGTTGGTCGGACGAGCATCCAATAAATCCAACAGTTTTCCCGCTAACGTTGTGTTGGTTGGACGAGCATCCAATAAAACCACAGTTTTTTTTGTTGTTGCTAATTTTCGTGTTGGTCGGACAAGCGTCCAATAATTCCAACACTTTTTACTGCTAATTTTCGTGTTTGTCGGACAAGCGTCCAATAATCCCAACATTTTGCTGTCATGTTGCGTTGGTCGGACAAGCGTCAAATAATCCCAACTTGTTGCTGCTGATATCACGTCGGTCGGACAAGCAGCGTCCAATAATCCCAACAGTTTGCTGTGATGTCGTGTGAGTCAGACAAGCGTCCAATAATCCCAACTTGTTGCCACTGATATCACGTTGGTCGGACAAGCAGCGTCCTATAATCCCAACAGTTTGCTGTGATGTCGTGTTGGTCAAACAAGCGTCCAATAATCCCAACTTGTTGCTTCTAATATCACGTTGGTCGGACAAGCAGCGTCCCATAATTCCAACAGTTTTTTGCTGCTAATTTTCGTGTTGGTCAGACGAGCATCCAATAAATCCAACAGTTTTGCTGCTGATGTAGTTTTGGGCGGACAAGGGTTTAATAAATCAAACAGTTTTGCTGCTAACGTTGTGTTGGTCGGAGGAGCATCCAATAACACCAACAGTTTTTTGCTGCTAATTTTCGTGTCGGTTGGAAAAGCGCCCAATAAGTCGGACTGTTTTGCTGCTGATGTCCTGTTGGTCGGACGAGCATCCAATAAATCCAACAGTTTTTTGCTGCTAATTTTTTTGTTTGTCGGACGAGCATCCAATAAAACCAACAGAGTTTTGCCGCTAATGTTGTGTTGGTCGGACAAGCGTCCAATAAGCCTAACAGTTATTGCTGCTGATGTGGCGTTGGTTGGACAAGCGTCCAATAATTCCGACCGTTTTTTGCTGCTAATTTTCGTGTTGGTCGGACAAACGTCCATTAATTCCAACAGTTTTTACTGCTAATTTTTGTGTTGGTCGGACGAGCGACCAATAATTCTAACAGTTATTGCTGCTAATTTTCGTGTTGGTCATACAAGCGTTCAAAAAGTCCAACAGTTTTTGCTGCTGATGTCGCGTTGGTCGGACAAGCGTCCAATAGTTCCAACAGTTTTTTGCTCCTAATTTTCTTGTTTGTCGGACAAGCGTCCAATAACTCCAACAGTTTTTTGGCTGCTAATTTTCTTGTTGGTCGGACAAGCGTCCAATAAGTCCGACAGTTTTGCTGTTGATGTCGTGTTGGTCGGACGAGAATCCAATAAATCCAACAGTTTTACTGCTGATGTAGTTTTGGTCGGACAAGCGTCCAATAAATCCAAAAGTTTTTTGCTGCTAATTTTCTTCTTTGTCAGACGAGCATCCAATAAAACCAACAGTTTTTTGCTGCTAATTTTCGTGTTGGTCGGACAAACGTCTAATAATTCCAACAGTTTTTACTGATAATTTTCGTGTTGGTCGGACAAGTGTCCAATAATTCCAACAGTTATTGCTGCTAATTTTCGTGTTGGTCATACAAGCGTCAAATAAGTCCAACAGTTTTTGCTGCTGGTGTCGCGTTGGTCGGACAAGCGTCCAATAAGTCCGACAGTTTTGCTGCTGATGTCGTGTTGGTCGGACGAGCATCCAATAAATCCAACAGTTTTCCTGTTAACATTGTGTTGGTCGGACGAGCATCCAATAAAACCACAGTTTTTTTTGTTGTTGCTAATTTTCGTGTTGGTCGGACAAGCGTCCAATAATTCCAACAGTTTTTACTGCTAATTTTTGTGTTTGTCGGACAAGCGTCCAATAATCCCAACAGTTTGCTGTGATGTCGTGTTGGTCGGACAAGCGTCCAATAATCCCAACTTGTTGCTTCTGATATCACGTTGGTCGGACAAGCAGCGTCCCATAATTGCAACAGTTTTTTGCTGCTAATTTTCGTGTTGGTCAGACGAGCATCCAATAAATCCAACAGTTTTGCTGCTGATGTAGTTTTGGGCGGACAAGGGTCAAATAAATCAAACAGTTTTGCTGCTAACGTTGTGTTGGTCGGAGGAGCATCCAATAACACCAACAGTTTTTTGCTGCTAATTTTCGTGTCGGTTGGAAAAGCGCCCAATAAGTCGTACTGTTTTGCTGTAGATGTCCTGTTGGTCGGACGAGCATCCAATAAATCCAACAGTTTTTTGCTGCTAATTTTTTTGTTTGTCGGACGAGCATCCAATAAAACCAACACAGTTTTGCCGCTAACGTTGTGTTGGTCGGACAAGCGTCCAATAAGCCTAACAGTTATTGCTGCTGATGTGGCGTTGGTCGGACAAGCGTCCAATAATTCCGACCGTTTTTTGCTGCTAATTTTCGTGTTGGTCGGACAAGCGTCCAATAATTCTTACAGTTTTTACTGCTAATTTTCGTGTTGGTCGGACAAGCATCCAATAAGTCCGACGGTTTTGCTGCTGATGTCGTGTTGGTCGGACGAGCATCCAATAAATCCAACAGTTTTCCCACTAACGTTGTGTTGGTCGTACGATCATCCAATAAAACCACAGTTTTTTTTGTTGTTGCTAATTTTCGTGTCGGTCGGACAAGCGTCCAATAATTCCTACAGTTTTTACTGCTAATTTTCGTGTTGGTCGGACAAGCATCCAATAAGTCCGACGGTTTTGCTGCTGATGTCGTGTTGGTCGGACGAGCATCCAATAAATCCAACAGTTTTCCCACTAACGTTGTGTTGGTGGGACGAGCATCCAATAAAACCAGTTTTTTTTGTTGTTGCTAATTTTCGTGTCGGTCGGACAAGCGTCCAATAATTCCAACAGTTTGTACTGCTAATTTTTGTGTTTGTCGGACAAGCGTCCAATAATTCCAACAGTTTGCTGTCATGTTGCGTTGGTCGGACAAGCGTCCAATAATCCCAACTTGTTGCTGCTGATATCACGTCGGTCGGACAAACAGCGTCCAATAATCCCAACAGTTTGCTGTGATGTCGTGTTGGTCAGACAAGCGTCCAATAATCCCAACTTGTTGCCACTGATATCACGTTGGTCGGACATGCAGCGTCCTATAATCCCAACAGTTTGCTGTGATGTCGTGTTGGTCAAACAAACGTCCAATAATCCCAACTTGTTGCTTCTGTTATCACGTTGGTTGGACAAGCAGCGTCCAATAATTCCAACAGTTTTTTGCTGCTAATTTTCGTGTTGCTCAGACGAGCATCCAATAAATCCAACAGTTTTGCTGCTCATGTCCTGTTGGTCGGACGAGCATCCAATAAATCCAACAGTTTTTTGCTGCTAATTTTTTTGTTTGTCGGACGAGCATCCAATAAAACCAACATAGTTTTGCCGCTAACGTTGTGTTGGTCGGACAAGCGTCCAATAAGCCTAACAGTTATTGCTGCTGATGTGGCGTTGGTCGGACAAGCGTCAAATAATTCCAACCGTTTTTTGCTGCTAATTTTTGTGTTGGTCGGACAAGCGTCCAATAATTCCAACAGTTTTTACTGCTAATTTTCGTGTTGGTCGGACAAGCATCCAATAAGTCTGACGGTTTTGCTGCTGATGTCGTGTTGGTCGGACGAGCATCCAATAAATCCAACAATTTTCCCGCTAACGTTGTGTTGGTCGGACGAGCATCCAATAAAACCACAGTTTTTTTTGTTGTTGCTAATTTTCGTGTTGGTCGGACAAGCGTCCAATAATTCCAACACTTTTTACTGCTAATTTTCGTGTTTGTCGGACAAGCGTCCAATAATCCCAACATTTTGCTGTCATGTTGCGTTGGTCGGACAAGCGTCAAATAATCCCAACTTGTTGCTGCTGATATCACGTCGGTCGGACAAGCAGCGTCCAATAATCCCAACAGTTTGCTGTGATGTCGTGTGAGTCAGACAAGCGTCCAATAATCCCAACTTGTTGCCACTGATATCACGTTGGTCGGACAAGCAGCGTCCTATAATCCCAACAGTTTGCTGTAATGTCGTGTTGGTCAAACAAGCGTCCAATAATCCCAACTTGTTGCTTCTGATATCACGTTGGTCGGACAAGCAGGGTCCCATAATTCCAACAGTTTTTTGCTGCTAATTTTCGTGTTGGTCAGACGAGCATCCAATAAATCCAACAGTTTTGCTGCTGATGTAGTTTTGGGCGGACAAGGGTCCAATAAATCAAACAGTTTTGCTGCTAACGTTGTGTTGGTCGGAGGAGCATCCAATAACACCAACAGTTTTTTGCTGCTAATTTTCGTGTCGGTTGGAAAAGTGCCCAATAAGTCGGACTGTTTTGCTGCTGATGTCCTGTTGGTCGGACGAGCATCCAATAAATCCAACAGTTTTTTGCTGCTAATTTTTTTGTTTGTCGGACGAGCATTCAATAAAACCAACATAGTTTTGACGCTAACGTTGTGTTGGTCGGACAAGCGTCCAATAAGCCTAACAGTTATTGCTGCTGATGTGGCGTTGGTGGGACAAGCGTCCAATAATTCCGACCGTTTTTTGCTGCTAATTTTCGTGTTGGTTGGACAAGCGTCCAATAATTCCAACAGTTTTTACTGCTAATTTTCGTGTTGGTCGGACAAGCATCCAATAAGTCCGACGGTTTTGCTGCTGATGTCGTGTTGGTCGGACAAGCATCCAATAAATCCAACAGTTTTCCGGCTAACGTTGTGTTGGTCGGACAAGCATCCAATAAAAGCACAGTTTTTTTTGTTGTTGCTAATTTTCGTGTTGGTCGGACAAGCGTCCAATAATTCCAACAGTTTTTACTGCTAATTTTCGTGTTTGTCGGACAAGCGTCCAATAATCCCAACAGTTTGCTGTCATGTTGCGTTGGTCGGACAAGCGTCCAATAATCCCAACTTGTTGCTGCTGATATCACGTCGGTCGGACAAGCAGCGTCCAATAATTCCAACAGTTTGCTGTGATGTCGTGTTGGTCAGACAAGCGTCCAATAATCCCAACTTGTTGCCACTGATATCACGTTGGTCGGACATGCAGCGTCCTATAATCCCAACAGTTTGCTGTGATGTCGTGTTGGTCAAACAAGCGTCCAATAATCCAAACTTGTTGCTTCTGATATCACGTTGGTTGGACAAGCAGCGTCCAATAATTCCAACAGTTTTTTGCTGCTAATTTTTGTGTTGCTCAGACGAGCATCCAATAAATCCAACAGTTTTGCTGCTGATGTCCTGTTGGTCGGACGAGCATCCAATAAATCCAACAGTTTTTTGCTGCTAATTTTTTTGTTTGTCGGACGAGCATCCAATAAAACCAACATAGTTTTGCCGCTAACGTTGTGTTGGTCGGACAAGCGTCCAATAAGCCTAACAGTTATTGCTGCTGATGTTGCGTTGGTGGGACAAGCGTCCAATAATTCCGACCGTTTTTTGCTGCTAATTTTCGTGTTGGTCGGACAAACGTCCAATAATTCCAACAGTTTTTACTGCTAATTTTCGTGTTGATCGGACAAGCGTCCAATAATTCCAACAGTTATTGCTGCTAATTTTCGCGTTGGTCATACAAGCGTCCAAAAAGTCCAACAGTTTTTGCTGCTGATGTCGCGTTGGTCGGACAAGCGTCCAATAGTTCCAACAGTTTTTTGCTGCTAATTTTCTTGTTTGTCGGACAAGTGTCCAATAACTCCGACAGTTTTTTATCTGCCAATTTTCTTGTTGGTCGGACAAGCATCCAATAAGTCCAACAGTTTTGCTGCTGATGTCGTGTTGGTCGGACGAGCATCCAATCAATCCAACAGTTTTCCCGCAAACGTTGTGTTGGTCGGACGAGCATCTAATAAAACCACAGTTTTTTTTGTTGTTGCTAATTTTCGTGTCGGTCGGACAAGCGTCCAATAATTCCAACAGTTTTTACTGCTAATTTTTGTGTTTGTCGGACAAGCGTCCAATAATTCCAACAGTTTGGTCATGTTGCGTTGGTCGGACAAGCGTCCAATAATCCCAACTTGTTGCTGCTGATATCACGTCGGTCGGACAAGCAGCGTCCAATAATCCCAACAGTTTGCTGTGATGTCGTGTTGGTCAGACAAGCGTCCAATAATCCCAACTTGTTGCCACTGATATCACGTTGGTCGGACAAGCAGCGTCCTATAATCCCAACAGTTTGCTGTGATGTCGTGTTGGTCAAACAAGCGTCCAATAATCCCAACTTGTTGCTTCTGATATCACGTTGGTCGGACAAGCAGCGTCCCATAATTCCAACAGTTTTTTGCTGCTAATTTTCGTGTTGGTCAGACGACCATCCAATAAATCCAACAGTTTTGCTGCTGATGTAGTTTTGGGCGGACAAGGGTTTAATAAATCAAACAGTTTTGCTGCTAACGTTGTGTTGGTCGGAGGAGCATCCAATAACACCAACAGTTTTTTCCTGCTAATTTTCGTGTCGGTTGGAAAAGCGCCCAATAAGTCGGACTGTTTTGCTGCTGATGTCCTTTTGGTCGGACGAGCATCCAATAAATCCAACAGTTTTTTGCTGCTAATTTTTTTGTTTGTCGGACGAGCATCCAATAAAACCAACAGAGTTTTGCCGCTAACGTTGTGTTGGTCGGACAAGCGTCCAATAAGCCTAACAGTTATTGCTGCTGATGTGGCGTTGGTCGGACAAGCGTCCAATAATTCCGACCGTTTTTTGCTGCTAATTTTCGTGTTGGTCAGACAAACGTCCATTAATTCCAACAGTTTTTACTGCTAATTTTTGTGTTGGTCGGACGAGCGTCAAATAATTCTAACAGTTATTGCTGCTAATTTTCGTGTTGGTCATACAAGCGTCCAAAAAGTCCAACAGTTTTTGCTGCTGATGTCGCGTTGGTCGGACAAGCGTCCAATAGTTCCAACAGTTTTTGCTCCTAATTTTCTTGTTTGTCGGACAAGCGTCCAATAACTCCAACAGTTTTTTGGCTGCTAATTTTCTTGTTGGTCGGACAAGCGTCCAATAAGTCCGACAGTTTTGCTGTTGATGTCGTGTTGGTCGGACGAGAATCCAATAAATCCAACAGTTTTACTGCGGATGTAGTTTTGGTCGGACAAGCGTCCAATAAATCCAAAAGTTTTTTGCTGCTAATTTTCTTCTTTGTCAGACGAGCATCCAATAAAACCAACAGTTTTTTGCTGCTAATTTTCGTGTTGGTTGGTCAAACGTCTAATAATTCCAACAGTTTTTACTGATAATTTTCGTGTTGGTCGGACAAACGTCCATTAATTCCAACAGTTTTTACTGCTAATTTTTGTGTTGGTCGGACGAGCGTCAAATAATTCTAACAGTTATTGCTGCTAATTTTCGTTTTGGTCATACAAGCGTCCAAAAAGTCCAACAGTTTTTGCTGCTGATGTCGCGTTGGTCGGACAAGCGTCCAATAGTTCCAACAGTTTTTTGCTCCTAATTTTCTTGTTTGTCGGACAAGCGTCCAATAACTCCAACAGTTTTTTGGCTGCTAATTTTCTTGTTGGTCGGACAAGCGTCTAATAAGTCCGACAGTTTTGCTGTTGATGTCGTGTTGGTCGGACGAGAATCCAATAAATCCAACAGTTTTACTGCTGATGTAGTTTTGGTCGGACAAGCGTCCAATAAATCCAAAAGTTTTTTGCTGCTAATTTTCTTCTTTGTCAGACGAGCATCCAATAAAACCAACAGTTTTTTGCTGCTAATTTTCGTGTTAGTCGGTCAAACGTCTTATAATTCCAACAGTTTTTACTGATAATTTTCGTGTTGTTCGGACAAGTGTCCAATAATTCCAACAGTTATTGCTGCTAATTTTCGTGTTGGTCATACAAGCGTCAAATAAGTCCAACAGTTTTGCTGCTGATGTAGTTTTGGGCGGACAAGGGTCCAATAAATCAAACAGTTTTGCTGCTAACGTTGTGTTGGTCGGAGGAGCATCCAATAACACCAACAGTTTTTTGCTGCTAATTTTCGTGTCGGTTGGAAAAGCACCCAATAAGTCGGACTGTTTTTACTGCTAATTTTTGTGTTTGTCGGACAAGCGTCCAATAATTCCAACAGTTTGGTCATGTTGCGTTGGTCGGACAAGCGTCCAATAATCCCAACTTGTTGCTGCTGATATCACGTCGGTCGGACAAGCAGCGTCCAATAATCCCAACAGTTTGCTGTGATGTCGTGTTGGTCAGACAAGCGTCCAATAATCCCAACTTGTTGCCACTGATATCACGTTGGTCGGACAAGCAGCGTCCTATAATCCCAACAGTTTGCTGTGATGTCGTGTTGGTCAAACAAGCGTCCAATAATCCCAACTTGTTGCTTCTGATATCACGTTGGTCGGACAAGCAGCGTCCCATAATTCCAACAGTTTTTTGCTGCTAATTTTCGTGTTGGTCAGACGACCATCCAATAAATCCAACAGTTTTGCTGCTGATGTAGTTTTGGGCGGACAAGGGTTTAATAAATCAAACAGTTTTGCTGCTAACGTTGTGTTGGTCGGAGGAGCATCCAATAACACCAACAGTTTTTTCCTGCTAATTTTCGTGTTGGTTGGAAAAGCGCCCAATAAGTCGGACTGTTTTGCTGCTGATGTCCTTTTGGTCGGACGAGCATCCAATAAATCCAACAGTTTTTTGCTGCTAATTTTTTTGTTTGTCGGACGAGCATCCAATAAAACCAACAGAGTTTTGCCGCTAACGTTGTGTTGGTCGGACAAGCGTCCAATAAGCCTAACAGTTATTGCTGCTGATGTGGCGTTGGTCGGACAAGCGTCCAATAATTCCGACCGTTTTTTGCTGATAATTTTCGTGTTGGTCGGACAAACGTCCATTAATTCCAACAGTTTTTACTGCTAATTTTTGTGTTGGTCGGACGAGCGTCAAATAATTCTAACAGTTATTGCTGCTAATTTTCGTGTTGGTCATACAAGCGTCCAAAAAGTCCAACAGTTTTTGCTGCTGATGTCGCGTTGGTCGGACAAGCGTCCAATAGTTCCAACAGTTTTTGCTCCTAATTTTCTTGTTTGTCGGACAAGCGTCCAATAACTCCAACAGTTTTTTGGCTGCTAATTTTCTTGTTGGTCGGACAAGCGTCCAATAAGTCCGACAGTTTTGCTGTTGATGTCGTGTTGGTCGGACGAGAATCCAATAAATCCAACAGTTTTACTGCGGATGTAGTTTTGGTCGGACAAGCGTCCAATAAATCCAAAAGTTTTTTGCTGCTAATTTTCTTCTTTGTCAGACGAGCATCCAATAAAACCAACAGTTTTTTGCTGCTAATTTTCGTGTTGGTCGGTCAAACGTCTAATAATTCCAACAGTTTTTACTGATAATTTTCGTGTTGGTCGGACAAACGTCCATTAATTCCAACAGTTTTTACTGCTAATTTTTGTGTTGGTCGGACGAGCGTCAAATAATTCTAACAGTTATTGCTGCTAATTTTCGTTTTGGTCATACAAGCGTCCAAAAAGTCCAACAGTTTTTGCTGCTGATGTCGCGTTGGTCGGACAAGCGTCCAATAGTTCCAACAGTTTTTTGCTCCTAATTTTCTTGTTTGTCGGACAAGCGTCCAATAACTCCAACAGTTTTTTGGCTGCTAATTTTCTTGTTGGTCGGACAAGCGTCTAATAAGTCCGACAGTTTTGCTGTTGATGTCGTGTTGGTCGGACGAGAATCCAATAAATCCAACAGTTTTACTGCGGATGTAGTTTTGGTCGGACAAGCGTCCAATAAATCCAAAAGTTTTTTGCTGCTAATTTTCTTCTTTGTCAGACGAGCATCCAATAAAACCAACAGTTTTTTGCTGCTAATTTTCGTGTTGGTCGGTCAAACGTCTAATAATTCCAACAGTTTTTACTGATAATTTTCGTGTTGGTCGGACAAACGTCCATTAATTCCAACAGTTTTTACTGCTAATTTTTGTGTTGGTCGGACGAGCGTCAAATAATTCTAACAGTTATTGCTGCTAATTTTCGTGTTGGTCATACAAGCGTCCAAAAAGTCCAACAGTTTTGCTGCTGATGTCGTGTTGGTCGGACGAGCATCCAATAAATCCAACAGTTTTCCCGCTAACGTTGTGTTGGTTGGACGAGCATCCAATAAAACCACAGTTTTTTTTGTTGTTGCTAATTTTCGTGTTGGTCGGACAAGCGTCCAATAATTCCAACAGTTTTTACTGCTAATTTTCGTGTTTGTCCGACAAGCGTCCAATAATCCCAACAGTTTGCTGTCATGTTGCGTTGGTCGGACAAGCGTCAAATAATCCCAACTTGTTGCTGCTGATATCACGTCGGTTGGACAAGCAGCGTCCAATAATCCCAACAGTTTGCTGTGATGTCGTGTTGGTCAGACAAGCGTCCAATAATCCCAACTTGTTGCTTCTGATATCACGTTGGTCGGACAAGCAGCGTCCCATAATTCCAACAGTTTTTTGCTGCTAATTTTCGTGTTGGTCAGACGAGCATCCAATAAATCCAACAGTTTTGCTGCTGATGTAGTTTTGGGCGGACAAGGGTTTAATAAATCAAACAGTTTTGCTGCTAACGTTGTGTTGGTCGGAGGAGCATCCAATAACACCAACAGTTTTTTGCTGCTAATTTTCGTGTCGGTTGGAAAAGCGCCTAATAAGTCGGACTGTTTTGCTGCTGATGTCCTGTTGGTCGGACGAGCATCCAATAAATCCAACAGTTTTTTGCTGCTAATTTTTTTGTTTGGGTAGAGCATCCAATAAAACCAACAGAGTTTTGCCGCTAACGTTGTGTTGGTCGGACAAGCGTCCAATAAGCCTAACAGTTATTGCTGCTGATGTGGCGTTGGTTGGACAAGCGTCCAATAATTCCGACCGTTTTTTGCTGCTAATTTTCGTGTTGGTCGGACAAACGTCCATTAATTCCAACAGTTTTTACTGCTAATTTTTGTGTTGGTCGGACGAGCGACCAATAATTCTAACAGTTATTGCTGCTAATTTTCGTGTTGGTCATACAAGCGTCCAAAAAGTCCAACAGTTTTTGCTGCTGATGTCGCGTTGGTCGGACAAGCGTCCAATAGTTCCAACAGTTTTTTGCTCCTAATTTTCTTGTTTGTCGGACAAGCGTCCAATAACTCCAACAGTTTTTTGGCTGCTAATTTTCTTGTTGGTCGGACAAGCGTCCAATAAGTCCGACAGTTTTGCTGTTGATGTCGTGTTGGTCGGACGAGAATCCAATAAATCCAACAGTTTTACTGCTGATGTAGTTTTGGTCGGACAAGCGTCCAATAAATCCAAAAGTTTTTTGCTGCTAATTTTCTTCTTTGTCAGACGAGCATCCAATAAAACCAACAGTTTTTTGCTGCTAATTTTCGTGTTGGTCGGACAAACGTCTAATAATTCCAACAGTTTTTACTGATAATTTTCGTGTTGGTCGGACAAGTGTCCAATAATTCCAACAGTTATTGCTGCTAATTTTCGTGTTGGTCATACAAGCGTCAAATAAGTCCAACAGTTTTTGCTGCTGGTGTCGCGTTGGTCGGACAAGCGTCCAATAAGTCCGACAGTTTTGCTGCTGATGTCGTGTTGGTCGGACGAGCATCCAATAAATCCAACAGTTTTCCTGCTAACATTGTGTTGGTCGGACGAGCATCCAATAAAACCACAGTTTTTTTTGTTGTTGCTAATTTTCGTGTTGGTCGGACAAGCGTCCAATAATTCCAACAGTTTTTACTGCTAATTTTCGTGTTTGTCGGACAAGCATCCAATAATCCCAACAGTTTGCTGTCATGTTGCATTGGTCGGACAAGCGTCAAATAATCCCAACTTGTTGCTGCTGATATCATGTCGGTCGGACAAGCAGCGTCCAATAATCCCAACAGTTTGCTGTGATGTCGTGTTGGTCAGACAAGCGTCCAATAATCCCAACTTGTTGCCACTGATATCACGTTGGTCGGACAAGCAGCGTCCTATAATCCCAACAGTTTGCTGTGTTGGTCAAACAAGCGTCCAATAATCCCAACTTGTTGCTTCTGATATCACGTTGGTCGGACAAGCAGCGTCCCATAATTCCAACAGTTTTTTGCTGCTAATTTTCGTGTTGGTCAGACGAGCATCCAATAAATCCACAGTTTTTTTTGTTGTTGCTAATTTTCGTGTTCGTCGGACAAGCGTCCAATCATTCCAACAGTTTTTACTGCTAATTTTTGTGTTTGTCGGACAAGCGTCCAATAATCCCAACAGTTTGCTGTGATGTCGTGTTGGTCGGACAAGCGTCCAATAATCCCAACTTGTTGCTTCTGATATCACGTTGGTCGGACAAGCAGCGTCTCATAATTGCAACAGTTTTTTGCTGCTAATTTTCGTGTTGGTCAGACGAGCATCCAATAAATCCAACAGTTTTGCTGCTGATGTAGTTTTGGGCGGACAAGGGTCAAATAAATCAAACAGTTTTGCTGCTAACGTTGTGTTGGTCGGAGGAGCATCCAATAACACCAACAGTTTTTTGCTGCTAATTTTCGTGTCGGTTGGAAAAGCGCCCAATAAGTCGGACTGTTTTGCTGTAGATGTCCTGTTGGTCGGACGAGCATCCAATAAATCCAACAGTTTTTTGCTGCTAATTTTTTTGTTTGTCGGACGAGCATCCAATAAAACCAACACAGTTTTGCCGCTAACGTTGTGTTGGTCGGACAAGCGTCCAATAAGCCTAACAGTTATTGCTGCTGATGTGGCGTTGGTCGGACAAGCGTCCAATAATTCCGACCGTTTTTTGCTGCTAATTTTCGTGTTGGTCGGACAAGCGTCCAATAATTCCTACAGTTTTTACTGCTAATTTTCGTGTTGGTCGGACAAGCATCCAATAAGTCCGACGGTTTTGCTGCTGATGTCGTGTTGGTCGGACGAGCATCCAATAAATCCAACAGTTTTCCCACTAACGTTGTGTTGGTCGTACGAGCATCCAATAAAACCACAGTTTTTATTGTTGTTGCTAATTTTCGTGTCGGTCGGACAAGCGTCCAATAATTCCAACAGTTTTTACTGCTAATTTTTGTGTTTGTCAGACAAGCGTCCAATAATTCCAACAGTTTGCTGTCATGTTGCGTTGGTCCGACAAGCGTCCAATAATCCCAACTTGTTGCTGCTGATATCACGTCGGTCGGACAAGCAGCGTCCAATAATCCCGACAGTTTGCTGTGATGTCGTGTTGGTCAGACAAGCGTCCAATAATCCCAACTTGTTGCCACTGATATCACGTTGGTCGGACATGCAGCGTCCTATAATCCCAACAGTTTGCTGTGATGTCGTGTTGGTCAAACAAACGTCCAATAATCCCAACTTGTTGCTTCTGATATCACGTTGGTTGGACAAGCAGCGTCCAATAATTCCAACAGTTTTTTGCTGCTAATTTTCGTGTTGCTCAGACGAGCATCCAATAAATCCAACAGTTTTGCTGCTCATGTCCTGTTGGTCGGACGAGCATCCAATAAATCCAACAGTTTTTTGCTGCTAATTTTTTTGTTTGTCGGACGAGCATCCAATAAAACCAACATAGTTTTGCCGCTAACGTTGTGTTGGTCGGACAAGCGTCCAATAAGCCTAACAGTTATTGCTGCTGATGTGGCGTTGGTCGGACAAGCGTCAAATAATTCCGACCGTTTTTCTGCTAATTTTCGTGTTGGTCGGACAAGCGTCCAATAATTCCTACAGTTTTTACTGCTAATTTTCGTGTTGGTCGGACAAGCATCCAATAAGTCCGACGGTTTTGCTGCTGATGTCGTGTTGGTCGGACGAGCATCCAATAAATCCAACAGTTTTCCCACTAACGTTGTGTTGGTCGGACGAGCATCCAATAAAACCAGTTTTTTTTGTTGTTGCTAATTTTCGTGTCGGTCGGACAAGCGTCCAATAATTCCAACAGTTTGTACTGCTAATTTTTGTGTTTGTCGGACAAGCGTCCAATAATTCCAACAGTTTGCTGTCATGTTGCGTTGGTCGGACAAGCGTCCAATAATCCCAACTTGTTGCTGCTGATATCACGTCGGTCGGACAAACAGCGTCCAATAATCCCAACAGTTTGCTGTGATGTCGTGTTGGTCAGACAAGCGTCCAATAATCCCAACTTGTTGCCACTGATATCACGTTGGTCGGACATGCAGCGTCCTATAATCCCAACAGTTTGCTGTGATGTCGTGTTGGTCAAACAAACGTCCAATAATCCCAACTTGTTGCTTCTGATATCACGTTGGTTGGACAAGCAGCGTCCAATCATTCCAACAGTTTTTTGCTGCTAATTTTCGTGTTGCTCAGACGAGCATCCAATAAATCCAACAGTTTTGCTGCTCATGTCCTGTTGGTCGGACGAGCATCCAATAAATCCAACAGTTTTTTGCTGCTAATTTTTTTGTTTGTCGGACGAGCATCCAATAAAACCAACATAGTTTTGCCAACGTTGTGTTGGTCGGACAAGCGTCCAATAAGCCTAACAGTTATTGCTGCTGATGTGGCGTTGGTCGGACAAGCGTCAAATAATTCCAACCGTTTTTTGCTGCTAATTTTTGTGTTGGTCGGACAAGCGTCCAATAATTCCAACAGTTTTTACTGCTAATTTTCGTGTTGGTCGGACAAGCATCCAATAAGTCTGACGGTTTTGCTGCTGATGTCGTGTTGGTCGGACGAGCATCCAATAAATCCAACAGTTTTCCCGCTAACGTTGTGTTGG
This sequence comes from Pelagia noctiluca, assembly GCA_963924455.1. Lineage (NCBI taxonomy): Eukaryota > Metazoa > Cnidaria > Scyphozoa > Semaeostomeae > Pelagiidae > Pelagia > Pelagia noctiluca. Next base: position 7,169,425 of record OZ004330.1, on the reverse strand, counting down.
TCGGACAAGCATCCAATAAAACCACAGTTTTTTTTGTTGTTGCTAATTTTCGTGTTGGTCGGACAAGCGTCCAATAATTCCAACACTTTTTACTGCTAATTTTCGTGTTTGTCGGACAAGCGTCCAATAATCCCAACATTTTGCTGTCATGTTGCGTTGGTCGGACAAGCGTCCAATAATCCCAACTTGTTGCTGCTGATATCACGTCGGTCGGACAAGCAGCGTCCAATAATTCCAACAGTTTGCTGTGATGTCGTGTTGGTCAGACAAGCGTCCAATAATCCCAACTTGTTGCCACTGATATCACGTTGGTCGGACATGCAGCGTCCTATAATCCCAACAGTTTGCTGTGATGTCGTGTTGGTCAAACAAGCGTCCAATAATCCAAACTTGTTGCTTCTGATATCACGTTGGTTGGACAAGCAGCGTCCAATAATTCCAACAGTTTTTTGCTGCTAATTTTTGTGTTGCTCAGACGAGCATCCAATAAATCCAACAGTTTTGCTGCTGATGTCCTGTTGGTCGGACGAGCATCCAATAAATCCAACAGTTTTTTGCTGCTAATTTTTTTGTTTGTCGGACGAGCATCCAATAAAACCAACATAGTTTTGCCGCTAACGTTGTGTTGGTCGGACAAGCGTCCAATAAGCCTAACAGTTATTGCTGCTGATGTTGCGTTGGTGGGACAAGCGTCCAATAATTCCGACCGCTTTTTGCTGCTAATTTTCGTGTTGGTCGGACAAACGTCCAATAATTCCAACAGTTTTTACTGCTAATTTTCGTGTTGATCAGACAAGCGTCCAATAATTCCAACAGTTATTGCTGCTAATTTTCGTGTTGGTCATACAAGCGTCCAAAAAGTCCAACAGTTTTTGCTGCTGATGTCGCGTTGGTCGGACAAGCGTCCAATAGTTCCAACAGTTTTTTGCTGCTAATTTTCTTGTTTGTCGGACAAGTGTCCAATAACTCCGACAGTTTTTTATCTGCCAATTTTCTTGTTGGTCGGACAAGCATCCAATAAGTCCAACAGTTTTGCTGCTGATGTCGTGTTGGTCGGACGAGCATCCAATCAATCCAACAGTTTTCCCGCTAACGTTGTGTTGGTCGGACGAGCATCTAATAAAACCACAGTTTTTTTTGTTGTTGCTAATTTTCGTGTCGGTCGGACAAGCGTCCCATAATTCCAACAGTTTTTACTGCTAATTTTTGTGTTTGTCGGACAAGCGTCCAATAATTCCAACAGTTTGGTCATGTTGCGTTGGTCGGACAAGCGTCCAATAATCCCAACTTGTTGCTGCTGATATCACGTCGGTCGGACAAGCAGCGTCCAATAATCCCAACAGTTTGCTGTGATGTCGTGTTGGTCAGACAAGCGTCCAATAATCCCAACTTGTTGCCACTGATATCACGTTGGTCGGACATGCAGCGTCCTATAATCCCAACAGTTTGCTGTGATGTCGTGTTGGTCAAACAAGCGTCCAATAAACCCAACTTGTTGCTTCTGATATCACGTTGGTTGGACAAGCAGCGTCCAATAATTCCAACAGTTTTTTGCTGCTAATTTTCGTGTTGCTCAGACGAGCATCCAATAAATCCAACAGTTTTGCTGCTCATGTCCTGTTGGTCGGACGAGCATCCAATAAATCCAACAGTTTTTTGCTGCTAATTTTTTTGTTTGTCGGACGAGCATCCAATAAAACCAACATAGTTTTGCCGCTAACGTTGTGTTGGTCGGACAAGCGTCCAATAAGCCTAACAGTTATTGCTGCTGATGTTGCGTTGGTGGGACAAGCGTCCAATAATTCCGACCGTTTTTTGCTGCTAATTTTCGTGTTGGTCGGACAAACGTCCAATAATTCCAACAGTTTTTACTGCTAATTTTCGTGTTGATCGGACAAGCGTCCAATAATTCCAACAGTTATTGCTGCTAATTTTCGTGTTGGTCATACAAGCGTCCAAAAAGTCCAACAGTTTTTGCTGCTGATGTCGCGTTGGTCGGACAAGCGTCGAATAGTTCCAACAGTTTTTTGCTGCTAATTTTCTTGTTTGTCGGACAAGTGTCCAATAACTCCGACAGTTTTTTATCTGCCAATTTTCTTGTTGGTCGGACAAGCATCCAATAAGTCCGACAGTTTTGCTGCTGATGTCGTGTTGGTCGGACTAGCATCCAATCAATCCAACAGTTTTCCCGCTAACGTTGTGTTGGTCGGACGAGCATCTAATAAAACCACAGTTTTTTTTGTTGTTGCTAATTTTCGTGTCGGTCGGACAAGCGTCCAATAATTCCAACAGTTTTTACTGCTAATTTTTGTATTTGTCGGACAAGCGTCCAATAATTCCAACAGTTTGGTCATGTTGCGTTGGTCGGACAAGCGTCCAATAATCCCAACTTGTTGCTGCTGATATCACGTCGGTCGGACAAGCAGCGTCCAATAATCCCAACAGTTTGCTGTGATGTCGTGTTGGTCAGACAAGCGTCCAATAATCCCAACTTGTTGCCACTGATATCACGTTGGTCGGACATGCAGCGTCCTATAATCCCAACAGTTTGCTGTGATGTCGTGTTGGTCAAACAAGCGTCCAATAAACCCAACTTGTTGCTTCTGATATCACGTTGGTTGGACAAGCAGCGTCCAATAATTCCAACAGTTTTTTGCTGCTAATTTTCGTGTTGCTCAGACGAGCATCCAATAAATCCAACAGTTTTGCTGCTCATGTCCTGTTGGTCGGACGAGCATCCAATAAATCCAACAGTTTTTTGCTGCTAATTTTTTTGTTTGTCGGACGAGCATCCAATAAAACCAACATAGTTTTGCCGCTAACGTTGTGTTGGTCGGACAAGCGTCCAATAAGCCTAACAGTTATTGCTGCTGATGTGGCGTTGGTCGGACAAGCGTCAAATAATTCCAACCGTTTTTTGCTGCTAATTTTTGTGTTGGTCGGACAAGCGTCCAATAATTCCAACAGTTTTTACTGCTAATTTTCGTGTTGGTCGGACAAGCATCCAATAAGTCTGACGGTTTTGCTGCTGATGTCGTGTTGGTCGGACGAGCATCCAATAAATCCAACAATTTTCCCGCTAACGTTGTGTTGGGCGGACGAGCATCCAATAAAACCACAGTTTTTTTTGTTGTTGCTAATTTTCGTGTTGGTCGGACAAGCGTCCAATAATTCCAACACTTTTTACTGCTAATTTTCGTGTTTGTCGGACAAGCGTCCAATAATCCCAACAGTTTGCTGTCATGTTGCGTTGGTCCGACAAGCGTCCAATAATCCCAACTTGTTGCTGCTGATATCACGTCGGTCGGACAAGCAGCGTCCAATAATCCCGACAGTTTGCTGTGATGTCGTGTTGGTCAGACAAGCGTCCAATAATCCCAACTTGTTGCCACTGATATCACGTTGGTCGGACATGCAGCGTCCTATAATCCCAACAGTTTGCTGTGATGTCGTGTTGGTCAAACAAACGTCCAATAATCCCAACTTGTTGCTTCTGATATCACGTTGGTTGGACAAGCAGCGTCCAATAATTCCAACAGTTTTTTGCTGCTAATTTTCATGTTGCTCAGACGAGCATCCAATAAATCCAACAGTTTTGCTGCTCATGTCCTGTTGGTCGGACGAGCATCCAATAAATCCAACAGTTTTTTGCTGCTAATTTTTTTGTTTGTCGGACGAGCATCCAATAAAACCAACATAGTTTTGCCGCTAACGTTGTGTTGGTCGGACAAGCGTCCAATAAGCCTAACAGTTATTGCTGCTGATGTGGCGTTGGTCGGACAAGCGTCAAATAATTCCGACCGTTTTTCTGCTAATTTTCGTGTTGGTCGGACAAGCGTCCAATAATTCCTACAGTTTTTACTGCTAATTTTCGTGTTGGTCGGACAAGCATCCAATAAGTCCGACGGTTTTGCTGCTGATGTCGTGTTGGTCGGACGAGCATCCAATAAATCCAACAGTTTTCCCACTAACGTTGTGTTGGTCGGACGAGCATCCAATAAAACCAGTTTTTTTTGTTGTTGCTAATTTTCGTGTCGGTCGGACAAGCGTCCAATAATTCCAACAGTTTGTACTGCTAATTTTTGTGTTTGTCGGACAAGCGTCCAATAATTCCAACAGTTTGCTGTCATGTTGCGTTGGTCGGACAAGCGTCCAATAATCCCAACTTGTTGCTGCTGATATCACGTCGGTCGGACAAACAGCGTCCAATAATCCCAACAGTTTGCTGTGATGTCGTGTTGGTCAGACAAGCGTCCAATAATCCCAACTTGTTGCCACTGATATCACGTTGGTCGGACATGCAGCGTCCTATAATCCCAACAGTTTGCTGTGATGTCGTGTTGGTCAAACAAACGTCCAATAATCCCAACTTGTTGCTTCTGATATCACGTTGGTTGGACAAGCAGCGTCCAATCATTCCAACAGTTTTTTGCTGCTAATTTTCGTGTTGCTCAGACGAGCATCCAATAAATCCAACAGTTTTGCTGCTCATGTCCTGTTGGTCGGACGAGCATCCAATAAATCCAACAGTTTTTTGCTGCTAATTTTTTTGTTTGTCGGACGAGCATCCAATAAAACCAACATAGTTTTGCCGCTAACGTTGTGTTGGTCGGACAAGCGTCCAATAAGCCTAACAGTTATTGCTGCTGATGTGGCGTTGGTCGGACAAGCGTCAAATAATTCCAACCGTTTTTTGCTGCTAATTTTTGTGTTGGTCGGACAAGCGTCCAATAATTCCAACAGTTTTTACTGCTAATTTTCGTGTTGGTCGGACAAGCATCCAATAAGTCTGACGGTTTTGCTGCTGATGTCGTGTTGGTCGGACGAGCATCCAATAAATCCAACAGTTTTCCCGCTAACGTTGTGTTGGTCGGACAAGCATCCAATAAAACCACAGTTTTTTTTGTTGTTGCTAATTTTCGTGTTGGTCGGACAAGCGTCCAATAATTCCAACACTTTTTACTGCTAATTTTCGTGTTTGTCGGACAAGCGTCCAATAATCCCAACATTTTGCTGTCATGTTGCGTTGGTCGGACAAGCGTCCAATAATCCCAACTTGTTGCTGCTGATATCACGTCGGTCGGACAAGCAGCGTCCAATAATTCCAACAGTTTGCTGTGATGTCGTGTTGGTCAGACAAGCGTCCAATAATCCCAACTTGTTGCCACTGATATCACGTTGGTCGGACATGCAGCGTCCTATAATCCCAACAGTTTGCTGTGATGTCGTGTTGGTCAAACAAGCGTCCAATAATCCAAACTTTTTGCTTCTGATATCACGTTGGTTGGACAAGCAGCGTCCAATAATTCCAACAGTTTTTTGCTGCTAATTTTTGTGTTGCTCAGACGAGCATCCAATAAATCCAACAGTTTTGCTGCTGATGTCCTGTTGGTCGGACGAGCATCCAATAAATCCAACAGTTTTTTGCTGCTAATTTTTTTGTTTGTCGGACGAGCATCCAATAAAACCAACATAGTTTTGCCGCTAACGTTGTGTTGGTCGGACAAGCGTCCAATAAGCCTAACAGTTATTGCTGCTGATGTTGCGTTGGTGGGACAAGCGTCCAATAATTCCGACCGTTTTTTGCTGCTAATTTTCGTGTTGGTCGGACAAACGTCCAATAATTCCAACAGTTTTTACTGCTAATTTTCGTGTTGATCGGACAAGCGTCCAATAATTCCAACAGTTATTGCTGCTAATTTTCGTGTTGGTCATACAAGCGTCCAAAAAGTCCAACAGTTTTTGCTGCTGATGTCGCGTTGGTCGGACAAGCGTCCAATAGTTCCAACAGTTTTTTGCTGCTAATTTTCTTGTTTGTCGGACAAGTGTCCAATAACTCCGACAGTTTTTTATCTGCCAATTTTCTTGTTGGTCGGACAAGCATCCAATAAGTCCAACAGTTTTGCTGCTGATGTCGTGTTGGTCGGACGAGCATCCAATCAATCCAACAGTTTTCCCGCTAACGTTGTGTTGGTCGGACGAGCATCTAATAAAACCACAGTTTTTTTTGTTGTTGCTAATTTTTGTGTCGGTCGGACAAGCGTCCCATAATTCCAACAGTTTTTACTGCTAATTTTTGTGTTTGTCGGACAAGCGTCCAATAATTCCAACAGTTTGGTCATGTTGCGTTGGTCGGACAAGCGTCCAATAATCCCAACTTGTTGCTGCTGATATCACGTCGGTCGGACAAGCAGCGTCCAATAATCCCAACAGTTTGCTGTGATGTCGTGTTGGTCAGACAAGCGTCCAATAATCCCAACTTGTTGCCACTGATATCACGTTGGTCGGACATGCAGCGTCCTATAATCCCAACAGTTTGCTGTGATGTCGTGTTGGTCAAACAAGCGTCCAATAAACCCAACTTGTTGCTTCTGATATCACGTTGGTTGGACAAGCAGCGTCCAATAATTCCAACAGTTTTTTGCTGCTAATTTTCGTGTTGCTCAGACGAGCATCCAATAAATCCAACAGTTTTGCTGCTCATGTCCTGTTGGTCGGACGAGCATCCAATAAATCCAACAGTCTTTTGCTGCTAATTTTTTTGTTTGTCGGACGAGCATCCAATAAAACCAACATAGTTTTGCCGCTAACGTTGTGTTGGTCGGACAAGCGTCCAATAAGCCTAACAGTTATTGCTGCTGATGTTGCGTTGGTGGGACAAGCGTCCAATAATTCCGACCGTTTTTTGCTGCTAATTTTCGTGTTGGTCGGACAAACGTCCAATAATTCCAACAGTTTTTACTGCTAATTTTCGTGTTGATCGGACAAGCGTCCAATAATTCCAACAGTTATTGCTGCTAATTTTCGTGTTGGTCATACAAGCGTCCAAAAAGTCCAACAGTTTTTGCTGCTGATGTCGCGTTGGTCGGACAAGCGTCCAATAGTTCCAACAGTTTTTTGCTGCTAATTTTCTTGTTTGTCGGACAAGTGTCCAATAACTCCGACAGTTTTTTATCTGCCAATTTTCTTGTTGGTCGGACAAGCATCCAATAAGTCCGACAGTTTTGCTGCTGATGTCGTGTTGGTCGGACTAGCATCCAATCAATCCAACAGTTTTCCCGCTAACGTTGTGTTGGTCGGACGAGCATCTAATAAAACCACAGTTTTTTTTGTTGTTGCTAATTTTCGTGTCGGTCGGACAAGCGTCCAATAATTCCAACAGTTTTTACTGCTAATTTTTGTATTTGTGGGACAAGCGTCCAATAATTCCAACAGTTTGGTCATGTTGCGTTGGTCGGACAAGCGTCCAATAATCCCAACTTGTTGCTGCTGATATCACGTCGGTCGGACAAGCAGCGTCCAATAATCCCAACAGTTTGCTGTGATGTCGTGTTGGTCAGACAAGCGTCCAATAATCCCAACTTGTTGCCACTGATATCACGTTGGTCGGACATGCAGCGTCCTATAATCCCAACAGTTTGCTGTGATGTCGTGTTGGTCAAACAAGCGTCCAATAAACCCAACTTGTTGCTTCTGATATCACGTTGGTTGGACAAGCAGCGTCCAATAATTCCAACAGTTTTTTGCTGCTAATTTTCGTGTTGCTCAGACGAGCATCCAATAAATCCAACAGTTTTGCTGCTCATGTCCTGTTGGTCGGACGAGCATCCAATAAATCCAACAGTTTTTTGCTGCTAATTTTTTTGTTTGTCGGACGAGCATCCAATAAAACCAACATAGTTTTGCCGCTAACGTTGTGTTGGTCGGACAAGCGTCCAATAAGCCTAACAGTTATTGCTGCTGATGTGGCGTTGGTCGGACAAGCGTCAAATAATTCCAACCGTTTTTTGCTGCTAATTTTTGTGTTGGTCGGACAAGCGTCCAATAATTCCAACAGTTTTTACTGCTAATTTTCGTGTTGGTCGGACAAGCATCCAATAAGTCTGACGGTTTTGCTGCTGATGTCGTGTTGGTCGGACGAGCATCCAATAAATCCAACAATTTTCCCGCTAACGTTGTGTTGGGCGGACGAGCATCCAATAAAAGCACAGTTTTTTTTGTTGTTGCTAATTTTCGTGTTGGTCGGACAAGCGTCCAATAATTCCAACACTTTTTACTGCTAATTTTCGTGTTTGTCGGACAAGCGTCCAATAATCCCAACATTTTGCTGTCATGTTGCGTTGGTCGGACAAGCGTCAAATAATCCCAACTTGTTGCTGCTGATATCACGTCGGTCGGACAAGCAGCGTCCAATAATCCCAACAGTTTGCTGTGATGTCGTGTGAGTCAGACAAGCGTCCAATAATCCCAACTTGTTGCCACTGATATCACGTTGGTCGGACAAGCAGCGTCCTATAATCCCAACAGTTTGCTGTGATGTCGTGTTGGTCAAACAAGCGTCCAATAATCCCAACTTGTTGCTTCTAATATCACGTTGGTCGGACAAGCAGCGTCCCATAATTCCAACAGTTTTTTGCTGCTAATTTTCGTGTTGGTCAGACGAGCATCCAATAAATCCAACAGTTTTGCTGCTGATGTAGTTTTGGGCGGACAAGGGTCCAATAAATCAAACAGTTTTGCTGCTAACGTTGTGTTGGTCGGAGGAGCATCCAATAACACCAACAGTTTTTTGCTGCTAATTTTCGTGTCGGTTGGAAAAGCGCCCAATAAGTCGGACTGTTTTGCTGCTGATGTCCTGTTGGTCGGACGAGCATCCAACAAATCCAAAAGTTTTTTGCTGCTAATTTTTTTGTTTGTCGGACGAGCATCCAATAAAACCAACATAGTTTTGCCGCTAACGTTGTGTTGGTCGGACAAGCGTCCAATAAGCCTAACAGTTATTGCTGCTGATGTGGCGTTGGTGGGACAAGCGTCCAATAATTCCGACCGTTTTTTGCTGCTAATTTTCGTGTTGGTCGGACAAGCGTCCAATAATTCCAACAGTTTTTACTTTTAATTTTCGTGTTGGTCGGACAAGCATCCAATAAGTCCGACGGTTTTGCTGCTGATGTCGTGTTGGTCGGACAAGCATCCAATAAATCCAACAATTTTCCCGCTAACGTTGTGTTGGTCGGACGAGCATCCAATAAAACCACAGTTTTTTTTGTTGTTGCTAATTTTCGTGTTGGTCGGACAAGCGTCCAATAATTCCAACAGTTTTTACTGCTAATTTTCGTGTTGGTCGGACAAGCGTCCAATAATTCCAACAGTTATTGCTGCTAATTTTCGTGTTGGTCATACAAGCGTCCAAAAAGTCGAACAGTTTTTGCTGCTGATGTCGCGTTGGTCGGACAAGCGTCCAATAGTTCCAACAGTTTTTTGCTGCTAATTTTCTTGTTTGTCGGACAAGTGTCCAATAACTCCGACAGTTTTTTATCTGCCAATTTTCTTGTTGGTCGGACAAGCATCCAATAAGTCCGACAGTTTTGCTGCTGAAGTCGTGTTGGTCGGACGAGCATCCAATCAATCCAACAGTTTTCCCGCTAACGTTGTGTTGGTCGGACGAGCATCCAATAAAACCACAGTTTTTTTTGTTGTTGCTAATTTTCGTGTTGGTCGGACAAGCGTCCAATAATTCCAACAGTTTTTACTGCTAATTTTCGTGTTTGTAGGACAAGCGTCCAATAATCCCAACAGTTTGCTGTCATGTTGCGTTGGTCGGACAAGCGTCCAATAATCTCAACTTGTTGCTGCTGATATCACGTCGGTCGGACAAGCAGCGTCCAATAATTCCAACAGTTTGCTGTGATGTCGTGTTGGTCAGACAAGCGTCCAATAATCCCAACTTGTTGCTATTGATATCACGTTGGTCGGACATGCAGCGTCCTATAATCCCAACAGTTTGCTGTGATGTCGTGTTGGTCAAACAAGCGTCCAATAATCCCAACTTGTTGCTTCTGATATCACGTTGGTTGGACAAGCAGCGTCCAATAATTCCAACAGTTTTTTGCTGCTAATTTTCGTGTTGCTCAGACGAGCATCCAATAAATCCAACAGTTTTGCTGCTGATGTCCTGTTGGTCGGACGAGCATCCAATAAATCCAACAGTTTTTTGCTGCTAATTTTTTTGTTTGTCGGACGAGCATCCAATAAAACCAACATAGTTTTGCCGCTAACGTTGTGTTGGTCGGACAAGCGTCCAATAAGCATAACAGTTATTGCTGCTGATGTGGCGTTGGTCTGACAAGCGTCCAATAATTCCGACAGTTTTTACTGCTAATTTTCGTGTTGGTCGGACAAGCGTCCAATAATTCCAACAGTTATTGCTGCTAATTTTCGTGTTGGTCATACAAGCGTCCAAAAAGTCCAACAGTTTTTGCTGCTGATGTCGCGTTGGTCGGACAAGCGTCCAATAGTTCCAACAGTTTTTTGCTGCTAATTTTCTTGTTGGTCGGACAAGCATCCAATAAGTCCGACAGTTTTGCTGCTGATGTCATGTTGGTCAGACGAGCATCCAATAAATCCAACAGTTTTCCCGCTAACGTTGTGTTGGTCGGACGAGCATCCAATAAAACCACAGTTTTTTTTGTTGTTGCTAATTTTCGTGTTGGTCGGACAAGCGTCCAATAATTCCAACAGTTTGTACTGCTAATTTTCGTGTTTGTCGGACAAGCGTCCAATAATTCCAACAGTTTTTTGCTGCTAATTTTCGTGTTGGTCGGACAAGTGTCCAATAATTCCGACAAGTTTTGCTGCTGATGTCGTGTTTGTCGGACGAGCATCCAATAAATCCCACAGTTTTGCTGCTGATGTAGTTTAGGTCTGACAAGCGTCCAATCAGTTTTGCTGCTAACGTTGTGTTGGTCGGACAAGCATCCAATAAATCCAGCAGTTTTTTTGCTGCTAATTTTCGTGTTGGTCGGACAAGCGTGCAATAATTCCGACAAGTTTTGCTGCTGATGTCGTGTTGGTTGGACGAGCGTCAAATAAATCCAACAGTTTTGCTGCTGATGTAGTTTCGGTTGGTCAAGCGTCCAATAAATATAACAGTTTTGCTGCTAACGTCCTGTTGGTCGGACAAGCGTCCAATAATTCCAATAGTTTTTGCTACTGATGTCGTGTTGGTTGGACAAGCGCCCAATAATTCCAACAGTTTAGCTGCTGATGTCGTGTGGGTTGGACAAGCGTCAAATAATTCCAACAGTTTTTGCTGCTGATGTCGTGTTGGTCGGACGAGCATCCAATAAATCCAACAGTTTTGTGCTGCTGATTTTCGCGTTGGTTGGACAAGCGTCCAATAATTCAAACAGTTTTTTGTGCTTATTTTCGTGTTCGTCGGACAAGCGTCCAATAATTCCAACAGTTTTTACTGCTATGTTGTGTTGGTCGGACAAGTTCAATAATTCCAACATTATGCCGTGATGTTGTGTTGGTCAGACAAGCGTCCAATAATCCCGACATTCTGCCGTGATGTCCATTCTACTGCTGATATCATGCTGGTCGGACAAGCATCCAATAATCCCAACAGTTTGCTGTCATGTTGCGTTGGTCGGACAAGCGTCCAATAATCCCAACTTGTTGCTGCTGATATCACGTTGGTCGGACAAGCAGCGTCCAATAATCCCAACAGTTTGCTTTGATGTCATGTTGGTCGGACAAGCGTCCAATAATCCTAACTGTTAGCCGTGATGTCGTGTTGTCCGGACAATTAGCGTCCTTAAAAAACCAACACTCTGCGGTTGGTGTCGTGTTGGTCGGACAAGCGTCTAAAAAGGCTCCAACAAAGTTCACCAACCCCTTTCTTTCTTGGCCTCTAATCTTTGCTGTCCCTTAGGGTCCTTCTCGGCCCTTAATTATCTTTTCTACAGAGGGTTTTCAATTTTTCCAGAAATGATTAGTTTCCTTGCTGATGGGTTGCACCGTTTTGCAGAGCGTAGTGCTGTCAGGACATAGTCGAGCATGCGAATTCACAATGACCACTATTTCACAAGAGAATTATTATATTCTGGCTTAGTCGCAAGGTTCTTAGATGGAGCAAGTCAGCATTAGGTAGACTAGAGTAGGTCAGAGTTAGTAGGATCGAGGTATAGGAATAGGGCCAGTGCTGAGTGGACACCTGGGGTGTATCCTTGGGCTAGAAATCCTTTTTTCCTTCTCCAGGCACTGGCCTTTGTCCTTGGGAGGCATATGCTCTGTCCAGGTCCTTGGAGGCTGCTCGTGGTGGCTATTGCACAAAAGCCTAACTTCCTGATACGGGTCAAGGGATAGAGATTAATTGACGGTTAAACGTTTAGTTTGAACCGAGGTTAATCACCCGTGTACACGTGCTGCTTGCTATTGTTGGGTGAGTTCGCTGCTGTTGTTGCTCTGGTCAGCAGCTGGGGGTCTGTAGGCTCATACACAGATAAAGACAAGATGCAAGACTGAATCAACCTTCAAATTTGCAGACAAGCAGCATGCGGAAATTGCCAAAATACCCTCTCTCCCTTCCCTAGGGTTATTTTCCCAGTAGGTAGCAACAGAAGCTCTGTTAGCTAGTTAGTCATTTTTGCCTAACCTTTTCTTGCCCCTTTTTTCTTCTGGTAACGTTTTCTCTGTCCCCTCTTTTTCTGACCGCACCTCTTTTCGCAGTAATGGGCAGCATGGCTAGAGAGCCGGGGACCTGGGGGCATTCCCTGTTTGTGGTGGATATAGGGGCCGGAAATACTTTTTCCCTTCTCCAGGCACTGGCCTATGTCCTTGGGAGGCATATGCTCTGTCTAGGTCCTTGGAGGCTGCTCGTGGTGGCTATTGCACAAAAGCCCAACTTCCTGATACGGGTCAAGGGATAGGGATTAAAACATAATAAAACATTGTAAAACTCACTAGTTATATAACTTTGCCTTGTTTCGGCTATGTCTGAAGTTATTCAACAAAACATGCTCTGCCCTTGATAAGGGCATGGTCCTTATCAAATGCATTCATTTCTTCAACTTCATCCTTCTACTGGAGATATAACTGCAATCTTCGTAGCTGGACGACTGTATTCTCCTGTTGCTGTTTCTACTTTAACATTGCGTGCTCGTCCGTCTGATCCCAGAAATACTTCTAAGATTCTTTTAAGGTTCCACTTTCCTCTGATTGCATTACTGTCTGCAACGACGACTACATCATCTACATCATTGCTATAAAATGGAGAATCAAAATTCTCCTAAAAAGCTGAAGCTCCAAGCACCATTAATGGCTGCTATTTTCGTAATCTTATGACACAAGATGAAATGACTTTTATCTCTATTGAGTACGTATGCGTGACCCAGAGAGACCTGGTTACAAATCATTTTGCCTTTACACCTATCAAAACGAACTTTTGTGTGTAGATGAAAGTCGGTTGAATCCGTGTTCACCCTGGGTTTAGCTAACCTGAGTTGAATGCGGGTTTTTTTCAGTAGTGTAAACAGGGCATATGTAGTTTGTTTGCTTTATACGATGAAATAGTTCTCCTCATGTTACTATTTCTCTTGATTCAGTTGTCTATTGATTAGTTTGGTTTTGGAATAAAAATCCATTTGAAATACATGTTTTTCAATTTTAAAGTTATAGATAGAAAATTAGCTGAAAATTGATTAGCTACATTAGCATTTGTTCCATTCTGGAACATTCCAATTTCATGTCCTCAAGTTTTTTCTGCAGATCGCCCGTTTTTTCTCGCAACACCATCAAGGGCCCAAGCATGGGTTGATGATGCTGGGAAAATTCTGTCAGAGATGGCTGGGGGCAAATTGAGATAGATATTTATGGTGGCCTATCACTGCAATCGAATTTTTTTACTTCAAGAGAGAAATATTTTAATGTAAACCAAACAATCGCTTTGAATCATCATTTTTTTTAAATAACCCGAAATTTAAGATAGAATACAAATTAAGTTGAGAATAAATTCAAAATCAAAATAAAAGGCAAACCAAAGGAAAATCAAAGTTAAGGTAAAATCAAAATCCCTTTGGCCTAGAAAGTAGTCCCTTTGGAACATAGAAGTCTCCATTCAAGAATTTATCTTTGTTTGCAAGTCTCCATTCAAGAATCTATCTACATTTCAATAACATCACTTGGAAACTGTTCTAGGGGGGTTTAGGGGCCATAGAAACTAATATGTGGAAGAAGAACTCTGATAAATGCTACCTCATGTAAACTGGAATTTAGACTAACCAAAAGTTTATGAAAATTCTGTGATAATTGGTTCCCAACTACCTTAAGCCAGCCGCACACGGAGAGGAAAGTGCTCAGCAAAGTGCTATGAATGTCATTTTGCTTTGGAAGATTCTCCTCGTGTGGGGATGATTTTCGATGAGGAAATACACATTGGTGTAGGTGAAAAAAATATATATTGTGTTTGATATTTTCTGACATGGGTGCAAAAATTCACACTGTCTGCAGTGTCATTGAGAATTCTGCTCACTACCTTGAGTGCTCACGTGCCTATGTTGCCATGGTATCGACCACAGGTCAAGACAATCACAGATTACAAATACAATTACAATTACACAATCACAATTACAAAGTATTTGGTTGAATTAGAAAGAAAAAATAAATTAATTGCATGATTCTTATTGTTTCACATTCAATGAGTTCTCAATTCAAAGTAAAAGAATAAGCAATTATAAAACAGTTATCAGAAAATTTCCCAAAAATCTGCAATAGTTGTAAAATAATTACGTACTAAATAAAATCATAATCCTAATAAGAAATCCTCCAACTTATATTCATCTTAAGATTGAAGAAACTATTCCGTTACAATACTTTGTTGTAGATCCTTTAACTCATAGACTACCGCACGCTTCCGACGCTTTCTTGCTTTGTATCCTAGCAATAATAATATGTTGTTTCTCTTTGTATCTCCCGAAGGTGGTTGAGAAAATGAGAAAAAAAGTAGTATCACATTTATAAATGGTATTTTCACCCAATAAAATTATTGAGAATATCGTACTCTCGATCTTTCCTGGTTCGATTCGTTTAATTAGAACAGAAAATAAGTTAGAAAAACCCAAAAATTTCAACTCAACTCTTCATGTCATTTCGAAATCGTGCAGAACTCAACTCTGACTTTTACGTTACGCAACTTAGTAACTTTACACTTCCATGAGTCACATGCTTATTACTAACCAATCACAATTTAACAAATGAACATGCGGTTATAGTATAACAATAGGGGTATACAGAAAGTTTGGTTTAATATTTCACTTCCAGAGCTACGAAGTTATGTAATATATATCAAGTTACAAACATGCAAAAGGTTTAAAGTACAATACGAGCGCGCATGTGGAATTTCCCCAACACACCCCCCTCGTTGACCTGTTAAGGGTCAAGCATAAGTTTGGAAAGTAAGCGCGCATTCCTGGCGGCTGACCTAAGGGGTCGATTCTGAGGTTCGCGTGCATCGCTCACCCTTCTCTCTTCTTCCTCATTGCCCTCGGTCTCCTTTCTCGTTTCTTCCTCGTCCTTCCTAACACTGATTTCAAGAGGATATAATTTTACCAATGGTCTAGATAAAATTTCATACTTACCTCGTCCCATCTTCCTAACCTTTGTACCTCTCACCTGACCGTCTTTACCAGCTATCAACTCTTCCACCGCTCCGGTCTTCCACTGTCCGCGTTTCTGATTGTCTTCCTGGATAAGCACAACATCACCCTTTGCGATATCCGCCTGTTTGTTGTTTTTCAATTTGTGACTTTCCCGCAAATCGACAAGGTACTCTCTTCTCCATCTTTGCCAAAAATGCTGGAGCTTTCTAGAAAGATAGAGAAATCTTTTAGTAAGTTGATTCGGGTTCTCATCTTCAATATCAATGTCACAATTAATGTTTTCAGAGAGTGGGGATAGTCTGCGCCCAAAAATTAAATGGGATGGAGTCAAAGCTTCTTCTAAATCATTATACTGGTATGTCAATGGTCTTGAATTAACGGTGCATTCAATTTCAGTCAAAAGTGTAGACAACTCATCAAATGAAAGTTTGGCATTGCCAAGCACTTTCCGCAAACACCGCTTTACCGTTCCTACCATGCGTTCGAATATTCCACCTTCCCATGGTGCTCGCTCTAGGTTGAACCTCCATGTGATTCTCCTAGAATTAAGAAAATTCACAACATCATTATCATTGTAAAACTTGTTTAAAAGTTTTAAGGTGGCTTTAAAGGTCTTAGCGTTGTCAGAGACCATAACACTGGGTGTACCTCTTCTTGAGCAAACACGTCTCAAGCAGTTGACAAATGTAGAAGTAAGCAAATTTTCTACAAGCTCAAGGTGCACTGCTCTTGTTACACAGCATGTGAACAAGGCAATGTAACATTTGCTCATTTCACCCTTGTTGTCCTTGTAATAGAGGGGCCCAGCAAAGTCCACACCTACTTTACTGAAGGGTGGTGACTCTGTGACTCTGAAGTCAGGTAGCATGGCTGTGGGAGGAGAATTAAATGCTTTACCTTCCAGTTTCTTACAAATAAAGCAGTTTCTGATGACTCTCTTTACACATTGCCTCCCCTTAGTGACCCAAAATTTGGACCGTAACTCTGCTAGAGTAGCTCTCTCCTTGCAGTGATGGACCTTACGATGACAATCATAGATCACTAACTCTGTAAACGTGTCATTGTTGGGCAATATTATGGGAAACTTAGCTCTGAATTCTAAGTCGGCATGTTCAAGTCTACCTTTACATATAAGAATATCATTCTCACTCACAATTCCAAGTTGTTCAGAGATCTTTTTGAAATTGTGGCTTTCCTGCAATTTCACCTGTACGTCCATGATCCAAACTTTCTCAGCCTTCTCAATTTCCTCAACACTCAGCTTTCCAGTTCTCAAATCCTTTCCTTCCTTTCTACGTTTAGTTTCTCGACAAATCTTCTGGCATAAGCTGTCACTCTCAACAACTTTTCTAGATTGCTAAATCTGTTGATGTCAATGACTTCACTCACTCCCTTTTTCTCGTTGGATATAACCATCATCACTTGCATTCTCTTTCTTTCACCTGAAACATCTTCTGAATCTTCTAATTGGCAACTATTTGGCCATTCATCTTTCTCTTTCACTAACCATTCGGGTCCTTCCCACCACAATTTGCTCTCACTTATCTGACTAGCATTCACTCCCCTAGAACCAAGATCGGCTGGATTCTCCACTCCTGGGACATGTCCCCATTCTTCCTTTTTAGACAGCTGCAAAATCTCATTCACCCTGTGCTGAACAAATTGCTTCCACTCTCCGTTGTTCGCAATCCAAAAGAGAGCGGTTTTGCTGTCCAGCCAGTAGCGACCCTGGTCAATTTTGACCTCAGACTGTAAAGCTCTAACTACAGTGTCCATCATGGTTACTAAAATCCGGGCTGACATGAGTTCTAGGCGTGGGATGGTGAGCTCCTTGAGCGGCGAGACACGAGACTTGGCGCAAAGTAATCTGGTGTATGTACCCTGTTTAGTTCTACAGACAAGGTAAACCATAGCACAGTATCCCTTTTTGCTGCCACAGCAAATCCATGCAATTGGTAACTGAGTATTTCGCCCTGATCACACTCAAGCATACACCTAGGAAGGGAAATTGTTTTGACATTACCGAGGTCCTTCAACCATTCATTCCATCTCAAACACTTCTCACTAGTCAGTGGATCATCCCATCCTACCTTCTCAACGCACAATTCCTGGAAAATGATCTTGGCCATTATCCCCACAGGGCTGACAAGTCCTAACGGGTCGAACAGTGATGCAAGTGTACTCAAAATAATTCTTTTAGTGGGCTGTACATTCTCATTCACAGCCTTGCTCACTTTCTCAAGGTCAATCTCTAAGGTGTCATCCCTAAAATTCCAATTTAGCCCAAGCACCTTGCCTTTCTCCTTTGTAGCCTCACTAGGAACACCTAAAGTTTCCTTCGCATACGACACATTCAATGACAAGTCACTCTTGCCTTCTGTCTCTCCTTTGCTTTCTCTTTTCTCCATCTCCTTGGCAAGTTCTGCATTCGATGTCTTCCACTTCCTCAGGGAAAATCCTCCAGCACTCATTCTTTCCTTCGCTTTCTCATACAGGGATAGGGTTTCTTGCACATTCCCCCCACCTGTCACCATGTCATCCACAAAGAATCCCCCTAGCAATTTTCTCACAAACTCAGGGTCTTTCTCCTCGTATTTCTTGATGTGGTGTCTCAACACTGCGTTGAGCAGAAATGGCGACGAGTTGCATCCAAATACGACACGCTGAAAACGAAGAGTTATTATTTCGGGGTCTGGAGAGTTAATATCATCTATCCACAAAAATCTGAGACAGTCCCTGTCCTCGGGGTGTATTTCGATATTGAGAAATGCTGCTGCAATATCCCCGACCAATGTTACCTGGTTAGCCCTGAACCTGAGGAGAACATCAAAAATCATGGGTGTTAACGAGGGACCTACATGCAAGCAACTGTTTAACGAGACACCTGTTTTTCGGTCTTTACAGGATGCATCGTAAACTACCCTCAGTTTAGTGGTCTCAGCATTTTCCCTAATAACCGCCCGGTGGGGAAGGTAATGAACTTTACTAGCAGGTTCCAATGCAGATACCTTTTCTACAATGCCATCTTTCACCTGTTGAGAAATAACATCATCATATTTCTTAAGAATGTCAGGGGTTTGTTTCAACTTTTTCACCTGACTTTTCAACCTGACAAGGCTTTCAACATAATTTGAAGGTAAAGGTTTGTGAGCTACCTTCCATGGGAGTCCAACTGAGTACCTGCTACCTGTAAAAAAGATGTTATCGATTACAGCAGCATGGACTTCATTGTCACTGCGAATACCAATACTATCAAGATCTCATAATTTTTCCACTTGTACTTTCAAGTCTAGATTTTCAGATTTGGTGATCAATGAAGTGGAATCAATCAAATTCAAATTCACATTGCAAGCAAGAGAGGTATCATTTAAGGTCTTACCTTTTATCGGTCCAGATAAAACCCAGCCAATTGATGTTTTCACCGCCACAGGATCCTTTTGCCCCCCTCGTCTTACTTCACCTTCTTGGAACGACCAGATAAAATCGGAGCCAATCAAACAGTCAACTTCTAATGTCTCATTTGTGCTTTTACAATCTGAAAAATGCAAATCTTTTAAATAAGAGTATGTTTCCTTAACAATTTCGAAATTGATGTTAGAAATTTCAGCAATATTATCAACGACAAAAGCTTCAATCTTTACCTGTTTGCCTCCATGAATAGATCTTAAACTTAGTACAACAACTTCTCTCATTTCTACTTCCGCTTCTTTCCTTCCAAAGGCCTTGATTCCCAGCTTCTCTTTTCTCACCACCCTCAACCCTAACCTAGAGACTGCCTTAGCTGTGATAAAAGTCTTATGACTTCCTGTGTCAAACAAAACTCGCACATTGCATCCTTCTTTCCCATCCACATTGGCTAAGGCAGTTTGCAATGCAATGCTCACCCCAGAACCGGTATTACCTACCCAAGCGTTGGCATTGGGGTCAAGCTGGGGCGCACTAGGCTGAGCTGGGGGCGCACTAGGGTTAGGTGCAGCTTCCTTAACCTGAGGGGAACTAGTAGCAGCAGCACAAATCGCAGGATGGTGGCCCTTACCCTTACATAACTTGCAAGATGTTTTTACTCTACATTGGGCAGATCTATGGCCTGGGGTTAAACAATTAAAGCACCTTGCAGACTTAAATAATAACTTCTTACGCTCACTACCGTCCACGATATTCGTACAGTTTTCTGCAAAATGTTCTTCGTTACAAAAAGGACATCTTCGTTTAGGTTTCTCCCCAGCAGAAAACAAGGCTGTTGCTGTTGATGGGCCCTTTGGCCTAGGCTGCGTCGTCGGTGTTGATCGAAAATCCTGGTGTAGTTGTTGTTTTCCTCCATTATCTTTCAGAATCGGAACGTGGCCTTCCAGGACATCAAGCTCTTTATCCAATGCCTCGATTAGATCATCTAAATTCCAATCCATGTGATCTTCGCCAAATCTAATCATGTTGTAACGTGTGGACTGCGGTATCTTGTCCATGAGAGCCGGAACAAGCACAGAAGAATAGGATTCTTTATCAACTTTTTGAGCCTCGAGTGCACGAAAGTGAGTCTCGATTTGATCTCTGAGATTACGTAATCTTGCCAAGCTGGTCTCCTTGAAGACTGGTGGCAGGCTCAGCAGCTCGTTTATATGTGCTCTTTTTATAACTCCAGGCTTAGCAAATCTTTTGATAAGTAAGTCCACAGCTGCATCGTAATCAGCGTCCGTTAAAGCGAAACCAGTTACAACACTTTTTGCAGGCTCTTCCAAGTAGCTTCGAAGATATTTAAATTTATCAACTTTTGCGAGGTCAGGATCTTCGTGTACGGCACTTTTGTAACCGTCCCAGAACTCTTGCCATTCTGAAATCTTGCCCGAAAATCTTTTCAGTTCGAGTTTCGGTAATTTGACCTTCTTTGTGGTCGTTTTTATCCCCGTTCGGTCAGAGTTGGAGCTATCTTGTGAAGACGATCTTGTCCTGGGCTCGGCATTTTCTTCAGAATTTTCAGAATTTCTCTTTGATACAACACTATTAGCGTCGGAATTTGCCTCGTATGCCTCGTCTAACTCTCTTAATGTTTCTTCGATGGAAATAATTCCGTACGTTATTTTTTCTCCAATGTCACTGGCTTCCTCGGTCTCTTTGTCACAATCCTCCGCTTCGCAGTCATTCTCTATCATAAGTTCTAAAATGTGCGAGTCGATTTCCTTGATAATCTTTTGCTTTTCATTGATATCTCTTAAACACTGTTTAAGCTTTACTCGATCTTTAACTTCATCTTTCACGAGCGTTTCAATTTTGTTTAGCAATTTCGTAGTAGTCCCTCGATGGGTTCTTCGTTTCTTTTTGGACTTTTCAATCTCATCCATTCCAAAAACTACTCCTTCATCCGGTTCGGTGGACCATATATTGAGAATATCGTACTCTCGATCTTTCCTGGTTCGATTCGTTTAATTAGAACAGAAAATAAGTTAGAAAAACCCAAAAATTTCAACTCAACTCTTCATGTCATTTCGAAATCGTGCAGAACTCAACTCTGACTTTTACGTTACGCAACTTAGTAACTTTACACTTCCATGAGTCACATGCTTATTACTAACCAATCACAATTTAACAAATGAACATGCGGTTATAGTATAACAATAGGGGTATACAGAAAGTTTGGTTTAATATTTCACTTCCAGAGCTACGAAGTTATGTAATATATATCAAGTTACAAACATGCAAAAGGTTTAAAGTACAATACGAGCGCGCATGTGGAATTTCCCCAACAAAAATAAACTTAACACGAGAATGAAGTACAAATAGAATATTCATAAAATATTACTCTTTCAATAAATGAAAACTATTTACGAAAATATCCCTATCATCGTAATCAACAGAACTGGGATGCAACAGTTTTTTCAAAAGTTAAGCCACAAAATTTGTTTTTGGAAATGTTGACAGTATTTCCTCTTAATTTTGAGGAAAGAAATAAAGAATTAGGAAATATATTTGTTTTATTATGTTAGAATTATTTCATTTTTAAAACTAGTCACTTTTTTGTGGAAATCCTTTAAGCAGTCCTTGTTCAAAACACATAAAAGGAAGAATTTTCCTGCAGCCTCGTCACTGCAACCAGGTACGTCTGTTGTTTTTCTTTGCATCACAGTTTTGGCAGCACCCTTTTGCTTCGACTTTTTTTGCCCAATGTCCATCTCCTGAGACGTCAGGACACAGTCCTCTTTTTCGTTTTCTTCCCTCCCAAAGCAATTGCACAGTCAGCTTCTAGTGAAAATGTACAGTTCAAATGAAAAGTCTGTTCGCATTTGATAGCTACGATCCACACCATCCATATTTTCGTTATACAATTTCAGGGGGACAGACAGGGTATTTCCATCGAGAAACCATTGTGTTTTTTTGGCTTTACAGCAGTTTTGGGTTCCATTGAGATTGTATTTGAAGAAAGCATCTTGAGGGGCTTTCTTTTGGCTTTTTCTTGCATTGTACAGGCTGTTATAGCTCCTTTTTGTCAGCGTTTATATTCGCCAGGATTCATTTTTAGGACAGGAGGCCTGGCATCACCCTGTTTAGCTCACATGGCTTCAGAAAGACCTTTTGAGTTTGTCCATACGGTTCCACAGCCATACATTCTAACTTCATTCAGTTCTTTGTGGAGCTGAACACTATTAAAATAGTTGTCAAAATACACATTGTGGTTTTTTCCTTGAAGCTGATCGCTGATTCGATTCGAGACATTTCTTCCTAGTCCAACTTCACAGTTTCCTCTCCACTTGGCTTTCCAACATAAACTTCAAAATTTGAGACATAGTCATTGGAGTTATCGGCCAACACCCAAATTTTTATGCCATATTTAGTTTGCTTTGCAGGCATATAATGCCTAAAACCAAGTCTTCCATGGAACTTAATCATTGTCTCATCAACAGACAAATCTCTGTGTGGATGGTAATTCACTTGCTATCTCTCTAGCACAATGTCTAAAGTAGGTTGGACTAAGTAAAGCTTATTGCAAAGGGGATCCTACTTGATATACCCTTTGCGATTGTCCGCTTGCAAATATTGAGAAAGTTTTTCAAATCTTGTCCTGGGCATAACCACTGCTCTCCAAAAATTTAAAAAAAAGCAAGGATGATTTGAGAAAATTTCATCTTGAAAAAATCGAATAGCTTCGGAAGAGTCTTACTTTTTCTCCAGAGAAAGTGACTTCACAATCCGGGGGTTAGGGCGATGAGCCTTATTTGTTCTTGGTTTGAAGAGGCTCCTCTTATCTTTCCTCTGACCAGCATGAAAGAGACGATAAAAAGTCAGTGTTCCAATTTTTAAAGTAATGACACATTTATGCTTGAGTGGCAAGTACACTTATTAGCATGAAAGAGACAAGAAAATACTTCATCTCTCCATCTATTGAGATCTTTTGCCATCTGCAATGAAACTTTATACCCACCTGTGGCACTTTTTGGTATCACAATTGAAGACGTTGTTTTAAATTTCCTTTAAAAAACAAAACGAAGCTTCTGTTCATGATTGATGAGTGAAGCATATCTTTAATTTACTGACATCTAAGTAGGGAAAATTAAGCATCTTGACACGCCACAAAAACAACTCACTTTGTTCATCTGGTTTCTCACCCAGATTGGTGAGTCCAACTTTTCTCGTGAAACGCCTAACACAACATTCATCTTTGAGGAAACTACCAAAACACAACTCTCCATCTTTATGATGGAGTGGCAAGGTAAAAAGCACTCCAAAGGTACAATAGAATGAAAGTAGACAACTCACGGAATTTAGGTGATATGGAATATATGGACATTGGGGAATTTCTGAACACTCTTCTAACTTTTTGCAACATTTAAGCAACTCTCAGGGATACATTTCCAACATCTTTAAGCAACTTGGGGGCTAGAAAAGAGTTAGCATGCTTTACAAAAATGGTATCCAAGAGTTAAACCAATGCCTAAAATAGTATCCTAGCATTGATTTCCTTTCAAGGCTAGATTAAGTATAATAGAATACATGTACTTTTCAAGAGAAAATTTACAATTTGAAAAGGAAAAATGTTAATTTCAACAAAAAATGCAATTTTTTCAACATTAAGTAACTTGCTCATTTTTCACATACAAATGATCTCCATGGTTTTTTGAGATAGCCCCAGTTCAAGGCCTTTCAGAATATGTAACTACACATACCATTCTTCTTTGCTTACATTCCAAAATCTATGCACAAAAGTGGTCCAATGAAAAATAGTAGACATATATCGACCAAATTAAACTTCAGATCTTAAGTTAGGCTATTTTCACAAGCTTTTCGCTGTGATTTTTGGACTCTACATAGTTGACATCCCCCAAATACCAGTTCTTGGATCATTCACTAGTATATTTCAGATTCTATGTCTAGAAAAAGTTGACACCGAAAGGAAATTTTGGACCGGCCATGCCCTAAATTGACCCGTTTTTCAAGTGGTCATAGTTTTCGACAGGACTAAGATATGGATCTGAGTATGATATCTTCATAGATACCTAAAAGTTATGCAAGTCTCAGCAAAATCTGAGAGGGTGGGTGTCAAAATTGTAGTCTTGCATGAAATTTCACATGGAATGACCATAGACTGTTAATCAGAATAACCCTTGTTGAAGCTCCTTGACCACATATTACCCAAAGTTCTTTGATATCGAATTCATTCCAACTACAGACATTGTACATCAGGCAAATAAAAACATCTGTATCAGCCAAGGCAATGATAAAATTTTGATGTTGGTCAAAAATGACACCACGGTTGACATGAAACATTATGCGGTCATCAGCTTCTCCGTGATAGCATTTTAGAAGGCGTATGTTTGAAATATTTCCGTCAGACACCTTCAGACAGGTTGTAATATCATCAACGTGAGAGCCTCCAAGGTATATTGGCCTTTGACCTTTGTAGGATTCAGACATCCACTTGATAAAAAATCTTCCAATATTAATGCCGTGCCATGCTTTCCCCTAACATAATGCCCGCCATTCATGACAGTCTTGACTACTCTAGGTCCAAAAATCTCATTCCTTTCAAACACATTTTCGACCCCACTCTCCTCCAGAAACTTGCTGATACAGGAATTAACGATTTTTTCAAGATGGAATCTTCCAAGGCCTGAACCTGGCCAGCTGATTGTCAGTCTTCGTCCTGCTTAATCAAGACCTACCACATCAGCTGCCTGCATCAAGAGTCAAATCAAATCCATTCTGCTGGCGGTCAGAAACATCGGAAACCTACAGAAAAAAGTTGAACTTTCTCCTTGGCAAAGTCGTTTGGATATTTTTTTTCCAAAAAATGGATCAATTCAAATCTTTGCTGCCTGAAGACAAGATGGTTGATTCTCTAGACGATTTTCGCATATTAACTGTCAAGCAGTTAAAGACGGTTCTCCTTGCTTACAAAGAGAAAACATCTGGTTGGAAGGCAGATTTAATCCTACGGGCCTACGCAATTTTCTCTCGCTTGAAAAAGCAAGTTCAGGTCGATGTCTTCTCTCCGCAGCTGCTTCTAACGACTAATGAAGTGAAGTGTAGGTATGACAACATGTTCAAGTCAAAGTGTAGCCACTTGCCATGGACATCAGATCTTCAAGGAACTCCAGTTTTCACCTTTGTTCAACTTTATTACTACCTTGTTCTTCGCACCACAAAGCTCAAGCATATCAAGTTAAAAAGTACCGCCTACAAGAAGCTCAAATCCTTCCAATTTGTTTATGAAGGATACATAAAGAAATTTTCTGTGGCAAGAGGTGACAATAACACTTTTTTCGATGTTCGTATGAAAGCGTCAATGAAGTCTACCATGTATAAAGTGCTGGTAGTCCTGGATAATAATTCTGGTAATGTTTGCTGTGCTGCATGTACTTGTCCTGCTAGTTCTGGTGTATCTGGTCTTGGAAATTGCAATCATGTTAGTGGTGTTCTTTTTGCACTGGAAGATTTTAATAGGAAAGGCTACCAAAAATGCCCTGAACCTGTCTCCTGCACTTCAAAGCCTTCAGCCTGAAATGTCCCTGCTTCTTTTGTCTCTGTTTCTCCTGCAACCATTGATGAAGTTGTAATCAAGAAAATTAGATTTGGGAAAAGTCAAGGTGAATTAAATGCAACAAAGAACGTTTGTCATGATCCACGTGGATCTTTACAACCGGGGATAAATGAAGAAAGGCTTGAACAACTGAAGCAGTCACTTGATTCTTCTACACCATTCAGCTGTTTCTTTGCTTTTCACTCAAAGTCTAGGAGCTCTTCAGAAAGTAATGTTTCTATTGCAACTGAAGTGGTTGATTCTTTGGATTCCCCTTTTCAAGACTCTTTTGAAAAATTATCTGTTTCTGTCTCTGATGATTCAATGGCATTTAGTGATGATTATGGTATTACATGTTTAAATTTGAAAGAAACAATGGACTACCACACCATGAAGAACATGGACACTAAATTAACAGTTGTATCTGAAATTTAAAAAGCTACCCGTGGTCAATCCACAAATTCATCCTGGAGACATCATAGGTTATACCGAATCACTGCATCTAATTTCAAATCCGTTGCTGTAAATACTGTAGAGCCATCATCAAAAATAAAGTCAATGTTTTATTCATCGTTTTCAACCCCAAGCACAACCGCTTATTGTTCACCCAAAAATAAGCAGGGATACAAAAATGAAGACTTTTTTATATGGGGATTTACTGTTTCCTTTTTTCAACCACAAAGAAATGAATAGATAATGATGAACACTATTGTTTTATGTATTACAGTAAACTATTTGTGTATCACAAAACTAAATTTTCTTACTGTTGACCAATCGGTACTGAAAATTTCTTAAAGTTATTTATAGTTCTGCTACTTTTTAAAAATGATTGTATTATCTTATAAACCTGTTATACAACTATGTATAAATCAAATATAATGTATTTACTGTATTTTTTTAAATTTTTTGTTCTATTCAACAACATGTATTACCTTAGTTTCTTACTTGTTTACTTATTTTATTACCTATTCACTTGCTTGTTTTCTTACTTGTTTATCTACATTTTTATTTAATATGGCAGGCATAACTAAGAATGGCAAAAAGTTTGTTAACATGCAGCAGACTGTAAAAATTTGGTTAGCAAGAGGGCTGAAAGAGAGAGGAAGAACAACATCTAGAATATGGTAATTCTTTACCCTTCCAATGGCTCTCTCGACATGATTACGAACTGCAGCTATAGGGGCTGTTTCTTCACTCTCTTCTGGTGTTAGTTGTGCACGGTGGCCTTTGAAAGGTGGAATGTTCAGGGTGACACCAGCTGGGAGGATATCGGCAACATCAAAACCATGGTCTGCCATGACATTGTCACCTGGTTCAAGAAGGGAGATGAGCCCAGATTTTCTTGTGATTTCTTTATCAGACACACGTCCAGACCAGAGTTTTGAAACAAAAGTGAATGCCCCAGTAGGAGAAATTCCATTAAGGGCTTTCCATGTGTTGTGGTGCTTGTAGTCTGACCAAGTTTGTGATTGTGCTTTCATAGATGAAGGAACTTCAGTGAAGATCTCAGTGCAATCAATAATGATTCTTATTGATGGGTACATCTTAAAGTCTTTGGGCATTAACTTTCGGGTGTGTTCTTGGGATGGGAATGGGATAAGAAGAGGCAATTCATGAAACAGGAAATTGATCCAAGTTGTAAAAATCTTTGAGACATGGCCATTTGAAATACCAAATCTGTCTGCAAGATCATTTACAAACAGACCAACTTTTAGGCGCATCAGAACCAAAATAATCTCTTCAAAATGAGATAATTTGCGTTTTGGTCCAGATCTCTTATTTGCTTTTGGCCTGTCTGGTTTGTGTGGCCTTTGGCCTGTCAGCAAATGATGAGAAAACTTGACTATCACACCTTTGACTTGTTTGTGGTTCGGTTCAGTGCAGATTTCTTACAGCGTTAGCTTCGTTTCGATTTCAGGCCTCGTTTTCAGAAACGAATGTGAAAAGGGCTTATTGAACAACAATTTTACAGTTAAAAATCGAAGTATACATAAAGAAATAGTTTGTTATACAAAGTACTGAAATATTAATAAAACATAAATCGAAGGAATCAATAATCAGGTCAAAATAGAGAGACTTACACAAGAATAAAGCTTTTATACATTTTTTACCAAATAAACACAGAGAGCTGGCAAAATAATATTTAGTGAGAAACTACTAAATTTTTCTCATGCATTATTTGAGTTTTATTTTTTTAATAGATATTTTGTAACTTATCTATGCAAGTCCTTAATACAAGCAATTTTGTAATCCTTGAGGGTGTGATACAGTAGCGAGGCTGTGCTTTTCAAGGAGGCTGTGGAGGGCAAACGGGGTGACTGATTGCCATTGCGTTTTGAGACCCCCATGGCGTAGCTGTTCAAAAATATCAATGCGAATTTTCCCAGCTCCAGGTGATAGTGACCGCGCTCGAGGCCTGGTCTACTATCAGTAACCAATGTATCTAACCGATCAAATTCGAATTCTCTCACTTAAACGTTCATCTTTCAATAAAATTTAATCATTCTCTGAGAAAGCCGTGGTTATTAAGGCGAAATATTAGTAATACCTATACAATCGCACATATGCATCTGTTTTTTGTCACATGGTGTTTTTCTTCTAGTTCTCTATTGATTTATTTGAGCACAATTTTTACATGTGAATATGTGTTTGCAGAAAATGCCACCAATTCGCTTTTCCACTCCAAGAAAAGGCAGAAAAACCTGTGAATAATTTCTTCGAGTTTTTTGGTGTGGTGAATTTCAAGCATCGCATTTTTGTAATTTTTTCCAAACAGACTTAACATGCCCCTGTATTTTTGAATCCTCAAATTGTGTTGTTTGCTTTGGTATAAGGTGGTTTAGGGAGAAAAAACTTCCTATGGCTTCACGGATTCCAGTAGAGAGTAGACTATTACATGAATTCATTAATACCCAAAGCTTTATTTATGAATAAAATACGTAAATCAGAACAAAGCTCCCTTTCCAAGTGCAAAGTACATTTGATTTGCAACATCTTATAACAAGAGATGCTTGAAAAAAGATACTTTTGCTATTTCAAATTGCTTGTTTGTATTCATGGGAAATTTTGGATGAGTGTTTGTATGAAAAATTTTACCCCGCACAATCTTAGGCCACCAGGCTCAATAACTAAAAAAACATGAATGCTTGTAAAAGTTTTTTCCAATCATGTTTGTTATCTATTGGCACAAAAAATTCAAATTTCCCCGATATTATTTCGTAGCAGTATGGATTGATGACGTCACTACATTCAGCTCTGCAACCTGGTCAACTTCCCCATAGAATTCGCGTCGGACTTTGACTACCAACATAAACATCTATTGCCATGCAAAGTTTCAAAAATGTTTGACAAAGTGCATGATTGGCAAAGGAATACATTTTTCGAAATCCTTTGTTCTATTAACTTCGCAGACAACAAGAAAATGACCCAGCAGGAAGAAAAGGATTTGACCACCGTTATAAAGTTACAGGCTTTCTTGATAATGTCAAAGCAGATCTTTTCCTGAATTATCGTCCACATAGACAGCAAGCTTTAAATGAAGCCATTTTAGAATATAAAGGAAGAACATCATTGAATTATTATATGCCAATGATGCCAATAAGAAGAGGAATAAAAATGTGGGCAGAGCAGACAGCAAAAATGTTTATCTGTGTGAATCTGAAATATACACTGGCAGGCTTAAAAGTGATGTCCAGCAGGGGCTACGCTATTCAGTGGTGACAAGACTTTTCCAAACAATAAAAGGTGATTGGTATGCTTAGTTTTATTACAATTTGTTCACCTCATACAAGCTAGTGTGTAACCTTTACACAGATTACAACATCCTGAGCTGTGGAGCACTGTGGTCTGGCCTTGTTTGTTTCCCTGAATTCATGTTTTACAAGGCTGTCCTGAAATCACTGAAAAGAGATGAAGTAAAATGGATCATGAAAGATCAAATTTTAGCCTTGACGTGGATTGATAAAACATCAGTCTAGATGACAGGCACATACTCACCGTGTCCTTGAGACACCTTGTCATTAGTTGATAAAAAAGGATGGATCAATTGGAAGTATTGCTTGCACAGAAAGATTCTAAGAATACAATGCAGTCATGGAGAAATATATCATTTTTTATGAAAACGGCACTTTTGCCCCTCTAAGCAAAGTATAGAAGAGATGTTTTCCCCCTGCACCCCTCTCCAGCGTCCCTGGGGTGCTTGGCAATTCTTTGATTAAATATGTTGTTAAATTGTTTTCCTCTCCCTTCCGCGGATTTTGTTTTCTTGGATCAGATACTTGAAAATATCTTTTCAGCTGTGTGAATCTATGCCTGCTAAATATCTTGCCAATACTGTTACTGTGGAGGAACCAGAGTTTCTTTTCTGTCGTAAAATATTGGTGGATGGAAGGCAGAGCCACAAAATCCTTCATTCTCAAAAAGCATGAGATGTACGCCAACATTTCTTTGACATTTGTGTTGTACCACCGACCTTTATCTCCTCCTCTCCGCTTCACCTTGACATTTGAATTTGTGAACAGAAAATGTGTTCGACAAACTCCACAGTTATAAACAACTTGAAGAGTTAAAGGGCTGTCATCTGCAGTAAAGGAACCTATCCTTGTCCATCGCAATTCCAACACAATCACGGTAGAGGGTTAGGCAAAATTTATCTTCACTTCACATCCAGCTTCGTTTTCAAAGCCCTAATGAAAGGGGGAAAGCTGGAAAAGAACCTATCCTCATCAGCAATACATATTTTTCACAATAATGGTCAAATGAAACAGATTAATGTAAATTGTTTAATATAAAACTTTTAGCCTACATATTTATGCTCCAGTTGGGCTATAACAAATATTATTAAGAATTAAGAGTTATTAGATAGAACTTAGTGCGTTTTAGAACGTTCTAGTTTTTAAAAAAATCTCTCTAATGGTATTCTTGAAAACAATCTGGACAAAGGTCAATCTTTTCATTACTTTTGCTTTCTTCAGTGCATTATAAGCAAATTTATCTTGGTTCTTTACACTTTCCTTGACGGGAACAGTTTCGACATCGACCATTTAAATCTCCTCAATTGGATTCTTATTTAGATTGTATTTCTCAATCGGGAGTGGACAAGGAATATTCTTTCCGCCTCTATCTCTCTGTTTCCTTGCGACAGGGTCTGAGTAGCTTCTGAATCAACATTCGCGGCGATCATCCAAACTGGCTTTCTCGTTTTTTTCTCTCTCCAGTCCAAGGCTGTGAGGGTGGATTTTCCTTTCTGGAACGCAAGCGAGCTCCCTTCTTCTTTGCCTACTTTTTGCTTGTAGTTTCGTTTGACAAACCTTTAAAGTTTGACTTCATCGTTCTATAAATGTACATTTGCTGCTCCAATCGTTCTTCCACTCCAGCAACTGTTGTAAAACAGTTACCAGTGTTGCCATAATGCCCCTTTCCTTCCATTTTCTCCGATAGCTTCTTGACAATTTTGGCCCTAGTCCAAAACAGGATATATATATAGCAGCATAGACTATCTGGCAGTAGCAAATGCGGAAAACTTTTCACATGCTCTTGAGAGTATCAGCTAACTTAAACATGCTATAGTGATGCACATTGTATACAGAAACAAAAGTGATGTCATTATTGATGTTACCTGTTTAGAATCCCCTTGCTAAAGTTTGACTATCATTGTAGGCCAAATCAGAAAAATGATGAAAACACTTTTCAGAATCTTTTTCTTATTCTATAGAGGAAAGGAAAAAAATCATTCAAAAATTATTATTAATAATATTTCATTTATTTAATGATACCCTACTCAATTAGTAACTATCCTACCTCAAAAAATTGATAAAATTCTAAAGTTATGGTCCCATGCCTCGTTTTCATTTAAGATTGCTCCTATATAAACTAAAGAACTAATAATTGGTGTAGATTAGTACAGTACATCCTCGATTATACGAACCTCGATTATACGAACCTTGACTATCCGAACGCTGAAAGTTTCAATAATTTTTTTTTTGCAAACCAGTTCTTGAGAAACCAATCCGAGATATTCGTTGTCTGCTCAAACTTTTGCCCAATATAAAAGTCATATCCAGCGGAAGCACAGAAATAACACATGCATTCGTTGTTATCGTTGTTGTTATTACAAATCGTTGTTGAAGTTTACTGAAAACTCTAGCCTTAGTTTTGTTGTTGGTCTTCCCGTTTGCCAAGCTCTTCAATTTGCATTCAGTTTGAGCATCCTGTGACTGTTCAGAACGATGATAATAACCTTTATAGCAAGTATAGTAGGTAAAATGTTCTTCCTCAACTATCCGAATTTTTAGCGTATCTGAACGGCCCAACAAAAATTTGAGTTCAACCTATTCGGATAATGGAGGATGTACTGTACCATACCTCAGAAACTCTCTGTTTAGAACTACATTGATGCCCTGTTTTTCCATCATCTGTGCAGTAATACAGTAATTCACTAACAACCTTTCTTTTTTTTACAAATTGTCTTCTCCTATAGCATTGTTTCTGGGTCAGTTCTTGTGGCCTCAGGGGCTCAACTTAGGATGTGCCCTGGGGTTCTAAAGGGGGTTCCTCGACCTGCTGATCTCGAATATGTAGACAGCTTGCACAATACTTAGCCAGCACTGTTAGGTATACTGTACATGCAACTCATAACCTGCCATGTCCACCAGTGTTGGAGAACCACCCTTTTACCTGCTATCAATTCTCATCCCGTCCACCCGGATTACTTTTTTACTTCTAAATGTAACTGACGTACAGTACATCCTCGGTTATCCGAACTTTGATTATCCGAACGCCAAAAGTTTTCATTAATTTTTTTTTTCAAACCAGTTCTTGAGAAAACAATCGAAATATTCGTTGTCTGCTCAAACTGTTGCCCAATATAAAAGTCATATTCAATATTTTTTCAAAAACAATAATTTCTCTATTAATTGATTTTGTCATTTATACAAATTGTTGCTATCGTTGTTGAAATTTACAAAAAACTTTTTCCTTTACTCTAATTTAGATTTCGCTGGTAGAAAGGATTTAAAATATACTTTGAAGGTCTTAGAAGTCAAGGTGGTGTTAAGTATGGTGTTACAGGGAAAAATCAACAATAACTTGAGGAACTGAAAGTGAGTTATGGAAGCAAAAATAATTTTAGTAAAACCCTAGGGAGGTTACACAATAATCGATCAAATTCTATCTAATAGTATGTCGCAGACCTGTTGCTGATTAAATCCTAAATGTTCATTCCATGCAGCACCATGTTGTTTCCTTCATATATGTTTGGTATAAATAAGGAACCTTTGAAAATTTCTAGGATATAGAGACTCATCTAACCAGCACCAACTAGCTGAGAGTTGATAGATATTTGAAGCATTAGTATACTTGATACACATTGAAGCGAGTATTCACTCTTATTTACATCTTTAAACTTTGACTCAGGAGCTTTTCTAAAGATCATAGCTATGCTGGTTTTCTTAAGTTTTTGTAAGTATATCAAAACATATTTTGCCACAGAGGATTTAGATTACAGGAAAACAATTAAAAGGGTGCCTAAGGCAGTGGAAAATTTTTTTGGGTCAGGTTAGTCCATTGTAAAATTGCTAAAAATTTCTATAATGTTCCTTAAAATTTTTCTTACACATGTTGCCAACTGGATTTCTTGCCGAATATCTTAATTTCATTATTTGTTGGGTTGATAAAGAAATAATAATGTAAGTGCATGTGTCTTTTATAATCAAGTCAAGCCTGTGAAACTGTGAAGCCTTGTATCTCCTGGGGGGCTAAGACAAAGCTTATTCCTTTATTCAAAAGTTGTATTTCATCTTGATTCAAAATAACATTACCTATATTGTGGATATTGTCCACAGCATACAAAGTTCCTTTGATATGGATTTGTGTAGATGTTTCTTAAGAAAATTCTCTTTAGATCCGTTTCTTAATCCAGATAATTTTCTGAGAGTTGGTATTGGTGCCATGTTTGACTGCAATGTTGTAGAAGCTACAAAAGGAGATGAAGCTATGTTCAGGAGTGGAACTTTTTCTTCACCATCTCTTTGCTGTTCTTAGGATGTAGATAGCAAATTTCGATCTTGAGGTTTTTGATAAGTACTTCCAACCTGACTAAGCGAAACAGACCAAGTCTATTCTGGGGGTCGGTGGGAAAGAGAATGGCAATTATAGAGGGAAGGGGCTATTAACATCAAAGCCCTGGAAAATGGGCATCCTAAAGCAGAAGTATGGTGATTTGGAGAAGGCAGTAGTGAGTTCGTCCCCATGGAATAAGGGATCAGGAGTAAGGTGGAGATCAGGACTTGGTATCCGAGGAGGGGCTACCGGGCCCATGAGAGCAGTAAGATAAGGAGTGGGAGGTAGACATGAAGGGATAGGATTAGGATTTGAGGGGATAGGAAAAGAAACTGAAGTAGAAATGGGGGCAGCAGAAGTGGGAATAGAGGTAGTGGAAAAATAATAAAGTGCAACTGATGTGACAGATTTTAAGGATAGGGTTTTGACACATACAAGTCGTAAATTAACAGAAATTGACGGTTTTCAAAAAACCACTTGATTGGAAGTTTTTGAAAAACCGACAAATATTCGATACAGAAAAGACATAGTGCTCTATAAACCTTCAAATTCTTCGATAAAGATTTTAAGGATAGGGTTTTGACACACACAAGTCGTAAATTAACAGAAATTGCTGGTTTTCAAAAAACCGCTTGAATGGAAGGTTTTGAAAAACCGACAAATATTCGATACAGAAAAGACATAGTGCTCTTGAAACCTTCAAATTCTTCGATAAAGATTTTAAGGATAGGGTTTTGACACATCCAAGTCGTAAATTAACAGAAATTGGCGGTTTTAAAAAAACCGCTTGATTGGAAGGTTTTGAAAAACCAACAAATTATCAATACAGAAAAGACAAAGTGCTCTTGAAACCATCAAATTCGTCAATAAAGCTATCAAGGATAGCGTTTTGACACACGAGTTGGTCTCTATGTCAATTGGTAGAGATTGGTGGTTTTCAAAAAAACCGTTTATTTCCCCGCCCAGCGGGTTATCGACGACTGCAAAGGAAGGCTTGCTCTTTCAGCTCCCCCAAGGGGTTGTGGGACGTCGCCTTCAGAGCTCAATAATCCTTGATGTTTTAGGACGGTATCGCTAGCCGCTGGCAAAGTTTTCTCTCGATATCCCCTCCTTTGTAGAGGACACGATGGACATCATTCCACTCTAGGATGTCTCGAACTGTGTCAATTGCATCTGCACAGTTCGAGGCAGCACACCGCGGATAGTATTTCTAGTTGTCTGACATCCAGCCTCGTTTTCAATGACCTAGTGACAGGGGGTTAGCTAGAAGAGTAGTACTTTTTTTATTAGTATTCCAAATAATATCGTACAGCCTCGCGTAATTTTTTTATTTCCAATAGATCTGGGTATTCAAATGAAATCAAATAAACAATCCCAACCATTTTTTCATTCAAAAATGAATTTAACGTTAACAAATTATTTATAATTTTAAAATGTAAGAATGTAAGATATAATAGAAGATAATACATGATTTTACAACTTGTATAATTACAATATGTATAAATCTAACAAAATCCATATCAAATCTAGAGTATCAAGAAAGTTATTTCTAAAAAGATCACAGGATTTCTATAATTTTAAAACCAGGCACATTTTTTTTTCATTTTTAAAAACATGCAACTAGCTGCACTCTTTTTTATAAGAATATTCTTATTGGTTTGAATAGTTGTGTTATGAAACGGTAAAATAAGGGGGGAAGTCTTGGTGTCTCTATTTTCAACCAGAAGCGGTATTTAATTTAATTCTTGTTACTATCATTTTGAGTAAAATATGGTCAGCTTTGGCTTGCTCTTAGGTTCTGCCAAGATTAGAGGGTCAAATTTTTTGAAATATTTCTTACAAAATGAGTGCAACCTAGAAAATAACAAAATTTATAAACCATTAGAAAAAATAATATTTTTAACTAAAACAGAACTACCCAAAAAACAGAAGAAATAAATCTTTCATCAAGCTCATTCTCAGGCCAATAGAGAACAAAAACTAATTAGGGAAATGAAAATAAATAAGTGACAAGACAGATAAGACATAAAAACAAATGTAGACAAATTTAGGCAGTTACGAACGGGAGAGGCCTAGTACCTAGCCTAGGTCCCTTCCATACCCGAGAATACCGTACACACAGTATGAGGACATTACACTCCTGCCAACATCAAGTCCTCCGATGACGGTGAACATCTTTGAAGATGTTGCAACAGTGGAGAGGATAGCAGCACCAGAACAGATGGTGAGCATCTTCGAAGATATCATCACGCCAGCAGAGTCGCCAGTTGCGTCAGAACAAGCAGATGCAGTACCGCCAGTTTATCTCGCAGCACTGTCGAGAAGCTTTCAGATTATTGAAAGAGAAATCTTGTCGCCCACTCTAACAATTATTGCAAATCCAAGCTACTGCCCCTCGCCTGTTGCAGACAGCAACGACGATGATGCAAGCTCGAGGGAAATAAACAATCCTACGGAGCTAATGAGTATAATACGCTTTGCACAAAGGAATGAACGTAACTTAAACTTTTTGCTCACGATGATAAACCTAAGTGATGAATTTCCCTCCCCATAAACAAACTATAATTGCTGTTTTATTGATGTTATATGCTGCTGTTACCGCCTCTACTGTTGCAGTATCTCTCAAGATATTCCCCGTTCGTTAATGTACTTTCTTCCCCTCTACCAAATAACCTTTGCATAGTTTACAGATATTCATCATGACCGTTCTAAAAATTAGCACACGAAAGTTTATCATCATGGGAATATTATTGAGAAATATTATATGTTGTGAATATAATATGATTTTGCGAATATTATATGATGTTGTGGATATTACATGATGTTGTGAATTTTACATGATGAAGTCTCGAAGCAATTTCCTTTTTTATATTCTCCAAACTATCGAAATAATAAAGTGCAGCTGATGTGACAGATTTTAAGGATAGGGTTTTGACACACACAACTCGTAAATTAACAGAAATTGGCGGTTTTCAAAAAACTGCTTGATTGAAAGGTTTTGAAAAACCGACAAATTATCAACACAAAAAAAGACATAGTGCTCTTGAAAGCTTCCAATTCGTTGATAAAGATTTTAAGCATAGGGTTTTGACACACACAAGTCATAAATTAACAGAAATTGGCGGTTTTCAAAAAACCGCTTGATTGGAAGGTTTTGAAAAACCGACAAATATTCGATACAGAAAAGACATAGTGCTCTTGAAACCTTAAAATTCTTCGATAAAGATTTTAAGGATAGGGTTTTGACAAACGGAAGTCGTAAATTAACAGAAATTGGCGGTTTTCAAAAAACCGCTTGAGTGGAAGGTTTTGAAAAACCGACAAATATTCGATACAGAAAAGACATAGTGCTCTTGAAACCTTAAAATTCTTCGATAAAGATTTTAAGGATAGGGTTTTGACAAACGGAAGTCGTAAATTAACAGAAATTGGCGGTTTTCAAAAAACCGCTTGAGTGGAAGGTTTTGAAAAACCGACAAATTATCGTTACAGGAAAGACATAGTGCTCTTGAAACCTTCAAATTCTTCGATAAAGATTTTAGGGATAGGGTTTTGACACATCCAAGTCGTACATTAACAGAAATTGGCGGTTTTCAAAAAACCGATTGATTGGAAGGTTTTGAAAAACCGACAAATTATCGATACAGAAAAGACAAAGTGCTCTTGAAACCTTCAAATTCTTCGATAAAGATTTTAGGGATAGGGTTTTGACACATCCAAGTCGTAAATTAACAGAAATTGGCGGTTTTCAAAAAACCGCTTGATTGGAAGGTTTTGAAAAACCGACAAATTATCGATACAGAAAAGACAAAGTGCTCTTGAAACCATCAAATTCGTCAATAAAGATATCAAGGATAGCGTTTTCACACACGAGTTGGTCTATATGTCAATTGGAAGAAATTTGTGGTTTTTAAAAAAAACGTTTATTTCCCCGTCCAGCGGGTTATCGACGATTGCAAAGGAAGGCGTGGTGCTCTTTTAGCTCCCCCAAGGGGTCGTGGGACGTCGCCTTCGGGCTCCATAATCCTCGCTGTTTTTGGACGGTATCGCTAGCCGCTGGCAAAGTTTTCTCTCGATATCCCCTCCTTTGTAGAGGACACGATGGACATCATTTCACTCTAGGATGTCTCGAACTGTGTCGATTGCTTCGGCGCAGTTGGAGGCAGCACAGAGCAGGTAATACTCCAGGTTGTGTATTTTACATCGGCAGTACTCGAAGCTTTTTTGATACTTCAATTCCAGAGATTGCCACGGCATGCATGGTCGGAATTCACGAACGAAGAAAGTCTCTCCATCTTCGAGAAGAATGGCGAGCTTGCGGATACATTGGTGATTCTTGTTCGCCTGCACATACTCTATGTCTAAGAGAGCGTCCATTGTTTGATGTGCGAAGAGTGATGTGCGAAGAGTGTCACAACATCTAAGGTACCGATTCATATATTTGAATCAGCCAATCCAAATACAGGTAATATGAATCCACCAATCCGAAAACAGTGATATGGCGTATACATTCGAACGTTGCATTTGAAAGTTTCTGATTTTTTTCCTTGGATTCAATCACGAGCTAGGACGTTTTCTAGAAGTAGGGAAAGTTCCCTACAGAGGAAACTTCCTAAGAAGCTCCCTACCGTAGAAACTCCCTGACGTCATCTGCATTCTGATTGCTTGAAACGAGGGAAATTCCCTTCGAGGGAAATTCCCTGATGTCATCTACACTCTGATTGGTTGAAACGGGGGGAAATTCCCTACAGAAACGGGAAATTCTCTGACATTGTAAATTCTGATTGACTAACTCATATATAAAAATCATTCCCGAAATGAAATCATTCACAATCACAGCCGAATCATGAAGAGATCACACGAAGAAATCGCGGATGCTAATGATAGCAAGAAAAGAAAAATCTCTTGTCGTGAATGCGGGAAAGTATTCAATAGCATGTCAAATCTAATGGCGAACAGACGAACAACTCACAATATGCAACTACCTCCCAAATTATTCGGTAAAGGCAGGAAGAAGATAGACGAGAAAGCATTTAAAATATAAACCCGGGAAGATGACATTGAAAATATGGAAAAGATCAAACAACACACCCTCCGCGAGGTTAGAAGCGGAGCATTCACACATAAGCAAGGCATAAAGTATTATCTTGTTCTCGATATAGAGTTTCATAAACTGATTGGTCACCACCAGTATTCAGATCCGCCGTATATCCACTACTACGATCAGAGATTGAAGATATCGAAGAGCTTGAAGATCAAATAGCTGACACAGCCGGAAAGTTGGAAAATGATATAGAAGAATTTACCGAAAATGGAAGCGGCTGGATATTTACTAGATATGTCAAGTTGAGGGTGAAGAGGTTCGACTATGAGGCAATCAAGGGTAAAAAACATTTGTAGCTACCTTCACATATCAAAAACAAACAAGCAGTCATTAATGTTCAAAACGATGATGACAAATGCTTCATCTCGGCCATCCTATCTGCACTGAATCCACAATCAAAAGACCCACAAAGAGTCACAAAGTATCAGAAGTACATTAGCATATCTTTCAAGAGCAGCTTTCATCCCCATGCAATAAGGCACTATATCAAGGATTTTTGTGCATTCTTTGTCAAAGGCAGCTTGAAGTGGACCAGTTATACAAGCCTTAATAATACCCAGCGCCCTTGTACCCGCTAGAGGGACTTTCATCTGGATCAAATCGTACATCATTTTTACCATTTCTCCTGGACTATCTCCCTTTATCAGCACTCCCAAAAATGCCTTTATGTCCAACCTATGATTCCACAATGCTACACCATTATGGTAAGTAATGTGAGCCCTATTTTCTACTTCTCTATAAAACAAAGACTCAAAAAACTAATAAAAATCTAAAGTTGTGATCCCATGCCTCTTTTTCATTTCCACCTTGGATTGTTAGAGTATTATAATGTAGTTGGGACAACACTTTCGCATGGATTTTAACATGTACCAGTGTTTAGACCCAATAAATACTACCATATTCATCAAGATTACTCTTTCAAGTATTAATATATCATGACGATATCTCTGCCAGTACGTTACATTTGATAGCCATAGAAGAGTTGCTGTATCATAGTGTCTCCTGTTAAAGCAAAAAATGTTACCCTCATTCTTATGAGGGTAAACTAGGGTAGATGGATAATTTCAAGAATACGATTGCTTACATTGTGGCCATAATATTGACCTGAAAGGTAATTGTTATCTATGTATAAGACTCTCTCTTTCTATGCTAGTTTTACCAATATCTAAGTATTCTACAATGAATGATGAGAGATGTTGATAGTTGATAGGCACATACGCTTACTATCTTTGTAAGGTATGGGTTTATGTGCTAAGCACAAAGGGCCCACTGAATAGGTAAACTAATTTAGCAGTGCAACCCTGGTCCTTCCTCTCAATGTGACCACACCTTATGATTTCTTTTGCCTTTTTTTGCCTGGAATTACAAAGAGCTGGCTAATCCTCTCCTCACACTTAATGACAGGTCTGAAAGTGGTTTTGAACCCGGGACCCTTCGAACAAGGGTCAAGTGTCCTAACCACTCAACCATCCTCGCCTATGTTGTATGATGTTCTCCCAAATTACCCCAGCTTCCAAATTCTACCACCATGACCATACACTGCCTGAAGTAATAGCAGAAGAAATAAGACCAACTTTGATGCCCTAACAGCTAAAAATTCACTTGAAGCATTATTTCATAAACGAAAGAAAAAACAAAAACGCATTTCTAAAATATCCTTAGTGATATTTCATTGAATTAGTGGTACCATACTCGATTAAGAACTATCCTGCCCCAAAGAATTCAAAAATTGATGAAAATCTAAAGTTATGGTCCCATGCCTCGTTTTCAATTTAGGTTACAAATAATTTAGGTATGCAATTAGCTCACATCAAGTGGACAGTGTAATACAGAGAACTGAGGTGCTTGACGTGGGGAAATGGTGCTTTTTTGCAGCAATGAAGTGTGAATTTACTGATATGCTTATATTATGAGAGCTAAGCTGTATTGAGTTAAAAATTCTCAGCTTAATGGCCCACTTGTTTCATTCATAATTGTTGATAGTACACCCTATGATAACGCTAACTTACTATTCCTGGGTACATTTGCCATATGCCTCGGAATCTCTAAGTAGTCATGCTTGTGTTTGCATCCTGTCCTTTTCACATTGTGCACTTACTTGTTCTTTGAGGTTGTTATCTGCGAGCCAGACCCGCCAAATTCGCAGATACGTAACAGTGCCAAGTATTAATATCCAAGCCTGCGAACAGATGCGAACAGATGTTTCATACAACCTGTATCAGCTATTGAGGTTTTTGGTGACGTCATGGGAAGAAAGACTTCCTACAGTTTAAGACTACTTGAATACAATATTTTAGTTACAATGCGGTTTAAAGCACACTTCAAGAAGCCAAAGAATCCATGAAAAATGAATAGATTAAGAGGCAATGCTTGATTATTGCACTTTAAATCACTTAACTATTAAAACATAACATAAAATAACTATTAACATAAATCGAATCGCCAGCCTGGAAGTAATTTGGTAAAAATGGCAACTGAAATAGAAAAGGACAGTTCACTTTCCACTAAAAGTTTATCGTCGATTTTCAAACATAATTTTCCAATGATATGTATCCTGGTGTAAAAACAAGATCCAATGGCTTGAATGTGATGTGATCAGCATCCTAAGTCAACTGCCTATTCAGTCTTTGTACCTTGGAACCAATTGGCCAAAACTCCAATCGAAACATGCGAAGGCTTTGTCATCTCAACATAATCTGAAGAATATTGATGATTTCTTTTAGTGCCCAATAAGTATGAAAATTGCACAATTCGTCCCAGCAAGCATTTATTTTTCCTGTCCACTCTGCGAAAGATACAAAGATCTCCAGCTCTTACAGTTTTGCTTAGAGCATAGTCGATTAATATCCAAGCCTGCAAACAGATGCGAAGGCTGAATTGCGGGCACTCTTAATAACCTGTCGCTTGAAATTTGGAAATTCTCTTGTAAAAGATACAATGCAGTCGTTTTTCTTATATATGCATCGCCATACAGTACAAATGGAGAAATTTGAGATGTTCCATTATCTCCATTCGATCTTTTAATGAACTTGTACGATTTTTCGCCTTGTCCACAGAATCGGCTTTGTCAATTTTTTTGTATGATGGGAATGTGGACGACCTTTCTTTTCTCAGTTTGATTATTGACAAATCTTCTCTTATGGTTACATGTTCTTCAACACTTCGGACATTTTCCATATCATCCGTTGTTTGCTGAGATGCTTGAAAGGATTGAGAAGATGAACACAATTGAGTATCGTTTTCATCTTCACATTCATTATCGTTGATTATTGCTTCTCGATATTCTTGATTAAATGTTTATCGTCATAAGAATTCAACCTAATTTTGTAATTGTCACAAATCTCGATGGCGTCCTCTTAAGCTCTGAAAATCATTTTTGCTATGTCGCTTTCTATTGGCAAGCTAAAAGTTTGATCTGTTTCTTCTTGGATTTGCAGTTATCTTCTTTTCACTCTGGGGAATGCGATAGTCTCATCAGCCTCTGCATATGAAATAAACTGCAGCTTTCGGACTTTTTCTAACATCCCTTTTAGCGAGAAATTAACTATGGTTGAAAATGTTGGGGTCATGGAGCGCAAGATACGGAAAAGCTGTTCACATGATTGGGATCCCGATTTCCAAATCTTAAGAGCTTCGGGTGGGTAAATACCATTTATAACATTCCAGATTATGTTGATGAGCATGTGTGCATTTAACTCTATACACATGTAGGCATTATTCGTAATGAAATGATCCGCTTCTGCGAGGTTGTTATCTGCGAGCCAGACCCGCCAAATTCGAAGAAGAAACACAGATATCCACATCAAAAAAATTCGATAAAGGGGCGAAATAGATTTGTCGAGAAAAGCATCTCTTATATTCCGCATTATTCGCAGGTACGTAACAGTGCCATTTGTCTTCATGTGACTTATTTCTTTCAAGCAATCTTCAACACACGGCTTCACCAACAATGTTACGCTACCACAATTTTGATTGTCTTTGTTGTCATTCACTTGTTGTTTGAGGCCGTGTCTAGCTTTTGGGAATCTCTTCAAGACCTCTATTAGGTGCCCTCGAATAAAAGAATAAAAAGAACAACAGATGGTGCGTCAACAGAAACAGGTTGTGCCCAATACAATGTGCGTATGATACTATTGTAGAAGATTTGTATAAATTCTCAATATCCTTGAAAGTTTCCAAAACTGTAAAATCATGGGATGGTAGGCCATCTTTCAGCGGTAAAAGGAAGCCAACAAAACGTCCAGTTGTGGGATCATATTCAACTTTTTTTAACAATCTGCTGTCATCTAAATGAATATGGACAGAACTGTTCTTTGTACAGTTGTAATTGACGGCAACGCACCAGTGAGATTAACTTGTAGCATTTCATATGCTGCTTTTCCTGCTAAGCAGTAAAGAGCAGAAGCAAACTTTTTTACCACATCTTCATAACGAAATGAACTGGTCGTGTTCTTTGACGTATTTTTCTTTGTATTCTCCATCAGCTTTGACAAAATTGGTCTAACTGTAGCTGAGCCTTCCTTTCCACAAGATGTATTTATGGTTTGCCTTATGTCGTCAATTGAATCAATTACCTCTGACACACTTACTGGATCCAAAAAGTCACCTTCAAAAGTCAACTACTTATAGGCATTTAGCTTGTAATTGAAGCTAATCTTTTGATTTTTTCGACTCTCAAATAGTCTATTGATGAACAAAATGCATTTTCAAATCATAATTTACCAATTTAATTGATATTTTTCTATATTTTATTATATTTTTACTATTTATTTAAAAAATGTTCAAGTCGATAAAGTTTACAACATAGAAAAATAAGATAAAATTACCATTCAGATTGAAAAATAAAATGTTTTCTAATTTATCTCTATTCAGGAAAGCCAAAAAAGGAACTTTTAGTTAAAAAAATTATCGTCTTTTATAGATATGACGTCATAAACATTACGTGATAGATTTTGCTTACGTCAGCAAATACAAATAAATTATATATCATTCAAAAGCCCTCATCAAGACAAAAGCTAATGGTGCTTCAAGCTAGTCTCAATGTGGTATAGTTGCAGAATTATGGGTCCTAAAACATTTTTACACCTGACTGCTTGTTGACAAGAGAAGTGTCACTTGATCAACGAAGGTGTGATTGTAACAAAAATATTTTTTTCGGTGCTCTGATAATATTGAGAGAAAGTCGCACCAATTCCAGTAGAATATTACATGTTTTCTGGGAGATACAGCATTTTTAATTTTCCGCGGGCACTTTGTGCCCCCCGGTTGTAATAGGGTTAAGCATTGAAAACACCTTCCTGAATAAAATTTCAAAGCCCCTATGATAGTTGATTTAATCTTATCAAATGGTGTGTGATAGACCTTGTCTGAAGTTGCTGATGGATACCTTTAATACTTATGTAATATCATTCATGATTAATTCATTTACCC
Organism: Pelagia noctiluca; assembly: GCA_963924455.1. Lineage (NCBI taxonomy): Eukaryota > Metazoa > Cnidaria > Scyphozoa > Semaeostomeae > Pelagiidae > Pelagia > Pelagia noctiluca. The sequence continues at coordinate 7,125,390 of OZ004330.1, read as the reverse complement.
ATAAATGCCCATTCCTGTAAATTTGTTTCCTTTGAATTTGCTCCCACTATTGAATTTGCAACTTTTATAAAATAAACTAGATAATATGAATAAATATATAATATAGATAAATTTTCCATAAATGAATGGAAAATTTTCAGATTTTTTTTCTTTTGAGTTCCGGGATCTTCCTTCCGAGTTTCAAGAAAACCTCCCTTTCTTCAGTTGATCTTGTTTGTTGCAGAGTATGCAAGCCATGGGGGACATAAAGTAATAGGTTGTCACAAAGCCTTGCGATATTCAGCAAATACGGAAGGACTTGTTACCAGTGAGCTTAATGTTGGTGAAGATGTAGGGTGCATTGGCAAGTTTTTGCATTTTGAAAGGAGCTATGAAAAATGCCTTTCTGTTGCTTCATGAAAATAGATGCTGCGAGATCTTCATATGGTATATACCCATCATGCTGTTGATGTTTTTCTGTCAGGAACATATTGTATCCCATCGATCTTTTCTTTGATTACTGGAAATCTGCTATAATGGCCATTCCATTTCCATCCGCCTGACCCCGGTTGTGCAAGGTTTTTCCCAGAACAAGTCTTCTCTCCCTTCATACCCTGTCTCTATTAACTGCAGCAATGCTTTTTCTCCCCGGAATATATGGCATGCCAAGACCTTTGGATAGATCTTTTGCAGGACTTGTCACAAAAACTGATTCAGGATTATAAGCCAAGGTTTTCCTAATCTTTGTCGCTGAATTATTTGATGTGTCCTGATGGTATGCGCTCCTTTCAAGCACAATGTTTTGAAGTCAAGCTTTACATGATCATACAATTACTAATTATCATATATCGCTGATGTAAATCATTGCAGGAATTGTTTTATGACATTGTGCGATACCGAGGGGTCTTTTGTTGCTATTAGTACAGAGTTTTCTTCTGTTGGGTGATACAGGTTATGTCTCTTCCATCCACTCTTGCCTTTATTTCTTGTTTGTGGCTAGCAGCTTTTTGACTGGTCTTCAACTATACCTTCTTTGAATCTCTGTGAATTAAAATTAAAAGAAATATTTTAGTTTCGAGTAAGTCTAATAGTAAATCATTCTGCTTAGGATCATCATGTTGTGGTTGGTCTTGCTTCACTTTAAGATATGGATAAACATTATACATTCCTGACTGCAATATTTATCAACACTGTACTATTCATTATGAAAGTTTATTCCAATGATTTGCCCTTGTTTATTTTAGTATTGTAGTTCCAATCAGAGATCAGTTATTTACCTGATATTTCACTATTTTTTTAATTATGGCTGTTTTCAGTATTGGCCTATTTAGGCCCGCGCTGCTAAAAAAGAAAGCTAGAGCCGTCTTGTTTGGAAAGTTGTTTCGTATGGCTCTGCCATAATATCGTTGCAGTTGATTGACTTTGACATTAGTCTACCGCCCTTTTCCTCCAACAGTTTTCCCATCTTCAAGCCTCTTTCCCCTCCTTATATCCTTGACTAGCTTCCTCAGAGCTGTCCCCATTCTCTTTTGGATATGCCCAATACATTCTCCTTTTACGACTGAATAATGGCATCCATAAATACTCTGCATGCACTCCCTAACTACCTTGAATGTATGGCTATCGCCGTCTCCAACAAAGGAGGTGTACTTTGATTTTCTGGTGTCAATTGAACATTTATAAAATAGAGCTAGCTCCAACACACTCCATACTCCCAGATCAGCCTTCAAAATTGAGTTGACAATTGCTCTGATGTGCCTTCTTCCATTGCTTGAATGATTCAGAGTTTTCGTCATCTTTTTCATGCATTTTGCACTCATGACAGTAGAGTGACAGATTTTTTTGTGGCCCTTAGGAATATCAGATACAGTTCAGACAAGAAGGACTAAATTTATCTGGTTGTAAAAATTCTAAACTTGAGTTATAAGTTTTAAGTGTTAGTTTTAAAACACTGCTGTTTTCCCTCAAACTCAAAGATTTTTTTCAGCAAAATTAATTAATTACAATATACTGTTAAATAATTTAAATGATACACTGATGGGCCCATGGAAACAACTCTAGCTGAGCTATCAAGCCGTGTGCCCAGTTGACGTGCATTACAGCAATTTACAATTTTTAGCAAGTAACAGCAACAAAACTATCACGTAATTTGAAAATAAAAAGAATAAGAATAACAATCACACTTTGAGCAAGAATGGAAATTAGAGGCCTATAATTTTGTTAAGGGGTTAATTGTTATGAATTATTGGCAAGAAAAGATTTCATGCTCTTTACAAATGAATTCTTTTTTTTTATTTTTTTCAATTGTTCTGGAAGAGAGTTCCATATTTTAACACCGTCAAATGTTAAGAATGCTTTTTTCAAATTTGTGGGGATCAGGGGAAGAGAGAAGCCTTCTGACGAAGATTGCCTTCTGTTATACCTGTGCAAGTCTTTTATCTTTATGAAATCATGTTTGATGGAAAACTTTTCAGGGTCTTCGTTGATTTCAAACATTATTTTAGCTGTTTCTAGAGTATAAAGCTTGTGAAAGTTGAATATTTTTAATCATTTGAAAATGGGTTCACTGTGAGCTGTATAGTGTGCAAAGTCTATCACTCTAATTGCTTTTCGTAAGTTACGTTTTATAGGTTCCAAAGTAGTTTTATTAGCACAGCCCCAATTTAATATACCATAAAGTATATGAGATTGAATGAATGATGAATATAAAGTTTTAAGCGTTTCTTTTAGAACTAAGTGTCTTAGTTTGTATAGAATTCCAATTCCTTTAGATAGTTTGAGGTTGATCTGTTTTATATGGAGTTTCCAATTTAATTTTTCATCAATTATAACACCAAGATATTTGGTATAGTTTTCTTGTTTAAGATTGGTATTATTAATTTTTAACTGTATATCCCTATTAGGCTTACGTGAACATACAAGAAGAAAATTTGATTTTGAAACATTCAAGGATAGTTTGTTGGCCAGTAGCCAAGAAAACACAAAGCTTATACGCATTTGTATAGGCAGGCAGTGTTAACAGAAGACGTTGCAGACTAAACATAATCTTACTCTAGACGTTGGTGTTACCTAGTGTATGTCGTATAATTTGACATATCAGTTTATTTTAAGATGCCTGGGCTTGACTATGAAGAGGGCAACACAGGATCAAATTGCGCATGTGATACATTGATTAGGTTGGAGTAATAAGCAAATAAATCAAGTAAAAAGTATTTTCCAGGTCTTAGTTTCCAGGCAACATCAATTTTTAACAACACCCTTTTCCGATTCTGAGAAATGTCCCTCTATGCCAACAGTCTGAGTTTTTAGGTTTGACTTATATTCTTAGGCTATCAATTTTTTTGCAGATGCCTTACAACACCAGCCTGGAAACTTCCTAACAATGCATTTCATCTCTTAAGTAAATGGAATTGGCAGTTATAGAAAGTCACAAAATTTGACATTCAACCATCGAAAAATCCTCGTTTTGAAGATGAAACACAGCTACTTTTTTGCAAGGGAGGTTGATAAAAGATGTTTTCCTGCTTCTAACTTTTAACAATATCATAGGATAGGACAGTACAGTATCGTGGTACATTACTGTATGCTACCTACAATACAACACCTATAATATTGCTGTATTTTATCTATTGCTTGGTTAAATTTTCAAAGGTAAGCCAGTTGCCTAGAAAAGCTTAATGGAAGACCTGTAAAGGATAGGTAAGGAATGGACAGAGCAAGTGCTGGCCCTTTTTCTGGTGGTAGGCCTACTGCTACTTCTACTTGTTCTGTTGATGTGTATTCGCATTTTGATTATTACCTAATTATTCGTTCACAAATTATAAATTAATAAGCCAGAAATAAGTGGATGGCCGTTTGTGCCGAACTCGATCCGGTGACAAAGTTTGGGGTGATGGTGTCTTTTGGAAAGGGTGGAAGAGGGGGCAGGGTTGATGTGTTGTCGTGCACATTGGAAGGGGGAGGAAGGAGGAGTGTGTCTCTGGTGGATTGGCCAAGATCATTATGATGGAGGTCCGTTTGGGACAGGACAATGCTGGAGGTTCTGAACAGGAAAGAGATGCTACTTTGTACAGTTTGAGCCTCACTCTTGACGATTATGGGAAAGAATTCACCAGCATGCAAGGAGAAAAACGTGAAAAAGAGGCTTTCTTTGAGGATTGGACAACGGTGGATTGGACAAGATTATTATGATTTCGGCCACGTAGTCTGGTGGATGGTGGATGGGCTAAGAGTTTTATGATTTATGGAGGTGATAAGACCTTTTTTCCCTCTCCCCCCTGAACGTTTTCGTTCTTACCTTCAGTAACGAAATTTAGTCTTTGCACTTACAGCCACTCGAACAGTTGCCCTGATGATCGATCCGCGAGCTCACAAAGGGTTGTTCTAACAAAATGCTGTGTGTTAATTTTGGTTTGCGGTCTGTCTGAAATCACCCATGCTTTGGGAAAATCAGTGATGATCTCAGCACAATGCAGCAGGTGTGAAACAGACGATTTTGTTGTGAATTTCCAAAGAGTATTTCTTGGAATAGGAGCTGGAACCCTTTGTGATTTTACGGAGACCATTGTTAAGGCAGGAAGAATGGAAGGAGATGCTGTTATGCTGCAAACGTTGGAGCATGTTGTTAGTCTTGATTTTCCTTCTAATTTAGGCCATGCTTACAAGATGGCGGTTTCTCAAAGTTCAAGAGAAAAGAATGCAGACGAGTTATGACACACCAATTTTGCGAGCAAACATAGATTATTATAGAGAATGTTACATGGAAAGGGTGTAGGAAGATGGATGATTAAGTGATGCTAGGAAAGATAGTTTTGTGAAAGGGAAGATACAGGTGGTAAATGATTTCATTGCACATGGGTGCATCATTCCTAGATTGACTGTATGTAATACTCTGGAAAGGTGCGTTCGGTCAATGTGATCAAGGGACACATTGAAACGTGAAGGTAGAATGCTTATTGATGTTGCTGGATAATTTAGAATGCTAAGATGGGGAACATATTAGGCTACATGCAAGCAATCCTTAATGGAGAAGTTAAGAGACTGGTGGAATGGTTAAGGCGGCACTGACAATGAATGTAAGAAGTGAACTGCAGATGTAATTGAGAATGGAGTAGAGTGTTGAGGTTGGATATAAATTATAAAATGTAGGTCCTCATTCCTGTATTGGCGGTAGTAGCACGTGAATTGTTTTTGGCCAATGTAATCATCGGACCATCATTGTTACGATTAAGGTTATTATAGAAATCATACGTCTAACAATATTACGGTACATTAAGAAATTTTTCATGTTGGATATCATCAATTACTGGTGAATTGGGAAAGAGATATGTGGTTGGCGTTGAGTGAAATGCATAAGAATATGGCAGTCATGAAAGTTATCAAAATGGGCTGTCTGGTAGGGCATTAGAGGGGGATGGGGAAAATCGCTAAACATGGCCAAATAGTTTTGCAGGAAATAGCAGGCATGCAGTGTTGAATTTTGTGCGATTGGGAGAGGAGGGGTTTTGGTAATTTGTTTCATATCGGGTGGACAGGTTGGGAAGAGTTTTGAATGGTGATAGGGCAAAGCGTTTCACGCAATACGTTTGAAAGACACGTAGGATGCAAAGTTTTTTGCAGGTTTCAAAACACAGAATTTAATTTTTCAAAACGTAGTATGGAAGGCTAAAATGTACTTGTAAGTGAGTCGCTTTGACCCATTTTCAGGCCATACGAGGCCGTGGCAGAGGAAACTCAACGCGGGTGCATGGCCCAGTAGACCCTGGCCAGGGTCTCGTATATGATCCGTTTCTCAACTCTCGGATCTATGGAATGTTCATACTGGTTTTGTGGTTCTTCACTGGTTGCCTTCCTCTTACGAGAATTTTTTCTTTTAGGCCTTTCTGCTAGTACCATTTGTACATGAATGGTCCTCGCCTCACTGCAAGAAAAAATCAGTATTAATGTGTGAAATGAGGAGCAGACACGACGTTAGTGGACATGCTACTCTGATTGGCATCTGCAATGCTGACAATATGGAAATGTGTGGGAGAAGTGAGTGACGGCTTAACAGGAGACGAATGACATGGACAAAAGTACTCACTTGAAATTAGCCACTTTCTCCCCCGTTTCCTCTGTGAAATGGAATCGTTCGCGCCTGCTTATTTTGAACGCCTTGGCAGTATCTTTCTTGAATGCTCTCATATTGCCCTGATTGAGAGGGATTTCCTGTAAAAAAGAAAACAACTGAATGATCATGATAGAACAGGTTGGCACATGGCAATCGTGTAAGGGAAACTGGAACAATGGAAATACTGCACCGTATCAACGAAAGAAACAGGTATGAGTTACCTCCATAAGCTACCTCCTCCACGTCGAGTGAGGGATCCGGATATGGTGCAGTGGCTCAGTCGTTCTGACCATGAAGCAACACGTTGTGATTGAATATTCAAGCTATCAGCGCCTTGAAATAGGCACGTATCTGGACGACGGTGCGGTCATAGGGAAGCAGGTGTAGATTGGACAGCTCTCTGACTCTGGAAAGGGCAACATAGGCCTGCCCGCTGTCAAAGAAGGTCGAATCCAACAGGATGTACGCTCGGTTGTTCCCTGGACCTTGTGCACCGTCAGTGCCCATCCGAGGATGAGCGGGAACTGCTAGCGCACAACGTGTGCATTCTGCCCCGAGAAGGTGATATTCTGTTTCATCCGCATGACGACAGTCATTCTGCCCGTCTTGGATGTTGCGAATGGTGATGCAGCCTTGGTTCACCTTGTTGAGGGTGGCGATAGTGCCATTGATCCAGCCAAACTCGACATCAATGTTCTTGGTGAGCACCACGCTTGCTCTGACTTTCAACACGAGGCTGTCCGGCCACCGCTTTTGGTGGTGTCTCAGACGTGCCTTCTCCCTGTCAGAGATGCTGCTGCCGATACTGTTGGTGTCGATTGCTTCGATCGTGTAGAGCTCTGTGTCGAGGGTCTCTAGGTATCACTTGTTCCACTCGTTTCTCTCCCTCACGCGCTAGCAGATGATGGCTGCTCTGTCGATGTCAATTTGATCTAGGCTGTTGCACTCCAGCAGTCGGGAGTGAAGGATGCCGTTGACGTTGTCAGGAGGTTCTACAAGATGGGGTCATTCTGCCTGGTGACGTGGCGAAGGGTGAGCACCTCAAAATGCTTTCAAGCGTCAGTGTTGAAAATGAGGCGCGGATGGCTGGCAGCTGTGCCGGATCGCCCATCAGGATGATGTGCTTGCCCCCATACGAATCGTTCTTGGACGGGGCCATGTCCCTGAGAGTGCCTTTTCTTTTCTTCTAACCTTACTCTTTTATTTTTTGTCGGTGCATGAATACTCAGGATTGCTTCAAAAATATCTTGAAATGTGGAGGCCATTCTATCAGGATTATTGACTAGGTGGCCCAGGAGTGATTCCCACTCTATTTGTTGTAGATCATATTGAAAAGCTGTCTTTTCATATTTGCTCAGACTTCGAGAGTCAGTTAATCTTGGTTTCTTGTTTTTGAGTCTTTCGGAACTTTTTTGCGTATACCATATATCAAATAATGGTCTACCATACCTATCACAAAGATATCAACCTCGGATATGTATTGCTTTTTAGTGGTAGAGAAATGGTCGATTAGCGATTTGCTGATTCTTTGTTCATTATTTTCGTTATTAGTTATCGAGACTCTGGTGTAGCCATTGATCAGTTGCTCAAGCTGGTACTCAGAGTAGATTGCCTTTAGCCTTTTTGCATTGGTATTTTTCTTCTTGGCAAAGTCACAATTGGTATCACCTATGATTATGATCTCTTTCTCTTCTTTATCTAGTTTTTCTAGAGCATCTCTTAAGTTCTCGAATATTTCATCATCGACATGCGAGGTCTGGAGACAATACCAACAGACAACCAGAAAAGGTTTCGCATGTTCAGGTGAAATTTCGATGGAAAGTACCTCCAATTTTTCACTCTTAAATTTGACTTTTGAGAGTTTGTATAAAATTTGCTGTGATAAAGTTATTTTGCCACTTAGTTTTCAAAACAACATCCTACTTTATGCCCAGACTCATTTAAAAGAGCTTGTTGCATATAATTCAAAGATTTCACTGTCCGGTGGGTACACCTATTTGAGGGAATGGTTGGTCAACTTGGCATCAGATGCAATACCTTCTCCAACTGGTTTTTCAAAGTTCGTTTTCGAAAACGAGCAAGTGATCGGTAAAACTCGAACCATATAGAGCGAAAATAATGTCCCGATAAGTGTGATAACAAGTCATGCTTATATCAGCATTAGTGAAGATTGCACTTTCCAATCCAATTGAGATCTATCTCCCAAAACCTGGCTTTTCCCCCCTCTTACAGAGGAAAGACAGAGGGAGCTATTACAGCAACAAGAAGAAAGAACGTATTTTTTCCGTCATAGCAGAAACGAGTTCATCAAAGAGAGACTCATGGTGGTGACAGAGGAGCACGAAGCCAAGCCTCTATCAGATTTTGTGGATGACATAGTCGTGCTCCAAAAATAATGCTCAGAAGAAAAGATTTGCATAATTTGTGGTGCCCCCAACGATGCCAGATATAGGCTGTGCAAAGTTGATTGGTGTATTGGTTCCCTAGTTCCGAAAGAGCTTAATATTTCTAGATTACATGAAGATAAGGAGCCCGTCTGCTTAAATAGGCAGTTCGATTCCTATGTGCCGACAAAGGAAAATAATGTCAAAGTGTTTGCCGGTGAGCCAGATTTTCATAACTCAAACAGTTTTGAAAACATATCCGTAATTCTGCGAAATCTTGGAGTCCGTGCAGGAATAACAAAATATGGAGGCAAAGACAGAGAGTGGTTGCTTTTGGAAGTTGACGGGGCAATATTTGCTATCATGGAGCAGTTGATGTTTTCAGTGTTCCAGTGTGACAAATGTTCCCAATCGTTCTTTGGAGAAAGCTCTTTAGACAGCAATGGTTGTCTTGATAAAGCCGCATCTAGGGAATTTGATTGGATTGTCCTTCTTCCTGGTATGCTGCACATATTTTTATGGTGTAAAGGTCTATAATGCGTTGCCAACGCATTTGAAGACTGAAAAATTTTACCTTCCTTTCAAACAAGGAATAAAAGAACATTTTATGGACTGATAAATTTTAACTTTAAGATCTGACATTCTTTTTATCTATTTTTATCTACTTTTTATAATAGGGCTTCTATTGATAGCAGCTAAGATTCTGTAGCTGATTGAATAACCCTGTATAAATAATGTATTATTATTATTATTAAATAAATTGTTGTCTATTATTCTTTTCGTGTGTAAGTGTGTTAAGAACGTGGTTATTTCATAAGCTAGGGCGCCTGTATGGTCTATTGGTTGTTCAGTGTAATATAGGGGGTCATTGAGTTGGCGATATGCCTCTGTGGTATACATTTCACTTGGCATGAGGACAATGCGACCCCCTTTATCCGCTCTTTTGATGGTAATATCATTGATGGACTGAAGTTCCTCTAAGGCCTGCTTCTCAGGGAGGGTAATGTTGGCAGAGTTTATGGAGTTATTCATGGGTAGTGTAAAGAGATTGAATATGTCATGCTAGACATTGGTAAGGTAATTCTGGATGATGATGTTATGTGTTTCGGGGGGCTCCCATTTCGATCTGAGTCTGAAGATAGGGATGGTGTCATTATGGTGATCACGAAAGTGATATTGTATTAACATTCTACGTTTGAAGTCGCAGAATGAGTTGTAGGCTGTTCGGAGGGATACGGTGTTGGGGGTAGGAACAAAGGAGAGGCCCTTTTCCAGAAGCATTTTTTGTGATTGTGATAGCTCTGTGTTGGTAAGATTAACAATGTTGTGACTGATATGTTTATTCCTTATTTCCCTTTCGAGATATTTGCGCATCGTGCCCTTATGTTTGCTCTTACGAAGTTTCCTTTTCCTTCCAAGGAGTTTGTTGCATTTAGTAATATACCCCATAATCTTAAATTGTGGCATGTTCTCCCGGATAGATCGTCCTAAGGTGTTGCAAAGCAGAGAAGAGAGAATGAAATACACAGATATAAGAACAGTAACAGAATGTATAATATAAAATATGAATTATTATAGAAGATACAAGGGTTAGTATAACGTTCGTGTATAGATTAATAGAGTCTTCGGCGTTTGTGGGTTTCTTAGTCTTTGGTGGATATGTAGACCACGTGTTTTTCAATTCCCTTGTTCATACCACAAGTTATGATGTGTTCATTTGTGTCCTTTTCCGGGAACCTTGTCTTGGTGAGGGCAATATTTTCCAACGTGTTGGTTTTTTCATATGCAGCCATTTTCATGTGATGCTTTTGAATGATTTCAAAATGTTTTCTTGATAATCTTTATTAAGCTTATCAATAGCATCCCGACTCTCCTGTTCAAGTTCGGCCTGGAATTTGAATTCTACTTGGGGTTGCATATAATTTAGGAATCTTCCCTCATGTGCAGCCCTTTCGAAATGTGAGGCTCTATCATTATGATAGAGCTCACTGGCCTTATTGTGTGCCAGGAGGTCGATGAATCTGAATGTGTCCCCGAAGTTCTCGGGTTGTTGTATTTCAGGTGTGGCCGTTTGGTTTGTGGGAGTTTGTGTGTTAGTTTTCCGGTTATCGGTATTATTGTTGGTGTGGTGTTTTCTTGTGGACGCGTCTTTATATTGGAATTGTTTTTTAGTGTGTTTCCTAGGCATAGACATTGCAACACCAATCGCCCATATTCCCACCTTTAAGTAAAACCGCAGAAGCTGATCCCCTCGAAGACGTATTGGAGCCTTGAAATTTTGACCTTGAAGACCAGGTATTGATCATTGGAACTTTCTGCTGTCAGTCATTGTCAACCAATGATACTCTGTCTTCATCCGCGAAACAACTTTCCACATTTAGGCCCTTTCATGCACAGGGCAACGCCACGAACCCATAGTCACGAGAGCCGAATCCAATGAATAACGTCGTTCCAAGGGTGAAGATCTGGCCAAAACACACCACTGTGCTCCAGGAAACTTCTGAAAACCAAACTGTTGGCTCTACACGTATTCACGGGCACAAAAAAACCGCACTAACTTTCCGAGATTAAATGATATAAATTGTCTCCTCCGTGAGCAAGTGACCCAGGTAGCCAAGATAAATATTTATGGCTCAACATGAGGGATAACCACGCTACACCCCCTACTGAGAAATGCCCAGTAACAGGAAAGGAACTAAAACCCAGGCCCTTGCTTCAATTATGCTTGAAGTTTGTTTGATAAGTAGGATTTTTCAATCTTCGTTATTGGATTCAATTTAGAACAAAATTTATCCTGGGCCTTAGGATTTGCAATCATGATGCTTAGTTACTTTTTAAGGAAAAGCCTTTATTTTGCAGCCAAAGGATTTAGCTTTGATAACTCGGGCAGAAGTCAAATGTAAAGTAAAGATGGTAGACACAGGAAAGGAGTATGCTTTTAAGTCCACCTCTTTGCTGAAAAGAGATGTTGCGGTGCAGCATGTAGCTTTAAGTCTGCAAAGTAGAGAGGATCAGAGGTCTAAGCCAATCTTGTGAAATACGTAATTATTAATGTGTAATATATAAATGTGAAATTCGGAACATAATCTACGAGTTGAAAGAAGATCTTCGTTCAAAACGAGGATTCAGAGTCCAGAACACGTGGATTGGGTGCAAATCTAGATGCAACTACTGGGCCCATTCACGATGTCTAAATGTAAAAACTCCGAAAAGCGATAAGGCCAGGGAAATTCCCTTTAAATGCCCTAGATGCGTGTAATGATGTTGCCATAACAAATTTTATTTCAAATATGCTAAAATCTTACACCCTTGAGAGAATAAACATCTTTTAACAATTGGTCTCCTTTTCCTGCTGACAGACTTTTTCCTCAATGGTGTTGCTACAAGATTATATTTCTGTTATGTCAGATTATATAACAGCTTTCTACCATGATCCAGTTTTCTCGCTACTCGCTGTGACAGATCTGATCTGACTTTGTTGCTGCATTATTATACGCGCGAATCCAGCTACGCGGGTATTTTGACCACGCATGATTAGAAATGTGCGTAGTGCCCTTTTTTAAACGGAAACCACGGCCCCCCTGTGGGTCAAAACGTTATGAAAATATTTTTTTGAACATGCAAAAGATTGAAATTTCTAGTCCCGTTCGGATCTTGCTATTTGTTGAGCCTGTTAGAATCTATACCGCTTCAAAAATATTCTTCCTATACACTACCATAGTAATTTTCCGAATATGTACTCGTTATGGCGTCATAAATCAATTCTTGATTTCGCAGTTAGTGCCTAATTTCAAAAAATGATTAAAAATACTTCTAATTGTCCTAGGAGTGGGAAATTGACACCAACATGATCAAGAAAGGTTGAATTTTGATATTAGCCAATAAAATTGATATCAATTTTTTCGCTACAGAAGGCCTTTAAGATGTTTTCTATCTTACATATCTTTTTTTTAATCAATTTTCCAAAAAAGGCTGCTGATATTTTGGCTTATCACCAATTTTAGAACTACACTGTCTTATGTGCATGTGCATAGGTTTATCTTTAAGAGGGGCCTTTACTTCACTTCTCAGCCGAATTAGATATCTTAAACAACAAATTTTCTACAGTTGTCAAGAACTTGATTTTGGTTGAAAAAGTTTTTTTGAGAAAAAGGAGTTGAAAGTCTTTGGACATCGAGAATTTGAATATAATTACAGGAGAAACACATTATGTTCTAAAATGGCTGTCTAATTGCTCAGAGTCACCAACAGTCCCACTGCTTTCCTTGCATTTCTCTTACTTTTTTGCATCTTCTTTTGAATCTTACCGACATGTAAGTTACTTTTACTGTCTAGCTTTTCCAAAGCGTATTTCGTATTCTTTCCTGGACTGATTCCTACAGCATCAAATACTTTGCATTAAGCTGGTAGCTCATCATGGAACACTAGAGTTTCACTAGCTGCTGCAAAGTCCAAACGGTCCCTACCAGAATATCGGGATTTAGGGGACCTGTCGCAAATCAGGTGATTGAGGGCATGGCAGCTAATTTGAGTGTAGCCACCCAAGCACCCTTGCAGTAGTTCTTCTTTTGGGAGACGCTTACAAACTGGCTTTATGACGTTGAAAACTGCTTTTTGTCACTGGTGATATTGCTGTGAACCTCCATGCAATGAAGAGAATCCCCTTTTTTCTCAATGTCCCATCAAACATAGCTTTACAATTGATCACCTCATCAGTTGGCTTTTCTGCAAAAGAAAGTTCTTCATCCGCAGCCTTTACCATATTAGCTTTTCCTTGCTTTTGACAGGCATGTTTCAAAATCTGATTACTATTTGAATAGGAATCTTCATTCATAGGACCAGGCATGTTTAGTAGGCCGCAAATCTCTACTACTAGGGATATCCGGCCTCCACTAGTCTCATTCATTTTTAGCACAGCTCCCAAGTTTATTTCTAGAGATCTTGATCCTTTAGCGCAAGAAGAATGATAAGTTTCAGTGATTGGCTCACAGAATTCACATTTGAAATAATGAAATTAGCCGTTCCCATCTTTCTTCCCTTTTCCTCGTTAAGGGAAAACTGTGAAAACAGCGATTTCAACATCTGGAAAAGGATCGGTCGAAATCCATCATCGTCATTATCATCATCAACAGATAATCATAAGAAGATTGTTGATATTAAAAAAGCATGTGTGGTGTTGATTTGCTGTAAACTTTTTCCCCTATGGTCGGTGGAGAATTAACTATGTTTCTATCTTTTTTCTTAGGCAACGGCTGGTCCGAGCAACACAGTAGAAGAAATAGGTCCCAGCCGAAAAAAGATTGCGTGTCACAAGTAGTAATATTCATTGGAAGTGATTTTACATATTGAAAATTTAAAATGCTGATAATTAGACGACAACCAAAAATTAAAATGAAATTACAATCAGAGAATAGGATAATGATCATTGCTGGGAGAAAGAAGGAACAGCTGACATAAAATGAATAGGGCTTATTTGACAACCACTTATGAAAAGAGATGACACTTTGACCAAATAAGATGATTTAGTACGTGGTACCTCTTTGTGCTGTTTTTTCTCATTTAAACTCCAAACAATAATCCAATACATCAAACTGACCCTAAGAACATGGAGAGTGCCTCCCAGCCTTTAGTTTTTATGTTGCTTTCATAAAGAATAAGTATTTTCAAAAAGTTGAAAATTTAGGATCTTTCACAAACCACTTTCCAAACAATACCTATTAGTGATGCCTCTTTAGAGAAATACCATAACTAAGACCTGGGGGGCATTCTATGAGCCCTAAGATTCAAATGATGTATAAATATCCATCATACCTTACAGATTGAAAAAAAATTTGCACGGACAAAGATGTGCTTACTTACAAAAATCTTATTCTGAGAAAATTGACTTTGAAGATTTGGAAAATTCTGAGAGCATTTGAAACATACAAGTGGATGTAGATAGTAAGTCTTTTTGAAAAATTAGCATAAAACCTTGAAACCAGAGTTATCAAATTTATGTTTCTTTGTTATTATTTTCTTAGTTTTGAAGTTTTTATTGTTCTATTTGAAATAGTGTCAATAGTCAAAACCACCCGGTGCATAGGTTGCACCCTCTTCGGCTTTCTTCTTATGTTCCTTCCTTAATCTTGAGTATTTCAACTACTTTCTATGTTTCCTCCCACTTTCACTGTTTGCCTTCTCTGCTTTTTTTAACCTGATGCTATCCTTCCTCTCTGCTGATCTGATGAGTGTGCTCCCAGGCTCGATATTCAAAATACTACAGATGGCAACTTTGAATGTTGCTCCCATAAAAAATTGACAGGTAGCGAACGCCACAGCTGTTTCCAGAGGAGTCTTCTTTCCAACAAATTTTGTTTTCGGACAGATTTTCCATATCCAATTGTGTAAAGACTCGTTCGGATTCTGTGTCTTGTTACGCCTACATCGCTGGAGCATATTGACATCCGACAGACGTTGAAAAATTGGAACAAGTTTTTTTACCAGTTTCTGATGGTAAAATTGCATTGCCTTTATGCTCACCAGGCTCAATCGATTTAGCAAGAGCCCTCTGCCAAAAGCACCAGGATGTTTCCCCTGGTGGGCAGTGAACATGTTTGGGTGGATTGTCGGTTGATGACATGTGAAGAAGATTCCCCATGATCCTCTTTTTCATCAACTCAACATCTTCTCCGCAATCTTTAATGAGTCGTCCATAGTAGTTTTGCATTTTCGCGATCTTCTTTTGAGTAAGTTTGCCCTTTCCGACGATGGACTCTTTTTGAGCTTTTGAGGTTTGCACTATATTCCTCAATGCTGTACCCATTCTTTTGGACACATGGTTCACGCAATCTTCTTTTTCAATGGTAACATCAGGCCCGTATACCTTTGACTTCTTCACAGCATCGTATGCCTTGCGGTCACCATCACTAAGGATGGTAGTATACCTCAGTTTGTGGTCTGCCACTGACCTTTCCCAAAGGCGTACAGCAGCCTCCACCTTTATTGCTCCAGCTGATCCCTCGAAATTTTTAACACATTTCTCCTTGTGCTTTTCTTCCCATTCAGGACCAGGAGGTTGTTCCGCAGCAATGTTGCACTTAGAGCAAAAGTTGGAAAAAAACCTCATAATTGATAGGCAAGCCTGTCAAAAGATCAATGACAGACCCCATTCTGTTATGGCATGAGTATCCACGCTTTTGCCAAGATCCGTCGTATGAAACACAATTGTCAAGAACTCCTTGTTCATCTGGAACAACACCAACTTCATGATATGATCTGCATATTTCCTCTCTTGATTGTTTTGAAATTTCTTTAAATGCTTTGGTACTAGCCTCCGAAACCTTATGATGCAGCTTGGTGTAAGTATCTTGGGATGGGTTGCTGGGCATATTCATGATACCACACCACTCTTGCATGGCAGCATAGCCGTTTCAGATCCCTCTAAATGCCATTGTGGTACGAATGTTGACATCAAAGGGTTGCTTTGTTGGCTTTCTTTTCCAACCCACTGGAACAGATATTCGGATTCGTCACTACCACAAGAGGCACATGACAGAGTTCCCATTGTCGAGAATCCACACTTGTACTTATCAGAAAGCCTAAAACTCACCCCAGGTTTTTTGCAAATAGGACAGAGTAAGCTTTTTATCAAGCGCGTGATGGCTTCTTGTTGAGCTATGAAATAGGCATCCTGTGTACCGTCCGAGAATATTGCTTCACTTTCAATCTCGTCCGAGGAAAATCCGAAAGCAGGCAACTTCCTTGGGCTGGCTGATTTTGGTGTTAAATCAACCTGCTCATTATCAGTCGACTCAATACTAGATGCGTCTTCTATGACAGGAGTGTTGTTCGGCCTAGCACGCTTCTTGACACTTTCGTTGGGCTGATCGTCACCGATTATTTTACGTTTCTTCCGTCTCATTGACTTCTTCTTCTGCCCTCCAATTTATCCTCGCTTCGTTCTGCACTTTACTTTTCTCATTTTTCAAATTTGAACACAATATTCATCATGAGGAGTAATTTGTTGGTATGATCGTCGAACATCAAACTCAAAAAGCATGGAAGGGAATTGCTTCGTTCCCATATTGAAAGCCATGTGATTGACATCAACCAATCAAATTTACAGAAATTTCATTTTTTTTCAGAGAGCCAGTCAAAAGGGATAAACAAAGCTGGTTGCTCTTTGAAACAGATTTCCTATTGTGTTGTAGACAGTGAAACAATTCATCATTTAGAATCACAGGTAGACCCTATTAAAAAACAAATTGCATATTCAGAGAGATGAAGCACAGGGCTTTCAAATTATGCATGGGGTTAAAACCGTCGAGGAAGCAAAGATGACCGATGGGCCTAAAAACTTTTGGGCTTCGCACTTTCTTCCCCTTTTTTACCAGGCTACACTAAACTACATGTTATATTCTGGTATTTTTCAACATTAAATAACATTGATATGAGTAAAATATTTTTAATACTTGCTCTTCGATACTCTATGAAGGTTTTTAAACCAAAAGTCCGATTTTGCATTCTGGACAAAAATTTGCCAAATCTCGAGCAGCTGCCTACCTTAAGATCTTCTGATTATGCCCCTGCTGGGAAAAAACGTTTCTGTAAATGTTTTGATTACTTTTTCATCAGTAACTATTCTAAAGCACTGCATCGCTTGGCTCTAGGCCCAAAGGCAATTATTTTTTCAAATATATACAAATACTAAAAAATACCAGATTGAATACTAAAAGTGCCCTGTGTCATAAGCCTCAACTCTTTCAGATCTTCTGATTATGCCCCTGCTCAGAAAAAGAAAAGTTTCTGTAAATGTTTCGAGTAATTTTTCATCAGTAACTATTCTAAAGAACCGCATTGCTTGCCCCTAGGCCGATAGGCAATTATTTTTGGTACTGAATCTTTTAGCAGCAAAATACCTAGCAAAACCATTGCATTCCTCGCTTTTGGGTAAATATTTCTAAATTGCATGTTCCTTAGCAGCGAAAGACCTGCAAAAAGTACGGTTGGGTGTTGGAAAAACTCATCATGAAGAGCTTTCATGTAGAAGGTCTGGGTTGGGATCTATGTTATAAATATATTCCCTTCTATTGACAATTCGATTCTGCATCATCGTCTTTGTGGATGATTCTGACGTACAGTCTAAAGCAAACACGATTAGCAATTGACTGTTTGGCAAAACTACCTTGGCTTGCATATTTTTCCTAGAAGCAGCGTGTTGGAAAGTTCTACAGAAGTACGGACGATTTGAATCAACATTTGCTGCTCTTGGAGCAGTTTGGAACCTCTCAATGAATATGATTGGCGAGCTGGATGAATTTGTTTCCTCCTCTATGGACGTCAACCAAGAAACATTCATGATTTTGTCATCTTTTGTTTGAAACGAAAAACAGAAATTAGAACAACATTGTAGATTTAACAACATTGCCTCCATGCCAATCAGTGTTTTGATTGCATATTCTTTGAGCATATGTTATTGCTAGAATATGGAAGCTCTGCCATGAGAAGGACGTTCAGCTACACGACTTGATGTGCCATGATAGGACAAGTGAATAGAGAATTCAGTGGATAGAAGCGAAAAGCAAAAATTAGAACAAGATTGTAGATTTAGCAACATTGCCTCCATGCCAATCAGTGTTGTGATTGCATATTCTGGATTCAAGATAGCGACCCATCTCAAAACAGTGCTGTGGCTAGGGAAGCAATGGAAAAAACTCAATGCCCAATTATTTCCAATCCCTCCAAGAAGTCCCGACATCAATCTGATAGAAAAAGTTTTCATATAATTATGAAAATCTTCCTAATACATCTTGAATAAATATCTCTGGGACCCATCTGTGCATTTCATTCGGGAGTTAGTACTACCCTTTTTATTCTCCTTTATTAATTATTTATGTTTTTCACCCTACGGCGATGTTGATTTGTTATGCCTGGACAAATTTGTCATATGCCTTGGAATCCCATGCTCGTTTTTTCATCCTGTCCTGTTCACATTGTGCAGTAATGAATCAAGTTGTTCTGTTCAACAGCGTCCTTGGTACGATTTTACTTTTTGTTGCACTCTGTCATAGTATTTGCTTTTGGTTCACTCAAGGAAAGCAACAGCCGACAACAAGACGTGTACTGGCCTAATCTTTTCAAAGCTGAAACGTGATAGCCTTGTTATATGAAACGTGAAGGAAAATCTAATTTTAGGGACACGAAGAAGAAAATTTTCTTTCAAAAGTTTATTGAAGACTTTTGTTCCATTCATAAAACATTTATTTAGCAATCATGTCCAAGAAAAGCTTAAACTAAGTCCAGTTTTCGAGGGGCCATATCCGCAAATTATTTCACAAGGAACTTTGTGTTGAGATTTGTCAGGATATCTGATTCAACAGACATCAACATAAGACTCTGAAGTCTTTCTTGCGCCATGGTGGATCTCAACCAAACCTTAATGAGCTTCAATTTAGGAACTGTTCGGTCAGCACAGCAGGATGTTAATGGCAGGGACAAAGCAATTTCCATTAATTTCTTCACTTCACCGTGACAACGGAGATCATCTTTTATTTCATCATATAATTCAACAAAAGTTGCAACTCTCTTTTCTTTTCTTGCTTTTCCGAAAACCCTTTGTAGAGTCTGCAACATTTGAAGGCTAAGATGTTGACCCTCCAGCAAATAAATGTCCAGGTCGTCTTTGTACCAATCCACAGCATCTTGGGAATTCAAGCGCTCTGTAACAAGGTAGCCAAGAACTCTCAGGATCGCCGCACTCTGACTGTTGAATCTCGTTGAGATGAAGGTCGTCATCAAGTCAAGCACCTGCAGATTGAAACAAATACTGTCTATGACACACAACCCTATGCGATTCTGACTACAGTAATGGATAATTCAGAAGTCATAACAACCATGTTCATTTTCCTTTGTCGCTGATTATATATTGCATCAGATTAATTTTCCCTATATTTTGATGATGAGTGTGTTGAGCCCTTATGTCAGAAGGCCAGGTCTTCTTCTATAGTTTAGTTGAAACAAGCTGCTACCCTTTGGCTTTAAAATGAGAGTTGAATCAGTTGTAAGAAATGGTCCTCAAATACTCGATTTTAGCATACTTAAAAAGTTGTCAGGTAAGTATTGTTGATAATCACACAACAACGCCCTTTTTTGAGTATTCTGAAGTACCTTGAGACTTTTTGAGAAGCCCTTGTAAAACACTGTCATCATTTCTTCATTTTTACCTACTATTCGACCAAAGAATGTGATGATTATAGAACTTGATCATGAGGTGCTGTGACAATTCTTCTTATTTGATAGATCATAGGAGAAATGACATAGTTCCCTTCCTGCAGTTCTTTCCGAAGGGTCTGTTCTACCTTGGATCGGGCCTCCGGGTTAGTAGCAGAAAGATAGTTCTCCATGTCAGCCGGAACCAAAGCAGAATCAGCAGGGAGAACTTCAAATCCATTGAAAATGCCACCAAGCAAGAAGATTTTATCCTCATCAACAGCAAGTTCTTTAGTCCATAGATCCTTGTTAAGCGGGGAGTTAATTCCATAAGGTATTCATTTGGAAACACCACCCGCCGAATACGTAGCAAAGGCAGGGTTGGCAGGATTCCCAGAGGAGGGACTAGCTGCAGACTCCCTAGGTTTAGCTCAGGAAACAAGAATGAGCTCATGTAAATGCGGTGAGTCATAGCTCCAAGGAAGACTGTAAGTGGCCTGAAGCTGACGGTACTCAAGGATAAGGCCAAGGCCAAGCTGCTGTTCATCCAAGGCCAAGGCAGACAATTTCGTCTCCAGGGCTTGACAATCGCTTTGGTGTCAAGACACGCGATTCTCTACGACTGGCAAAACTGATGGCAAAGAGCGGTCACGGGAAGCATCTACTGTCGAACTTAAGGACAACAACCCACTCATATTTACCAGCTAGCTCCATAACCTTGACGTATAGGCAAGAAAGTCCGGGATATCCTGCAAAGTAGGGAGCTTGCTGGAAAAACAGAAGAGCATGGAAAATGCGGGTGTTGGCTGCCAGGAGTTTTTTTTACTTTCTAAAACCCATTACAGTGAATGTGTTTTCTCTTGTGGAAATTTTAACAAAAAACAGCAATAATGACAAAACACCGCATCTTTATTAGATGAGTAGGACAGCCATGTTCGTTTTGCTTGAGTTTTTCCAATCTTTACCTCATACCACATCTCACTAAATAATCTCTCATAAGATCCCATTTTTGTTTTAGGGACAATAGAAAAATTTATAAGTTATTTGAGAAGAATCAAGCCCTCCCTTCTAATAAAGCCCTGTTTCAAGTGATTGACTGCTTTAAAATGCAAAAATAAAACTTCAAAGGGAACGCGCTAACCACTGTCCCAAACCAGGAGTGAATTAATGTAACTTAAAAGGGAATATAACGTTCGTTTACCTCTTTTTCTGATAATTGCTTTTCAATGAAGGCTCTTTCCAGGAAGTTCGTTTGCTCTAGGTTGGTTTGCACCCTTCAACATCAAATATTTTTTGGTCACAGGATCAAATCTTTTGCCAAAAATTGCTGATTGTCAATGTGTTTAATATTCTCAAAATCAGCAGAATGGTGATCGTCGTTTTACTCTTCTTCGTGTATCGGTTCATCTTCAGATATCTCTGACCCGCAAGCACTTTCTAAATCCAGCCCAGTATAATGTACACTAATTGTTGCACATAAATCTTGAAATTCTCGATTGGGGGAATTTGTCTTTGTAGATTCCGTTCCCACTCCCGGATCTAGGCTTTGGACCCAGATCTTGGTCATAATATTCATTATTTATAGTACTGGAAGCGAGGGTAACTCCCGGATCAAGGCTTTCTTGGTAATGATATACATTATTTGTACTACTGGGAGCGAGGCTGACAGTGCTTGCACTGGTGATTTCAATCTGCGGCTCACCATGCTCATTTTCAGCATTGGATGCGCAGGCATGGGGAGTTGTTACATGAAGAGCTTGGTCGGATTTAGACGCAACCTGCCTAAAATAGATGAGAATATTAAGAGTAGTAGCTAACTAACGGATGAGTTAAGGAACATAAAGAGTGGAGACTCCAAATAACCAAATTCTCCATGTAAATGTTTTCATAAAGGTAAAGGAAAACATGATTTCCCCTATTGGTTCTTCCTGAAACAAAAAAGAGGTGTGGCGTCCTACAAAATTTCGTTTGGGTATTGTGCTTTGATAATTTTTCTTCGGTACTTTCTTAGGTACCCAATGCTGAATTTCTATTACAAGAATTTTAAGTAGCAGACAGGGTACAGTTACCAATTTAATGACGCAATTTTATGAAAATTAAAAGAAAATAACAAAAGTATCAATTTTAACAAAAGTTGGTCTCCACAAGTACGAAAGCTTTTTAATTTCAACTTAATATCTTTAGTTTCTTATTTTTTAGTTTCTTATTTTTGGGCCTAGAGTTGTCCCACTCTTTTTAAGTCGGGCATTTTTAAACAGATATAAAACTCGCGAAGAAGAACCTTAAAAATTTATGCACCTGCAGGCCTAAAATTGCCTAAACTTTTCATGAATAAGAACAGGAAGCGCACTTGACTGTGTACACGCTTTTTTTTCTATAAGAAACCTAGCTCAAGCTCTACTATTAAAGAGTTTCTTACATTTTCTATTGTTCTCTATTGTTAAAGAAAACAATAAAACAAAAGAATCTATTGTTCTTTCCCTTAAATTACACTAGTGAGTTTCTTATAAAGCGGTTTCTTATAAAATAAAAAACGTGTAGTATTTATTTCTTATGAAGTTCTCAAATTAAATTTTCTTATTTCTTTTTTTGCGTGTTAATTTTTCAAACAAAATCTATAAATGAAATATTTATACTTTATTCCCTTCATTTTGTCTAAAATATTTTTTGAAATATTTTTTCCCTCCCCTACCCTCACCCAGCTTTGTAACTTCATATAGAAGATTGAGAAATATGTAAAACGTATCTTGAACTGAAAAGGGCTTTGAATCGATGGAGCTGAAGCATCTTTGAAAGGAATGTGTTGGTGTTTTCTAACTCTGTCTTAGTGTTATTTATTATTGTGACGAGTACGATAGTCGCTGTCGAACGTTTTCTTACATATTCCACATTTGATTTTACAACGTTTAGCTTTAGGTGGCATAGCATAGTATTCCCAAAGATCAAAATCCAAATTTAACGTAAAAGGTGAATTCAATGACTCTATAAGCTCAAGTTTGTTATTTCCGTATGTGACTGAGACTAGGCCAGTATCTAGAAATCCTTCAAAAACTTAGTAATGAATATGTAGACACCAAAGCACAACTAAACAACACTATCTACATTTCAGTTTGATACTATTTCCTCCTCCAAGTATTTCCATTCTTCATATTTCCTGTCATTTAACAGCAAGACTGAAGCTCTTCCTGACAAAATTTCATCAATATAATCTAGCTGTTTATTTTCAAAAAAGACATTTCCGACAAGCTAAAACTTTTATTTTTTCGTAATAAGTCATGATCTCCATGTATGTTTTCTCTGCCAGTACTACAATTTTCTAAAATTTCTGAGAAACCCACGTATTTTCAGATTTTTCCGAAAGAAATATTGCCAGGAGGGGGCTGAAAATTAAGATTTTTCGTAATAAGTCATGCTCTTTGTGTTTTTCGACGCGCGCAGTTAATCAGACGATTATAACTTGCCAGTATTATGATTTTATAAATCTTCCGACAAACCCACGTATTTTCAGATTTTTCCGACAAAATTTGCGCCAGGAGGGGGCTAAAAATTTTAATTTTTCGGCTATAAGTCATTCTCTTCGTGTTTTCCGACACGGTCAGTTACTCAGACAATTATGACTAGCTAGTATTATAATTTTCCAAAATCTCCAACAAACCCATGTGTTTTCCAATTTTTCCGACAAAATTTTCGCCACCGCCCCCCTGCCCCCCAGCCACTGCGCCCCTGAAGATGCTGTTGAAGATGCTGCTGCCAGGAAAACCCCAGAGGCGGAGGCACGGTGGCGTCAGCGGAGTTGTCCAGCGGAGCAGGTACTGCACTGGCAAGCGGCTGCGATGCCTGACGTCGAAGGTCTGGCAGGCCAAATAGGCCCGATTCTCGTTCTGGCGAAGGCTGGGACATCGTTGGCGTAGCAACAGCACCAGAGGCTAATTGTTGCCTCTTCTGGGCGATGGAGGCCTCTCTCTCAGCAACAGACAAGCGAAGTTGGTGTAGCTTTGCAAGCTCATCAAGCTGCTGTTCCTCCAAGGCCAAGGCAGACAATTTCGCCTCCAGGGCTTGGGGATCGCTCTAGTGTCGAGACACGCGATTCTCTACGATTGGCAAAACTGATGGCAAAGAGCGGTCATTCCAGATCATGTAAACATCATCAATAAATCATTTCCAAATTAATGGTTTAGAATTACTAGGAGCATTAGAGAGAATGTGTTGTTCACAGTAAGGCATGAAGATATTTGCAAAATTAGAGGCAAAAGGAGAGCCCATTGCCGTGCCATGAATTCGAGAAATATTTTTTTGTCAAATTCAAAATAATTTTGTTTCAATATGAAAATGAACATCCGTTCCAGATGTTGTATAGGTAATGGTAGGTTGTTTTGGTTGAAATGGGATAATTTCTCAAGGCAGCAGTCTATTCCAACATCATGAGGATTGTTTGTGTAGAGAGATTTCACATCCATTGTTACTAAAAAATCTCCTAATTTGATTTGTTTTCTAAGGATCCAATTTCCCTAAGAAAATGGTCGGTGTCTTTTATGTAAGAAGGGATATCCTTGACAATTGGTTTAAGATAGAAATCCAGATATTGAGGTAAAGCCCTTGTAGGGGACTGACAACCAGATATCATCTGTCTCCCCGGGCAATTAGCTTTATATTTCTTTGGGAGAATATAAAGGTCTGGTATTGATACTTGGGCATAGGGAGATAAGAACTCATGACAGTTCCCATCTATTAAACCTTTTGCATCAAGGTGCGTGAGAAATGTCTCAATTTCCATTGCTAAATTAGCAGTTGGATCTTCATGTTGTAATTGATAATAATCCGTATCATTCAGTTGTCTGTTTGCCTCCTCCAAATATGTCGCTCTCCGCCAAAGGACAATTTACCCCTTTTGTCCGCTGGTTTGATGATAATTTCCTTCTTATTTCTGAGAGACGTAATGGCTCCTTGTTCAGATTTGCTTAGATTTTGGATCTTTTAAAGTCATGTTAAGCTTCAGAGACTGTGGGGCCTTGTATCTCCTGGGGGGCTAAGACAAAGCTTAGTTCTTTGTTCAAACGTTGAATTTCATCTTGATTCAAAATAAAATTACCCATATTGTGGATATTGTCCATAGCATACCCAGCTTCCTTTGATATGGATTCGTTTAGATGTTTCTTAAGGAAATTCTTTTTAGATCGGTTTCTTTATTTGCGTGTGCATCCAGATGATTTTCTGAAAGTTGGTATAGATGCCATGTTTGACCGCAATGTTGTAGAAGCTAAAAATGAGATGAAGCTATCTATGTTCCAACATTACTAAACCACGGAACAAGCGGAACTCGCTTGTTCCGCTTGTCAAGCTAGTAACAAGCGGAACGAACCAGTGACAAGCAGAACAAGCGACTTGTCATCATTGTAAACATTAGTTTCCATTAGAGGATTTCCTCAAAATTGTTTTTAACAGGGCCTTGGCCCTCACTTAAGATTTTCTGCTTACTACAGTATGTAAACAGACGGGCCAGACAGCCTTACTTAGGCCTACTTTAAATTTTGGGTTACCTTCGATTCCACACGCGGATTGATAGATTTTGCAATGCTAAAAAGGTAGCGAACATGATTGGAATGAGGCTCGAGGCAAGCCGAATAATTGGGGATCCGGGGGTACTCTTTTGGGAAATGTTTGGTGGCTAGGTACATCTTTTAGACTAGCAAAACAAATGCTATAATGGTGTAACAAATATTAATCAGGTTTGTTACGAAATGCTTTCTCATATTGCTAAGGGCACGTTTTCCCTCTTGTACCTCCTAGGAGAGGGCAGGAGGGGCGCTTGACCCCTGTGCCACCCTCTTCAGCGTCCCTGGGGAGTCTTTACTCCCCGTGCCATGATGACCACTGATTGAATGGAATTGCTATTTCAAGGCAATAAAAACTGATGAATTTATCAAAGTGACCCAAATCGAGAAATGGTGGCATTAGGAAATTCCTTGTCCCAGCCCATCCCCCACTTTGACAACTAAAATAATTTTCAATATTTCATACTTTGGAAAGCCTGCCTATTTCTTATTTTTGAAATGGATTTTCACTAGCTTTTACCCCCCAACCCTTCTCAAAAATATGTTTAAGATGCGTTTTTGACCAAGTGCTTTACGCTGGTGAACGTTTCTCGCGTTTATCTTAAACAGTTTTGGAGATAACAAAAAAAAATCATCCAAATTTCAGCCTCGTATTTCTTCAAATCTTGTTTGTCAAAATAGGCGGTATTAAGTACCATATACGATTTTTATATGCAACCCACTTGTTTATAATAAGCAGCAGTATTAATTTTGAAAATTACGAAGCAACTTCATTCAGTTCTGTTCTGTCTTCTTGTCGTATAATTAATGAAAATGAGTTGAATAAATCAAGCAACTATCTAGCAATAAGAGACCCAAATTTTTGCTAAAAGATAAGTAGCTTGAGTTGAGGTCTTTCATGAGTGGCTGGTGCTAAATACTTGTGTTTAAAGACCAAGAAGAACAAACCACCCGAAGTAACAATTGCTTTATTTTAAAGACAACAGGGGTGCATGGAGTAACTTCTAGGACATCATGACCTGTATTGTAAAAGCTGAAAATGCACAGATGAGATGATGACAACGAAAAGAGTTTGGCTGTTTTATCTGGAACTTGTTGTTAAGAAGTATCACGGAAATGAATAGATTTTGGGCTTTAGGCCTTCTTACTACCAAACCAAAAATGTGTTTTGTATTTCTACTGTTGTGTTTTACAGAGTACCCAGTAAAAAAGGGTTGGGAATGGTTGCTTGTCATTGTTCCCAGTTTCTTGGGTTTCTTCTGTTTCTTAATCATTAGGTTGTTATGTTAGCCTACTGG
Organism: Pelagia noctiluca; assembly: GCA_963924455.1. Taxonomy (NCBI): domain Eukaryota; kingdom Metazoa; phylum Cnidaria; class Scyphozoa; order Semaeostomeae; family Pelagiidae; genus Pelagia; species Pelagia noctiluca. The sequence continues at coordinate 7,098,881 of OZ004330.1, read as the reverse complement.
CCTGTTCCGCTCGTTAAGCGTCTGTTACTGGTTCGTTTGGCTTGTTACTGGCTTGTTCCGCTTGTTACTGGCTTGTTCCGCTTGGTCTGTAGTTTATTAACGTCGATCTATGTTCAGGAGTGGAACAAGAAAAGAAATGATCAGGTTTTTTGAGCAAAATATGTGATATGTTATATTAAAACAGATGATTAATACTTGGATATTAATAGTTAGTATGTTAAGTGTCAGTTTTCAGGTGCAGAATGGTCCCTGCCACGTCTTTTTTCATTTGATTCCATATTTTGCATTCTCCGGTTTTGTTCATGTCGTTGCGGGGCTGTTCTTGCTCTCTCCCTGTTGCGCTTTAGAAGTTGTGCTTTATTGAATGCTCTTTGTCTTGATTCAACCACTATTTGGTAAATCTGGTCCTCCCTAAATGCGGTTTTGGCATTGTTGAACAGCGTGTTGATCTCTTTCAACTTTTTCTTTGCCATCTCTTCGTAATTTTCCGCATGTAGGCAGCAAATGTCGATCTGGAGGTTTTTGATGAGTACGTCCAACCTGTCTGAATAAGACTGACTGAGTCCATTATGGGGGTCAGTGGGGAAGAAAAGGGTAGTCATGAAGGGGAAGGGGTCATTGTCAGCAAAGTCCTGGAATATGGGTATCCTAGAGCGGAAGTAAAGATAGTTGGAGAAAGCAGTGGTGAGTTCGTCCCCCTTGAATAGGGGATCAGGGGTAAGGTCAAGATCGCGACTGGGTATCCGAGGAGGGGTAACCAGGCCCATGAGAGTAGTAAGATCAGGAGTAGGAGGTAAACGTGCAGGAGCATGAGTAGGATTAGAGAAAATAGGATTAGGATAAAAAGGGATAGAAAAAGAAACTGAAGTAGAAATGGAGGAAGCAGAACTGGGAAAAGGTGTAGTGGAAGTGGGAATAGGGGCTATGGTGATAGAAGAGGGATTGCGAGGTAGGGAAAACTCAGATCGGTTACTTACCCTTCGTTTGGATGTATTCTTATGTAAGCTGAGGCCAACAATTCTCTTGGTTTTTTTCAATGCCGGCGAGGTTCTTTCTAGATCGGACCTATCTGAGGCTGTCTCATAGACGATTTTGTCCCCTTTTGTCACATCCCTCATATCGGTATCCCCGGGAAACTTAGCCGCGGAAGATCCTTAGAAGGAATTAGTAGAAAAATTAGGTTGATTAATAAGTATTATCAGAAAGTTAATGTTGTGATATGAATGTAACTTTTTTATAGATACATGGATAAAAAGATGACAGTAGGTGGTCTATATTGAATAGATGTGATTTCATCTTCATGTTTCATTGATATAATGAATGTGAAGTGAAATTCTTAGATTCATGGTCTCTTTAATATCTCTTCAAGGCCTAATCTGGAAGCCATGTAGTGCAGATGATGTTGTTGGTTTTCGTCAGACCTTATGTAGGGAAGTTGGTCGCAAAATCTTCATGACTCAATAAATACTAATAAGATAGATTGGAAAACAAGTGAACATGATAATTTATCTTTGTAGTGAGTTTGTTGATGTAATAATATTTTCTTTTCACCATCATCAAAAAATTTTTTCCAAAATAGTATGACCACTCCTTTCTACCTAGCTTCGCCACTGTGTGTACATGAAGACCATTTGAAGAGGCAAACTGAAGTGCTTTAGATGTAAGACTGCTTGAATTAGTTTAATCTCATAAAACATATCCAATAGGAGTTTTCCAATGTCTCTTTGAAATTTGATCATCCTTCACAGCAGCTTTTGCTCTTGTAATAAACCACACCAGACGTGATATACATTCCATCAAATAAAAACCCACAGTCACGGTATGAACAATCATTAATGGCCTTCTCTTTCAAATACTCAAACACATCTTTGACGAAGCCTGGCTCACAGTTTAGTATTGAGGTCCAATTTAATAATATAGTAGGACATGGCAAAGACAAGATAGTGCGAAAATAATTATATGCACGAGGTGAAAAAAGTGAAGTGTCAAAGCTAATATATTATTACAGTCATACATTATTCAACGACCTACGTAATTTATTTGAAAGTATGTTTTTCAATAGTTTGCGAGCATACAGTTTGATGAATATGGAATAACTTTAAAACGATGTCTTGAATATCTTTACAGTATTTGGGAGCATTTAGTGTTACAGCATTCTCTACGCAAAATATATTGTAAAGTTCCTTGCCAATTTATTTCTTACCTTCAATAAGTTGAAATACGATAACATAAAAGATAAGATGTCTCTTCAATTGTTAGTGGAATGATAGTTCAAAAGATACTGTATTCTTCACAAACAATAGATGAAATGCCTTTGTAGCCTTGCAAGCCTTCCATGTTGTCTTTAACCAATTTTCTTTTATTCCATTTCTCCTTTACAATATGTTGCTTATAAGAACATTGTATTTGATTCTATTTCTTATAATTGCCGATTAATTGATCAGCCTTCAACAAGTTTAAAGACGAGTTTCATCAAAAATTTTTGATTTTCCATTGATTGCTCTTGTTGCTACTCGATCTGGACGATTTTTGTCTGGTAAAACAATGTTGACTCTTTTCTGCTTGAAATAGTTAGCAAAGAAATACAACAGGGGATCAAGGAATGGGTTGAGGGAATACAAAATAGTGCTAATGTAGTTTCTTGCTCTTGAAAATTTCATAAATGAAGAAAATGCTCTTGGAAGAATGCATGTACAAAATATCACAGTGAGAGTTATTGAATAGAGAAGGACATATCTATCTGATTGTTGACGACTTCTTTGTGTTGCTTCATTGCCCAGAATTTCACGCCGCTTAAACATCCTGTAGCAAATGATGGAGTAAGCCAGCAACAAAATGCAGGAAGCCATAATAGCAAGATGTGAAAGAATATGAATTTTAATGAAATGACGTATCAGCATAAAACCGATGGAGAAAAGCCAAAGAAAAACCAGGATGATTTTACATCGTAGTTTTGTGATGATTTGTTTTATTTTGAATGGGAATATCAACGCTAATACGCGCAGTACAGCAATGAAAACAATATGACAGAGTGATGAAGCAACAGATAAGATGATGGCAATATCCGAAGCAAGCTTAAGTTTATTGTATAATGTCCAATCAATCACAAGAAAAAGTTTGAGCAAATTGTTGATGCCTATATTAAACAGAACAATGGAAACAATGAGGTCAGCCACACAAAGACTTAATAGAATAATTCCAAATACAGAGTTCCTCTGCTTTTTATCATGCCATATGAAAAATAACTGCATGAAATTTCCAAAGAAACTAAGAGTGCCCATTGTTATGACTATGCTTGAAAGTATTGTAGGAAAGGTTGTTTGTTCGTTGCTAGCCATCTTGTAGTACTTTGATGATACTACATATCAACTTTCACCATTATTCCATAAAATTAGCTGATGTATCTTCATTCCGTTTTCAATTATTAGTTGGCTGGAACTAGTTATGCAACTAAGTCTTTTGATATCTGTCTTTAACTCTCTATCCAACTAGTAATAAATCTTTTCCATAATGCATGTCAGTAGATTGTGCTCTGTGAATCAGCGGTACTTGTCCACTTCATGAGGAAATATTTTGATCTACAACGGCAAATTCATATCTTAGATTTAAGCAAGATCAAACCAATCTACTTTATCATGGTCAACCTTTTTAGATACAGTATTAGCAGTTCTATCCGTCCACCATCTATCATGTCAAGAAACACCTGCCTGATAAATCAATTCCGCTGTTTGCTTTGGTTGCTACCAACAGAGAATGTTTGGTAAATATTGTATCTTCTAAAAATACCAAATTTGCCAGAAAGTTCTACTTTTGTTGACACAGCTGGATTGAAATCGCAGGGCTATCATTCTGTATACATTTTTAACTTCTTAGCTTCCTTGATATTGGTTTTGAAGTCATGTGGTAATAAGGAGCCTTGGCCAAGTCTCGTTTTTGGTGCAACGTGTATCTTGCAAAGCACACTCCTTGTTGCGCTGGTTTTTTATGTTAACGTGAAGCAAAGTCGGTTTATCTATCTTGTAGATAATTTATTTCTGCATAAAAGACTGTAGCCCACAGCTATAGGATTCAAACGCACACCGTCTTCTAGCAGAAACAACGCAGAAAAAACACAGCAGGGCTTCGGTTTACGTATATGTTGTGTAACTGTGTGTGTGTGTGGTTTGCTAAAGAAAATTAATGCAACATAAATTATAATCTGAAAATCTAAACAATGCAAAACAAACAATGTCAACAATATATATTGCAACTAAACAGTCAAAAGGTTTCTTAAATGTTCTTAAATATTCTAGATAAGTAAATTGAATAAACTAATAATAATGAATAGGCAAGTAAATAAATAAATTAATTATTGAGCAACCTACAATCTATTATGTTCCTGTAACTATGGGAAGCTTGCACGGCCTACACAGCAGCAACATGACATTACTATAGGAAGGGCCTAACCACAGCGAGAATGGCCTAAGTTTAGCATGAGATGGGCCTAACACAGCAACAACAAATGGGCCACACCTCAATGCTCAAGCAGGCCAAGACGAACGAATCTTTTTCTCTGCAACCGATGCTGATTGAAAACAAGAGAGACTGTGCTTGCAGCTGAGGATGCAAGCTTTTATAGCCACAGGATACGCACGAGAATGTAAATTAGGGCGCCTCACGGGAGTTCCTAATATGGATTTGAACAAAAAACAACGTATCATACGATAAAAAATTAACATATGTAAATTCAAGTTTTAAACAGGAGACTACAACTAAATAAACAAAGTACACAAGAGAACAAAGAAACAATAACACAATGATAATATTCGTAATAACAAAGACTAAGGTCATAAAAGCAAGAGCAATAGTTTCTTAGCTTCAAGCCTATAAATATAATTGCAATTAATTGTAAGAAATCTGTTTTTCTCAATATCAATAATCAATGCATGTAGATTGTAACCAAATTATTCTAGTTATCTGTATGTCAGACTATGCAATGTTGCTTAAAATCCCCGACTTTCAATGCTTTGAACTGAAATTCATCTTCCTTCTTGCAGATTGAATAAAATCAACTACTTCCAACATTCTAAATCTTTATGGATAGAATAATTGCGTGCGTTTGTTTTGGGGGATATGATATTTGCATATTATGCTATTAAAGCTATAATTATACCGAAACTTCAAAATGCTGTTGTCATTATAGGTAGAATATTCAAAAAAGAAAAATTACATCATTATGAGCCAATTTCCCAAATTAAGCGAGGAAAGAAGCTAAGAACATGCCTCAACACTAAAATTTTCTTGTGAATGTACTTCAGACATTCAATACATCAGATGCATATACTTTGTCTGCTTCAAATCAATGACCGTTTTCAATTTACAATTCATGAGCTAGGACAAAACTACCAAAGGGCAAAAAATCTGTGTGCGTTATTAGACTTGCCCCCACCAGTCTAATCCCAATCACGGAGCTTGAACAAAAAAAGGATACCCGATGTAATGCAGAAGGATGCAGGGGGTGATCACAAAGAAGGCTGCAGATGAGATGAAAAGAGCACATTGGTCAGAAATAACCGTATCGTGTGATGGCACATGGCAAAGAAGAGGATTTTCAAGTAAGAATGGTGACGTCACGGTGACATCAGTCAATGGGCTAAGCTCAAAAACAATTGACACTGAGCTACGATTTGTTTTCAGTGCTAAGTGCGGGCCATGTATGCAAAATAAATCATGTTGGATTTGCTTGTGCCATAGAAACAGAAAGTGTGAAGAGGTTATTCAGCAGGTTCAAAAGGTTGTATGAATTGAAATACATTGGCTACCTCTTTGATGGTGAACTAAAAAGTTACAAGAGCTTTAACTCACTAGATCCCCCAGTATATTACAATAAACCCATCATTTAACTTTATCGTGTAGAGCGCATTTAAAAGAGAATGGAGAGGCAGCTATCATGCCTTATGAAGCATTCAAAAAACAAAGATTTTCTCAAAATTGACGGAAAATCAAAAAGCCTTGAAGCAAACTATGGAGCAGCAATCAGGAAGCATGCTGGCAATGAGGAGGAGATTCTGAGAGCAGTTTGGGCAAATGGGGGCTTGTTGAAAACCTCACCTCCCATGAATTGCAATCAAAATGCTGTAGAGTAGTGGATGTAGATGTAGAGTGTAGAGAAGTAAAACAATGGCTGATATAATGATTAAGTACAGGCCAATATATTCGGAGATTGTTCCGACACCTCAGTACGAAAATGTAAATGCGGATTTTCATCAAATAACGTGGTCTCTATGCCAAAAAGAGATATTGAGTTGGCTGTTGCCAGTGCAGTGATTCAATACAACGATGGTGTGAGTGGAAAATTGAACATCCTAACAGGTCTGGAAATTACTGGTAGCCATTACACTAGGCTTAACTTTTTACAAAGTGATAAAAAAAAGAAAGTCAATCGAACAGTTAAAAAGAAGAGAGAAAAGTAACAAAAGACAACAATTAACATACCGGCAAAAAAGCGACTATGGGGTAGGTATTTGTGCTGAAAGTGATTAATTTTTTGTGAATAATTAACAAAAATTGATGAATTATTCAAAAAACGTGTTTCCTCTTGTAAAACCTTAAAAAACCAACCTGAAGACATTGACTTTGAAAATATTTGTTATAAAATTTTCAAATATGATTTTTTCTGATTTTTTGGCAAAGGAGCAATCACAAACCTTGGAACAGCTCCTGTTTTCACTACAAGTTGTGTTAATTGGTACAAATACGGACTTTTTTGACTATCTGATATGTCTGTATGCTGTCAAACTGCTTGTTTTGTAGTCATTTGCCAGACTCACGGTTATGTTCGATGATTCTTATATTGAGCTTAGATTTGTCAGCCTCAGTTTGTTCTTAACTTGTTCTTAAGTTTTGGAAAAATTTGAGGGTCGTGTTCTTTTAAAATTGTTGTTATGAAAAAAAATGTAGAAACATTCAACAGATAAAAAACATTTTCATTTAAAATTGTTAGTTAGTGTATTTAATTCTTTTCCTGTGTCAGGGCTTTTAATTCTGAAAAATACCTCGCCTCCGCATATTTTAGCTAGATCTTCTACCTTTTGTAAGACAAATGAATATAAAATTCTGGAGAAAAACAAGAGTGTAGAGAAAGTGAGAGCCTTCTTATTTTTGGTTATAATTTTGAAAAAATGTTGTTTAGAATGAGTAATGAGTTTAAAAGAATTTTGGTGTACTCACTCAAGTAGCATACTCATATTTTTCAAGAGAGTGCGCTTTTCCTGAATTAATTAGAATACATGTGTCTTCATAAACTGCTCAAATTGAATTTCCATTGGGTCCTTGTGCCTGCCACGTTAAGCATGGTACTTCCTTTCATATTTACGTCCTTTTTGGATAAAACATTTATCCAAAACTATGTAAACACTGAACACTAAAGAGAAAAAAAGAATGCCCCCCCGTATTTAGTTTCAGAAACTACAACCCAGAATTATGAAAATGAAAAGGAGTTACTTACAATGAAAATGTAAGTAGGATGCAGGGGGTGATCACAAAGAAAGCTGCAGATGAGATGAAAAGAGCACATTGGTATCGTGTGATGGCACATGGCAAAGAAGAGGATTTTCAAGTAAGAATGGTGACGTCACTGTGACATCAGTCAATGGACTAAGCTCAAAAACAATTGACACTGAGCTACCATTGGTGCTCAGTGCTAAGTGCGGGCCATGTATGCAAAATAAATCATGTTGGATTTGCTTGTGCCAAAGTGTACAGAAAGTGTGAAGAGGTTATTCAGCAGGTTCAAAAGGTTGTTTGAATTGAAATACACTGGCTACCTCGTTGATGGTGAATTAAAAAGTTACAAGAGCTTTAACTCACTAGATCCCCCAGTATATTACAATAAACCCATCATGTAGAAACATTCAACAGATAAAAAACATTTTCATTTAAAATTGTTAGTTAGTGTACTTAATTCTTTTCCTGTGTCAGGGCTTTTAATTCTGAAAAATACCTCGCCTCCGCATATTTTAGCTAGATCTTCTACCTTTTGTAAGACAAATGAATATAAAATTCTGGAGAAAAACAAGAGTGTAGAGAAAGTGAGAGCCTTCTTATTTTTGATTATAATTTTGAAAAAATGTTGTTTAGAATGAGTAATGAGTTTAAAAGAATTTTGGTGTACGCACTCAAGTAGCATACTCATATTTTTCAAGAGAGTGCGCTTTTCCTGAATTAATTAGAATACATGTGTCTTCATAAACTGCTCAAATTGAATTTCCATTGGGTCTTTGTGCCTGCCACGTTAAGCATGGTACTTCCTTTCATATTTACGTCCTTTTTGGATAAAACATTTATCCAAAACTATGTAAACACTGAACACTAAAGAGAAAAAAAGAATGCCCCCCCCCCCGTATTTAGTTTCAGAAACTACAACCCAGAATTATGAAAATGAAAGGAGTTACTTACAATGAAAATGTAAACTCGTCTGAGGTGGATATGCTCAAATTCTATACTATATTGAGTACATTGCCATGGCTAAAGTGCTTATTAAACCAAAAAAACCCATTGAAACTCACCGAATTAAAGTAAATTAAATCGAACCATCATTTTCAGGATCCCTTCAAGAAGAAAGACTTATATATTACAATATATATTAATTTATATATATTAATTTATATATATTACAATTTATGTATATTACAATAACGGCAGGAAAAATTATTGGTCAGGCAGAATGAATAATATCTTAAATGAGAGTTTTACGCAAGGGCATTGGTTTTTCAGCCAGTTTGCTGTTCGGAAATATGGAATTTGAGTGTCATTTTAGCCCAATTTGAAAGAAAATGGCGATAACACTATTCATATTCTATTATTTATTTCATAAGTGAAAGAGAAAACAAAAAAATGCATTTAAAAAATATTTTTAATGATATCTCCTTTATTGATTGATGTTATTCAAAATTAGTAACTATCCTAACTCCAAAAAATTAATAAAAATCTAAAGTTGTGGTCCCATGCCTCGTTTCCATTTTTGCTCACCAATAAGTTAGAAATGTAGGTAGCTGATACACGTAATCTAATAAGCTTGGGAAGGCATCTCCTGCGAGCAAGTGTACTCCCTGGAGTCACTTGATCCACAAACACTTCCTGTACTACTAATGGTAATAGTGTCAATGGGAATATAATTCCAAATGGATAATTAGGCTCTTGTTCTTTATATAGATTTGGCTAAGTGTATAAAATATAAAATATACCTTTGAAGGTATCTGAAACTAAGATGGTGTTGAGTCATTATGGGGAAAGATCAACCATAATCTGAGTAGCCTACAGTGAGTCAAAGGAAAGTTAAAATCATTCCATTAAAACCTCAAGGCAGTTTGATGAAAAACGATTAAATTTTACCTAATTGTATGTGACTCTTTTGTTGTTGATTCTGTTCAGCACCATGTTGTTTGCTATAGATTTGTTTGGTATTAAAATGGAACCATAGAAAATCTCTGAGATTTAGAGACTCATCTAGCCAGCGCAAGCTAATGAAATTTGTTGTTTATTTGAGACTTCAGTGTACTTGTTACACATTGATTCGAGCATTCACTCTTAATTTCATCTTAAACTATTGACTTTGGAGCTTTTCTAAAGATCATAGCTATACTGGCTTTCTAAAACTCTTCTAAGTTTTTCAAAATATGTAATGCCACATGGTATTAAGATGATAGCAAAACAATCTAGATGGTACCCAAGGCAGTAGTAAATAATTCTGGGTCAGGTCTGTCTATTGTCCTGCTCAAAATTTCAAAAATCTTCCTTCCAATTTCTATTGGATCTAATTTGTAAGCATTTTAACAATGGTCCTGTACAGTGTAGCTACAACTCTATCACATTGTTTTTCTCTATTGAGTAAACATTAGTGATGTCCATACCAAATAAGCTTTGCTCAGTCTATAGATACTCATCAAAACCTTTCTGAATATATGCTTGTAAAAGAGTTGTAAAACGGCTCTCCCGCTTTCCATATTATTTCTTTTTCCATGAAATCGAAAATAACTTTTATTTTCCATTTGTTTGCCATTCTTTCTTCCAATTACCAGTCTGTCTATGAAGTTGTTATTTCTTGTGATATCTTTGACGATTAATCAAGTAAAACTTAAGCAAGGGTTTTTCTTCTCTTGAACTTTCATTTTTATATATTTCTAAAGGTGAAATGCAAAATCCAACAACGATGAAGGTTAACACAAATGATGAAGGACAAAAGAATCTGCTTGCAGCTTTCACTAAAAAACTCTTGTTTTCAATGTGTTTCTAATCTATTTCCCTTTCGTTTTGGAGCCTCTCTACACTTATTTTCTTGGTGACCAGCTACCTCCAACGCTGAAAAGAAGAGATGCTCGTAAAAGGAATCAAGTCTTCAGATCTCAGGAAAAAGGTGCAAGCAGAGAAAGCAGTAGTGATTCTGATTACAGCAGCGATGATAATCTAAGGGAGCCCCATGCTTCAAGCAACCAAAACGGAATTTATCTTTTTAGACAATTCATCCGACAGTGATAGTGATAATGAAAGTGATGATAGTGACTGGCTTCCATAAACACCTCTACAACAGAAGAATATATAAGCCACTTTGCTACATTTTATATGTTATTGTGTTACGTTGGCTTGGATACATAATTTAAACTGTATATGATGATGTCAAGATCATCAAAGTAAGTTTTATGGTTGATAATTTCAGGAAAACAAAACAGATATGAAGTCATCGTTATAATGGTTATTGATTAATTAGCTGCAAGGAGCAATTAAAGGCATAAACCCAACCAAATATTGCACTTCTTTATCACAAATGTTGAAAATAGTGAAAATGTCACAATTAACAGTCCATAAACGAGAAACGCAGGATGAAGTTGAAGAAAACAGTGAAGTTTTTTTTGATGACGTCATCACTCAAATTGCTGACATCGGCAAAAGTGAACTTATTATATCCCAAATGAAAGCTTGTTCTTAGACCTATCCAAATATGCATATATCGCTATGATGAAACAAATATAATATGAGATATTCGCATTTTTCTGCGATTTTTTTAAAATTTATGACGTCATTAATCACGTGCAATCTAAATATATTTCGCGATGGCCCATCTTGGAATATCAATCTCCAGCGATTGTGCTGCTGGAATCCGAAGAAAAAATTGAGATTAAGCAATTTGTTAGTTTTTTACAGGTATTTCCTTGTCAATCTCTAATATTGCTGTTGCATATTAGCAAATATAGCTTCTTGTTGGCGCTGTTGCTGTGCAAACATTTGCTAAAGTGTCTCATCCTTCTTTTCTCTCGCCTCTTGCTCTCTTTCTGAAATGAAATGAAGAGAAATGAAACACAAATGCATAATACCAGATAAATTTGTTTTCTGTAAAAATCACTAACATTATAGATCATATGAAAAACCTATGTATGAAAGCTCTAAAATACGAAAGCATATAGAAAAATACTCTACTCTAAAAACTGTTAAGGTCCATGTCTTAAAAACTATTTGTTTCAAAACATAAGACAAGTTCATTGTTGTGAATTCCTGGCCTACAGACAAACACATTCCAAACAAAAATGATGATTTAATTTGAGACCGGTTGCTTCTTTGAAAAGTTCATCCTGTTCCTTAGGCCTGTCTTCTTCCAGCCAAGAATATTAAGAGCTAGATTTATTTGTTTACAAATTTAAACAAATTTCAGAGTCTGTGTCTAAACATGGAATGAAGCAATCATTTGGTTCTATTGTTGGTACACACATCCCTATCCATGTCCTTATCAAAATTCACAGGATTATTTTAACTATAAATATTTGTGCTCAATCAACTTTCATGCACTATGCGATGACAAGGGCTATTTCATGGATATTGAGTGCATGTGGCCAGGTAGTGTACATGACGCAAAAGTTTATGCTAAATTAAGCATTAACGAGAAGCAAGCTACCTTCCTTGTATCAAACGTTGACAGCTTATGTAAAAGAAATTATTTACCGATAGACTTCAGATGATGTTACAGCTACTTTTGCAGTTCACTTTCATATTAGCAAAACATAACAAAGTTTTGTTGCATCCAGTTCACAGTTTCAGTAAAAACCCATGAATAAGAACCACCCAGGTAAAGAACGACTAGGCTGAAAGCTTTGTATTTTCAATTATTTATCCATGAAAAATAGATTTGCTGTCCCAAGTCAATACAGCAGATTCTACCATTTCTCTGCCAGTGAATTAGTACAAAATTTTTCCCTAGCTGGATTCCAACTTGTCTTAATATAAAATTCATTAGGGTTGGGCTCACTTTCTTCGCTGTCCTTAAGAGAACCATTTAAGAATCGTGCATCTTTTCAATGTGTCTGGATGTGCCGTTAGCTGACCTTGGTTGATATCTCTGGGAGTGGGTGAAAACTTCACCCCCCTCGAAAGTAGCCCAACTTCTCCATCATTTGATGGTACCTCTTCTTCAATCACCTTTACAACTTGCCTTCTTCCTGGCACCTCCAAATCATCTCCCAAATCCTCCTCTAAGTTCTCCCTCGAAAATAAAAGTTTGTCACAGTGGTTCTGTGTCTTTGGCAGATTAAAAACGTCAGTGTCAAGTGTTATATTGTTCTAGTTGCACCATTTGAACAGAAAGTATAGTTTCCCATTAAGTTCGGCGACAGCCAAGATTTCTTCAATATCTGACACTTTTCTGAAGGACAAGGAAAAAGACAAAATATCAGCTACTAATAGTTAAACAGCAACATTTTTATTTGATTCAAGCTTGAAATCTCATACAAATAATAAATTTGTCAAGTTCTTTCATATGACCAATCAATTAGATAAATTTACTTTATTAGTTGGAAAGCTTGCAACCAGTGGAAGAGCAAGCCTATTCAGTTGCTAACGCATGCTCCGATAGGTAACTGCAGTTGTTGCCCGTTTTCAGTTAATATTCTAAAACAAATACCCTCAAACAGTTTATCCAGCCTTACAAGGATAAACAGTTGAGGTGGCTTACAGCTTTCTGTGATTCAAACTATTCATGCAGTTGTACCAATGAATTGACCTCAAAGTGGATTCTGCCTGGAGACTAGACTGAACATTGGGCTTTTGTTTATGATAGCCAGAGTTTCAATTTGTTTCAATTTGCCAATATTTCGTTATGCAAACATTAGTCTGTTTAGAAAATGACAGGTCTGTTTGAGGCTATTGTCTGGGTTGGACTTAGTCATTTTCATGAGTTTGTGAAAGAGCAAGTAGCCACACGTCGTGTCGATTATGTACCACTCATGTTGAATCGGGGAAAATCATAAAAACAGTGCAAATTCACTAGTTTAAAGCCCATATATATATATTGTATATGGCTAGAAGTAAACAAAGCTAAGCAATTGCCAAGCCAGTTTGATTACTCAAATTTGCACTCCAGCTAAGCAATTTTAAGTACTGAGCTCGAGCTGAAATTGCTTGTAAAAAATGCGTATAACGTCTCGTTAAGATAGATCTGAATCAACTTGTTTGGTTTTCACGAAATGTCCAACCAAAGTTTCTTTAGTTTTGAAAATCTTGCCCTACGGTTTCTTATAAACAGCTTTTTACAAAAACACTGTGTTGAAATGTATCGAAGCGAATTTCTAAATTCCACCGTCAAGTGGTGAAACTTGTACCACCCAACCAAGAGACACAATCATCTCGATTGCTTTTCTGATTAGTTTTCTATTGGCTGTGGACGTCAGGTGGGTTTAACATATGTCTCGATTACCACACAGAACGTTTGTTAATCGATTTTAAGAAAGTAACCTGCCCCACACGCGTTATTTTCTATAGGCCATTGCCGGAAGGTACCTCTAGAGTAGACATAAACAAATCATCTCTGTGAGCTGTGGGTGGGCACTCCCCTTCTACTAAACTCAATTCAATTCAAACTTCAATCACCAAAAAAGTGTATAATAACTTACCCGCATCTTTTATCAGTATAACAAGACGAATAACTAACAAGCAATTCCAGTTTTGGAGAGAAGCCTGTTAGGCATTGTAAAGGTTTAATTTTGATCCAATTAGCAATGAAAATCTCGCAGTAGCTATAGGAAGTAGGTTACAGTGGATATTAGTACCCTGAGTACACTTCGATATGCGAAACACTATTGACATTTGTTATACATCAACTTGTGATACAGTACTCTAAGGGACTAACTTAGAAGTAAACAAAGCTAAGCAATTGCCAAGCCAGTTTGATTACTCAAATTTGCACTCCAGCTAAGCAATTTTAAGTACTGAGCTCGAGCTGAAATTGCTTGTAAAAAATGCGTATAACGTCTCGTCAAGATAGATCTGAATCAACTTGTTTGGTTTTCACGAAATGTCCAACCAAAGTTTCTTTAGTTTTGAAAATCTTGCCCTACGGTTTCTTATAAACGGCTTTTTACAAAAGCACTGTGTTGAAATGTATCGAAGCGAATTTCTAAATTCCACAGTCAAGTGGTGAAACTTGTACCACCCAACCAAGAGACACAATCATCTCGATTGCTTTTCTGATTAGTTTTCTATTGGCTGTGGACGTCAGGTGGGTTTAACATATGTCTCGATTACCACACAGAACGTTTGTTAATCGATTTTAAGAAAGTAACCTGCCCCACACGCGTTATTTTCTATAGGCCATTGCTTTATGTGCAGGTCAGTACTCGACAAGACAAAGAACTTAAGCAACTCCAGTAATGGATAGCAGAATGTTAGGCAATGTAAGTTTTTATTCTGATCCAATTAGCAATGAAAATCTTGCAGCAGCTATAAAAAAGTAGGTTACAGTGGATATTAGTACCCTGAGTACACCTCGATATGCAAAACACTATTGACATTTGTTTTATATAACAATTTGTGATATAGTAGGTAATCTAAGATAGAAGCATTCATGTTAAAAAAGCTAAGCAATTGTTAAGCAATTTTGTATATTCAAATTTTCCCTCCAGCTAAGCAATTTTCAGTACTGAGCGGCGTTGCAGACCACTTCTGTAGACTGGGACACACAGTTACTGACCTACAAATTGCCCCTATTTTACAAGAGGCCTCCCCATGGTACCCCTGAATAACGCATTCACGCGTCAAGTTTTCGTTTATCATGCCATCACGGACCTTTAAACAGAATTTTCACGATATTTTTCATCTAACTTAATTATGCAACAATATGTTTTTTTAACGACCAGAAAGCTTCACGCAATCACACACTTGAAAACTCCTTTTCACGGAATAACGACCTCATTTTCAACAAATATGGGGGGGCTCTTACAGCTGTACAGTAACTGAGAGAGTTTTTGCAAGCCAAGGAACAATACCTCATTCGCTTGGCCAACACCCTCTTACCACAAGGCATGAACCGGACTACCGACCATAAACACTTTTCTCTGCATTCTAACACCACTCTGTAAACAGCTTGTCCATTATAGGTGATTTATTATTATTTTTGCTAGTATTACAATTATCAGTACTTGTATCACTCTTACACAGCTTTTCCTTTTGTTGTCAAGTTATTCTTATTTCTTTTTCATTTTTTATTTCCTTTCTGATATGCATTTCTTACCAACATCATTATCATTATTATTTCATTCTCATCATCTCGTGTTACTGTTATTTTTTATGCCCAATTTGGCACACTAATCCCACATCCCTACAGGCCTGGAGCTAGAGAGGTATTAAGGAGGGGGCACAAACAGCGCCGCAGGAGAAAATGTTTTAGGTGCCACGCCCTTTTTTCGCTGACCATGCCCTTTTTTGTTGACCCCCCTTTTGTCTTACTTTTTGCAACTTGCATCACAGCATAGCAGGCCATCAACCAGTAACCAATAATATTCAATCTTCAACAATCTACCAGTAACCAATGATATCTTACCTGCCAAATTCAAATTATTTTACTTAACTGTTCAAGTTTTTTGTCATAATAATAATAATAAATTATTTATTTAAAGTTTGCTACAGATCTCTAGCTAAAAGCTAATTTAGGCCAACTAATCTAATCTAATTACACATTTTAAAAGCCTATGTTTACAGATGATTAATCTGAATAAAACCTACATTACTGATATATTTTTTGCATAATCTACAGCTGCATTCAAATTGCATTTTCTTTATCTCTTTTAAGATTGGAAGTGTGGGAGACTCCTTCACATCTCTAGGAAGTTTTTGCCAGATTTTTTGTCCAATAAATCTTATGTTTTCTGTGCCAAAAGAAGATGTTTTGGCCAGTGGTAAAATGCTACCTTTGCTTGTGCGCAGGTTATATGGCAAATGTCTTTCAATGAAAATATTTTTCATGAAACTAGGATCTAGACCAATCATAGACTTATAAATTTCAACCATGAGCAGCTGTAGGGTTTTATTTGGAGATATGAGTATTTTTTGGAGTATATACTATGAGTAAAAATACATATAGGTTAAAGTAAAATGCAAATTACAATGTAGAAATACTATTAGTCAATATAAAGTACGGCTTCTTAACTGAAACTGTACATATTGCATTCAGTACGACCGCATTGGTCAAACTTGATGATTAGATAGACCTTGCTATTAAGTGCAGAACCAATTGGATTCAGACACCCTATTAAGTTTGGCGCATGAAAAGTGCAACGTCTGAATCAGGCCTTAATTTGTTCACATCAAATTTTTGCAGTTCTGGATGCGAGGGCTTTTAGATTTATCGTGGCATTCACAAATGCGACTTCTAGCATGTGGAAAAAACCTTTCTTCCACAACTTTGCAATTTTGTGGGCATTCACATGATAAGAAGCTTTCTGGCCACTCCTATCAACAGTGCCCATATTCCTTGTGTTAGTTCATAGTTCTATAGCTTTTCGATTAAGTTGTGATGTGGGTTGTCTCCCCGTCCCTCGCGGTTTTTACTTCGACCGTTCCTCTTAAGTGTTCTTAAGGTATGGGTCATGGAGATCAGGCTCACCTGCCTCTTGTCTGTCCGGGCTGATGTGAGGGATTCTTCCATCTTGGCTAAAGAGGGAATTCCCCTTTGATGGTTTGGCATTAGCAGGTTCTTCCAAAATGCCATTGTGCCTCATGCACCAATACCATTCCTAGCTTAATTTAAAAAATTAAGGCTAGCCAAATCCAGGAGATCTTCGGCTGTAAGGTCTGGAACTATAGGTCTTCTGACGAATGTAGGGACCCCAATGCCCGAAGGCAATACACGGCCTGACTTGGCAACAGCAACGAAAAAGGTAAGCAGAAAATTCTTTGAGTAGGAATAACGCAAAATTGCAATTCCGTGCTGCAGAATAGCTGCTTAGCAGATAGGGCCACTCCACATGCTGCCAATAAACTTTTTGTTGTGAAATGAAGTCATGAGATTTGCTATCCCCATCCGATAACATTGTGGTGTATCGCAGCTTGTATTTTGCAACAGATCTGTTCCAGATTCGAGATGCACATTCTTGCTTCATTGAGTTGGATGTGCCTTCATAGTTTTAGAACATTTCACAGCATATTTTTCTCTCCAATCTTGATATTCCGGTTGTTCAGGCTTGGGACCCTTCAAACACTGATGGCAGCAGTTGCACAGAACTTCATAATCAAGAGGAAGGCCAGTGAGTAGATCAATTACAGCTCCAGCTCCGTTATGTGAACTATGGCCTCCTCCACCTCTTCTCTGCCATGTACCATCATATGAAACGGCAATATCTAGAATACCATCTTTGTCTGGCATTTTCAGCATATTTGTTTCTAATCATATCAACAGATTGCTTGGCAGTTTCTTGAAATGTTTCCTTGCTATCTTTTTTATTAAGGTTTTTATTGGGACAACTTGTGATGTTCATCATTCCTGTCCAATCTCTCATTGCATTATAACTACATCCCAAACCCATAAATGCAAAGGCTGATCGGACGTTTACTCCAAATGCACTGTTTCCTGGCTGTGAGCTCTTGATTCTTTCACTTAAATAACTTTCTCTTATAACTGTGTCACAGAATTTGCAGTACAAATTAGCGAAATTACGAAATCCCATATCTTCGCCCTTGTGAGTTTCAAAAATGACACCTGTCTGTTTGCAATATAGGCAGCATAAACTTGAAATTAACTTTTTCAAACAAAGTTTGTCAGCAATTAAGAAGCATCTCTCGTTATCTACCTTCATTTCTTCAATTGAATGCCTCTTTTCTATCATTTTCTCCAGTTCTAGATCAAAGAGTGCCAGTTTCTTTGAACTTGCTGATTCACCACCATCAGTAAGCCCTGATTCTTCAATAGCTCTTTCTACATTGAATGTCCTATTCTTTCGTCTCTTTCTGATTCCCTGAAACTTTGTTCTACCCATAGATGGTAGCAGCAAATAATTAACAAATTGGCTTGAGCGTTAAAAATACTTCAAAATTTGAGAAACAAGTGTTTGGTGTTGAACGATATTTCACTTGGCAATGGCGATCAGTGAAAACGGAAATCACCAAATCTTCTGATTTGTATAAGCCAATGTTGTCGCTCCATTCTGGGCATCAGCCAATGAGGAAGCTGAATCTTAACCTCGTTTTGAAAATATCACAGCTATTGTCCTTGTAAGGGTTAAACAAAGGCAATTTTTGAGAGAGCCTTACATGAAGTTGTTCGAAAACCAAAACCACGAAAGCAGCATGAAAAGAGCTTTCCAAACATACCCAAGGTTGAATAATTTGACAGTTGCAAGTCTTACCAAAACGAAAATGAAAAACAGTGAATTTTCGTCTTTGTGGAAAGAAAAATTGACATAACTGATATATCTAGAGGTGAACATAGGTAGTATTTATGGGGAAAAAGCAGCCTTGTGTACAATTTATGGTGACTATGAGATTCTACAATGTTTAAACTCTATTTATCATGCAAAACAATTTTTTTCAATTTTTCAAGTGAAACTGCTATTTTAACAGTAGACCCTTGCCTTAAGCTCTAGCCCCCCTGTCTGGGGGTACAGGTTGGTTCCCCCTATTAACCCCCACCCTTGAAACTGGCTTCATCATTGATTTCCATTGGTCTCTAGAAAGTGTTATGATTTTTCCGAAGTCTCAAGCTACTGGTTTAAAATGACAAAACTGAAAAGGTTGGGGTATATTAGTTTACTACAGGAATCATTTGAGATTTTCTTAAAAATAAAGGAACCTTTAGTTCTTTTCAAACTCTCAAAAACAAGATTGCTTCACAAATTTTGCGAGTTTTGAATAAGCTCCCACCCCTTAGTATCAAGTTTTAGATAAGTCCTTCCTGGTTGAAGTAAATTATAAGAGTATTGTAGAGAAGTGTTTTATCTCATGTTTGTTAAATCTTTTTTAACAAATTTGTGAAACTTTGAATTTTTGTCACCTTATCATTTAAGGGAGTCGTAATTTTCTTTGTGATTTCTTCATTAGGGAAGTCTTTATTCAAAATTTTTAAAGGACATTCTGAACATGTGTTTGTGAGACTTTTTTTGAGGATGCCCAACAGTAGGGTCTTGAGAATGGAGGCGTCGGTAAACAGTCACAACCTCAGCCAAACCATTTCTCCTGAAACAGATGATAATGCCATCTTCATTTTTCTCAGAATTCCAAAACTCATGGTGACTGTTTTGATAGGATTTTCTGAACCTCGGCATTATTTTACCACCTAAAATTAACATGAATGAAAAATTTTGTGGGGTTCATTGTCAAAACTCTGTGATCCAATTTTTCCAAACAATGGGGAAACTACCATAAGGAATTAGAAAAACGACCGAATACCGAAAGAACATTCAAAACAGGATGGTTTGAGTAAATTTGACCAATTAGGAAAATTGGATTGGAAAATATCAGCTGATTGTCAGAAATAAATAAACTGAGCTTTTGGTGAAACAAGGCAATTTCTATGCATATAGTGGCCCCAACTGCATTTGGAGTTCTGGCAGCTGTCAGATAAGACACACATTCAAAATGGCTCCCGCTCTAGACAGCTTGGACGCGTTGCATAGCCGTTTTGACAGAATATAATGAATTTAAAAATCAAAGGGTAATGTGAAAGGTATGTGGTGGATATTAAATCGTACAAGACCTTGGGGTTCTAATTCAGAACTAAGCGGTACAAGTCAGGAAGACACTAGTCAACTTTTTATTTGTGGATGCGAAGATCACTTTCCTTTTTGATGTCGTTTTTCAACAGAAAAGCAACCACGTCACACTTGGACATGTGTTTGCTCTTTTCCTGTGATTTAGCTGGTGGTTCTTGGTTAACTTGAATATCTAGGAAACTCCTTGATCTTTTGGTGAACAAGCCTCGGAGAGGTGTGGATAGTTGTCACTAAGTAGGACATTTTCCTCTTATGATCAGCATGCGCATAGGTTAGCAGTAATGTTCTGAACGAGACATTTTCTTTTACAAGTGGCCCTTAAATGGTCTAGAACATTCATGCCTTATTTAAGCTCTATCACTGCCCGGGCGTTTCTGAAATTTCCTTATTTGCCTTGTTTAGACTGACAACATTGTTCCTAGTTTATTTCACAGTAGGAAACATATTTACTCTACATGTTCACGGTGATTTTGGTCATTTCGAATAAAATTCTTGATGATATTTAAGAGACTATACTGATAAAACCATGCTGTTTTGAGATAGAATCAAGACATCAATTAATTAAACATACCTTGTCCAGTTGAACAAATGAAAGATTTTTGAATGATCAAACAGTACAAAATACTAAAAAGAGTAGAGTAAAGTCAAAGCTGGGAAATGAAATACTTACTACATTGTTGATGCTGTCAGAAAAAGGTAGGACTTGTTATCTCATTTCCATATTCACTGAAGATTCCATTAATGGGAGTCATATCTTAGAATCTAAAAATTAGAAATCTTGAAATTGATATCTTTAGCAGGCATGCAGCTGCATGCAATAATTTTTCACAGATAAACTGTGATTTGACGAATTATCAATTGCTGTATGGAAAATCATTTTATGGCTAGTTTGCATTTCATTTCTTATTCTAACAAATACCTATGTTTCTTAACAACTTATTTAAGGTTTTTCAATATGTACGTTTATGAACGCCCTATATTTTCCGAAGGTCACAAATCTTTTCTTATCATTCTTATCATCTCGCACAATCACATTACTTTGTTTCCAAAACCTAATGTTGTTGAAGCAAGTGTATTGTTCAAACTAGAGTCTGTTTTTTAACTACATACAAACACCATAGAATGAAAGGCTGTCTTTAAAATGTTTTAAAAGAAATTTAGAAACTTGCCCTTATATTTTGGGATCTCAGCAATTGCCAGAAAGTGGTGGGGAAAATCCCACTGCACCATAGAGGGGTCTGTATCCTGCCTTACCCCATGTGTAAGACGAGATGCCTGAATGCAGGTTTACCCACGAACATCCTCTTCCTTTTCAACCAGCATTATCGACCCCTTTGCTAATAGGGGGTAGTAAAGAAAAATTTTATGATATTTTATGACGTTTAAGGATTATACCTTTTAGCAAGGGCTTCCTTTCAAGTCCCCTTTAATATCAAGTTCATGAAAGCAGAGGTTGAGATTAGGATGGGAACTATATGGTCCCAAAAATTACAAGCAAATATAAAGTTCTGGTCTCTTGTCTCGTTTTCATACGCAAGCTTTTCAATATATGCAGCAAGGCTGAAAATTGTTCCTTGTCAAAAGTCATAGATTGTCTGTTACATCTTACTAGAGTGATATTTTAGCAATTGTTAGGGTTGATTGAAGTAAATATCTTAGTTACATATGATATAAAGTACCATTGAATCTATTGTAGTAAAAAATAAGCTCTAGGGCTGACTTAGCATTGATTTGTTCTTGTATGAATACCAAAATGTTCATCATATTTTTATCTTTCACCTCATTTGCTTTTTGCCATCCTTCTTGCACTTCTTGCTCTCATTTTTGCATCACCTTGTCCTGACACCTTTACTTGTAAAGATGGCTGTGATTTTTATGTTTTCCGAACAAACCCAGTAGTTCTTGGCAAATGCAGAAATACAACTTTCTTTGGCATAGCAGGCGTAGGGTACCAGTATCTCATCAGCAAATAATGAGTCAATGGTTTCACTTACCTGCCATGTCATATGATGGTCTCCACAGCGCTTCGCATATTTAAGGCATTTTCAGATTCATATTTTAGTGCTTCACATATTTCCTCCCCAAACATCTCTCAGTGTAGGTCCATAAACATCTTAGGTCCCAACCATTTGGCTCTTCCACATTATTACGGAAAAAGACTTTTAGATCTTCATAAACAGCATGCACTGATCCAACCAACAGCGCATTTAAGAGTTCCATCTTGTATCACAGGCACCAGGGATTCTAGTTTGTACAAACTCTTTCAGGTGTGCAGATTGCTTGTTACATATTGAATAGTACGCAGATATCCCAGTAAGTGTAGAAAACAACCTCTTACAAGCATTTATTCTCTTGACTCCCTGAGACATGACAAGATTCAATTTATGGACTTAGGAATGGATACAAAATGCTTTAGGGTATTGCTCCCTCCCCTTCGCATTAATACCTGATACTTCATCAGACATGACAGATGCTTCATCATAAGTATAACGACTAAATTGATCTCCAATATTGTATTTCTGTATCTTAGGTACAGCAATATCAGAAATCTCTTGAGAATTTCGTTGAAGACTGCAGTCAACAAACTCTACAAAGCACTCTATGGCTTTGCCTTTCAAAACATAGCAAAAAACTACAAACAATTGCTCTTGCTTTAAAAAATCTGGACTTCCATCGAGCTCCATGGTGACGAACAAGGCTTCATTCAGCTCCGAAACAATTTCTTGTGTGAGGAGTTGTGGCACGCATGAAAATAGGTCATTTTTGCACATGAACAGGTGTACCAATGAACACAGAAGCTTCACCGAAGTGTTTCCTCATTTAATACCAGATAATTACTTAAGCAGAGTTTCATAGGGCGTGGTGGTAGCAGGAAAGCAGAATATACGATAAGGTGAAGGCTCAGATGAGTAGATACCCTGTATGTAACTCATATGTATAGCTGAACGGGGAGGTGCGGCCTATCAGAGTGGGTTTGAAAGCTTCAAAATCCCTCATAATGGGTCTCAAAATACAGAAGAATTGCACGAATTCTTTCAAGAATTCCAGCAAATTAAAAGGCAAAAAGAAGGGAAGCATCACAGCTGAGTGTCTTCAGGATCCGAAAGCCCATGGGACTATACGCACATTGGTTTTGCCTACTGCAGGAAACGATGAAACAAAGCCGTCCCAACGAAAGAGAATAGTCGTTACCCGCCTATTTTCTTGATTAAACCAGTTTTCTTGACTTTGTCGGGCTACAATGGTTATTCAAAATTATTTGCCTTGTTCTGAGTCAAAGAGTCAAAGCGTAATTCTCATTTTATTGGAAGCTAGTCCGATACAATTCAATATTTCTTGACGGTTAAACGTTTAGTTTGAACCAAAGTTAATCACCCGTGTACACTTGCTGATTGCCATTGTTAGGCGAATTCGATGCTGTTGTTTGCAGTGGTCAGCGGCAGGGGGTCTGTAGGCTCATAGGTAGATAGAGACAATGTGCAAGACCAAATTAACCTTCAAATTTGCAGGCAAGCTCAGCGGTTAGTTTTCTCAAGTTACGGCAAATGAAATAAACGTCGTGGATGAGCTTGAATCGGTGCATTCCCTCTCTTGTGGTATTGTGGCCTAAATGTTGTAAATGGAAAAAACATCTCAGTTGATAACAGGTTTGTCACGGAAAGCTGCAGTTCGAGGAGGTTGCAGCAAATCTCAAGATATTCCCGGTGATGTAGTTTCTAAACATTTGGTACCTCTATTTTTTGCCTTACTGTGGGGATTTTAGGGGCCTAGTTTGGAGATCGTGCTGTCAACCTCGTGTGGTAAATTTTTGAGAGGTACACACAAAATGGGTTCCCTTGCAGCGTTGCCACGTGCAGTGTTGTGTTTTCACTTGCGGCATTGTGAGTTTTACTTATCAACTAGGAAAACGCTGTTTCTGTTTTCCAGGGTCTTATTCATTGGGGATCTACAAATATTTAATAACCTTATTTACTGTTCAATTTTCAAGAACTAATTACCTATTTTGAGTACAATGCCTTACCTAGGGTCATGGCTTGAAAAAATTCTTACCAAGACAATTTGGCAACTAATGTTTCAAAGCAAGGGATGAATATACAGGATCAGTAACAAAACTTCCATAGGTTGAGAATTTAATATCTTTATTTTCATTGGCTTTGCGTTACAATGTAGACATAGCTACCTGCTTGCATTCATAGCGTGCAAGTTATATGAATAATAAATGCGCAACTATTAGCTGAGGTCAAGTAAGTGTCAAGGTTGAGAGTACCAGCCCTTTGGAGTCGAGACTACCAGCTCTCCAGTCAAGGTCGAGAGTAGCACCAAATCTTTGCAGCAGTTGGTGTTCATTTGCTGAAGCTGTTCCAACTAATCTAAGCAAGCGTAGCTAATCAGTACAAGAGGAGTAGAGGGGATGCCTTGGTTTGGCATGGCACATAGATACCCATCTTGAAATTTATTCAAATTGACAGAGGCAAAAGATGCCTTTGCTAGATTTTTTTTCTGGAGTCTTTTCTGTAGGTTTTATTCCTTCAAGAACGAAGGAATTAAACAAATTGCTCTGATGTACTATAGCCTGAACCCACTCTTACGACAGCTTTCCTTATTGACTCTATATGGTTCACCCATTACACGCAGAATCGGCGGTTTTTTCTACTAGTTGTTCCTTTATCGCACATTAATTGCATGTTGCCAATACAAAGAAAAATGCGGGGTGTTCGTGATTTCTAGGAGTGCTAATCCAAGCTACAAAATTGGGATCGTTGTTGTTCTCCCACCTGTCCATAAGTATTTGACTAGTGCAAGTGCTTGTATTTGTAAGAGTCAAAATAAAAGAAAACAGTATGATAATCAAGATTCTGTAAATGCCTGTTGACCTAAATGGCGGTTACAGTGGTAAGTAACACATTATTCCCCGAGCATAAACATATTTTCCATATATACAAGCAAAACGCCCTAATTGCCAAAATAAATGATATGGCTGATATAAGCTTCAGAAGCCAAACGTTCCTGAAAACTCTATCCGTTGGGGTGGCATAGGTTCTAGGGCATTATGTTGGTATCATAGGTTGCTGTATCTTACATCCGCAACTTGGCTGTCCATCATTGTAATGTGTTGTCACTACTGGAAAATGACGAAATAACATAGGCAATGGCTATTTATGTTAGCCCGTGGCAGGTAACCCTCTCTTGGGGGTTCTCGATATGGGTCGTAAAACTCTCAGGTATAGTTGATCCCTGTCTATTAACAATAGCGTCACACTTTGAACTTCCGTCATGAAGAACAGGTATCAGCGCTCTGCGTTGGCAGTTTTAATCAATTTGGGAAGCACATAGCATACAGGGATTTCAGTTATGAACAAAGATTGATCTGCCTTATCTGATTGGATGACATTGCTTACCGTAGGTGCAAATTGTAGGTGCTTACCGTCTTTGCAAATTGTATATAGGTTATGTATTCTCAAGATGGGGCAGGTCCATACCCACCACCACCAACCATACCCACCACAACATACAACAGGAGTTAATGGTTGAAACCTTCCATATAGCAAGGCAGCAAGGGGTATCCCTTAAATATACAAAATTTCGCCAAACAAGCTTAAATAATATTCTTTCATTGTCCTACTTAAGACTATACTGGGTCGATAGTAGGGATATAGCATGGATACCCACATCCGAAGAAAATTTTTATGTTGTTAGGTCAATAAGCCTGTCGCCAAGGTCAGGAGCTATGTGTTTGTATCCACCATCCCAGCATTCGTTTGGTATTTGTCTTTCATACAGGGATCTTGTTTTAAAGTGCAGTGTCATGTTGGGTGGACAAGCGTCCCAAAATTCAAACTTTCTGCCATGATATCGCATCGGTCAGACAAACGTCCAATAATCCCAACATTCTGCCGTGATGTCTCATTGGTCGGACAAGCGTCCAATAATTCCAACAATTTTTTGCTGCTAATGTTCGTGTTGGTCGGACAAGCGTCCAATAATTCCCACAATTTTTTGCTGCTAATGTTCGTGTTGGTCGGACAAGCGTCCAATAATTCCAACAGTTTTTACTGCTAATTTTCGTGTTGGTCGGACGAGCAACCAATAAATCCAACAGTTTTGCTGCTGACAAAATTTTTGGTCGGACAAGTGTCCAATAAATCCGACAGGTTCGCAGCTAAGGCTGTGTTGGTCGGACGAGCATCCAATAAAACCAACAGTTTTTTTTCTGATAATTTTCAGGTTGGTCGGACAAGCGTCCAATAATTCCAACAGTTTTTACTGCTAATTTTCGGGTTGGTCGGACAAGCGAGCAATAATTCCAAAAGTTTTTACTGCTAATTTTCGTGTTGGTCGGACAAACCTCCAATAATTCCAACAGTTTTGCTAAACCTTCCATATAGCAAGGCAGCAAGGGGTATCCCTTAAATATACAAAATTTCGCCAAACAAGCTTAAATAATATTCTTTCATTGTCCTACTTAAGACTATACTGGGTCGATAGTAGGGATATAGCATGGATACCCACATCCGAAGAAAATTTTTATGTTGTTAGGTCAATAAGCCTGTCGCCAAGGTCAGGAGCTATGTGTTTGTATCCACCATCCCAGCATTCGTTTGGTATTTGTCTTTCATACAGGGATCTTGTTTTAAAGTGCAGTGTCATGTTGGGTGGACAAGCGTCCCAAAATTCAAACTTTCTGCCATGATATCGCATCGGTCAGACAAACGTCCAATAATCCCAACATTCTGCCGTGATGTCTCATTGGTCGGACAAGCGTCCAATAATTCCAACAATTTTTTGCTGCTAATGTTCGTGTTGGTCGGACAAGCGTCCAATAATTCCCACAATTTTTTGCTGCTAATGTTCGTGTTGGTCGGACAAGCGTCCAATAATTCCAACAGTTTTTACTGCTAATTTTCGTGTTGGTCGGACGAGCAACCAATAAATCCAACAGTTTTGCTGCTGACGAAATTTTTGGTCGGACAAGTGTCCAATAAATCCGACAGGTTCGCAGCTAAGGTTGTGTTGGTCGGACGAGCATCCAATAAAACCAACAGTTTTTTTTCTGCTAATTTTCAGGTTGGTCGGACAAGCGTCCAATAATTCCAACAGTTTTTACTGCTAATTTTCGGGTTGGTCGGACAAGCGAGCAATAATTCCAAAAGTTTTTACTGCTAATTTTCGTGTTGGTCGGACAAACCTCCAATAATTCCAACAGTTTTGCTGCTGATGTCGTGTGGGTCGGACAAGCGTCCAATAATTCCAACAGTTTTTGGTGCTGATGTCTTGTTGGTCGGACGAGCATCCAATAAATCCAGGATTGGGCTTGAGGAAATCAACGTGGATAAACTTCGAGGAATAGCAGCAGTGTTCTGTATCATCCAGAGCCAACAATTGCAATACAGAATTCTCCATTGAGAGCTTTTGAGAAACGTCTTTCCGAGCAGAGACAGCGGCCAAACAGCAAAGCGGACCAGAGAAGAGAGCCAGAGGGGAAAACAAAGGGCACGGCAGAAGTACATCACCAGTTGGTTTACGAAGAAATCAGCGGACTGCCTAGCACCATCAGAATGAGGCGAGGCGGATGATCAGCTTTTGTGTTGAACTTCTGGGATGCCCAACGATCAGAAGCCAGATAACCAAACAAAAGCAAACAAAAACCATGTCGACGAAAAAAGTCTGGTCTTCATAGCTTAATTTAACAAATTAAGGCTAGCCAAATTCAGGAGCTCTTTGGCTGTTAGGTCTGGATCTATAGGTCTTCTGACCAACGTAGGGATCCCAACGCCCGAAGGCAATAGGGGGCCTGACTTGGCAACAGCAACGAAAAAGGCAAGCAGAAAATTCTTTGGATAACGGAAAATATGAATTGCGTGCTGCAAAAATAGTATACTTGCAGATAGCACAAGACCTCCTGACTGAGCAAAATAAGGAGTGCCACATGTAGTAAGGTAGGGATTACCAAGGGGATTAAAATACATAAAAGCTATTGGTTAGTTTGCTAACATGCAATGCACCAATTCAAAGGTCTAGCAGTATTGATCTATATCTGCTAGGTCATAGCATGTGAATGAAATATGAAACCCACACTGCCCGATTCTCCTAATTTAGACAAGCATCGCAATTTGCAATGCTCCCCATTTGCCTCATCTTACTTTCAGAGGGCCAAAAATCACATCCAACCTTATTCAAACAACTAGGCAAATCTCTAATCTTACCCATGCTAAGTGTAGCCAATGCCTTAACCCTATTATGGCCGGGGGGGCACAAAGTGCTTGCCGGAAATTAAAAATGCTGTATCTCTAAAAAAACACATAATATTCTACTGAAATCTGTTCGACTTTTCCTCAATGTTATCAGAGAACCTTAAAAAATTCTTTTTGTTACTATCACACCTTTGCTGATCACGTGACACCTCTTTTGTCAACAAGCGGTCAGGTGTTAAAATGTTTTAGTGCCTATTATTCTGCAACTATAACACATAGAGATTTAACACTTGAAGCACCATTGGCTTTGTTTTGACAAGGGCTTTTGAATGATATATAATTTATTAGTATTTGCTGACGTAAGCAAAATTTAAAATCAATGACGTCATCAATGTTTATGACGTCATAACTATAAAAGAGACTAATTTTTTTTCACTTGAAATTCCTTTTTTGGCGTTCCTGAATAGAGATAAACTAGAAAAAATTCTATTTTTCAACCTGAATACCTATTTTATCTTATTTTTCTTCATTGTAAAATTCATCGACTTGAACATTTATGAAAAAAATGGTAGAAAGATAAAAAAATATAAAATAATGTCAAAACAATTCATAGATTATGATTTGAAAATGCTTTTTGTTCATAAATAGACCATTTGGGAGGCAAAAATACAACAAGGATAGCTTCAATAACAAGCTAAATGCCTATACGTATTTATCATGGTTTTTCAGACTTAAGACGTCACCGTGACGTCATTGGTAGCCATTATGGTTTTAAAAACACCATCAATCAATAGAGCAAGTAAAGTTCAAAAGTTCTACCAAGTTTCAAGCTTTTATCGCGCTCCTAACAAGAATTATAGGGGGCGGGCACAAAGTGCCCCCTCCCTTGGTAGTACAAGGGTCCAAAAAAGCCCCGTAGTAATAGGGTTAATATGAATTGTCGTTTTTTGAAGAACAAACAGTTACAACAACTGTAGGCCAACTGATGCAAGTATACTTCATTATTTTGCTGCAGGTTGTACACAGCAGAGACCCAACAATATCAGCAGCAGAGGAATCATAATGGGACGTCATTTTCAATTTCTAACGAAGATTTGCGCGCACTTTTTTGGAGATATGTCAAGTAGAGGACTGGGAACAATAGGCTGCATCAAGATTGATGCAGATTCATCCCAGATTTAAAATTGACATAATTTATGCATTTAATTCAGCGCATGAAAAGTACAGCTTCTTAACTGAAACTGTACATATTGCATTCAGTACGACCGGATTGGTCAAACTTAATGATTAGATAGACCCTGATATTAAGTGAAGAACCAATTGGATTCAGACACCCAATTTAGTTCGGCGTATGAAAAGTGCAACGTCTGAATCAGGCCTTAATTTGTTCACATCAAATTTTTGCAGTTCTGGATGCAAGGGCTTTAAGATTTATCGTGGCATTCACAAATGCAACTTCTAGCAAGTGGAAAAAACCTTTCTTCCACAACTTTGTAATTTTGTGGGCATTCACATGATAAGAAGCTTTCTGGTCACTCCTATCAACAGTGCCCATATTCCTTGTGTTAGTTCATAGTTCTATAGCTTTTCGATTAAGTTGTGATGTGGGTTGTCTCCCCCTCCCTCGCGGTTTTTACTTCGAACGTTTCTCTTAAGTGTTCTTAAGGTATGGGTCATAGAGATCAGGCTCACCTGCCTCTTGTCTGTCCGGGCTGATGTGAGGGATTCTTCCATCTTGGCTAAAGAGGGAATTCCCCTTTGATGGTTGGCATTAGCAGCTTCTTCCAAAATGCCATTGTGCCTCATGCACCAATACCATTCCTAGCTTAATTTAAGAAATTAAGGCTAGCCAAATCCAGGAGATCTTCGGCTGTAAGGTCTGGAACTATAGGTCTTCTGACGAATGTAGGGACCCCAACGCCCAAAGGCAATACACGGCCTGACTTGGCAACAGCAACGAAAAAGGCAAGCAGAAAATTCTTTGAGTAGGAATAACGCAAAATTACAATTGCGTGCTGCAGAATAGCTGCTTAGCAGATAGGGCAAGACCTCACGACTGAGAGAAATAGGAAGAGCCACAGAGGATTAATATACTGACATGCATAGAAGCTATTGTTTAGATAGCTAACGTGCATTGGTCAAAGGTCTAGAGGTATTGTTCTATCTGCAAGGTCCTAGCATGTGAATGAAATATGAAACCCCACACTGCCCAGCTCTCCTAATTTAGATAAGCATTGTAATTACAATACTCTCAAAAAAAAGGTGCTGAAACAGTGAAAAAGTACTATTGTCCGATTAGTGTCCTTTCATCGCTCTCAACGGTTTTTAAGCGTTTACTTTTAAAACAGATTGAACCGTTCATTGAAAATAAACTCTCTGCAATCCTTTGTGCTTTTAAAAAGGGACACAGTACTCAACATGCTCTTTTCCGAGCTAAAAGGGTTTCATGGTCTTGGTGTCCTTCTGGGGTTTCATTTTTGGCAACTGCTCTTTGCCAGAAGCACCATGATTTTTCTCCAAGTTGACAATGAACATGTTTGGGATTGCTATCATTTGAAGTCATGTGAAATAATATTGCAAAAACTCTTTTCTTTGTAGTGGCAATATCACCAGCATTGTCCTTAATTGCTCTTGCGTAATAATTTTTTATTTTCAATACTTTTGCCTTAGTCAATTTTCCTTTTCCAGAAATAGGATCCTTCTGGGCTTTGCATTGTTCAATTACATTCATCAAACCAGTACCCATTATTTTGGAAAGATGGTTGACACACTAATCCTTCTTTATCTCCACATGCTGCCAATAAACCTTTTGTTGTGAAATGAAGTCATGAGATTTGCTATCCCCGTCCGATAACATTGTGGTGTATCGCAGCTTGTATTTTGCAACAGATCTGTTCCAGATTCGAGATGCACATTCTTGCTTCATTGAGTTGGATGTGCCTTCATAGTTTTAGAACATTTCACAGCATATTTTTCTCTCCAATCTTGATATTCCGGTTGTTCAGGCTTGGGACCCTTCAAACACTGATGGCAGCAGTTGCACAGAATTTCATAATCAAGAGGAAGGCCAGTGAGTAGATCAGTTACAGCTCCAGCTCCGTTATGTGAACTATGGCCTCCTCCACCTCTTCTCTGCCATGTACCATCATATGAAACGGCAATATCTAGAATACCATCTTTGTCTGGCATTTTCAGCATATTTGTTTCTAATCATATCAACAGATTGCTTGGCAGTTTCTTGAAATGTTTCCTTGCTATCTTTTTTATTAAGGTTTTTTATTGGGACAACTTGTGATGTTCATCATTCCTGTCCAATCTCTCATTGCATTATAACTACATCCCAAACCCATAAATGCAAAGGCTGATCGGACGTTTACTCCAAATGCACTGTTTCCTGGCTGTGAGCTCTTGATTCTTTCACTTAAATAACTTTCTCTTATAACTGTGTCACAGAATTTGCAGTACAAATTAGCGAAATTACGAAATCCCATATCTTCGCCCTTGTGAGTTTCGAAAATGACACCTGTGTGTTTGCAATATGGGCAGCATAAACTTGAAATTAACTTTTTCAAACAAAGTTTGTCAGCAATTAAGAAGCACCTCTCGTTATCTACCTTCATTTCTTCAATTGAATGCCTCTTTTCTATCATTTTCTCCAGTTCTAGATCAAAGAGTGCCAGTTTCTTTGAACTTGCTGATTCACCACCATCAGTAAGCCCTAATTCTTCAATATCTCTTTCTTTATTGAATGTCCTATTCTTTCGTCTCTTTCTCATTCCCTGAAACCTTTGAAACTTTGTTCTACCCATAGATGGTAGCAGCAAATAATTAACAAATTGGCTTGAGCGTTAAAAATACTTCAAAATTTGAGAAACAAGTGTTTGGTGTTGAACGATATTTCACTTGGCAATGGCGATCAGTGAAAACGGAAATCACCAAATCTTCTGATTTGTATAAGCCAATGATGTCGCTCCATTCTGGGCATCAGCCAATGAGGAAGCTGAATCTTAACTTCGTTTTGAAAATATCACAGCTATTGTCCTTGTAAGGGTTAAACAAAGGCAATTTCTGAGAGAGCCTTACATGAAGTTGTTCGAAAACCAAAATCCACGAAAGCAGCATGAAAAGAGCTTTCCAAAGATACCGAAGGTTGAATCATTTGACAGTTGCAAGTCTTACCATAACGAAAATGAAAAACAGTGAATTTTCGTCTTTGTGGAAAGAAAAATTGACATAACTGATACATCTAGAGGTGAACATAGGAAGTATTTATGGGGAAAAAGCAGCCTTGTGTACAATTTATGGTGACTATGAGATTCTACAATGTTTAAACTCCATTTATCATGCAAAACAATTTTTTTCAATTTTTCAAGTGAAACTGCTATTTTAACAGTAGACCCTTGCCTTAAGCTCTAGCCCCCCTACCTGGGGGTACAGGTTGGTTCCCCCTATTAACCCCCACCCTTGAAACTGGCTTCATCATTGATTTCCATTGGTCTCTAGAAAGTGTTATGATTTTTCCGAAGTCTCAAGCTACTGGCTTAAAATGACAAAACTGAAAAGGTTGGGGTATATTAGTTTACTACAAGAATCATTTGAGATTTTCTTAAAAATAAAGGAACCTTTAGTTCTTTTCAAACTCTCAAAAACAAGATTGCTTCACAAATTTTGCGAGTTTTGAATAAGCTCCCACCCCCTACCAAGCCCCCTCAGATATGTGTCCTCTTTTAGTATCAAGTTTTAGGTAAGTCCTTCCTGGTTGAAGTAAATTATAAGAGTATTGTATAGAAGTGTTTTATCTCATGTTTGTTAAATAGCTCAGAACAGAACATCAACAACAACACCGAAGATACCACAGATGATATTTTACACTATCATACACCAGATCCTACCATCTCCAATACAAACATCTCACAATCCCAAATAAAACATAAAACCCTACCCTTCATCATACCCTATGACACACGTACAATGCGCATCAAATCCATTCTCAAGGAACACTGGAGAACCCTCTCCCGTAACGAAGCTCTATCCAAAATTTGGACCCGCCCACCAGTTCTGGCACTGAAAACCCATAAAAACATTGGTAATCATATTACCCACACAAAATTCTAATATATTTACATTATGATGTTAGATTGAAACATTACCCCTTTGTGGGTAATGGGGCGCCCATGTATCATACAGCATATCGAACATAAAGCCCCGAAATGCTTCATGGGTATTCGACTGACGAGTTTCTTAAATCTACATCATACACACCCTCTGTGACACACACACACACACACACACACACATAATGCGCGAAGCCGGCAATTGCACGCAAAGCTGCGCCCCACATCGAGGCTAGACTTAAATTTTGCTAAGCAACAGCGCCTTTAGGTTGGTGATACACTCATTTTTCTTACTTGCTTGTACTCAGGTACAATTTTATTTATTTTTAACAACAACAATTTCGACAGATGGAGTGGAGACCGTATAGTATCCCGCTTGGGGATCGCCTAGATGGCTCTGCTGGCATTTCCGTCTGACCTCCATATATTTACACAAAAACATCACACCAAATATCACGAAAAACAGACACCCATCACTGTCTTGTACAACACCATATATGGCACCTACAAAGTCACATCTGTCAACCACATTGACATTAGCATCAGACCCATCCCTTGTTATAAGGCTCTATACACCAAGTTTCATTACAAAACAACCTGGTACCCTCATCCTATACACACGAGTGGTATATATATATATATATAACTCCGCACAAGAGAAATGGCTTCCAACAGCAACTTTTTGGAAGATTCATTAGACGCTGGCATTGCCGATTATGATAGTTCCTGCGAAATGGATTACCAAGGTAATAAGTCTATTATTCCTTATTCATTTTGAATTCTTCTTTAATCTATACTTAACGTCCTACTCCTACTAGATATTATATCATATTATATATTCTCTGTACCATTTTCTTTCCTTCTGACACTTACCAACTCATATAATCACTAACGTATCTACGCACTAACACTTTTTTGTCTCTTACCACGCTCTTCCTCAACCCAATATATCATGTACCTCAGCTACTACTACATATGTACCACATACCACATTATACATCGCAATTTATGATATTGCACCATGCACATACTTATATAAGTATACACATTCATCCTTATATGCCTTATATATATACTCCTCCAACCCAGATTCCTAGAGCCTACACTGGCCTACGTCCTACAAACACAGCTTACATATATAAACATATGTACCCCACTACACAAAACCTGTATATACCCCAAGCTCCCCTATAATAAGCCCCTATTCATTCTAATCATATTTTATAACCAACTTTCTTAACATTCCACCCACCAGTATCCCCGAGCGTCGTCAAGGAGACTCCAGAGTCGAAGCGTCCCAGCCACCCGCCCGATGCAGTTCACATCAAGACACGACCCGGAAACTACCGTATACCCAAACTGATGGACAATCGGATCCAAAATTTCCAAACTTCGAAGAAACACACAAAAAAACAATGCCAATATAAAGACACGTCCACAAGAAAACACCACACCAACAATAATACCGATAAGCGGAAAACTAACACACAAACCCCCACGAACCAAACGGCCACACCTGAAACAAAACAACCCGAGAACTTCGGGGACACATCCAGATTCATCGACCTCCTGGCACACAATAAGGCCAGTGAGCTTTATCACAATGATAGAGCCTCACATTTCGAAAGGGCTGCACATGAGGGAAGATTCCCCAATTATGTGCACCCCCAAGTAGAATTCAAATTCCAGGCCGAACTTGAACAGGAGAGTCGGGATGCTATTGATAAGCTTGATAAAGCTTATCAAAAAAACATATGTGAAATACTTCACAAACACCACATGAAAATGGCTGCATATGAAAAAGCCAACACGTTGGAAAACATTGCCCTCACCAAGACAAGGTTCCCGGAAAAGAACACAAATGAACAAATAATAACTTGTGGTATGAACAAGGGTATTGAAAAACACGTGATCTATAAATCCACCAAAGACAAAGAAACCCACAAACGCCCCAGACTCTACTAATCTATTCACGAACGTTATACTTACTCTTGTATCTTCTATAATAATTTATATTTTATATTATACATTTTGTTACTGTTCTTATATCTGTGTATTTCATTCTCTCTTCTCTGCTTTGCAACACCTTAGGACGATCTATCCGGGAAAACATGCCACGATTTAAGAACAAGGGGTACATTACAAAATGCAACAAACTCCTTGGAAGGAAAAGGAAACTTCGTAAGAGCAAACATAAGGGCACGATGCGCAAATATCTCGAAAGGGAAATAAGGAACAAACATATCAGTCACAACTTTGTTAATCTTACCAACACAGAGCTATCACAATCACAAAAAATGCTTCTGGAAAAGGGCCTCTCCTTTGTTCCTACCCCCAACACCGTATCCCTCCGAACAGCCTACAACTCATTCTGCGACTTCAAACGTAGAATGTTAATACAATATCACTTTCGTGATCACCATAATGACACGATCCCCATCTTCAGACTCAAATCGAAATGGGAGCCCCCCGAAACACATAACATCATCATCCAGAATTACCTTACCAATGTCTGGCATGACATACTCAATCTCTTTACACTACCCATGAATAACTCTATAAACTCTGCCAACATTACCCTCCCTGAGAAGCAGGCCTTAGAGGAACTTCAGTCCATCAATGATATTACCATCAAAAGAGCGGATAAAGGGGGTCGCATTGTCCTCATGCCAAATGAAATGTATACCACAGAGGCATATCGCCAACTCAATGACCCCCTATATTACACTGAACAACCAATAGACCATACAGGCACCCTAGCTTATGAAATAACCACATTCCTAACACACTTACACACCAAAAAAATAATAGACAACGACTTATTTGGTTTCTTACTACCTAAGAATCCAATCAGAACACCAATATTCTACATGCTACCCAAAATACACAAACCGAACAACCCAGGGCGACCAATTATTTCTGGCTGTGGCTCCCCTACAGTGAATATATCCAAATTCCTGGACCATTCCCTTCGCCCCATTGTCGAATTAAGCCCCTCTTACATACGTGATACTACTCATTTCTTACAAATTGTTCTTAATCACAACTTTCACATACCCAAAGACTCCTGGTTAGTCACGTTGGATGTGAAATCATTATACACAAATATCCCCCAAAATGAGGGCATAGAATGTTGCCTTCATGCAATAAATGAACATTACCAAGGTACACCCCCCCTTGGACATCAAACACCTACAACAAATGTTCGAGTTTGTACTCAAACATAATTACTTCACATTCAATGATAAATTTTACCTACAAACCCATGGCACAGCAATGGGCACAAAAATGGCTCCAAACTATGCTAATATATTCATGACAAAGATCGAAAATCACATCCTCCAAAATGCACCCCATAACCGCAAACCCCTCCTATGGAAAAGGTTCATTGATGACATATTCTTAATCTGGCCGTATGACTTACAGTCACTTCTCCATTTTAAACAATACATAAACACAATACACAACACAATCAAATTCGAGATGACACATTCAGAAACCAGTGTCAACTTCTTAGACACAACCATCCACTTCAATTCAGATGGAAAACTCATCAGCTCCCTGTACAAAAAACCCACTGACATCTGTAGTCTACTACACAACAATTCCTTCCATCCCCCAACATGTAAACAAAGCGTTATATACAGCCAAGCCCTGAGATATAGACGTGTTATCACAGATAATGAGGAGTTACAATCAAAACTAATGGATCTAAAACTAGACCTCATACAACGAGGTTACCATTCCCATGAGATCAACAAGCACTTTAACAAAATTGCTGATCTGTCACAAAACGACCTTTTGTTTAAAGGTCAACATAACAACACATATTCTGCTACACCACAACTTAATGTTGCAAATCACATTGGAGCTCAGAACATCAACAACAACACCGAAGATACCACAGATGATATTTTACACTATCATACACCAGATCCTACCATCTCCAATACAAACATCTCACAATCCCAAATAAAACATAAAACCCTACCCTTCATCATACCCTATGACACACGTACAATCCGCATCAAATCCATTCTCAAGGAACACTGGAGAACCCTCTCCCGTAACGAAGCTCTATCCAAAATTTGGACCCGCCCACCAGTTCTGGCACTGAAAACCCATAAAAACATTGGTAATCATATTACCCACACAAAATTCTAATATATTTACATTATGATGTTAGATTGAAACATTACCCCTTTGTGGGTAATGGGGCGCCCATGTATCATACAGCATATCGAACATAAAGCCCCGAAATGCTTCATGGGTATTCGACTGACGAGTTTCTTAAATCTACATCATACACACCCTCTGTGACACACACACACACACACACACACATAATGCGCGAAGCCGGCAATTGCACGCAAAGCTGCGCCCCACATCGAGGCTAGACTTAAATTTTGCTAAGCGACAGCGCCTTTAGGTTGGTGATACACTCATTTTTCTTACTTGCTTGTGCT
This sequence comes from Pelagia noctiluca, assembly GCA_963924455.1. Taxonomy (NCBI): domain Eukaryota; kingdom Metazoa; phylum Cnidaria; class Scyphozoa; order Semaeostomeae; family Pelagiidae; genus Pelagia; species Pelagia noctiluca. Next base: position 7,061,109 of record OZ004330.1, on the reverse strand, counting down.
CAGGTACAATTTTATTTATTTTTAACAACATCTTAGTTACATATGATATAAAGTACCATTGAATCTATTGTAGTAAAAAATAAGCTCTAGGGCTTACTTAGCATTGATTTGTTCTTGTATGAATACCAAAATTTTCATCATATTTTTATCTTTCACCTCATTTGCTTTTTGCCATCCTTTTTGTACTTCTTGCTCTCATTTTTGCATCACCTTGTCCTGACACCTTTACTTGTAAAGATGGCTGTGATTTTTATGTTTTCCGAACAAACCCAGTAGTTCTTGGCAAATGCAGAAATACAACTTTCTTTGGCATAGCAGGCGTAGGGTACCAGTATCTCATCAGCAAATAATGAGTCAATGGTTTCACCTACCTGCCATGTCATATGATGGTCTCCACAGCGCTTCGCATATCTAAGGCATTTTCAGATTCATATTTTAGTGTTTCACATATTTCCTCCCCAAACATCTCTCAGTGTAGGTCCATAAACATCTTAGGTCCCAACCATTTGGCTCTTCCACATTATTACGAAAAAAGACTTTTAGATCTTCATAGACAGCATGCACTGATCCAACCAACAGCGCACTTAAGAGTTCCATCTTGTATCACAGGCACCAGGGATTCTAGTTTGTACAAACTCTTTCAGGTATGCAGATTGCTTGTTACATATTGAATAGTACGCAGATATCCCAGTAAGTGTAGAAAACAACCTCTTACAAGCATTTATTCTCTTGACTCCCTGAGACATGACAAGATTCAATTTATGGACGTAGGAATGGATACACAATGCTTTAGGGTATTGCTCCCTCCCCTTCGCATTAATACCTGATACTTCATCAGACATGACAGATGCTTCATCATAAGTATAACGACTAAATTGATCTCCAATATTGTATTTCTGTATCTTAGGTACAGCAATATCAGAAATCTCTTGAGAATTTCGTTGAAGACTGCAGTCAACAAACTCTACAAAGCACTCTATGGCTTTGCCCTTCAAAACATAGCAAAAAACTACAAACAATTGCCCTTGCTTTAAAAAATCTGGACTTCCATCGAGTTCCATGGTGACGAACAAGGCTTCATTCAGCTCCGAAACAATTTCTTGTGTGAGGAGTTGTAACACGCATGAAAATAGGTCATTTTTGTACATGAACAGGTGTACCAATGAACACAGAAGCTTCACCGAAGTGTTTCCTCATTTAATACCAGATAATTACTTAAGCAGAGTTTCATAGGGCGTGGTGGTAGCAGGAAAGCAGAATATACGGTAAGGTGAAGGCTCAGATGAGTAGATACCCTGTATGTAACTCATATGTATAGCTGAACGGGGAGGTGCGGCCTATCAGAGTGGGTTTGAAAGCTTCAAAATCCCTCAATATGGGTCTCAAAATACAGAAGAATTGCACGAATTCTTTCAAGAATTCCAGCAAATTAAAAGGCAAAAAGAAGGGAAGCATCACAGCTGAGTGTCTTCAGGATCCGAAAGCCCATGGAACTATACGCACATTTGTTTTGCCTGCTGCAGGGAACGATGAAACAAGGCCGTCCCAAGGAAAGAGAATAGTCGTTACCCACCTATTTTCTTGATTAAACCAGTTTTCTTGACTTTGTCGGGCTACAATGGTTATTCAAAATTATTTGCCTTGTTCTGAGTCAAAGAGTCAAAGCGTAATTCTCATTTTATTGGAAACTAGTCCGATACAATTCAATATTTCTTGACGGTTAAACGTTTAGTTTGAACCGAAGTTAATCACCCGTGTACACTTGCTGATTGCCATTGTTGGGCGAATTCGATGCTGTTGTTTGCAGTGGTCAGCGGCAGGGGGTCTCTGGGCTCATAGGTAGATAGAGACAATGTGCAAGACTAAATTAACCTTCAAATTTGCAGGCAAGCTCAGCGGTTAGTTTTCTCAAGTTACGGCAAATGAAATAAACGTTGGGATGAGCTTGAATCGGTGCATTCCCTCTCTTGTGGTATTGTGGCCTAAATGTTGTAAATGGAAAAAACATCTCAGTTGATAACAGATTTGTCACGGAAGGCTGCAGTTCGAGGAGGTTGCAGCAAATCTCAAGATATTCCCGGTGATGTTAGTTTCTAAACATTTGGTACCTCTTTTCTTTTTGCTTTACTGTGGGGATTTTAGGGGCCTAGTTTGGAGATCGTGCTGTCAACCACGTGTGGTAAATTTTTGAAAGGTATACACAAAATGGGTTCCCTTGCAGCGTTGCCATGTGCAGTGTTGTGTTTTCACTTGCGGCATTGTGAGTTTTACTTATCAACTAGGAAAACGCTGTTTCTGTTTTCCAGGGTCTTATTCATTTGGGATCTACAAATATTTAATAACCTTATTTGCTGTTCAATTTTCAAGAACTAATTACCTATTTTGAGTACAATGCCTTACCTAGGGTCATGGCTTGAAAAAATTCTTACCAAGACAATTTGGCAACTAATGTTTCAAAGCAAGGGATGAATATACAGGATCAGTAACAAAACTTCCATAGGTTGAGAATTTAATATCTTTATTTTCATTGGCTTTGCGTTACAATGTAGACATAGCTACCTGCTTGCATTCATAGCGTGCAAGTTATATGAATAATAAATGCGCAACTATTAGCTGAGGTCAAGTAAGTGTCAAGGTTGAGAGTACCAGCCCTTTGGAGTCGAGACTACCAGCTCTCCAGTCAAGGTCGAGAGTAACACCAAATCTTTGCAGCAGTTGGTGTTCATTTGCTGAAGCTGTTCCAACTAATCTAAGCAAGCGTAGCTAATCAGTACAAGAGGAGTAGAGGGGATGCCTTGGTTTGGCATGGCACATAGATACCCATCTTGAAATTTATTCAAATTGACAGAGGCAAAAGATGCCTTTGCTAGATTTTTTTTCTGGAGTCTTTTCTGTAGGTTTTATTCCTTCAAGAACGAAGGAATTAAACAAATTGCTCTGATGTACTATAGCCTGAACCCACTCTTACGACAGCTTTCCTTATTGACTCTATATGGTTCACCCATTACACGCAGAATCGGCGGTTTTTTCTACTAGTTATTCCTTTATCGCATATTAATTGCATGTTGCCAATACAAAGAAAAATGCGGGGTGTTCGTGATTTCTAGGAGTGCTAATCCAAGCTACAGAATTGGGATCGTTGTTGTTCTCCCACCTGTCCATCAGTATTTGACTAGCGCAAGTGCTTGTATTTGTAAGAGTCAAAATAAAAGAAAACAGTATGATAATCAAGATTCTGTAAATGCCTGTTGACCTAAAGTGGTAAGTAACACATTATTCCCCGAGCATAAACATATTTTCCATATATACAAGCAAAACGCCCTAATTGGCAAAATAAATAATATGGCTGATATAAGCTTCAGAAGCCAAACGTTCCTGAAAACTCTATCCGTTGGGGTGGCATAGGTTCTAGGGCATTATGTTGGTATCTTACATCCGCAACTTGGCTGTCCATCATTGTAATGTGTTGTCACTACTGGAAAATGACGAAATAACATAGGCAATGGCTATTTATGTTAGCCCGTGGCAGGTAACCCTCTCTTGGGGGTTCTCGATATGGGTCGTAAAACTCTCAGGTATAATTGATCCCTGTCTATTAACAATAGCGTCACACTTTGAACTCCCGTCATGAAGAACAGGTATCAGCGCTCTGCGTTGGCAGTTTTAATCAATTTGGGAAGCACATAGCATACAGGGATTTCAGTTATGAACAAAGATTGATCTGCCTTATCTGATTGGATGACATTGCTTACCGTAGGTGCAAATTGTAGGTGCTTACCGTCTTTGCAAATTGTATACAGGGTATGTATTCTCAAGATGGGGCAGGTCCATACCCACCACCACCAACCATACCCACCACAACATACAACAGGGGTTAATGGTTGAAACCTTCCATATAGCAAGGCAGCAAGGGGTATCCCTTAAATATACAAAATTTCGCCAAACAAGCATAAATAATATTCTTTCATTGTCCTACTTAAGACTATACTGGGTCGATAGTAGGGATATAGCATGGATATCCACATCTGAAGAAAATTTTTATGTTGTTAGGTCAATAAGCCTGTCGCCAAGGTCAGGAGCTATGTGTTTGTATCCACCATCCCAGCATTCGTTTGGTATTTGTCTTTCATACAGGGATCTTGTTTTAAAGTGCAGCATCATGTTGGGTGGACAAGCGTCCCAAAATTCAAACTTTCTGCCATGATATCGCATCGGTCAGACAAAGGTCAAATAATCCCAACATTCTGCCGTGATGTCTCATTGGTCGGACAAGCGTCCAATAATTCCAACAATTTTTTGCTGCTAATGTTCGTGTTGGTCGGACAAGCGTCCAATAATTCCAACAGTTTTTACTGCTAATTTTCGTGTTGATCGGACAAGCGTCTAATAATTCCAACAGTTATTGCTGCTAATTTTCGTGTTGGTCGGACAAGCGTCCAATAAGTCCAACAGTTTTTGCTGCTGACGAAATTTTTGGTCGGACAAGTGTCCAATAAATCCGACAGTTTCGCAGCTAAGGTTGTGTTGGTCGGACGAGCATCCAATAAAACCAACAGTTTTTTTCTGCTAATTTTCGGGTTGGTCGGACAAGCGGGCAATAATTCCGACAGTTTTTACTGCTAATTTTCGTGTTGGTCGGACAAACATCCAATAATTCCAACAGTTTTGCTGCTGATGTCGTGTGGGTCGGACAAGCGTCCAATAATTCCAACAGTTTTTGGTGCTGATGTCTTGTTGGTCGGACGAGCATCCAATAAATCCAACAGTTTTGCTGCCGATGTAGTTTTGGTCGGACAAGCGTCCAATAAATCCAACAGTTTTGCTGCTAACGTTGTGTTGGTCGGACAAGCAGCGTCCAATAGGTCCAACAGTTTTTGCTGCTAATGTCGCGTTGGTCGGACAAGCGTCCAATTATTCCAACAATTTTTTGCTGCTAATTTTCGTGTTGGTCGGACATTCGTCCAATAATTCCAACAGTTTTTTGCTGCTAATTTTCGTGATCCTCGGACAAGCGTTCAATAAATTCAACAGTTTTTCTGCTAACGTCGCGTTGGTCGGACAAGCGTCCAATAATCCCAACTTGTTGCTGCTGATATTGCGTTGGTCGGACAAGCGTCGGATAATCCCAACAGTTTGCTGCTGATATCACGTTGGTTGGACAAGCAGCGTCCAATAATCCCAACAGTTTGCTGTGATGTCGTGTTGGTCGGTTGATGACAAGTTTTTTAGATATCTTGAAATAGCTGTTATGTGTGGGCGTTAACAAATTTTGTATTATGTGTTGATAATTATTAAATATTTCACCACTTGACTGTTGAATTTAGGAATTTGCTTCAATAGCGGAACGTTTCAGTTCTTCAGCCTCAGTTTCACTCGTGAGAGAGCATTACTCCAATGTTTTTAGAGGAAAATATGCTAAATCTCTGTACCAGTGTTTCTTAGGTTTCACCCCAATTATGGTAGGAAATTTTTTCTGAGTTTGGTTTTAAAAATTTTAACCACAAGATAAATTTTTCCTTGATTTTGTGTTGATACGATGAGTTTGAGCTTTCAGCTTACAAAATCTCACCCCATGTTGATATATTCTAGGACACTGTAACGGCAGGAAACTGACAACACTGAAAGGATTTCTGTTTTTTAAAAACTTTTTTGCTACAACAAAACAAATAACAAAATGTTCCTGAATTGATATGCAAACAAAACATTGATTTTCTTGCGGATGTTGAAAAAAGGTGCACTCTTTTTTTATAAGAATGAGTAAAATTGGTTTTAATCTGGCTGTTCATAACTATTTCTCTATTGTCAGCATGAAATGTCCTTACATTGCTTTAACTTTCATAATGCTTCTGAAGCCTGTTTTTGCTATCAGTTATAGTAATTGTTGCAAATTTTGACTTTCTTGACCATCCCACAAATCAGTATGCCGCCAATCTAATTCTTTTGTCATTTTTTCTCACTATTAAGTTTATTTCTTGAAATTCTTGTACTTATCCAAAATTTTCAGCTTCAGTTTGTTCTTAGCTTGTTCTCAAGTTTAAGCAAAATTTGAGGCTCGTGTTCATATAAAATTGTTCTAATAAAAGAAAGAAGGTAGTTTTCATATCTTTGAAGTTCAAGAAGTTGTATGTGTTATATTAAGCCCATATTCTTAAACCCAATTTGGTAGCCAAGCAGTGAAAATGTTCGGGTTTAAGGTTGGGAACAAATTCGCTTTGAATGACAAGATGCTTGGTTGGCTTGGACGATGGGTATTTGCTCAAAATACACGCCAGGCGAATGTGAAATGCAAATTCTGTGGTTCTTGAGACGCCACAAGTTGGCCTGTCCTTGGGTCAATTTCTAAATTCCACAGTGAAGTGGTGAAACTTGTACAACCCAGCTATGATAGAGAATTATCTTGATGGTTTTTTTATTGGCTAAGAGCGTCAAGAGGGATTTATATATGTCTCCGTGAGCACAAAGCACATTTGTTAATCGATTTTAAGAAAGTGACCTGCCCAAAAGTGCTTGACCAGACGAAGAACTTAATCCAGTACTGGATAGCAGAATTTTAGGAAATGCAAGTTTTAGTTCAGATCCAATTAGCACTGAAAATCTTGCAGAAGCTATAGTAAAGTAGGTTACAGTGGATATTAGTACCCTGGGTATACATTGATATGCAAGATACCATTGACATTTGTTGTACACCAACTTGTGTAACACGTTTTCTTCATAAGAAACCGGTTTATATGAAACCTAGAACTAGAACCTCAAAACTTTAAGAAACTTTTAGAACTACATCAATATCTTTAAGAAACTCCAAAAAAGGGGACTTTCTGAGCCGAAAATGATATGTCAACAATAGATTTTGCTTGATTTAAGTTTGCTACACGATTTTATTTAGAGGAACACAGGATAGTGAGTCGAATTGTATTAGTAGGTGGGGTTCGCTCTAATACAAGAAATATGCGAGGGATTGGAAATGTTTTTGAAACTGGCTGGGTTTTTTCCTTTATTCCACTCTTCTTCTACTCTGTGTAGAGCAGGATTATCCTCTTCGAAGTCATCTGGGCCTACTTTTTGTTTCTCAATATCCCCCTACCAATTTACGTATTGAACGATACAAGATTTTCATGTTGCAGTCTGAAGCCCCTTTCTTTATACCGTCTTTTATAACTAAAGCAAATATTTTTCCTAGAGCTCTATTGTCATTCCAACACGTCCTGATGAAATCAGTTAAAGACAGATTAAGATTTTTTCTGTTTCTTTTTTTCAAACTGAAGAATGTTTCTGCTATAGCTGTGGTTGTATGGTTGTTTGCAAATGTGTTCCACGCCAACGAGGGCATCTGGAAACGCTCAGTAACGCCTAGCTCCAATTTATTTTTCTTTAACAGTGGTTTGCCCTTTTCCCTCTTCTACGCATTACTTGAGAAACAAGGCTTCATCAATGATAGGTTCGAAAAGAAACGAACAAGTGCAAGTTGTGCTACTATTAAAGAAAGACTGGTCACGTGGAAAGTACCATGTTTACCCAAAATCATCATGGCTTACTTGGCTTACTTACAAAATTAGTCTTATCGATGTTTAGTGCCAATTGTTACAGTCGAGCCAGGACTTAACGTTACTCAGTTCTTTATTAATGGTTTTGGTGAGATAATAAAGGTCACCAGCTTCAAGATAAATGTTTGTATCTTCAGCAAAAAGAAAGAATGACAACATACTAGAGACATTAGGTAGATCATTAATATAAATTAAAAAGAGAAGTGGTCCAAGAACTGATCCTTTGGTCACACCACAAGATATACTACAAATTGAGGAAGAATACCCATTAATTGACACTGATTGTCTGCGATTAGTCAGATAGGATTCAAACCAAGCAAGGGCAGTATCTCTAGTGCCGTAATGTTCTAATTTATTAAGCAAATTTTCATTATTTACTGTGTCAAAGGCCTTTTGAAGATCTATGAAAATTCCACATCCAAGTCTTTTGTTATCAAGTGTTGTCTTAATACTTTCAGTTAAAGAAATTAATGCATGTTCTGTGGATTGTCCACTGCGAAGGGTCCACTGCGAAACCCGAATTGCATACAGAATAAGACATCACAAGTTTCTAAAAACTTCTGAAGACGTGTCTGCATAATTTTTTCAAAGATTTTACTAAAAGTAGACAACAATGAAATTGGTCTGTAATTGCTTGTTTTAGTCCTAACTCCTTTTTTAAAAATTGGGATAACTTTTGCAATTTTTAGTTTATCAGGAAAAATACCGATAGCAAAAGATTCATTTGTCAAAATTGAGAGATCTGAAGAAATAGAATCGTCAAGTAATTTCAATAGTTTGACTGGAATACTATTTGGTCCAGACGATTTGCAATTTTTTAATGATTTTATTACTATACACACCTCATTTTTGGTACATGGAGAAATCATAAGAGAATTTAGGTTTGGATTAGCTAAGTAAGATAATGGGGATTTCCGGGTTCGAGGAATTTTTTTAGTTATTTCATCAGCTACTTTTGTAAAGTATTCATTAAACTCGTTTGCAATGTTAACAGGTTCTGATATTTTTGAGCCATCATCGCTAACTAGATGTGAGAATGCATCACAGGTTTTTGGTTTCAAACTAATTATATTTTTTGATACCTTTCCATAACATTTTCATATTGCTTTTGTTTTCATGGAAGTACTCCTGGTAATAATTCTTTTTACTCTGTCTGATTTCATTTACTACACGGTTGCGGAACTGTTTATATGCTTCAGTTCAGTTCATTTAATTTTAAAATTCCACAACATACAATACAATATAAATTAGGATAAAGAAAATTAAATTTAATTAAAGTTAAATGATACCAAAAACAATTATAGAAAATCGATGAAGCTATTGTATGTGGGGAATTTCTTGAGGAAGAACTCTCTCAATAGCTAAACTAATCGAGGAGAGAGCACCCCCTGTTGATAAAAAACCTATTTCAGTTTATTGAGTATTAAATGGAAATTTTTTGGTTGAATTGTGCCGATCAGATTTTAGTCCACTTGGTAATTTGAAGAGAATAAGTGTGATTTTAGTTTGATGCGAAAAATCATGCTGGTCGGGGATAGCTTAATCAAATGAGGAACGTCATTCCATGCCTTGGCACCTGCATATCTAATAGATCTTAAACCATAAAGATAGGTATTTTCTCGAGTCATAAAAATATCACCTTTAGAAGCCTGCCGTGTATTATATTGATGAATAGATGACAAAGTTTCGAAAAAATTGTGAAAACACACAGGAGAAATTTTATTCACAGATTCATAAACGAAGATGATTAGCTTTAAGTAAAACAGATCACCCAATTTCAGAATTTTTAAATCAGAGAAGATTGGTGTAGATGGAGAAGTAAAGGACTTGAATGCAATTGCTCTAACAACTTTCTTTTGTAGAAGGTATATTGGTTTGGTGTGTACTTCGTAAGTAAGGCCCCAGACAACAATACCATACTGGAGGAAAGACGAAAATAAAGAATTATTTAAAGAGACCAGAACACTAGTTGGTAGAAGATGTCTTATTTTAAAGAATACACCACATGTTCTTGAAAGCTTCTTTGAGAGTTCACACAGATGGTTCTTCCAGCTAAGATGTTCATCTAAGAGCAGGCCAAGAAACTTGACATATTTAACTTGTCTGATGTGTTTTTTTCCAATTTTTATACTTACACTTTCACTCAAAGAATCTTGTACAGAATGAAAGACAACGAAGTTTGTTTTTCCTACATTCAGAGCAAGTTTATTAGCATCCAACCACTTTTTGACATGTCTAAGTTCCTTATTGACAACTATTTGTAGGTTATCCAAAGTATCTGATTCAAAGTAAATATTTGTATCATCAGCAAAAAGATAGAAGGAAAGTTTAGATGAACAGTTAGGGAGATCATTTATGTAAATTAGAAACAAAAGTGGACCAAGAACAGAGCCTTGGGGTACACCACTTTTAATACTCAGATGATTAGATTTCCAACCATTTACAGATACGTATTGACTTCTGTTACTAAGATAGGAACTGAACCATGTCAAAGCTGTACCTCGAATGCCATAATGTTGCAACTTGTCTAGGAGAATTTTATGATTAACAGTGTCAAAAGCTTTTTGCAAATCAAGAAAAATTCCACAACCAAATGTTTTATTATCCAAACTGTTTTTGATTGATTCAGTTAAACTGATTAAAGCATGGTTTACTGAGTGATTAGCACGAAAACCAAATTGGAGATCATACAGAATTTTATTTTCTTCCAGAAAATTATTTAATCGCTTATACATCAGTTTCTCTGTGATTTTGCTGAATATAGAAAGTAGAGATACAGTACATCCTCGATTATCCGAACAGGTTGAACTCAAATTTTTGTTGGGCCGTTCGGATACGCAAAAAATTCGGATAATCGAGGAAGAATATTTTACCTACTAAACTTGCTATAAAGGTTATTATCATCGTCCTGAACAATCACAGGATGCTCAAACTGAATGTAAATTGAAAAGCTTGGCAAACGGAAGACCAACAACAAAATTAAGGCAACAGTTTTTTGTAAATTTCAACAACAATTTGTGATAATAACAACGATAACAACGAATAAATGTGTTATTTTTGTGCTTCCGTTGGATATGACTTTTATATTGGGCAAAAATTTGAGCAGACAACGGATATTTCGATTGGTTTCTCAAGAACTGGTTTGCAAAAAAAAAATTTTAATGAAAACTTTTGGCGTTCGGATAATCGAGGTTCGGATAATCGAGGTTCGGATAATCGAGGATGCACTGTATTGGTCTATAATTTGAGGCAGACAGAGGACACCCCTTTTTGTATAAGGGAATAACTCTAGCTTGCTGCATTTTAGCAGGAAAAATACCACACTGAAAAGACTCATTAATGATATCAGACAAGGGGGAAGAAATACAAGCAGAAAGCATTTTTAATAATTTAATGGGGATACTGTTGGGGCCAGTTGACTTATATATGGGGCTGTAGGAGAAATGAAAAATGTATTGGGATTATTCTTATCAAGGAAACTTAGGGGGGACTTTGGGGATCTAGGTATAGTTTTTGTGACATCGTCAGCTACATTGACAAAAAACTTATTAAATGTATTTGCCATTGTTGTGGAATCAGTTGTAAAGTGACCATTTGAATCCTTCAGTTTGCTGATAAGATTTGTACTAGATTTTTTTTTTGCCAATGATTGACTTGATTCCAGACCATAAAAGTTTCATATTGTTACCATTCACACTGAAATAATTCTGAAAATAGGATTTTTTGCTTTCTTTAAGTTCACAGGCAACCCGGTTTCTAAATTGTTTATATGAAAGATTTACTATAGGATCATGCTTCTTCTTTAGCTTTTTTAGTAATTTATCTCTGAATTTCATCATTTTCCTAATCTTGCTATTTATCCATGGCTTGTTTTGCAATTTAATATCTTTTTTTGTAAGCTTCTTAAATGGTGCATGCTTCTGAACAATGCTTTCAAGTGTGCCAAGAAATTTATTAAACTTTAAGTTTATATCACTCTGGTTGTCATTCAAATAATCAAAATTAAGATTGTTAAAATCTGCAAGAAATTTTTCTTCATCGAATTTTGAATAATCATGTTGGTAATATGACATAGTTTTATTTGATGACACCAATTTTTTAACAATTAGAAACTGAGGGAAATGATCAGCTATTTGTGTCAAGATGTTACCACTTTTTGTATCTAAGTCATATAGATTAGAGAAGATATTATCAATAATGGTAGATGAATGATCTGATACTCTAGTAGGATGGATGATATAAGGTAGGTAGTGATATGAGAGAAGAACATTTATGAAATCATTAGTAGCACAATGAGACCCATAATTCAAAAGGTTAATATTGAAATCACCTAAGATGAAGACATGCTTATTTTCAACAGATGGGTTGGACAGAGTCCTTTGCAGGTATTCAGTATAGTTTGCGATTTCAGTATTTGGATGTCGGTAGGCACAACAGATTAAAATGTTTTTATCCCTAGATTTTTCAATTTCTACCCAGATTGTTTCATATTCATCAGAATTACTAGCTAAATCTACTCTTGGAACACCACCCAAGCATGTTTTGATGTAGAGGCCAACGCCACCATTCTGAGTTTGTGATTTTGCAGAAAGGAAAGTATATCCATCAATGTCAACATTTGTGCTTAGTGGTCTATCAAATGAGTCCCAAGTTTCAGAAACTGCAACTACATCAAAGCCAATCTTAAGATTAACTAGCAATGAATGTAGTTCATCAAAATGACAGGAAAGACTTCTTATATTCATATGCAAGAAAGAAAGGTCAGTGTGAGAAGTGTCAGAAGAAGATAATTCTTGAATAGTTTGATAACTTGAATCAATATTAGAAGGCAAATTTTCATCAATATCATAATCTTGCAGGTTAGGTAAATTAGTAAGGTGAGATGTGATTTCAAATGCGGGTAATGTATCACTAAGGGAAGGCATATCATGTTCGAAAAGGTTTAGCAATGGTTCATTCTCAGTAGAGCCGAAAGGAAAAATGGATTCATAATATGCTATTGTGCAATTAACACAAAACCATGGAACATCATCTGGTTCGTTGCATAGTGCTTCGTATTCAGTAATTGAAATATCATTACACTTTATATGATGCCAAAAGTTGCATTTATTGCAAAGGATAGCATTTTTGCTGACATTTTTGTGGCATATGCCACATGGGTAATTAGGATTTCTTACCATTTGAGCCTAAAAATAAATAAACTGAATAAAACAACAATAAAATTATAAGCCTTAACACAACTAAGTAGTAGTTTTCTGATCTTTAAACAGTTATGATTTAAATGAAATCTCTTGTTCACTGTCATTACCTGCATTACCGTGTGATGATACATCAGGTGGCTTCTTATAATCTCTTATAATCAATTTGTCAAGAACGAAGTACGCAGTCTTGCCCATTTTTCTTGCAGCTATCAGGTCAGGGATCTGTTCATCGCGCTTTTGCATTGTTCGCCTTGATAAATCAGCCAGGAATTTAACTCCATCTGGTTTAATTTGTCTTGCCTTTCTGAGAATCAGCTCTTTATCTTTCCATTTCGCCATTTTTGCAACAATAGTGCGAGGGCCTTCCGGCTTGCCATGTTGTTGCCTGGTTTTTCTCCTGCTCACCCTGTGACACCTCTCAATCTCAAAGTCCTCATCGAGCTTTAGTTTGTCCTTGATTACTGCTTTGACAACCTTCTCAGTGTCATCCCATGAACTTTCCGAAGCTTTATCCTCCACAATTCCTGTTATTCTGATATTATTTCGACGGCTTTGATTCTCTAAATATTCCAGCTCGCCTTCAGTAGAATCCATGTAACTATTGACATCATTCAGGTTATTTGAGTGCATTGAGACCTTTTTGTCAATTGCGTCAATCTTCTTTTCAGCTTCATCAAATTTGCACTGCGTGAATTGAAGACTGGATTTCAACTCATTTACCTCATTCCTAACAGACTTCAACTCGTCTTTAACATCTTGGATGAGGATGTTAAGTGTTGCTTTGTATGCATCTGCTTGATTATCCAAGAGGGCTTTGACAACGTCTAAAGTAACAACGGCCATATAATGAAGTCGAAAATAGGCCTAAGGCTTGAAAGGTTATTGTGGCCTAAGCATAGGATTTCATTACAGCACCACTTAAACTTGTCGAACGAAAGAAGAAAACAGCAATTGAAATTGTACCATGATCCAGAACTTGATGAACTAATAATGTTATTAAAATAAAAACTATAAAATAACACTATACTCAATTAAAGAAACGGCTTTCTCAAGAGCAGGTTCGCAGCACGTGCGTCCGCCATGATGCTCTCCACTACCCGGGTGCTTCTTATATTTCTTCATAGAACTTGATTACAAGGTGCTGTACCTGCAAGTTTGTAACACTTGCAGGCACCCACCATTCCTCTTCTGTGTTTCCCCTTTGAAAAATCAAAAATTTAGAATAAGTAAAGCTTATCATATTGTATTTCCCTGCAAGCTTGGATGAAAATATTTTAAGAAACAATATCTTTTCACTGTGAAACAATGACATGGCTTTACTTCCTATGGGTTAACCCCCATCATTACAGGGATCAACAAGTATAGAGTTCACCCCAATTTTGTTGATTTGATTTGTAAAATTATTTTACATCGATTGTTGCATCTAGTTTACAATGTACAAAGGTAAAAAGCAAACTAGTCTAAATCGATGATTAAGTAGAAAAATTAATTACAGGATTTTTTACAAATATTATACAAAAATATAAACACTTAAATTTAAAGGATCAACTGGCAAGCATTTCATTTACAATCTGAGACTTGCTTATTTTTTGGGGATTGGGGCAAGCATAAAATTTTTTCACAAAAAGCTGACCTGGGAAGTATCCATGGAAAATCCTTGAGATAACCGTAAAAAAGCATTTAAAAGGAACCAACTAATCCAGGGCATTTCTGCCTCTCTTTGTTAATACATAGTTTCAGGCATGGTGATTCTCCAAGAAAGACAATTGATTAGACAACAAATAACCTACATTAAATTGGTAGAAATTTATTCTCCTGATTACTGACACATATCCCTTGAAATCACCTATGCAAACTATAGTTGTCCCTACCTGTCTCAAAGGGCATGTTAGAATTAAGAAAATTATGGGAGATCGAACGAAAGCAATAACGAAACTTTAATTAAAAACATAAATTGTAACTTTTATCAACAGAGCAATTTTATTAATAATTTGCTTTTCTTGAATCTGGATGTACACCTGGTCTGCCAAAAATGAATAATCTTACTATAGTAAGGTGCTAATGAATGATGCCAAATATCAATAATTTACCAAAAGTCCAAAATATAATTTTATTGGTTGATTAATGATGAAAACAATACAAATTTACTTTAAGTAAATCATCTTTGTATTATAGGTCAACACTTGGGGTTGATAAGTCCAAGTCCCCAACTTTTCCAGAAAGTTTTTCAAATCATCACTACTCAAGCTGCTATATGCCACGATATCCAGACATTTCATCCACCTAAAACACTGGTACAACCCCGTTCCAGATTCATGGGGAGAACTAGCAAACTATTACATCATCCTCCTCGAAATACAGAGAGTGATCAACAGCCACCATTGAAAAAGCACACAATGGCTGACCAGGAATCTTGTACTTTAGCAAACCTAAGATCTCAAATAGCCTCGTCGCTGACTCAAAGCAGGAATTCTCTCTCGGACTTTTCAGAAGACTTAAAAAATCTTTTTTCGTTTTTAATTAAGTGAAAATCAGATGCATTGTTATTGATAAAGCGTAAATCTGCTTCTAATTTAATTAATTTGTGTATTCTTCTAAGTGAGGGCCTCCTTTATCTATTTTACATCCAACAATATATTTTTAATCTTTTATCTATTTTGGATCCAACAATATATTTATCTATCTTACCTCTTGCAATTTAGAATGTGTAGAATGTACTACCTCCAAGTACTAAGTTGTATGTTTAATGAGAGCTAAATGTTGCCAACTAATTCTACTTGTATTTTGGGATGTTCTCGCTTTACACAGAGCCAAAATTTTTGGCACATCAATGAAAGCACATGTGACACCATCCATTGAAATGAAAATAATTTTGAAAGAGCCTTGAAGTTGATTAGACACAACATTTTATAAAGGTCATTTAATCAACTGCCTTGGGTAACTGGGCAGGATGTTGATGAGGACTGTGTTGAGCCCTTATGTCAGAAGGCCAGGTCTTCTTCTATAGTTTAGTTGAAACAAGCTGCTACCCTTTGGCTTTAAAATGAAAGTTGAATCAGTTGTAAGAAATGGTCCTCAAATACTCGATTTCAGCATACTTGAAAAGTTCTTGGGTAAGTATTGTTGATAATCACACAACTACGCCCGTTTTTGAGTATTCTGAAGTACGTTGAGACTTTTTGAGAAG
Organism: Pelagia noctiluca; assembly: GCA_963924455.1. Taxonomy (NCBI): domain Eukaryota; kingdom Metazoa; phylum Cnidaria; class Scyphozoa; order Semaeostomeae; family Pelagiidae; genus Pelagia; species Pelagia noctiluca. Next base: position 7,045,180 of record OZ004330.1, on the reverse strand, counting down.
CCCTTGTACAACAGTGTTATCATTTCTATTCTACATTGTTACCTACCATTTGACCAAATAATGTTGTTTTCATAGAACCTGATGATGAGGTGCTGTACCTGCCAGGTTGCAACACTAGCAGGCACCCACCATTCCCCTTCTGTGTTTCGCTTTTGAAAAATCGAAGCCATTTGTTAAAACACTTGCTGTATAATTCTTGTTAAAAGTCTCAAAAATATTTTACGTCTTGATCGTGAAACAAGTATTTGTGGTATTCTGTAACCATTGATATATCACAGTTTGCTGTTAGCTACTGAGTTTTCATCTCTAGGATTTTTGGCAATACCTTTCAGCATAGTCCGCAAAGTATAGCATCAAGTGTGGATGAGGGTTGATTCCCACGACAGTTACTGCAATAATTTTGACACATATTTAGAAAAGCTGAGAAATGGGGAAGGGAAGTAGACATAGGCCAGCAAGTTATCAAATTGATGACAGAGAGTTTGGGGGATGTTTTCTTATGCGATAACTATTGTACAAGCCTGTAACTTTGCAATTTTTGGTGGCAGAGTAAGCCAAAATTCCAAACGACTAAGAAAAAGCTGAAGCAACTCGTACCAAATGATTGCGATCACACACAATACAAGAAAAATGTTGGCTTCGTTTCTGCTTATAATAATTATGATAAATACGAACATTGATCTACCAGGTTCTCTACAACTCGATTTTTTCTTCTTTTCTCAGCTATGGTATCATTTTCTGGGGTCTTGGGTCTCACCTATGCCTCATACTGAAATCCATTATTCGGTTTTTTTTTGTATAAAACTCCAATAATTTACTGCCCTATCTACACCTAATTTCGCTCATTAAAGATACCAAAACTAGAGGACATTCTCCGCGTGAATACCTTGATATTTGTTTTTAAAGCCGTAAATAACCTCTCTCCTTTCTACTTCCATAACTATTGTACCCCTAGCTCTACTGATCATAAGATTCAATTTAGAATTTACATCAACATTTAGGTATGTAGATGTTAATAATATCGCTTTGGCCTTTTTTCATATCATTTATCACAAAATATAGAAACTAAAGATAGTCAGCATTCTTTGAAGTAATCTGTTGTAATTAAAATAATAATGCATTGTAACTTGCTATTAAAACAATTTGGTAGCTACATGGAATGAACAAATCAGAAATAATTTTTTTCAATTTATAGAAATAGGACTTTGGGCCCAGAAATGCTTTTAAATATTTCGGATTTTTAGTTCCTAAAGTTGCTTAAGAGAAATTGCCTTACATTTTTCAAACAAACACAATATAAACATGTCACTGTGCATTTAAAAAACCGTTCTAAGTCATGACTAACATGTAAAAAACCTTCAAAATATCAAACATGGTTGAAGGTACTTCTAGGGTCTACCTAGGGACGGAGGGCCTGCCAACTGCAAAGGTTTGTAAATAGAAGAATAATAAAATATACACTAAGATACAATTTAAAACTTACATCAATATCACTCTGCAATGTGCCTCAGTATATTGTGGAATTCCTCTGCTGTATGAAGGCTGTATTTCTCCGCCACATGTCATTCATCGAGATATGAATGTATCAGAGGGTGGCGAAATCTATACACTGCCTTTATCTTCTGTTTTGCTTGTGATCACTTACTTTCAACACCCTTTGTATGAACACCGGTGATAGGATCAAAAAAGTTGTCAGCATGTACGACAACCCAAAGATCATATCTAAGCCGTGCCAAACTATGGAAGGCTAAAGCTCAATTCACACTAAATGTGTCACGATACTTCGCGTCACCTAGCGGCACGTCCCGTCAAAATTCTATTTTCCAATTTACGCTGCTAGCGTTACATTGCCTCATTTTCCCTCCTTTTCGATGTTGCTAATCAACAACAATAGGTTCTTTTAGCTATTGCTTTTCAAAATCGACTTCTTGCGCTAACATTATTGAAAAGCAGAAAAAAGGAAAATATCTGTTTGGGTACGTGAAATTTGGCAGCAAAGGAAACCCCAAGGGCATCATGATAACTTAATCCAAGAAATGAGACTGCAAGATCATACAATGCATTTCAACTGTTTCAGGATTCTCCCTTCTACCTTTGACCATCTGGTTAGATTTGTAGGGCCATCCCTTGTTAAGCAAAGAACCAATTTTTGTGAGCCCTTGTCTCCTTCTATAAGGATCGCAGTACTACTGAGATACCTACCCACTGGTGAATTGCAAGCTTCCCTTTCATTCAATTATCGGATAGGGAGGTCAATGGTTTGTGATATATTGAACGAAGTTCCTAAAAGATTTTGGGATGTTTTCAGCCCGATATCCATGGTTCTCCCAAAAGCTGAAAATGAATTGAAAAGGCTTGCTGAGTTCTTTTGGAATTTCTAAGGTTTTCTGTTATGTCTTGGTGCAATTGGTGGAAAGAATTGTGTCATCATTTGTCCACCAAAATCAGGCAGTGCCTTTTACAATTACAAAGGTTCGTTCAGCATTGTGTTGATGGCTAATGCAGATGCAAATTACATGTTTAATTTTGTTGATTTTGGTCCACTAAATGACTAAAGTGTCTTAAATAACTCTTCTTTTGGACAGGCCCTGAATAATGACAATTTTGCCCTTCCAAATGAAGACTTTCTGCCAAACACTAGTCTCAATGCTGAATATTGCTTCGTGGGGATGAGGTTTTTCCCTTGAAAGGTAATCTGCAGCGCCCATACCCTGGAAGGAATCTCAGCAAAAAACTTTGTATTTACAACAACAGGCTCTCGAGAGCTAGGAGGGTTGTAGAAAATGCGTTAGGAATACTCTCAGCTCAGTGGAGATTTCTGAGGTCTCCTATACAAGGGCAGCCTAATAAAGCAGCAAATATTATTTTAGCTGCTATAATCCTGCACAATTGACTTAAAAAGAACGAGGATTCACAAAGGGCATACGGTAGATTATATTCCCCAACTGGCTATGTTGATTATGAAGACTCCCATGAAATCATGCATAAAGGGACTTGGAGATCAGAGGTATCAGATAATGGGGCTTTATAAGATATCAGAAACATTGGGCTAAAAAGTATGCAAGAAATGCAGAGAACAACAGAGCAGTGATTGCTAATTTCTTTGTTTCCCCAAGTCTGTCCACAGGGGTATTTTTTAAGATTCTTGAGTAATACAGGTAAAACGTACTATTTTCTATTGATTTTTGAACAATAAAATGCTCAAATATGATTGGTCAGTGTGTGATTACTGTGCTGTAAGTCCGTCAGAATAAATCCCTTAGTCGGTCGCCATTGCAGAATCATCCAGCTTTACCTGGCAATCTGCTCAGACAGATGTTTTGACGGGCATTTTCATACTTTCTAGGTGTAAAGAATCTTGTATGCAAGCTAATAATCTGAGTGAATTCAGGTCGAAATACAGGATGGAAGATGAATCCGAGAGAGCTGACAATTAAAAGAATAAAGAATAGCTAGGCCTAATGCAAATAAGGTTTTTCTTGTTTTATAATTTTTCTTTGAGGAGGCCTATATCTATCTAAACTTGAAGACTTTGCTGGGATGGCCTAAAAACTTTTACCCTCACCACATCTTAGATCACCACCAAACCTACCTATACCTTTATAAACAGTTTTGCTCAATTAATTTGATTTTATAACTCTAAAATTCAAACTGAACTAAACTAGGACAGACTAGACTTCTTTGCTTAGCTAATATTTTAGAAGGCTAATTGACATACCTTGCCCCATAGGAAAGGCTGGTCGAAAATCAAAAGGGCCTAAGCCGTAAGCAGTAAGTAAACAGATTTTGCAGATAGGAACCATACGGATATTTCCTTAAAATGATTTACGAACTTAGAAACCTATATAAAAACCCAAGCAACATTTGGGCTAGTAGGTAATTTTTGCTAATATTTGCTTGTCCTGGGTTAAGGTAATTGATCCCCTAAAGGCAATCACCACCCTGATGATCAGTATTAATCATCCCCATCAATAAAAATATAGCAGAGGTATATTAGTTTCAATTAGTTTTAGCTTATCAGGGGGTATCCTTGGGGCAGTGCCTATTTTTGTGTGGTCTTGTCCACACTTTGTGGTCCTGTAAATGTAAAGTGTGGTCCTGTGATGAGAAAGTGTGGTCTTCATCATTAGACCCAGAAGTGATGTTATTGTTGATGTTAACTGTGTAGAACCCCTTAGCTAAAGTAAACAAAAACAGATTCTATTTTTTGTTTCATGAATGAAAGGAAAGCAAAAATGCATTTGAAAATTATTTTCATGATATTTCATTGACTTAACACTTTTCCTACGTTAAGAAATTAATAAAAATCTAAAGTTGTGGTCCCATGCCTCGTTTCCATTTCGGCTCCCAAATAAGTTTGGTATCCAATGGTATCACTGTAGTATAAATGTAGAAGTATCAACTTTAGTGATATTGGGTGGGGTTTGAAACATGAAATTTTAGCTTACCCTTGTATAATGGTAGAACTTTTGCGAATCTAAGTAAAGATGGGCGTATTCATGAACTGAATGATTTGCTAACCAAGCCTGTTAGTATATTAGTAACTGGAAAAATTATATGCCTTAATATTTGGATGTTGCAATAGCCTGACGATTAATGGTATTAACCTTGCATGAGTAAACTGGACTTGAAAAGAAACTTTCTTAGATTGGTCATGTTAAGAATTCATGGTGATTTGCCTTAGCTTGACCAAGATTTTTGAGCAAGCATCTGCGACCTTGGAGTTTCTAGCAAGAAGGTCACCTCCGTGCCTTGTTGACTAAAAAGGAGAAATTAACTATTACAAAATGCAGTTGTAATTAACTTGTGTTGTTCTCTGTGGGTGTTTGAAAATTTGAACTACAGATTTTATATATCATATTGTGTTAATATTGTCTGATGCTTTGATAAGTAAGGTGTATAACTTTGCCACTCTTTTGTGGATGGTTTGGACTTTTTCTTATCACTTTCTGAGCAAAGTTTGTTGTTCCCAAGCTTTTTTGAAAAAGTTTTAGTTGCTATCATTTTTAAAGGTAAGTGTAATTTTAGAAGGCAGTAAAACACCCTCTCTTTCTTCCCTTGATGATACCTTTGTTTTCTGGATTCCGACTCATCTATCTCTATAATTTTTCCAGGACCCCTAATTTTCTCAGAACTCTGAAGAAGAACACTGACGTATACTTATATGAGCTACCAAATTTTAGCTCATGCATCAGCAGCTCGTCTGGGTATTTATAAACCCAGTAGTACGTAAGTTTGACAATGTTTTCAATTTGCAAATGAGAGTTCTCAAACCAGGAATTTTTCACCGCATGGGCTGCTGTAACACAGCAAAGTTAAATTCTGACTGCAATCTTTTAAAGAAAGGACACTTTCGGTAGCATGATTTTGTAGTGTTAAGTTACTTGTGTAATCAGCAGAGGTTTGTTCAAAAATATTATGTCAGAACATAAGGCGTACATATTGCTGAGCCTCCACTCGAATTGAGCAGGCAAATCTTGAAAGACTATTTTGATGTTGGTTTCACCTATGTCAAGATCAAGGGCATACCCTGTGTACAGCGTCTGCGCTATATTTTTGAAATATTAAGTATTGGGCACCTCAGAGTTTCTAGCGAGAAGGTATTCTCCATCCTTTGTTGACTACAAATGTCAACTACAACCTTACGATTATAAACTTTCATGATATTTTGCAATTGGTAATGGAAAACTAGGTCGAAAGGGGAAATTAACAGTGTCAAAATTCATTTTAAATTCAGTAATTGTAATTTTTAGAAGGCAGTAAAACACCCTTCTCTCTGTTCCCTTGATGATACTCTTGTTTACGGATTCCGATTCATCTATCTCTACAATTTTGCCAGGGCCTCCAATTTTCTCAGAATTTTGAAGAAGAACACTGATGTATACTTCCCTGGTGAAATTGTACCAGTCAACCGCTCTGTGGTGGCTACCACTTTTATGCTCATGCGCCAGCAGCTCCTCTGGGTATTTATAAACCCAATAATCGTAAGTTTGACATTGTTCTCAATTTGCAAATCTTCAAAAATTCAAATTAGAGTTCTCGAACCAGGAATTTTTTTGAAAGGAAAGCTTTATTATTTACCGCACAGGCTGTTGTTGCACAACAAAGTTAAATTCTGATGCATTTTTAATGCGGAACTCGGACTCCATGTATTTGAATTGGCTGTATCGGCTTGTTAATAGCGAAACTTTTGTTACCTTTGCAGATCCCCTTTAAGTAGGTTTCGAGCAGTTGAATGAAAGAAGCTGATCTTTCAAAAGTGCAGCTTGTCACAGTTTATGTAGGTAATATCTTTAATGCTTAAGAAATATTGGGAAAGGATAACTTGCTAACTCTCTCCATTGTGTCGGAAATCGTTGTAGGAATAACTTCTTTTAAGCTTGTCTATCCAAAATGACTCCCAATTGTCGACTTCATGTTCTTTGTATTGCATACAGAATTCTAGCAAATCTCTCTTGCATGTCTTGTCCAAACACTGTATCTGAATACCATCATCACTTTCCGAGGTTTCAAGCGAATGCGGGATCCATGACTCCTCTCTGTTAGGCTTCTTGGTATAACTATCATTGAGATCTTTGAAAGCTTGTGTTACTCTTCTTAGTATCACTATCTTTGAGATCTTTGAAAGCTTGTGTTAGGCTTCTTAGTATCACTATTATTGAGATCTTTGAAAGCTTGTGCTAGGCTTCTTTTACTTCCAGTTTGAATAACGGGGTCGACTGTGCTTTAAATACTGAGGGGAGAAGTGATATTCCTTCAAAAGCAATTTGATTCTGGTCTGTAAAGCGAGGGGCACACTCTTGAAGTAGATGGTCTAGTAGTCAAACTGAGACGTTAGCTTTATAATTACGTTTGGTTGTTTGGGCTGTTGATTTCCTTATGACAGACTCGAGGGGCTTTTACAATGGCATGCACTTAGTCAGCAATCTTGCAGGCATCCTGGAACCAAATGTTGTGGCACCCATCAACATTGTTGCGAGCGGTTCGAACAGATTTTGTCATGGTCTCCACCTCCTTCAAGCCTTTCGTAATATCAATCTTTGCTCCCTGAAGTTGGAATACCAGTCCGTTCCTCTTCTAAATGGAAAGGTTGAATTTTAAGTAACAGTGTTAACAAAGAAAGAAGTAATCACTATCGAAATGTTATACAACATACATTTTTTCGAAGAAATACCTGTTTTGCTGTTCCTCTTCGAAATGAAAAGGCTGAAATTTAAATAACAGTGTTAGCAAAGAAAGAAGTAATTACTATGAAAATGTTATACAACATACCTTGTTTCGAAGACATACCTGTTTTGCTGTTCCTCTTCTAAATGAAAAGGCTGTAAAATCGAAAAACAGTTAGAAATTGAAGAAAAAACAATGAATTAATTAAGAAAGCAAAAACTTACGATTTGTTATTCATTGCACAAATGTTCTTCATCATCAACCAAGCTAGCCATCTTAACAGCATCTGACTAAACTGAAAAATGAAGTGATTCCATGGCTAAAAATCTAAATCTAAAGACTAAAATTAGTCAAAGGTTTGGCCCAAATGCTTCCTTTTCAGACAAAAATGGGCGAAATATTCCAAAAACTCTAGCTTTTATGGATTCTTCGTTGATTTACTTCATCCCCCCATTTGCAATGTACGGGATATGTACCCCCTGGCGTAATATTCGTATTAGGAATAATCTCGCTTGAAGACTAAAATTAGTCAAAGGTTCGGCCCAAATGCTACCTTTTCAGACAAAAACGGCTGGAATATTCCAGAAACTCTACCTTTTATCGCTATTTCGTCGATTGACTTCATCCTCCTATTGGCAGTGTATGGGGTTCCTACCCCCTGGCGTAACATTTGTTCTAGTGGTAATCTCGCTTGGAGACTAAAATTAGTCAAAGGTTTGGCCCAAATGCTACCTTTTCAGACAAAAACAGGTGAAATATTCCAAAAACTCTAGCTTTCAACGCTACTTTCTCGATTACGAGAGCCCCTTCCCTTTGGTGTCAATAAAGCAATTTTTACCTTTACATTCGATGATTACTGACCATGGAAAGCTGTAACACTTAAGCAGGCTAGCGAAAGTCGTACGCGTAGCAAGAAATCAGTTATTCTAAAGAAGAAAGAGGTATGAATAGAAAGATTATTTAATTAGAAAGTGACAAATTATGTTGGGGAACATCATTGATCATCTATAAGAGCGGTTTTGTAAGGATTTTTATCGAAGAGATGGCAGAGTGTTCTCAATTTTAGGCCCACCAGACGTAGAAATCTAACGCGCTCAAATTGTTTGTATTTTTTCGCGCAGAACAACAAGAGTTAGTTAAAATTAAAGGATATTTTACGTAGAATAAGAAGATAGTAAATTTGTTATCCTTACAACCTTATTTCAAGGCCATTTGTACAGTTTATGTATTGCTCCAATCTGAAGACGAATGTGAAAACAAAATCAGCCCACTAGGGCCCAATCTGAAAATTAAAATGAATTTGAAAATGGAATGTGAAAACAACTTCAACGCACTAAAGTCTAGATTCCGTTCCTCCACGTATATCAGTGAAAATATAATTTGACCAGACGTTTGCAAATTCAAATAAATTTTAAACAACAATATGTATTTGAGGGTTGTAATCTACACAGCAAAGGATTCCCATTGCACGAATGAGTCATGAAAGTTTGTTCTTTGTTCCATATTGAGTGTCTGTGTGACCATTTCAGGTTTCATATTGATGGAAGAATGGGCGACGAAACATGAAAGCACGCCCACATTTGCGGCTCTTTCTCTTAGACCTTCCTAGCAGTCACTGAGCTTATGAATTTGCAGATTTACTTCATTTATACTCATTTTGAAAATTTTTTGCCTACTCGTTCTAATTGTAACCGCTACATTAGCGGGTTTCCATGCCTTTGCACCAATTGAAATATAACAGTAAGTATTAATACATGATTTTGAAATTTAATAATAAGAAAATTTCCAATCAATGAATTTGCTGAATTATATTTCTTGTTTCCTCTGAAATATGTAGGATATGAAATAAAACAGATTTACGGACATATTAACACACACATATAGATTGACGGATTGAAAGTCGAGCAACTGTCAGAACTTCATATTAGCTAGATACTGGTGTTAGCTATTATTATATCGTTTTCGGGTAAGAAATAAATGTAGCATTTTGAATATGTTCCTTTACGTAGTGGATTATGGTGTCGCAACTCCTGCCACATCCAAGCTGGGCACCTTCTGCTGTTGTTGCGGTTTCTTTTTGATGACGAGCATACTCGTAGAAATCATCAGCCTCTTCAAGGCCATCGATGATACACGAGATTAGTCTGGGTAAACCAGGGCCTGTGCTCAGATGTATACTATCTTTGCTAGAACAACAGTTCCCAGCATATTTCGCCCATCTAGGAAATAAAGGCATAGCCTTGTATCGATTTTATCGAGGCGAGGTGCTTTGCCTAAGACGACAATCTAGGAAAGATAATCTCCATAGAATTAAATAATCACATGCTTGATAAACAAAACTGTAATCAGGAAGGAGAAAAAGCAAAGGAAAGAAGATAAGTTAAAGTTGGTCAGACTTAGATTTAAATACTGATGCAGGCATAGCCTCAATTCAATACTGGATGATGTTCAATGCTTCTCAAGAGGCAATTTTTCAAGAGAAATAGTCACTTTCTCTTAAAAAGAGTACTTCATATGCAATATGGAAAATCAAAAATGGGCAATTTATCCTCGTCTTAAGATACACACCTTAACTCCTAGAAAGCGAGCTTCTTTGGTTGCAATCAGATTGGCGAAATCTAGTTTTGCCCTTCTGACTTAAATATGTTTGCCTTCATCATTTGTTCCTACGGCCAATACCACGTACTAGGTTTACAGGCAAGTTGGCAGTAACGTATTTCGCAGGCCACGTTATTAACTGTACCACCTGGTATGGAATTTGTTGTATCTTTGGCTTGTGTGTAGTCTTACATATGTGGAGAAAACCGCGGGAGAGAAAAAACAGCGTGTGTGCTAACGGAACTCTACAATTGACACTGAACAACAACAACAACAAAAATGTATAACATGGTTCATAATGAGGCTAACAACAAACGAGGTTGATGAAAACTCATAACATCCCCCTCTGATAAAAAAGTCAAAGTGTCACAACTTAGCCTATAAGTCTCTCTGGCTTCTTTATTGTCCTGGTAGATCTTCGTAACTGCATGGTAGCAGGAGGACTTGAATGGAGATTGGTGACAACTGGATGGGTAACTGGATGCGTGGTAGTCTCTGCAGCATTGGTAGATGGATCGGGAGTTGGTGTAAGCTTTTCACGAGTGGTGCGGATGTCGGTTCTGTTCCTTCGGAGCTCTCCGTTGGTAGTCTTGACAGTATAGGAGCGAGGTTGAGGATTCGCGTTTACAATCTGAGCGGGGTCCCAGATGCCAGTCGTTGGATTTCTTACTCTGACATCTTGACCAGCCGTGAGTGATGGAAGAGCTTGCGTATGTTGGTTGTAGTGGGATGCTGAGGATTCCTTTAGTTTGTTGAGCTGCTCACGTACGTCGTCATCTCCTGGTGGCGGCTTACTGACATGCAATGTTCTATACTTCCTGCCGGATAGCAGTTCTGCTGGGGAGAGAGGTGTGGCTCGGTAGGTTAGCATTGCGATATGAGGATGAGATCCTGTTTCGCGTCATTTCGTGAAGATTCTCTTGACTGTTACTACAAGCCTTTCAATAAAGCCGTTGGATCTTGGAAAATGAGGAGAACTAGTGGTATGTTCGAATCCATTCTTCTCACAAAATTCTTGAAATGCACGGCAAACAAACTGAGGACCATTGTCAGACAAAAACTCCTCAGGAATTCCATGCTCATCAAATAATCCCTTGAGATGAGAAATTACTGCCTTGGATGTTAGAGAAGTTAACTTCCTAATAAATTGAGATCTGGAGTACACGTCACCAACAAGGAGGTACGTCATGTTTTCCCAATGGAAGAGATCAGCAGCAACGGTGTGCCATGGTCTGGGTGGTACTCCATGCGAATGAAGAGGTTCTTTTGATTGTGCACTTTGGTGCTTTTGGCATGTGGAACACTCTCTAATCAGATTTTCAATGTTCTTGTTTATTCTGATCTAAAATATGGCAGTCGGAGCTAAGAGTTAAGATTTTTCTATCCCCTGATGCGCAACATGTAGTCATTGTAGGAAGGTGTGCTGAAGTGACTTTGGTACAATGATTCGTGTACTTTTTAGGAGAACACCGTTCTGAATACCGAGTTCATCACGATAGTTCCAATATGGTTGAGCCACTTCTGGACATTCCTTGCGTGTAGTTGGCCAACCCTGCTGAATGAGGTCTGCAAGTACGCTGAGGGTGGTGTCTTCAGATGTGGCTTGGCGAACAGTGTCAAGGCGGGTAGAAGATGCATGTAGCAGTGTATCTAAATGGTGCACTTCAACGTCGATACCGGTGATTTCCCTTTTTTCTCCTGGCGAGATACGGGACCGAGCGTCAGCAATAGGTACATCTTTACCCAGCTTGTACACGACTCTAAAGTTGTACGGTTGAGCGTGTAAGACCATTCTAGCCAAGCGTGGTGGAGCATTGGCTAAGTTCTTAGTTGAAATTGCTACGAGCGGCTTATGGTCAGAATGAATAGTAACGTTTCGACCAAAGACATAGTGGCGAAAACGTTCAAGGCCGTAAACTATGCTCAGCATCTCTCTCTCGATGTTGGAGTAGTGTGACTCCGTGTCACTCAAGGATTTCAGTATAGCCAGAAAAATCGGAACCATAATGAAACGAACACATAGATACTACTTAAGCTTTTCGTCTGACACTCAACAGAGTAATACGTCAGAAAGAGAACGAAATAGAAACCTAACTGATTTATATACCCAGATGTGGATCGAAATAGGCCAATCAGAAAAGAGGTGAATGATTGGTATGGTGTGGGAAAACCAATCAACACCCACGATACAGTGAGCTGACCAATAAGATTATTTCAAGAGTCCTAAGGCGAAAACGAACTCCTTCTGTCTACACAATAGGGGATCCCTGGTTTTTATGTAGACAGATTCCAAAATAGCTAAGTGAAAGGTAGATCTTGCTCTGCCAATTATTCGAAAGCAATTCTCACTGTAGGCTTTAGCACACTCTGGGTTGTCGAGCAAATGTTGACCTATAGCAGAGTCATGTTTTAGTGAACTTTTTGGTTTAGAGGCGCGAGATGGTTGTTCTCGTTGAGGAACAGTTTTGTTGCGTATGCTAGACGGCACGTGTTGTTTAACCCTATCACATAACCGCTGAGATGTGCGACCTACGTACCTGGCATCACACCGGCACGAGTATTCGTAAACTACTAGGCTGTTTTGTGTGGTAGGCACACTATCTTTGCGGATGGATGGGATTATCTTCTTAGAGGAAAAGACGAGACGGGGGCTGACCGTAGCGTAGCACTTTGTGATGGCTGTTTTAATTTGTCTTTCGAATCGCAAAGAGACGTTGCCAATGTAAGGCAGTTTTAGATAAACAGGGCACTTTTGTGGACCAATCTTTTTGTCAGCCGAGAAACCTGCGATTTTATTACGAAAGCAAGCCGAAATGAGGTCTTCTGGATAACCATTGTTGATGAGGGTAGATTTTATTTCTGCCAATTCTAAATTGAGTTTTGGTTCGGAACAGATCATAAGTGCCCGGTGAACCAAGGTGTTAATCAAATTAATTTTGATTTGTTTGGCACAAAAGGAATCCCAACGTGTATATAGGCCGCTAAAAGTTGGTTTCCTGTAAACACTGGTAAGAAAACCAGGTTCAGTTTTCTCCACAGAAACGTCAAGAAATGGCAAGGAGTTGTTTTCCTCCTTTTCAAAGGTGAATTTTAGAGACTGATGCAATGAGTTGAGTTTGGCAAGAAAAATATCACATTCAGACTCTTTTTCAAAAACCGCAAAAGTGTCATCAACATAGCGAAAGTAAACAAGGGGTTTTTGATGGCAGTTGAAGAGTTGATGCTCATGGAAGCCGACAAATATGTTCGCTAGCGCTGGTCCCAAAGGGCTGCCCATGGCGACACCGTCCTTTTGGCGGTACATCTCATTGTTGAAACTGAACTCCACAGAGCTAGTTGCAGATTTCATCAATTCAATGAAAACCTCCTCAGGGAACGACGGCCTTTCAAGCTCACTTCGGTACAACGCGTCGGCGCAAATCTTTATCGTTTCATCCAGAGGAACATTGGTAAACAAACTGCTGACGTCGAAAGAGCACATAAAAGTTTTAGTGGGGTTGAGCTCTAAGTTTTGGATAAATTTGGCGAAAGTGAACGAGTCCGAAATGCAATTTTCAGAGTACAAATGGAGAACTGGTTCCAAAACCTCTGATAGCCATTTCGCAAGTTGATGTTGAGCCGAGCCAACCATGGATAAAATAGGCCTTAGTGGGATACTCTGTTTGTGAGTTTTGGGGAGACCATACATTCGTGGACGCTGCGAGCCAGTGGGTCGAATCCTGTCATAAATTCCCCGAGCCAACTGTTTTTTGTTGACTAACTCTAGAAGGCGTTTTTGGAGTTTCTGCTCTAGTCTAGCCGTTTTGTCAAACTGTTCGACGTCGCCAAGTTTTTCAAATTTATTAGTGTCGTTAAGGACATCACCCATTTTGGTAATGTAGTCTTTTTGATTCAAAATAACGACCCCGGATCCCTTATCTGGTTTTGTGATGAGGATATCCTTATTATTGCGCAAAGATTTTATAATCTTATTGGTCAGCTCACTGTATCGTGGGTGTTGATTGGTTTTCCCACACCATACCAATCATTCACCTCTTTTCTGATTGGCCTATTTCGATCCACATCTGGGTATATAAATCAGTTAGGTTTCTATTTCGTTCTCTTTCTGACGTATTACTCTGTTGAGTGTCAGACGAAAAGCTTAAGTAGTATCTATGTGTTCGTTTCATTATGGTTCCGATTTTTCTGGCTATACTGAAGTTCTGTACCATCCAAAGACTACTCAAGGATTTGCTAGGAAAGGCAATAGGAGCATCACCTTGGAGTAAGGCTGCCCCAAGTCCCATACTTGATGCATCAACTCTTCCTGTGGGTCGTAGTAACACAGTGAAGTACTCTTTCTGATTTCTTCTTTGACAGCGTTAAATACCTTGGTATGCGAAGGGTTCCAGCAAAATTCGATATCTTCTTTAAGTAGAGCACGTAGGGGTGCTGTAAGGGTTGCAAATTTCAGAGAGAAGCGGTGCAGGTAATTGACGAGTCCAAGGAAGGACATGAGCTCTTTTGCATTAGATGGTGGTTCCAAGTCTTGAATGGCTTTGACCTTAGCTGGGTCAGGGCGAATACCTGGGAAAGATGTTTGACTTTGGTAAGGGCGTTGTCGGAGATTTCTTTTGGATAGTGGTTGTTGTTGAAAAAAGAGGTCATTTCATCTGCTTTGATTTTGAAGTCATCATCTTTAGAACAGATGCGGCGGAGACGGCGTAGTTGCGAGTATGGAATGGAGTCCTGGCATTTTTTGGGTGTGAAGAATTGTAGTCGAGGAAGCAGTGAGCATCTGTGGGTTTGTAATAAATTGAGGTGGAGATTTGGTTGTCAGATATAGTTAGAAGAATGTCCAGGAAAGGAATGCTAGCTTCAGTTATGGTGTACGTGAATTGCAATGCAGGATGAAAGTTGTTGGTGTAGTCGATGATGTCGTCAATGTAACGCTTTATTAGACACGGCAGAGGACCTTCGTAAGACTCATAGATTAGTTGTTCTTGATGGCCAACAAAAAGACAGGCATAGCTAGGACCAAGTTTGCTTCCCATAGCAACACCGGATGTTTGGAGGAAGAACTTGTCGTTGAAAGTAAAGGCATTGGTGGTGAGCACTAACTCGGCCAAGCGAAGAAGTGTAGCGGTGGGTGGGTTTTGGTCACGTTTTTCCAAGAAGAACTTCAGTGCATTGAGACCATCCGAGTGAGGAATGCAGGTGTAAAGTGATTTCACATCCATACTGAAGAGGTATTTTGTTGTTCCCGTGAATCTGAAATCCTTGAAAATTCGAAGAGCGTGAGCAGAGTCCTTGATATAGGTCGGGAGATCTTGAACCATAGGTGTTAAGCCTACCGCACACTAGAGCTTGCTGCTGAGCAGATTGTCATTCCTGGCGGCGTGCTAAGCAGGAAACCTCAGTGTGCGCTGAACGTTTTGCAAGAAATCTGTCATTCGTGCCTGATTACACAAATTTTCAACATGTTGAATAATTGAATAATTTTGGTCTCGAATGACACTTTTCTCTGTGTGTGCGGCAAACTGAAGCAGCAAGCTTACAGTAGCTCCCGAATGCGCATGCGTTTGAGTGGAAAACGCGGGAAAACGTCATCCCATTTCAAGACAAGGCAAGACAAGATGGCCAACGAAATTATCAGCAAAATGATCTTGGAGGACAAAATTGCCGATATATGGCCTGAATATCGGTGCCTTTACGATGTGAGAATACCCGAGTTTAAAAACCGTGATTTGAGAGACAGGGCGTTTAGAGATATGGCTGAGAAACTGCAAAAATCAGGTAGGCAACATAGTGACATAAAACTTTGTTTTTTTACATTTTAGCCTAGGCCTATACTAAATTTAAAATAAATGTGATTTGACAGCCCAGCGAAATACTGCTACTTTTAATATCAACACAGTTTTACAGTACTCTTGTGGTCTTAATTGTAGGGAAGGTCGAATTAACAGGTAGGTGGCCATTTTCCGAGATTTTCATAAAGTGGAAGTAAGGAATGGCCTAACCCAAAGAAAGGAAATTACTAAAATAAACCCTTTGGGGTGGGCTTGGGTTGAGATTAACCCTATCAAGACTGGCCTTTTTGAGCTACCCCCGTGCGTATATCCCAATCGACTTGTGCCAGGTTGATGAAATAGCTTATATAACAAGTAGCAGGGGCATAGAGGGTAATAAAAAGTGGAGGGGGACGTGAAAAAAGAGGCACTTTGGTAAGGGATTGCGCCAAAGGTATACACTGCTAAGTGCTAGATGGGTCCAGGGGCATGCTCCCCCAGAAAATTTTGCATACAGAAGCAACTACTTGGCTCATAGCCTCTTTCGGACTAAAGTTCAATGAAAAGTCTGATGTAAACAAAGAAAAGAAGGGGCACTTCTCAGATATAAAAGGGGCCGCATAACATTTGGCAGAAAAGTGAGGGGGGCACGTGGCGGCCCCTGGCTCCTACGCCACTGACAAGTAAGTATAACAAGCATATATTTTGTCTGAGGGAAGTAAAGTGGCATGGTTGCCAGTCTGGAAAGAGTTAACAAGTAGGGGTGCAAATTTTTTTGCGGACAAAGCCAATTGTAAACCCGTGCACCTTCAACTAATTCAGGTCAAAAAATCAAAACTCTTTTTCCACTCTGTAGGATTTCGAAGTTGGTACGATTGGATTTTGACATTTTCAGCAAGTGGATATTTGTTCTACCTGCTTGATATTTGTTTTAGATTTTGTTCTCTGAAAGGTTTCTGTTGGGCCCAGGGTGTATATCACCTACCGTCAGATGGGGATGTGCCACTGAGATTTTAAAAGTGTACCTACTTAATACCAAATTTTTTGAAATGATACCCAACATTATGAATGAAACCGTGCAAAAATAACCTGTTTTGCGTTGATAGTTCAACGTTAGAGGGAAATTATAGACCCATATCCAGGGCCCCCATCAGGGGGGCTCTGGGCCCTGGGGCAAAGACCATGGTGGGCCCTGATGGGCCGCAGGTGTGATTTTTGGGGGCACACCCTATTTTTCCTGGAAATGCCCTTTTTTCTGAAGCATGGGCTCTTTTTGGATTTTGTTCCCTGCATCAATGCCCTGGCTGATGCCCTGTGTTGGCGCTACTGCCCATATCTGTCAAAAACTTTTGTTAAAAACCATTTTGTAGATTTCATACCCACTTAATGGGATTTTGACAGAAAAACTGTACCCCCATGTTTAGAGATTTCTTAATGAAAAACCCATCTATCTATGAGTGGCAAATCCCCATACCAATTTTATGTTATGTACCCCCCTGGATGTAAAAACCTGATATTGGGCAGTTGATAATTATACTGGGGTGTAGGTTTCACTTTCATATTTCTGTAAAATGGAGGGATGATTATAAAATTCTATGAGGGGTGAAGAATTTTGAATAGTGCAACGTGACCCCCTCCCCACAATTAAGCACACAAGAAAGAGCACGTTATTGATTACAACAATTTATGCTTTTCCGTAGCGGACTGGGTTAAAACTAAAGTTACAGCATTGAGAAGTAGCTACACAAAAGCAAAGAAACCCGGAGCAAGTGGAAGTGCCAGGAAAAACTTAACAAAACGTACTACCTGGCTGTTAGAAAAATTACAGTTTTTGGCACCACATGTTGCAACAAGGGGTTCTCAATCTATTATGGATCCAGTAAGTTATAAAGTTATACTATCATTTTGTCCTGCCATGGCACAGACCCACTGTTGTTAAAGTATGTTGTGAGGATTTCGCGTTGGGCTTTAGCATTTCTAGGCGGATTGTGATTTGAGCTGCTCTGCATGCCCGTAAGCATTTGCCCATTTCTCCATACTCTTTCTGCAATTGTGTGATCTGCATTTTCAACATCAGCAGCAGATGTGTAGGTTCCTTTGTTTTTCTCAACCAGATAGTTATGCAAGCAGCATGTAGCAAAGATAACATCTGTCACCTTATCTGGACACATTTTCATACAACCTGTATTAGTGTGCTTACGTAGCTTTATATTGTACTGTATGCTAACGAACTGGCACGTTTGTGCCTACGTACCTCATATCGCATTACATGCAGTGCCAACGACCTTATTGTGCCTAGATAGCTTCATATTGCCCTGTCTGCTGACAAACTAGCATGTTTTTGCTTACGTACCTCATATTGCACTGTATGCTAACAACCTGCATGAGTGTGCTTACGTAGCTCTATATTGTTACTGTATGCTAACAAACTTGCACATGTGTGCTTAAATAGCTTCATATTGCACTGTCTGCTAACGAACTTGCCTGTTTGTGCTTACGTGCCTCATATTGCATTGTATGCTAACAACCTGCATGAGTGTGCTTACGTAGCTTTATATTGTTACTATATGCTAAAAAAAAAACTTGCATATGTGTGCTTAAATAGCTTTATATTGCCCTATATGCTAACGAACTTGCATGTTTGAGCTGACGTAACTTCATATTTTACCATTTGCTAACGAACTTGCACATGTGTGCTTAAATAGCTTCATATTGCACTGCATGCTAACGTACTCGCACGTTGGTGCTTACGTACATTCATATTGCACCATATACTAAAGGGCTTGGACATGTGGTCTTACGTAGTTTGATATTGCCTTTTATGCTAACGAACTTTCATGTTTGTGCTTAAGTACATTCATATTGCACTGTATGCTAACGAACTTACACGTTTGGGCCAACACACCTTTATATTGCACTGCATGCTCACGGACCTGCACATGTGTGCTTACGTACTTTCAAATTGCACTGTATGCTCAGGAGCTTCCACGGGTGTGCTTAGGTAGTTTCATTTTGTACTGTATGCTAACAGACTTGCATGTTTGTGCTTACGTTCCTTATATTACACCATCTGCTAACGAACTTGCACATGTGTGCCTACGTACCGTCATATGTGCTTAAGAGACAAACTGTGACAAATTGTGACGAGTAGTTGAGATAAATTGTATTAAAATCTGGTTTTCTTTAATGCCATGATGACGTCAAATCAACTACAAGTCTGTAGCTGCATTTCTTTCTCAGTTTGGTTAGAGACATATATAAGTAATTTAAGTTTGATCTATTGTGTAGTCAAATTTATGTCTCAATAGTAGTATTTGTTGTTATGTATTGTTATCTTAGTTGCCATAGAAGTAATTCTTCAAATAGTACAAAATCCATGAATAGGAGGCGCGAAGCGCTAAGGAAATGGACATGGCGAAGTGTGAAACACTGTGAAAGTGGATACCTGCAAGGGCAAGCAGACTCTATAGATACAAGGCGCGAAGGGCTGAAGAAATTGATAGAACAACTGTCTAAAGAGAAGTATTTGTTGTCATGAAAGTTATATTAGTTGGCATAGAAGTGTTCTTTAAAATTCGGTAAAAACTCAGAATTTATGAAGACGAGGCGCAAAGCGCTGAGGAAATGGACGTAGCAAAGTGGAAAGGACTGAGAAAGTGGATACCGCCAGGGCGCGCAGCGCCCTGCGGTAGACGCTAGTTATTGAAATATTTGCAGATCCAACCTGCTTGAAATATTTCAACACTATCTTTTCAGGTAGGGAATAAACTCATTGGAGCTTACCTTCAGATTAGAAAAGTTTATTTCCTGGCATTGAAATTCTGCCGGCCTCTGATTGCTCGCTAGCAAAAAAGACTGTTGTCAGCCTTTATTTCCAAATCAGTAATTGTGGTTTGGAGTTACTTATCTAGATGTTGGGGTAAGTGTTTTTCTTTTTCACTGGCAATTTTTGGCTCAGTCAAGAAGAAAGTCCGTGCCTTTCCTTAGATTCTTTGATTCTTTTTGAGACATCATCCCTAAAAAGAAACTGGGTTGGTTTCTTGTCAAGACTACAAATGTGCCTTGTGTCTTCCGCCAGAACACCCCCCACATTTATTTTTCTGACGTTATGAAGCAAAGATAGTGCTAGGCCAAGAAATATGATTCAATCTAATACAAAGCGAATTATTTTTTCCGGAATCTGCCATTTTACCCCGTTGGTCAGCCACCAGGACCATATCTGCCATTTGTGTAATTGCTGCAGTTGCTCGCATGACAATGGTAATCATATCATTATTCATATTAATATGATGGACGCAAAATGTTTTATTCCTTTGATCATAGCATTCGATTACCATTCCAGTCCACCCTGTAAAATTAGTAACTGTCTCACCTCCAAAAAATTACTAAAAATCTTAAGTTGTGGTCCCATGCCTCGCTTCCATTTTGGCTCACCAATAACTTACAAAATGTAAGTAAAGGGAGACATATTTTCATTAGCTCCAGGAGGCCCACACCACATGAAAGCATACTCCCTGGAGTCACTGGAATCCATACTGTCCTGTATCCTTAACGGTTTCAGTTTCCTATGGGAATTTATAATTTTACATATAATCAGTTTCTCCAGTTTCTTAGTTCGATCTGGCTAAGTGGATGGGACTTAAATATATCTTTGAAGGTCTTGGAAACCAAGGTGGTGTTAAGTCATTATCGGATAGAATAACCATGGGATTAAGATGATAATAAAACAATCTAGATGGTGCCCAAGGCAGTAGTAAATAATTCTGGGTCAGGTTAGTCTATTGTCCTGCTAAAAATTTCAAAATGTTTGTTCCCATTTTTCTTGTACTTGATTTGTAAGCATTTCAACAATGCTCCTGTATAGTGTAGCTACCATGCTATCACTTTGTTTTTCTCTATCCATTCAACATTAATGATGTTCCCTACAAAATAGGCTTTGCTAAGTTTCTAGATACCCATCATAACCATTCTAAATATATGCTTGCAAAAGTTGATCATAATGGGATGTTGTTGAAAATGTCCTCATTCTTCTAGTGGGTTGTGGGACGTTACATTCGGGGCTCCCAGTTCTTCAATATTTTTGGATGAAATGGAAAGCTACACGCAGAGCTTTCTCTCCACGTCCCCTCCTTTGGTAAGGACTCACTTCACACCATTCCACTCCAAAGTGTACAGACTATGTTGATATGGACCCGCAGTATTTGAGGCTCTTTTTGTATTTCAGCTCCAAAAACTGCCACGGCATGTACGGCTTTAACTATTTGACGAAGGAAGTCTCTCCGTCATCAAGCAGGATAACCAACTTCTGGATGCAATGGTGTGTCTTGCTGGCCTGAACGTACGCAATGTCCACGAGCGTGTCCATTTTACTGTGTGTTGAGTTTGCAGAGTTTGCCGAGTGAGACATCAGTACACTTGTTACACATTGAAGCAAACATTCACTACTCTTTTAATGCTAAACTTTGGAGCTTTGTTAAAGATCAAAGCTATACTGACTGTCTAAAGTTTTTCTAAGTGCTGCATTTGCAAAGGAACTTGCTCCTGAGCAATGACATACATTGGTGAAAAAAAGAGAAACGCAGCATTGCAATGGCGAGAACACAAAGCCAAAGGAAAGTTCGGAGCCTTCTAAACACTTATTGGAAGACCCACATCATGAATTCCAATGCCAAATTATTACAAATACTTCTTCAAGCACTCCTTTCAGAAAGACAATAGAAGGATTTATCATAGCGATTAGAAATTATTCCTTGAATGAACAGATAGAAAAAAACTTCATATTAGTTAGAAATGGCTTTAAATAGTTTTTTCAATGAGGGTAGTCACTCCTCATTTAGGTTTTACAATTTAGGCTTTTGTTTATTACCACCTTCGTTTTCACTCTCAGCTTGTTAGGTATTCTCTTATGATTCTATTTAGCATTTTAGAGCCCTTTGTTCAATTTTATTCCCATTTCGTTTAACCTTTTACTAGTATCCCTTGTGCAATTTTGTAATTGTTTTTAGATGTATAAATAGAGCTGGTTTTTATTGGAGTCATTTACCATTGATAATGATTAATAAATCGCCAAGCTTCTGCTGAATAAACGAGTTTGTTTGTCAACATGACTTTCTAATTTGATAACATGGCTAATTCTCGAAATAAATATAACCAACTATTCCATTATTTGGAGTTTGCTAGGAAAAGCAAGAAACGTAGGGAAAAATAAGAGCCACTTTAAAGCTGTTATGTGTTGCAATCATCAGCAAAAAATGTCAGAAAGATATTGAAAACAAAACTTGATACGATATAAAAACCTGAGCCATTTCATTATTTCTGTTTTTCAATCAATCTTTTGCTCTAGTGAGAAATTTCATGGGGAAATTGTTCACCAAAGACAAAAGTTCTTATTGCCAATAGTTTCTGTACAGTATCTTTCACTGGCTTGAAAAACATTTCAACTTGAGGGTTTGTCTAAATCCAAATGAACAGAGGCAAGGCGGAGAATAATTCCTGAACGACCATACCCAAGGATACTGTACACATTGAATGAGGACATTGCACTCCTGCCAGCACCAAGTCCTCTCATGGTGTGAATATCTTTGAAGATGTCAGAACAGGTGGTGAATATCTTTGAAGATATCATCACACCAGCAGCGTCACCACTAGCGTCAGAACAAGGGGATGCAGTACCGTCGGTATATCTCCCAGCACTGTTGAGAATCTTTTCAGATTATTGAAAGAGAAATATTGTCGCCCACTCTATCAATTATTGCAATTCCAAGCTACAGCCCCTCGCCCGTTGCAGACAGCGATGACGATGATGCAAGCTTGGGAGAAATAAACAATCCTACGGAGCTAATGAGTGTAATACGCTTTGCACAAAGGAATGATCGTAACTTAAACTTTTAGCTCACGATGATAAACCTAAGTGATGAATTACCCTCCCCATAAACGAACTATAATTGTTGTTTTACAGATGTTATATGCTGCTGTTACCGTCTCTACTGTTGCGGTATCTTCCAAGATATTCCTCATTCGTTAATGTTCTTTCTTCCCTTCTACCAAATAACCTTTGCATAGTTTACAGATATTCATCATGACCGTTCTAAAAATTTGCACACGAAAGTTTATCATCATGGGAATATTATTGAGAAATATTATATGTTTTGAATATAATATGATTTTGCGAATATTATATGATGTTGTGGATATTATATGATGTTGTGAATATTACATGATGAAGTATCTTTGCAATTTCCTTTTTTATATTCTCCAAACTATCGAAATAATAAAGTGCAACTTATGTGACAGATTTTAAGGATAGTGTTTGACACACACAGGTCGTAAATTAACAGAAATTGGCGGTTTTCAGAAAACCGCTTGATTGGAAGGTTTTGAAAAACCAACAAATTATCGATACAGAAAAGACATAGTGCTCTTGAAACCTTCAAATTTTTCAATAAAGTTTTTAAGGATAGGGTTTTGACACACACACACACAAGTCGTAAATTAACAGAAATTGGCAGTTTTCAAAAAACCGCTTGATTGGAAGGTTTTGAAAAACTGACAAATTATCGATACAGAAAAGACATAGTGCTCTTGAAACCTTCAAATTCGTCGATAAAGATATCAAGGATAGCGTTTTGACACACGAGTTGGGCTATATGTCAATTGGTAGAAATTGGTGGTTTTTAAAAAAACCGTTTTATTTCCCCGTCCAGCGGGTTATCGACGACGACTTTGAAGGAAGGCATGGTGCTCTTTAAGCTCCCCCAAGGGATCGTGAGACGTCGCCTTTGGAGCTCCGTAATCCTCTATGTTTTTAGACGGCATCCCCAGCTGCTCACAAAGCTTCCTCTCGATGTCCCCTCCTTTATAGAGGACACGGCGAACAATTGTTCCACTCTAGGATGTCTCGAACTGTGTCGATTGCATCGGCGCAGTTAGAGGCAGCACAGAGCGGGTTATACTCCAGATTGTGGATCTTGCGGCGGCAGTACTCGAAGCTTTTTTGATACTTCAATTCCAGCGATCGCCATGGCATGCATGGTATAAATTCACGAACGGAGAAAGTCTCTCCATCTTCAAGAAGAATGGCGAGCTTGCGGATACATTGGTGATTCTTGCTCGCCTGCACATACTCTATGTCCAAGAGTGCGTCCATAGTTTGATGTGCAAAGAGTGATATGCGAAGAGTGTCACAACATCTGAGGTACCGATTCATATTTTTGAATCAGCCAATCCGAATACAGGGAATATGAATCCACCAATCCGAATACTGAGATATGGCGTATACATTCGAACGTTGCATTTGAAAGTTTCTGATTGGTTCCTTGGATTCAATCACGAGCTGGGACGTTTTCTAGAAGTAGAGAAAGTTCCCTACAGAGGAAACTTCCAAAGAAGCTCCCTACAGTGGAAACTTTCTGACGTCATCTGCATTCTGATTGCTTGAAACGAGGGAAATTCCTCGACGTCATCTACACTCTGATTGGTTGAAAGGGGGGAAATTCCCTACAGGAACGGGAAATTCTCTGACATTCTACATTCCGATTGACGAACTCATATATAAAAATCATTCCCGAAATGAAATCATTCAAAATCACAGCCAAATCATGAAGAGATCACTGAAAGAAATCGCGGATGCTAATGATAGCAAGAAAAGAGAAATCTCTTGTCATGAATGCGGGAAAGTATTCAATAGGATATCGAATCTAATGGCGCACAGACAAACAACTCCCAATGTGCAATTACCTCCCGAATTATTCGGTAAAGGCAGGAAGAAGATAGATGAGAAAGCATTTAAAATATATACCCGGGAAGACAACATTGAAAATATGGAAAAGATCAAACAACACACCCTCCGCGAGGTTAGAAGCGAAGCATTCACACATAAGCAAGGCATGAAGTATTATATTGTTCTCGATGTAGAGTTTCATAAACTGATTGGTGACGTCATATCAGATCCACCGCCAGTATTCAGATCTGCCGTATATCCACTACTACGGTCAGAGATTGAAGATATCGAAGAGCTTGAAGATCAAATAGCTGACGCAGCCGGAAAGTTGGAAAATGAAATAGAAGAATTTACCGAAAATGGAAGCGGCTGGATATTTACAAGATATGTCAAATTGAGGGTGAAGATGTTCGACTATGAAGCAATCAAGGGTAAAAAACATTTGCAGCTACCTTCACATATCAAAAACAAACAAGCAGTCATTAATGTTCAAAACGATGATGACAAATGCTTCATCTGGGCCATTTCAGTTTTTTAAGCTTTGTGATCTTTTTAGAATTTCTTCCTTTTTTGAGATCTTTATGGCTCTTTTCTTCACGGACTCATCAACATTGGGAAAAAGATTCACTTGGTTGCTGACTATCTTTTCAAAAGAAGCCATTTTTAATCTGTTCATAGTTATATAAATGACTATTTATAACCTTTTTTAGCTCTGCACACTTCCATGGGAGCTTCAAGGGGGGAAATATTTGTTCGAAATCGCATATCTTCATTTACCGATTGAGTGAAATCGCACAGCAAATATCCATACATCCTCGCTGTTGCATGATTATAAATGTCTAAAATGTTTTGGGAGATGCGGGCATAATATGCTGTGCAAGAAATCTAATTTGACTTCTATCTCTAGGATTTTTGAAAAGAACATGATATTGGGTGTTGAGAGCTAGATTTATCATTTCCGCTCCTCTTGGGAAGGGATTCTGCATCATAACAATGATATTAATGTTGAGATGAGACTGAGGAAAATTAAGATGAGAAACAATTCTCCTAAATCTTTGAAGCTTGCAATTTCATGCATCAAATCATCAACAACCATGGTTAATCTTTTGTCCAACCTCTCGATTTCTTTGTACAAGTTTTCAGGTAATTTAGTAATAAATCTACAATTCCCATTAAAACTTTTTATAATACGTTCAAATAATTTTGGTTGATTTGTTCCTGAGACCCACATGAGGTTTGAATATTGTCTACCATCGTCGATTATGTTTTTATAATTTTTAAATAGATTTTCTACCCATGTAGTTTTACCGCTTCCACTTATTCCAGATAGAATCAGAGAAAAAGGTGCCTTAAATCTCAAATCATAACTCATATTTATGGCGTATTTAGAGCATCTCTTTACAACAATAACTAACAAGCTTTTAATATAATGATTCCAACATCTTATCTCTTAGATCTACGCCGATCTTTGAAGGTTTGACATTCTTCCATCTTCGTATTCCTACGCACTTGAAACGGTTTATTGGAGAGTCGCCATGCTTCTGTAGATAGATTTCGACCTTATCTTCATGCGTCGCTTTTTTGTACAACACTTCTGTGTACAAAGTTAGTAGCTGGGTAGATGTTCTTCTATATCGTTTCGATTCAATATGGATGGCGTTCTTCTCAATGAGATCTTCGGTATCTTCTCCTTGAAATTGCAATTTACGACTTTTCTCATGGAGAGTTATCTTGTTGCTGACTATTTCCAAGAGACGCATCACTGCCGCATGAGGAATAGCTATTGAGTTCGTAGCTGGCGTTCCCTTTCTAAGTTAGATTTTTCACGACCAACAGCCATTCGTCAGAAAAAGATTCAATGTAGAAATTTTGAATTTGGGGTTTTCTAATTTCCTAAATTCCTCGCTCGTCCGTGATTTCTTTAATGATTCTTTTAACTCTGCACTCTTTGACGACTTCTTCCGACTGATTTGGTTCTGTTTCAAACGCATCTTTATACATAGAATCAGCCAATCAGAGCACAGATGATGTTAGGGAGTTTCCCTCGTTTCAACCAATCAAAGCGCAGATAGTGTTAGGGTGTTTCCTGCTTCCATATACATAGTTTTCGAATACGATAAAGGAATGTGCTTCTTTTATTATACTATTTGTAAGTTAATTAGTATATTCTCGACCAGTATTTAAGAAGGCGTCTTGTAAAGAAACATGTTCATTTTTGGTTCCATTAATTGAATCTATTATTCCGTTTTACCTCAGGCAGTTTTTCTATTCTTTCATATATGTTTTGTGGATATTTTTCTTTCCGCCACGTCGTAATTGCCACTTACGTTTTCTTTTCACACTACCACCGCCTCCTGCCAATTTATTCAAACCTTCTTCAACTCCAAAACCTGTTGCAGCTTTTGCTCTTCCTTTCGCTGCTGTTTTAGCTCCGCGTAACGTTAGTCTCTTTATAGCTTTTTTACTAATATTTCTCGTTATTGCTCTTCCACCTTGTTTCATTGCTTGTTTAACCGCAGCTCGTGCTAATGCTTACCCCATTTTTGTAAAATCTCCCGCTGCCAGTTTCCTTTTATAACCACCAGCATAAGCTTAGTTGCTTCTTGTCCTCCATCATTTTTCATCATATCATCGATCAGCATTGAAACAAGTTCTATCGTTTAGAAGCTGTGCAGGCTTTTGTTGGGATATCAGGAATTCTACCTGTGCTATAAAATTCAACGTAAGTTCTGCGTAGTTTCGATGACCAGTTGCTATAAAGTTTATAAAATCGTTTTTCCACTTTATAAACGTTCCTATGCCATCACCTTTTTGACAAGGGTCTACACATGCCATGTCAAGTAACCCTTCTTTCAACAAATTGCAGCTGTATGTGAACTTTTTGTCGAATTCCAAATCAATGCTTTTTCTGTTAGTCTCTTCTTCTTGCACTGACATGTTCAAACTTTTAGGGCCAGATGTTTCTCAGTATTTGCATTAGCAATGAGTGGCTCTCTATTTAAACCATTGAATTGAATTTTTTTGCATACATCGTGAACACACTCAAAGCTACCTTTTCATTGGAAGAAATTTGCTCATTGTGTGCACCATCCTCATCTGCATAAACAAACGTGTCAACAATTTCATTTGCTAGGTTTTCAATGAATTCTTTTCTCTCTTCACCATCCCTTATCTCCTCTATGTCAAGAGGCGAGTCATCTTTGTTGTCAATTCCAAGGATTTTCATCGCTGCAATTACTACGATCCAGAAATTGTTATGTTTACAGGAAATCGGCTCCATGTAGCTCTAGAACATTGTGCATGCGTATTTACAACCAAATACTTTGCATGCTTTCCTTTCTTCTCATTGTTCTCCGAGGCAAAAGTCAAGCAAAACATTCTAAAAGTCACAGTTTATTCGCATTTATCAATGATAGATAAAAGAGGATGTAGGAAAATATTTCCAGTTTTTTAATTTTGTTTATTGAAAGTACAAATGATAAGAAAAAAACAAAAAAGGATTCACCATCACCATTATTAAATCAATATCACCATCTGAAGAACCGATCAAACTAGACATTCACGTTCTATCTGGCACCTTCTGCACCACTGGACCTTCTCTCAAACTCAAGAAATTCTGCTGTAACAAACTATCTCAAATTCAATGCAAAAAACAAAGCCTTTAAGAGTCATCCATTATTAAAAAACCTACTGAACCTTCTGGCTCATGTCTAGTCAAATCAAAATCAAAAGCTGTATCATGTCTAATCGAAATCATGCTCCCTCTCTGTCAGCACCTGTTTTTACACAATCTGCGATACCCTTATTTTCTAAAAGCCAAACAGTCACCCTCCCACAAAATCCAATTTTTTTATCACAGCCATTTGCAATAAGATCTTACCCCACTGCTATTTATCAATCAAATAATATAACTGCTACAGAACATTCAAATGATTCCCTGAAATATGAAATTGAAAATATGAAAAAGACATTCAACCCATTAAAGAAGCTATACAACCATCAATAAATCTTGATATCCAAATGTTCATCCTATTCAATAATCAACTAGTAAATGAAAACCAACAACTGAAAGCTGAAATAATGTCCCTGAATATTCTTACCCAATCCAGCTTGTAACAACCAAAATCATCTGTAGACCCGGAAAAATGCATGGAGAAACCATCAACAAACACCAAATTTTCAAGAAAATAACTTTTTATTAGCCAAAACGGGCTAAAATTAGCCAGAACGAGTGAATTTCAAAAAAATTAGCCCGTTCTAGCTTTGTATCCCTAGCTGCCAGGATCAATTTGTTCCTTATAAGCTTTCATTTAAAAGTCTAACTTGTCATTTTAAGTCTTTCTGGCAGGATCCCCAGCCACTTTTAGGTGCCCCATTGGAGCAAAAACAGGGCGAAAAAGCGCGTGTGTCGTTGTTGTTGCTGCGCAGCGTCCACCCGTTTTTACGTTGAGGAATAGTAATGGAGGACAAGTAATCGGAAGCAGGCCTTTTTTGGTGAACGTTTTAAGAGCTTTTGGACAATATATATATCAAATGTATCTGATTATGTTTTCTTATACATTTTTAAACAATAATTGAACAACTTTCCTCCTTTTGGGCTGAGCTTTGGCAATGCGGTCGGTTATCATTTTGCGAATTCTGTTGTCGCGCTTCGTAAAAACTGGTGTCCATGTTATGTTAAACGCAAATATTCGTTTCTCTTTTCCTACAGTTCAATTACCTGTCAACTAAAAGATTGAAAGTAGAGTTAGATGAAAAATCAAAGATGAAGGATATATTTACTTTTTGAATCATTGATGTTGTTGTCGTGTTCCTGGGCCAATACCACCTGAGGTTGGGGCTTTAGCTTGGGCATCTTTGGAAAGAAAATAACCAAATAGAAATTTCATTTTTATTATTCACGTCAGTGCCCAAACTACTCAAGTGGTTAAGTAATGGGGAGGCAGAAGTTACCATTGGTTGGGTATTCTGAGCTAACAATCGGGATGATAACTCTAAAGGTGTTGAATAAGCAACTCAATAACATACTTTGGAATTACGAGCCCCACCCAAGCTATTATTTTATAAATTAAGGTCTTTGGCATATTTAGGCTAAAAATCTTTCTTACTTCAGGATCAATATATATGTAACAAGACGAACAACAGTGGAAAATAAATGATGAAAATTAGATTTACCATCTGAATCCTCCCAAAGAAAAATGACGGGCGAGGTTTGTCCATTGTCTAATTTTTCTTCATCTTTATTGTTTTTAACTTGGAAAGAAAACATTCCTTCATTATTCATGTGTCAAAAGTGTATTAAAGAAGACATCAGCGATGTTCGTCTTTTAAAAAAAGTAAAGCAACAACTACAAATATTAATTACTGAGTTTTATACGCATGTGTACTAAAAATATAATGCAATAAGATGAAAATAACTTGGGATGTCCAATTTAAAGCATTTCACGTCAGAGCAAAATGAATAGCAGCTGTTAACAATGAGATGATTATAACCAGATTCCGTTCAAAGTCTAGACACGAAAGTGAAATAGAAGTAAAGAATTATATATTAATAAAGACAATTGAATTTACCATTCGACGCGGGACGCATGAAATTGAGTCCTGCTAAACTCAAAGACTTCTCTTTTTGTTTTTCTTTGGTGAAAAAGAATTTGATTTTTCCAACGGTTTTGGCACCTTTGAGAAACATAACACCATAACTTTATTTTTCTCTAAATAAATTTTAAACAACAATATGTATCTGAGGGTTGTAATCTTCACAGCAAAGGATTCCGGTTGCTCAAATGAGACATGTCATGAACGTTTGTAATTTGTACCACATTGGTTGTTTGTGTGACCATTTGAGGTTTCATATTGATGAAAGAATGGGCGACGGAACTTGAAACCAGGCCCAGTTTTGTGGACATTTCTTTTAGAGCTCCCTTGGCATCACTTAGCGTAAGAATTTTCAGATTTAATTCATTTCAAACATTTCAAATATGTTTACCTTTCTGTTTCTTCTTCTTTGTTTTCTTTTTCTGTGGCTCGATTCTTTTAGGGCCAGAGTGTTGAGTCTATCAAAAAAGCAAGAAAGTGTGAAAGGAATGAATGACTGGTCTGATGTGATCACTGATGCATTGAAGGTGTCTGGACCTTTAAATTGCAAATGTAAGATATCCATTGCAGATCCTGTTACAATGCATTTTTTGTGAGCCTTCCATAGCTGGATGCACTTATTGCTCAACAACGATATCAAAACAAATTCAATTGTTAAGATTCCCCACCTGCCTCATTAAACGTGCATATTTCCATGTGATCTGTCAGTTTGAAACGACCGGACCACGTGATTTATCGATTTTAACGGGAATGATCTCTTTTTCGTTATGATCTTTTTCATTTTGACGGCACCTAGTAAGATAGACAATTATCAGGCCAAAGCAAAATTGTCTTCAATTTGATAAATCTCATTAAAGAGAAAAAAATGGTTATGGGATATAATCATATTCATTCTATTGTTAATAAATCATACATCTCGACATTTTCCAAAATTGAACTATTCATATAATTAATCTACAAGTGAAAACGGCACTGAAATATGACAAATTATAAGTTGTTGCTTCAACATGAATATTTTTTTAATTTTTAGGTATAAAATATTAGGAAATCTCATAAAATGATGCTTGCTGTTCCGAAAATGGTGATAAAAAGAGGATAGATGTATAGATAAAACACTATAAGTCCTGGGATGTCGCAATGAAAATCTTTTATCTATCCACAGCTTTACGTACATATTAACACACACACTACGGTGAACCAGCATGGAAAGACTCAGCATTGGCTACTCGATAAAGAATATTCCTATACCATCACAGAACGACTATTTACAACGCCTAATCAAAAAAACAGAGCAGTTCCTACGGAGAATGCGCTGGAAAGCCTTCTTTTTTCTGAACCCGAATTCGCCTGGATCTTCAAAGAATACGTATGGATTTAAATCGACCAAGAACCCACCCCCGATCGACGAGTTGAAAGAATTTGAGGACGGAATGCTACACATGATACAATCAACGAAATTCAAACACGTAAACAACCCATTTCTCAACAAACTCCAAGACGACACTAAACGCATTAAAGACGAGACCAAACTCCTTATACCTGCTGACAAGACAACCAACTTCTACAAACTCGAACCATCTACATTCAACAACCTACTGAAACAGAACATCACCAAGTCCTACAAGAAAGCGCAGCGGAACACTGTACAAGACATCCACAACAAAAATAAACAAATCGCTACGAAACTGGGCATAGAAGACCGGATGGATGCCACAGCCAACAGAGACGCATTCATCACACTGAAAGACCACAAACCTAATTTCACCAACAAACCAACCTGCCGACTCATCAATCGTTTCCAATAAGGTTTCAAGGGCTGTGGGCTTCTTGAAATATGCGAAATCTTTTCTACCTATGGAAGCCCTGAAAACCCTCTATAGAGGCATAGTAGAGCCTCATTTCTGATATTGTTGCTTTGTCTAGGGCTGCTGTGGTTCAGTGGCAATTAGCCATTTGCAAAAGCTTTAAAATCGTGCTGCTACAGATATCACAAATAGTAGCTTTGATGCCCCAAGCAAACCACTCATTCACAAGCTTGGATGAAAGACCATTGAAGAACTTATGAATTGTGAAACTAAGACAATGGCCTTTAAATCCCTGCACGAGCTGGCTCCAGAGTATCTGTGTAGCCTATTCAACCGCAAATCACAGGGAACCTCCCATAACCTCCGTAATAGAAAAACAGATTTGCGATGGCCCATGGAAAAATCAGCAAATGGGCAAAAATGTTTTTCGTATAGAGGAGCCAAACTTTGGAATAGCCTCTCAGCTGAGTCCAACAGGCATCATCACTAAACAGTTTTAAGCACTATTTTTAGTGATTAGTCTAACCGTATTTGTGGCATTCTGCTATCTGTATTGTGCTGAGAAAGCGCCAAATCAAAAACCTATCGTGATTACTAGTTATTAGCTCGGCAACAGGGACAGGTGGGCTTAGATCAAAAGGGTGCCTTATAACTGCTGTATAGTATAGGATTCTTTTGTACCTTTTATTCTGCCTAACCTATGAGCCGGTTTATTGATAAACAAAATGTCACTCTTAGCATAAAGATGATAAAGCATGGCCATTGGTTGATCCATCAAAGGTATACTTAACTCGTTATCTGAAATTAATGGTCTATGTATTTAGCCGAAGTCATTTCTAATTATAGCCAGAAAAATCGGAACCATAATGAAACAAACACATGGATTACTTAAGCTTTTCGTCTGACACTCAACAGAGTAATACGTCAGAAAGAGAACGAAACAGAAACCTAAGTAATCCATGTGTTCGTTTCATTATGGTTCCAATTTTTCTGGCTATACTGAAGTTCTGTACCATCCAAAGACTGTTCATTTCTAATTGTACGAGCCCCTTTAATAGCCTCGTTTTCATCTTGTTTTCTGATATCATTTTGAAGAGCAATTATTTCTCTGTGTAAAAATTTGACAAAGTTAGCTTCGTGTCTCGCTTTTGCTGCCACCTGTTGGTATGCAATGTGGTTTTTACCGGGTCCTGTTAGATTGTTTGCTGCAAAAGAATCAATGTCAACATTTTTTGCACATTTGCTGGTGAGTGGTATTCTTTTCCTAACTTTGGAAGACCGCCCCCTATGACCCTCGTATAAGGCTTTATATGCCCCCGATTGATATCGAAATTCGAAAGGACTTTATTTCTGACGTCGTTATTCACCTTACCTAATACAGAAGGGATTGTTTTAAAAAGGGAGTCAGCGAGTGCACTAGTTTTGTTGTCGAATCGAAATTTCTCAGAAAGGTAGCCAAAGATGTTTGCTGCTTTAACGCAGCTAAGAGTTTGGCGATCTGGGTTGATCAGTCTACTATGAGTGGACGAGGGTAATTCCTTTAAGCCTTTCATCAAATTTTTACCTTATGACAAAATCATGATCAAAATCATGACGACTTGGGAAATTCCGGCAACTCGGACGACTTGGGCAATTTTGGCAACTCGGACGACTTGGGCAATTCCGGCAACTCAGTGACTTGGGCAATTCTGGCAACTAGGACAACTTGGGCAATTCCGGCAACTCGGACGACTTGGGCAATTCCGGCAACTCGGACGACATGGGCAATTCCGGCAACTTGGACGACATGGGCAATTCCGGCAACTCGGACGACATGGGTGATTCGGAAAAGGGTTTAAGTCTTAAATTAACAGAAATTTGAAATGTTGATGACAAATGCTTCATATGGGCCATCCTATCTGCACTACATCCACAAGCAAAACATCCACAAAGAGTGGCTAAGTACCAGAAGTACACAAACGAGTACGAAATACACATACCAGTAAGAGTAACAAAAACAAAACTAGAAAATCATGTGGATTTGCTGTTGGTAATCAATGATGATGATGAGGGTCATTATTGCTGGATAAAGAGTATGAGTCGTGTCTTAGCAGGTCGCGATGGCCATAGACATTGTGAAAAACGTTTTTACTGTCCGTTTTTACTGTATGCCTAACCTCATGCAAGAGTCAAGAAAATCTTGACAAACATAAAACATTATGTCAGAAAGTCAAAATATTCCAAAATGTTTTCTTCTTGCAGGCTTTATTGCTGCATCTCCAACGAATGCCATCTTTGCTGAAGGATTCATTTTTCAAAAAGAACATGTTTCCTCCATGGGATTTGTTGCAGAGCCCATAATAATTTCCTAACAAACTTAGATTTGCCAATCACTTGTTTATCTTCGTTTTTACAAATTTAATTAATTTGGCTCTATCTTGTTCACTGATGAAAAATCGTTTTCTCCGATGGTTGCAAAAAGTCGCATGAAGTGACTCATTGTCTTAGTGCGTACTATCTTCCCCTGTGGTTACCTTTTATTGACATTGAATCCTCCATTTGTTATTTTTACTGATGTGGAAAACTCGTGAGACCATTCACAGCTCCATAAAATCTTCATGAGTCTTGCTGATTCTTGTTTTTGAACTTCATCAAGTGAGAGATTAGTCCCTTTGCAACCCTTTGCAAGGCCACCGAAGAAGGGAGATAACATCAGTAAAGATTTCAGAATCAATAATTCTATTACCAGATAGTTTTTCGTCACTGTCAGCTACTTCAATATCATTTCCATCAATCTTAAAGGAGTGGTCATAAAGTATGTGCTATACTGGGGCGGAAGGTATTTAGGAGGGGTACGGGATTCTTTGAGTACTTTAAGTTGGGGTATGAAATAAATATTGACCCTTTTTGAGGGATATTAAATCAATATCACAGTTTCTGAAAAAACTCTTTCATACTGTTGTGTATAATAGTTATTCAATCTTCCAAATAGTTGCTTAAGTGTTCCAAGCAGTCATTAGCCTCTTCCCCTTTAGACGGGGAAAATAGCCCAACCATCCAACCAAGAGCCTAACTTAACTTTTTAAAGTCTATATCGCTAGAATAGGGGATTCTGAGCAATTTGAGCCAACGTACCATTACAGGAAATGTTTCATTATCACGTGAGCGATGACGTCACAAAAATGGGCCTAAACGTGTATAAAAACTACTATAACTTTTGACAAACGTAATGTATAGACATGATATTTGCATATTTATAAACAGAATTCAAAGAGCTTTCGAATGATATGTAAAATATTGCAAAATGCTGACATAAGCATTTTGACTGATGACGTCATCAAAATATTTTCCGTTGTTTTTGACCTGTTTAACATTACGTAAGAGAGACTGCATATGCGTGAATATAGCATGTAAGCAAAAAAGGATTTCAAACACATTGTGAGCATTGTTTGACTTTCTGCCCTTCTTTCCTATCCCTTTCAACCATCTTATAGACTTTTAGTCATTTGTAGATTTGTCGACTTTGTTCTTTGCTGTTGCTGCCTTTGAACGAATCCATGTTCTTCTTTATCCTATGCATCATCAACTGATCTCCAGTGAACCACGCACAGGCCATGTAAGTAATCAACACTCTCTGTATCAAAGTCCCACAACTACAACCGTCCTATAATTTTGATTTCTTTCTTCTGGAGTGTTTTCAAACTCGGAACAGAACTAGTCAATTCGCCAAAGCAAGGTGAAAATGCAATAAATACTGCTTGAAACGTCCATTCTAGAACTTAAGAAGTACTGGTTTGAAATATAAACACTTTGAACGAAGTATGATGACGTGAAGTATGGATCACCGGTTCGAAAGATTTCGGCCGTAGCTGTTGCAATTTCTTCATTTTTTCATGAACACTAAAACATTTATTTGTTAATCAAGCTTGGGAAGGAAGCTACCCTGGAGAAAAATTAGCTGGAGAACTATTATTTCGTAGATTTTAAGATACAACGTCAGTATTTGTAGCTATTCGTTGCTAAGGGGCATATTCCTTTCATGAACTTCGTCAAAGGAGGTCTACGATCTTATTGACAGCAGTATAATGTTGGACTTCCGGTCAATGACCATACCAACGTTTACTTTGAAGCAAATTAAATTGCGACTACAAGATCTTGCTTATCGTATCACTTTAATTCATTATTTGAAAATTGTATCATATTGGAATTGATTTTAGTGCATCTTAGCACGATGTAAACTTGATAGTTTGCTTGTTTCATCACTTGCGGTACCAAACTGAGATTTGACGAAAGACTCAGTAAAAACTATACCGTAATTTCTTGATACAGGCAGAAGGCCAATTTTTTCAAAGTATGTTTCTTCTTCCGTTGAAGTGTAGCTACCAGTGCGTATAACTTGTCTTTATTTCTTTGAAGTTAACGGACTAACCAAAGCATTTTGTTCAAGGTCCCCTAGCCAATCGGTTTTTATGTTGCTTCTGATTAGCTTCGTTTAACACAACACATTCAGTTTCCTACCTCAAATAAGTAGTATGTTGTATTGCGCTGGTCAGGGTATATACTGCTGGTAGAGTCCTGCATATTTTTGAGCTAAGAAATTTGCAGATTTCTTAGCTAAAAAATATGCAGATTTCCCCTATGTCACTTATACATATGTCACTTATTTCACTTATGTCAGCATATTTGGGCATATTTCAAAAACGATTCTTTCTGGTCATTGGCCCATGTCAGAGGATGTGGACATCGGAGTCTTCTATGTTCACCAATTTTCGGTATCTACTTGCTATGCATGCATGGCAAGGCGTGTATCAGCAGGATGCTCTAGGTGAACCATACCTTGTTCGTCACCTAAGTACTTCACGAGACGCCACGTCACTTCTTTCTCGTCTCCATTCTTTTGGAACTCTTGCCATTTGTTGCCCTGCAGCATAATAAGTAATTTTGATGGCTTCTGAAACTATTTAGCCATGGTATGTCTCTTTACAGCCACCAACCCAAAAAAAAACCTAAAGTCTTTGGTGGTTCTTTAAAGACAGAATTACATTCATTTGTCAAGAAGTTTCTCAGAGAAGCTTCGTAAAACTGCATTTGCTCTATGGTAGCCACTGCTGATGGAACTGATGTAATTTCATACTTGAATGTTCGTCTAAGGTAAATCTCCCAAATAGAAAAACGGGATCTAATAGTTCGCATAAATTTTGAGTGAATTATGGTTGCAGAAAATCTTCCTAAACCATCATCTTCTCCCAAAGACATACTGATTAAGAATAGAACATGGCGATCATCGTAAAGTTCTGTACCGACCAAAGACTGTTCATTGATGGGAAATGCTGAATCAATACTTATTTAGACTCGTTTTTGGGCAAATTTCTCAAAATATTTTGCAAGTCTCCCAAAAGTGACCAAAAACCTGTTTATAAACGTTTTTGCATACGACTGAATTCACGCATGTGCATTGTAATATTTTGGCTAGTTAACAGCAGCTCATTAGAAATTGGCACTCTTTCTCTGAGGCTCTATGGCTTAAGTTGATATCACATTCACAAATTGCCCAAATAAAACAGATCAAAAACAACGGAAAATATTTTGATGACGTCATCAATCAAAATGCTTATATCAACATTTTGCAATATGTTATATATCATTCGAAAGCTCTTTGAATTCTGCTTTTAAATATGCAAATATCATGTCTATACATTACTTTTGTCAAAAATTATAGTAGTTTTTATACACCTTTAGGCCCATTTTGTGACGTCATCGCTCACGTGATAATGAAACATTTCTTGGAATGGTACGTTGGCTCAAATTGCTCAGAATCATCTATTCTAGCGACATAAACTTTAAAAAGTTAAGTTAGGCACTTGGTTAGATGGTTGGGCTATTTCCCCCGTCTACTTGATTCAGACACATCAGGTGAACCTGTAGAACTGCTGCTGGCAGTTGATGAAACCCACTGAAAAATGTTTCTTTGTGGCTTGGCTTTCAAACAATTCTCCTTCTTTTTCCTATTTCTCTGAGAAGTTTTTTCTAGGTTGTTTTGCATTTCATCAGCAAGGCTTTGCACAAAGGTATAGGCAGCAGGATCAAATGATTTTTCATCAATAAGCCATAATAATGATTTGTTTGGTATCTTGGTACAAGTTTGGCATCCTTTCTAGATCAGAGAGCTGAATCAACTTTCCTGCATCATTTTTTCGCAAATCATCCAGGCTAAGTCCTCCCTTTGTCAACAATTTTATCACTTCTTCCGCTTTCACAATTAGCCTTTGATGTAATTCTATTGCAGACCTTTTCTTGCTTTCTGTCACCCTCCTCATCTTTCTTTTCTCTCCAGCAGTCTTTTCAGCATAGGGGTTTATCATATGTTTCAAAATATTAACATTTATAATGATAGATGATTGCATCTTTTCTGCTGATCGAATTATGTTCTCTAAATTTTGTTTGTTTGAGTCAAAAAATTTCAGCTCACTTGCTTTCCATGATTTTACATTCATGTTCTTGTCAAACAGATTTTTGCGCCAATCGCAAATCTCTTTTACTACTTTTGAGATATCTGCAATAAGAGTCAAAACTTTGTTTGTTGTTAACATGCAAGCAGCGGAATGTTTCACGGAATCACTAAAATTTGTCAATAAGAGCTGAGGAGGGGTATGAAATTACTTTCAAATATTTTGAAGGGGTACGAAACATATTATTGAAAAGTTAGGAGGGGTTTGAAATTTTCATAAAACTTCTGTAAGTACCCTCCGCCCCAGTATAGCACATACTTAATGACCACTCCGTAAGTTGGAAAAAAGATGAGTTCAAAATAAACGATTGTTCATTGGGGATTTCGGGTATCTCTATTGGTCGGCGTGGTAATGTTTGTAACTGAATGTTCCAAAATAGTAGGTCCAGAAGCTGGTCTAATCGGTGTTGAAGTACTATTTCTTTGTCTACCAGTTTCATTTTGGACTGTAAATTGATTTCCATCTAAGGAGCGCTTTGTAATTTGATGTTTTGGCATTTATCATAAAATGGGCCTTTCTTCTAGAATGCATACGCAACTAACTGAATTAGATGTGGAATTCCTCCCTTGTGCAAATTCCCTGAACATTGCCCTGCAAGATGCTGGGGATGTGATGCCTGTGAATAAACTCATCAAGGAACAATGTATTTTCCAGACAACGGGTATGCTTAGAAGTTTTCTAGCTGTTTCCCTTTCAAAGAGGCTTTCACTTCGAAACATCGCAAACTCAAGGAGGCGTCAACTACTTTTAGTTTAGGTCTAGACAGGCCTAAGGTCCTTGAACGCTAGCCGTTACACAGTGGTTTCTTTCTCCCTTCTTGTTATATTTGGCCCTTTTATCTTCAAAAAATATTCAGTTTATATTGAGAGAAGTCTCAACCTGTAGATTGTCTCAATTTATGGCTTGTTTTGCCATCTTTGAAGAGGATGCAATTAGTTAGAATTAGTTCTCGCACTTTCTATTATCCAAAGAGCCCCAGAATCTGAATTATTAGCCCAAGATATAATCTATTAAGAATAACATATCGAACAACAGTCTGACAAATTAATACTTTCATGCTCCCTTGCAAAATAAATCATCCTGAACAGACCGTCTGGCAATCTAAGATCGGCTTACATCGAAGCTAAAGTTGCACAGGACCCCAAGGTTACTATTAAGTGTGTTTTTTGATGAAACAATTAAGGATTGGGAAAATGATTTTGATGGCAAACCCGCCTTAACTGGAAGAAGGTTAATTTGTTCGTAGTTGTCGAGACTTGTGTTGTTTGACTATATTGAAGAGTGTCTTAAAAGTGGCAGAGATACATCAGAGATATTTTGAAGGTTGCACGCATACTTGAGCCGAGTCTCATTCCTAGGTGGAGGAAACTGTGATATGCATTCCCTTACTTCATATATATCTCATTGCATCCCTTCGTAAGTAAGTCGAAATTTCACCTGAACGTGCTAGCAATACGTCACTACGTATGTGTTTGATTTCATCCATTTGTGAGTGAGTTTCTGTTTAACGTGTAGTCTGACTTAGGCCAGACCTTATTTCCTATTACTCTTTAATTCTATGCCACAAAGAAGGTGAAGAATTGTCCCTCAAATTCGAAGTAGCCAACATTTTTAGTGTTTCAGCTTACTTACACCGTTCCACATAGGCACGAATAGTCCTAACCATAAGCTTAACAAGCGGGCCGGGTAAATTACTGGCTCAGCAAACGGGCTGGTTTGGTAAACGGCTTGGCTCACCTTCACGTAGAATACTTTATTTCAATTTCACATAGAATAACAATTGCTATTACATTGAGAGTCAAGCTCACCGGGCTACCTGTCTGAAAATAGAAAAACTACAAGATTCAAACACATAAGCTGATCTATTAGTCTCAAATTCTTCTGCAGGCATGATCAAAGAAATGCACAAGAGGGCGAACAGAGGATGGTCAGTAGCTCGAGATGCTCCGAATGAATTTAAGCGAGCGATTTGGTTTCTTAAGTGCTTATTTTCAAACTAAAGAGTTGCTCCGGTGCTTTTTGAGCAACTTTTTAGAGCCCTACTGGGTTATTCTTATTGGCTAAGAGCACTTTTTCAAAACAAAGAGATGCTTCCGCTCCAATCTTACATTTTAGTAAGATAGAAGGCTAAAATCCGGACCAAAATTTTGGATCTTCTGATTACAAGATAATCACACTCAAAAACAGCCACAATAACGGATGCTGTATTTATTTTGCGAGAATTGTATAGATTGAGAAGAAAATAGGAACTTTAGATTTAGAGCATCATCATGCGCCTGGTATAGGTGATTAAACACAATAAAATAGAATTATCTAAGCTAATTATAAAAAGGTTATTTACTGTGAATTAACGGGTGCTCGAGCAGCATTAGGACCCCCCTAGATCCGCCCCTTTACCATGATATTAATGTTGAAATGAGATCTTCCTTTTGTGAAAGATGTTCCTAAATCTTTGAAGCCTGAAATATCATGCATCAAATCATCAACAACAATGGTAAATCTTTTGTCCGAACTTTCAAATTCTTTGTACAAGTTTCTAGGTGTTTCAGTAATAAATCTACAATGCCCACCAAAACCTTATTTAATATGTTCAAATAATTCCGGTTGATTTGTTCCTGAGATCCACATGAGGTTGGGGTATTGTCTACCATCATCGATTATATTGTTATAATTTTAAATAGATTTTCTATTCAAGTAGTTTTACAGCTTCCACTTACTGTGGAAAAAGTCAGAGAAAAGGGTGCTAGAATCTCAAATCATAACTCATATTCATGACAGCATCAGAATATCTCTTTACAGCAATAATTTACTTCTATTTATATCAAGATTACAACTTATGTTCACTGAATTATGATAAAGGAAAGTTTATAGCATTCCTTATAGTTATATTCAATACTTGCAGCAAATATACGGACGGGTAGAGGTTTGTATGCAATAGTTCATCATACAGATTCTCAACATTGGATTTTATTGCTTGAATTAGACGCCCATTCTTCTTCAATTCGTGCAACATTAATTTCTTGAATGAGTCTTTCAGTTTAGCTAACATGTCAGTGTCGACATAGCCGATGTGAAACGATGAAAATCTGAAAGTATTTGAACCATGAAGTCTTGCTTGTAACCAGTATCACCGATTGACTAATTCTCTGTAGATCAGAGAGCAATATGTTTAGCTTAGTAATCTAAATTGTTCAGATAGGATCCCTACAGCTATAGATCCCAGCAGCTGCACATTTTTTGCAATTACGTTTCAGGACGATTTCAGCATATGCTTCTTGCACTTGCATATTGATTTTGTTGGATTCTCCTTCTTCACATCAGGTTCAGCAGTTCATGTCATCGGTTCCTTATGTATCGATTATAGAGATGTTTCAAGAGGTGGTGTTTTAAGATCAGCAAGCTTTTAGCATAATGATTCCAAGATTCTTCTTATAGATCTACAAGTGTCTTTGAAGGTTTCATATTCTTTCACTTTTGTATTCCTATCCACAAGTCCATTGAAGAATCGCCTTTTTTTAGTTTATGTATGATGAGCATGGCAGCCTGGCGCTTGGACGTGTAAACAACGCTCTCTAGCCTTGTTTGTTGTTGTTTTAGTTGTAATTTAGAGATTTTAACAGATGTGCTGAAAACTGGTTTTTCAAGCGATCTAAATCGTTTTACTTGTCCCGTGGAATAGCAAACTTGACACACCTCTCAAAATTAGGCCTATTGCCTGACAAACAATGACCGAGCCAAAGTATTAGGAGTACTTCAACAAAAGAATCGATGAAATCCAGGCTAAAATTGCAACAAAAGATTGAATCAAAGAGCTTCAGGAAAAAATTGTGCAACAACATTATGAAATAGATGCACTTGAAGCAAAGGTTGCAGTGTTGGAGAGCTATATTGCCCATATGAAAAATCGAATTGACGAGCAAGAACAATATAATCGCCACAGTATCGCTACGCCAAGGCGAGGACAAATTAAGACCGTTGTTGTTTCCTTGCCATAGCAAATCAAAAACACTTGCAGAGCGACCATTTTCTCTGTTCACCTATCACTTACGTTAGGCCTTATTTTAAGGCTTAGTGATAATAAATTTGTGCAGTGATAAGTCTAAACAACATCTCCACATTAAACCAATCATATGGTTAAAGAGGCAAAAAAGCGAGCTAGAAAAAGTCCTCTCTCCCTTCTTACCCTGTCTATATTAACTGCAGCAATGCTTTATCCCCTATATGGCATCCCAAGACCTTTGGTCAAATCTTTTGCAGGACTTGTCGAAAAACTGATTCAGGATTATCAACGAAGGTTCTCCTAATCTTGGTCGCTGAATATGTTTGATATGTCCTGATGGTATATGTTGTCACTTTTTCTTGGTCTAGCTTCAATTAAATGAATCCTCTGTGGCCAATGGCTTAGCACCATGGCAGAGGTCTGGAAACCATTAAAAGCTATTGACTTTCGGCAATGGATATACTCTGCTTATAAAAGCTTCAAAATCATTGTTTTGATATTTAGGTCCAGTCAGAGAAACCAATATCAATTTCCGATTTAACCATTGTAATTTGCCACTTTCAAAAATTTTGGCTCGCCATAGCAAAGATATTCGTCTTTCAGAAACATCAAGTAGTCATAGAGGTCGCTTTTCATTCATCCTATTGCAGGTAAGCAAAATGTTGCACTCATAAAGTATATTGGGATCGCTGCTTAAAATGCTTTATTTGTTTTGTCCTCAGAGTTGCTCAAAAGAAAATAACTTATAATTAGGATCAGTTACAATAAAACAAAATATATAAACCTTGTAAGTAAATGTAATCTTTTTGACTAGCTGCAACAAGAATACACCCAAGAGCCAGGGATTGATACTTTCATTGATACTAAACAAAATTAGTAACTGACCTACCTCCAAGAAACTAATAAAATTCTAAAGTTCTGGTCCCACGCCACGTTTCCATTATGGCTCACCAATACGTTAGAAATGTAAATAGCGGAAGGTACACGTACTGTTGGAGGAGTGGTAGGTAAACGTGCATGAGTAGGATTAGAGAAGACAGGATTAGGATTTTATTTAACGTTAGCCTAGTTGCTAATTCCACCGTAATAAAATAAAAAAACTCCATATCAGAAAGTGGTTATGCTTTCTTGTCTCATCTCTTGTGGATAATCCTTCTCTTTTCAAACAAAAAACATCCTTTGATAAACTCTAATGAGCCGTTGGCCTGCCCAGCCATTGCTTTCTCAAAATTCAAAAACCAAACTCCAATTAGAATAGAAAGGGAACTTGTAATATATTATAATGTATTATTATATGATAAATTATTAATAAATATTGCAATTATCCAACCACCTACCTAACCTTTGGTTTTATACTTGATTTCTACTCTTTCGACCATAGAGTTTCGTATAAGATTTTAAGAAGTTGACACTAGTTTGTGAATGTGTCATCTCGAATGTAATTGTGTTAATGTATTGTTTAAAATGGAGAAGTGACTTTAAGTCATACGGCCAGATTAAGAATATGTCATCAATAAACCTTTTCCATAAGAGGGGTTTGCGGTTATGGGGTGCATTTTGGAGGATGTGATTTTCGATTTTTGTCATGAATATATTAGCATAGTTTGGAGCCATTTTTGTGCCCATTGCTGTGCCATGGGTTTGTAGGTAAAATTTATCATTGAATGTGAAGTAATTATGTTTGAGTACAAACTCGAACATTTGTTGTAGGTGTTTGATGTCCAAGGGGGGTGTACCTTGGTAATGTTCATTTATTGCATAAAGGCAACATTCTATGCCCTCGTTTTGGGGGATATTTGTGTATAATGATTTCACATCCAACGTGACTAACCAAGAGTCTTTGGGTATGTGAAAGTTGTGATTAAGAACAATTTGTAAGAAATGAGTTGTATCACGTATGTAAGAGGAGCTTAATTCGACAATGGGGCGAAGGGGATGGTCCAGGAATTTGGATATATT
Organism: Pelagia noctiluca; assembly: GCA_963924455.1. NCBI lineage: Eukaryota > Metazoa > Cnidaria > Scyphozoa > Semaeostomeae > Pelagiidae > Pelagia > Pelagia noctiluca. Next base: position 7,001,081 of record OZ004330.1, on the reverse strand, counting down.
CACTGTAGGGGAGCCACAGCCAGAAATGATTGGTCGCCCTGGGTTGTTCGGTTTGTGTATTTTGGGTAGCATGTAGAATAATGGTGTTCTGATTAGATTCTTAGGTAGTAAGAAACCAAATAAATTGTTGTCTATTATTCTTTTCGTGTTTAAGTGTGTTAGGAATGTGGTTATTTTATAAGCTAGGGTGCCTGTATGGTCTATTGGTTGTTCAGTGTAATATAGGGGGTCATTGAGTTGGCGATATGCCTCTGTGGTATACATTTCACTTGGCATGAGGACAATGCGACCCCCTTTATCCGCTCTTTTGATGGTAATATCATTGATGGACTGAATGTCCTCTAAGGCCTGCTTCTCAGGGAGGGTAATGTTGGCAGAGTTTATAGAGTTATTCATGGGTAGTGTAAAGAGATTGAATATGTCATGCTAGACATTGGTAAGGTAATTCTGGATGATGATGTTATGTGTTTCGGGGGGCTCCCATTTTGATGTGAGTCTGAAGATGGGGATGGTGTCATTATGGTGATCACGAAAGTGATATTGTATTAACATTCTACGTTTGAAGTCGCAGAATGAGTTGTAGGCTGTTCGGAGAGATACAGTGTTGGGGGTAGGAACAAAGGAGAGGCTCTTTTCCAGAAGCATTTTTTGTGATTGTGATAGCAATGTTGTGACTGATATGTTTGTTCCTTATTTCTCTTTCGAGATATTTGCGCATCGTGCCCTTATGTTTGCTCTTACGAAGTTTCCTTTTCCTTCCAAGGAGTTTGTTGCATTTAGTAATATACCCCATAATCTTAAATCGTGGCATGTTCTCCCGGATAGATCGTCCTAAGGTGTTGCAAAGCAGAGAAGAGAGAATGAAATACACAGAAATAAGAACAGTAACAAAATGTATAATATAAAATATGAATTATTATAGAAGATGCAAGGGTTAGTATAACGTTTGTGTATAGATTAATAGAGTCTGGGGCGTTTGTGGGTTTCTTAGTCTTTGGTGGATTTGTAGACCACGTGTTTTTCAATTCCCTTGTTCATACCACAAGTTATGATTTGTTCATTTGTGTCCTTTTCCGGGAACCTTGTCTTGGTGGGGGCAATATTTTCCAAAGTGTTGGTTTTTTCATATGCAGCCATTTTCATGTGATGCTTGTGAATGATTTCAAAATGTTTTCTTGATAATCTTTATTAAGCTTATCAATAGCATCCCGACTCTCCTGTTCAAGTTCGGCCTGGAATTTGAATTCTACTTGGGGTTGCATATAATTTAGGAATCTTCCCTCATGTGCAGCCCTTTCGAAATGTGAGGCTCTATCATTGTGATAAAGCTCACTGGCCTTATTGTGTGCCAGGAGGTCGATGAATCTGGATGTGTCCCCGAAGTTCTCGGGTCGTTGTATTTCAGGTGTGGCCGTTTGGTTTGTGGGGGTTTGTGTGTTAGTTTTCCAGTTATCGGTATTATTGTTGGTGTGGTGTTTTCTTGTGGACGCGTCTTTATATTGGAATTGTTTTTTAGTGTGTTTCCTCAAAGTTTGGCAATTTTGGATCCGATTGCCCATCAGTTTGGGTATACGGTATACTTGATGTGAACTGCATTGGGTGGGTGGCTGGGACGCTTCGACTTTGGAGTCTCCTTGACGACGCTCGGGGATGCTGGTGGGTAGAATGTTAAGAGGCGGGTTATAAAACATGATTAGAATGAATAGGGGCTTATTATAGGGGAGCTTGGGGTATATACAAGTTTTGCGTAGTAGGGTACATATGTTTATATATGTAAGCTGTGTTTGTAGTACGTAGGCCAGTGTAGGCTAGGAATCTGGGTTGGAGGATTGCAATGTATAATGTGGTATGTGGTACATATGTAGTAGTAGCTAAGGTACATGGGATATTGGGTCGAGGAAGAGCGTGGTAAGAGACAAAAAAGTGTTAGTGCGTAGATACGTTAGTGATTATATGAGTTGGTAAGTGTCAGGAGGAAAGAAAATGATCCAGAGAATATATTATATGATGTAATATCTAGTATGAGTAGGACGTTAAGAATAGATTAAAGAAGAGTGAAAATGAATAAGGAATAATAGACTTATTACCTTGGTAATCCATTTCGCAGGAACAATCATAATCGGCAATGTCAGCGTCTACTGAATCTTCCAAAAAGTTCAACGTTACTGGCATCACTGGTTTTGTCTATCATGACTGCAATGTACTGTGAGTCATTCACCCGGTTTTAATCTTATCGCGAACTTTGTCTGCAATGCTGTCTACCAAGTGATTTTGGGGATCATGAGAGGTATAAGTTTCGTGGTCATTATCCAAAAAATATCGAAACTCATGACTGTAATTTCCAAGCAACTCTAACAACTCTAAACTTCCCCTGGTTTGATGAAAATGATGATTCATCATGCCCTCTAAAAGCAAGTTCTGTTGTCGCAGTTCGTAAAAACTGGTGTGGTCAACTTGAAAATTTGTTTTAAATTTCTGTGTCATGATAAACACACATATTTAGAATCATTTTTATAGAAAATTTAATACTGAATCTGAATCTGTTTTTGAGGGCCTAAATAGACTTGACTTCCCGGACGTAACAGCTGTGGTTTCGGCATATTGGATATCAGCAAGACATTGATGTATGATTTCCACTGCAACTTGGTAAAACCAAACGTTCAAAACATTCAATAAAAATATATTACTGGGTGTGGTACTTTAAGTGTATAATAAAACGATAAAATTAAAGAGTTAAGTGCCGAGTTGAAAAAGTATTGAATTTCTTATAACGTTTCGGGATTTTACCCGTTATCAAGTCTTTTAAGTGATTGTATTAAAATAACACTAGTTTTTAATTTCCCTAATTAAACGAATCAAATTGTCTAGTCCTGTTATTTCTAGTTTATTATCCCTCTTTTCGTCTATTTTATTAACAACACTTCGCATCCTTCTGCTCTCCTTCTTAGCTATTCTTATACCTTTCAAATTGATCCGTACTATATCTCCGTCTTCTAAATTCTTGGTGACTTCCCCATCTTCATTTTCAAAAACAAACTGCCTATCGATGGGCACTTTTAATTCTTTGGCCACCAACCACTTGAATTTATTGAACGAGTCAGTTGATGACCAAACGAGTTTCTCGGTTTTCCCATTGAAAATAATTTTTCTTTCACGTCCCATTATTTATAATTCAACTTTATATCTTCCACTTCTAAACCAAACCAATATAAAAAGCCACAGAATGAAATAGCAAGATGCAATATCAATTAAGATCCAATAATCAAATTGCTCCCAAAAGGACTTTGGAGGCGTTCCAACAAATATCTTGTATTCAAACGAAGATTGGCTTTTTCTTCTTTCTGTTTCCATTTCCTTCTGTGGGTATTTAATTGTAGTATTGAGAGTGTAAAAAATAAATGAGTATTGTTTTTATCAAAATGCTTATAAAATTAGAATAAAAATTTTAAATATGATTTTCTCTGATTTTTTTGACGAAGGAGCAATCGCAAACTTAGGAACAGCTCCTGTTTTCACTAAAAGTTGTGTTAATTGGTACAAATGTGGACTCTTTTGACCATCTGATACATTTGTATGCTGTCAAACTGCTTGTTTTGTAGTTTTTTGCCAGATTCACGCTTATCTTGGATGGTTGTTATAATGAGCTTAGATTTTTCAGCCTCAGTTTGTTCTTAACTTGTTCTTAAGTTTTGGAAAATTTGAGGATCGCGTTCTTTTAAAATTGTTGTTATGAAAAAAAATTTAGAAACATTCAACAGATAAAAAACATTTTCATTTAAAATTGTTAGTTGGGTGATTTATATTCTTTTCCTGTGTCAGGGCTTTTAATTCTGAAAAATACCTCGCCTCCGCATATTTTGGCTAGATCTTCTACCTTTTTAAGAGAAATGAATATAAAATTCTAGAGAAAAACAAGAGTGTAGAGAAAGTGAGAGCCTTCTTATTTTGATTATAATTTTGAAAAAATGTTGTTTAGAGTGGGAAGAAACTACAACCCAAAATTATGAAAATGAAAAGGAGTTACTTACAATGAAAGTGTGAACACTTCTGAGGTGGATGTGCTCAAATTCTATACTGTTCCTAAGATTGAGTACATTGCCATGGCTAAAATGCTTATTAAACCAAAGCAGAAGACCGATTTAAAGTAAATTAGATCAAGCCATCATTTTCAGGATCCCTTCAAGAAGAAAGACTTCAATAACGGCAGGAAAAATTATTGGTTAGGCAGAATGAATGATATCTTAAATGAGAGTTCTACGCAAGGGCATTGGTTTTTCAGCCAGTTTGCTGTTCGGTAATATGGAATTTGAGTGTCATTTTAGCCCAAATTGGAAAAAATGGCGAAAACACTATTTAGATTCTATTATTCATTTTATAAATGAAAGGAGAAAACAAAAACGCATTTAAAAAATATTTTTAATGATATTTCGTTTATTTAATGATATTATACAAAATTATTAACTGTCGTACCTCCAAAAAATCAATAAAAATCTAAAGTTTTAGTCCCATGCCTCGTTTCCATTTTGGCTCACCAATAAGTTAGAAATGTAGGTAGTTGACAGTAGAAATTTATTTGAGCTTCAGGAGCCATTGCCTGTAAGCACTTGTACTCCTCGGAGTCACTTGAGTTCACAATCTCTCCCTGTATTATTAATGGTAATAGTTTTCAATGGAAATATAAACTTAAATGCATTATTATACTCTTGGCTCTTATTTAGATCTGGCTAAATGTATGAGATATGAAATATACCTCTGAAGGTATTGGAAACCAAGGTTAAGTTCATCATGGGGAAAGATCAACCATAATCTGAGTAACCTAAAGTGAGTCAAGGGGAGTTAAAATCATTTCTGTTAAACCTCAAGGGAGTATGATGATAAACAAGTAAATATTATCTATTTGTATGTGACACATCTGTTGTTGATTCCATTTAGCACCACATTATTTCCTTTTGATTTGTTTGGTATTAAAATGGAACCTTAGAAAAATCACTTTGATTTAGAGACTCGTCTAGCCAGCACATACTAATGAAATTTGTGGTTTATTTAAGACTTCAGTGTATTTGCTAAACATTGAAGCGAGCATTCACTCTTATTTACATCTTAAACTTTTGACTTTGGAGCTTGGCTAGATTGCACTGTAGCGGGCAGTAAATCCTCCTCAGCAGCTACACAGTCACAATAATTTGATTGACAGGATTCAAATTCAAATCAAGAGACAGTTTCAGTTTAAATGAAAACGTGTTTTCAATAACATCATTTGGAAACTGTACAACCGGGGTTTGGGGGCCGTGGCCCCCAAGAAAAGGAAATGAAAGAAAGAACTAAATAAACAGATTACAAGAAAAGATAGCTCAAAAAATAACTATTACAACACGAAATCGTCTAAACTAGAGTTGAGGTTTGCTGTTGCGAATGGAACTGGAGCGAATGGCCTACGCATTTTAACTTTGTAAACTTTGGAAATCAAGTTAAAGAATTTTATAAATGTTCTTCGGCTGGTTTTAAATATTGTTTGCGGATGAACTATTCAGCAAAGTATGAATCATATTTGCATGTTCCAAATTTTGGCAACGATTCCTTTAACGCATTCCACGTGCTCTTGATTGTGTTTGTGCAAGCCCCGTTTTCTTCATTTCGGAATTGCACTGAGTGGTTCATTGTCAGATGAAGATAACCCTCATCTTTCAGTAAAGAATATGCCTTCCAACTAAGGCCCATAATGATTGTACCAGGCAGAATGCATCTCTGGATGATTGGGATTAGTGTGGCGGCACTTCTGTCGGTGACAGATTCAAAAAAGCGCCTCTTTGACTCTCGCTTGATGCCGCCAAACACCCAGACACCTTCTACACGTTTCCCTCGGTGGTATTTCCTCTTGCTGAATTTTGACTTGTCAACTTCCACGGTCGATTTGCTGGGTCTGTTCTGTCTATTGCCCTGCTCAAAATTTCAAAAATGTTCCTTTCAATTTCTATTGTATTTAATTTTTAAGCATTTCAACAATGGTCCTGTACAGTTTGGCTACCACGCTATCACTTTGTTTTTGCTATCAATTCAACATAAGTGATGTCCCTACCAAAAAGGCTTTGCTCACTTTCTAGATACTCATCATAACCATTCTATATATATATGCTTGCAAAAGTTAATCATGATGGGATATTGTTGAAAATGTTGTCATTTTCTAGTCGTTCGTGCGACCTCACCTTTTGGGCTCCCAGTTCTTCATTTTTTTTGGATGATATCGAAAGCTGCTCGCAGAGCTTTCTCTCCACGCCCCCTCCTTGGTAAAGGACTTGCTGCACACCATTCCAATCCAAAATGTCTCAGACTGTGTTGATTGCATCCACACAGCCCAAGGCAGCACTCTGCGGGTAGTAATCAAGATGATGTATTTTCCTCCAGCAGTATTTGAAGCGCTCTTTGAATTTCGGCTCCAAAAACCGCCACGGGACGTACGGCTTAAACTCTTTAATGAAGGAAGTCTCTCCGTCATCAAACAGGATAGCCAGCTTCCGGATGCACTGGTGCGTCTTGCTCGCCTGAGCGTACTCAATATCCATGATCGCCTCAAATTTACTGTATGTTTGGTTGGCAGATTGTTCCGCAACATCTAAGGTACTGATTGATGTATTTGAATCAACTACTGAGAAAGGAGCCGCTGCGAAACAAACAAACTTCTCAAAAGTTGACTATGCCTTTCGTTCATCAAAAACAAAATTCTTCTCTGCAACCTTTGCTTTCTTCTTTGTGCTGCAGTCAAACATTTAAAGTGGGCCTACACCTTACACAAAAGTTACTGGTATTGGTAATTCAGAGGCTCTGAAAACGAAAAAATACTTTAAATCACATTTGACATTTCTATAAGCCCCCTAGACCCCACATGATTAGCTAAAATCTTCATCAACAACCGCGCACTTGAGGGGCATGAGTTCTGGTCTATTTGATGACCTCCATCCAGGACATGGTCGTTTCATCAAGCAGGAGGAGCGGCTTTGAGCGAGAATTTTTTTCTATGAATTTGAGTGCAAGGACGTTAGTGAATTTTCGAAAAAGAATGTCTTCTGACGAATTTGATTCACTGAAAAGTTCACTGTCTGATAATACGTCCGTGTATTCGTTAGAAATTGAAGAAGAAAGTTTCAGCAACGAACTAGTGGAATCACAACTGGTGGATACCGGTACTAGGGCAGCTCGTTGATGATCTCAGTTGGAAACCTTGGATTCCACACACACTAAAAGTTGAAAAAATTCAGATCTAGGAGAAAAAGAACTGAACAGAGAAGAAAGCCATAGCTGCTTTTTTCTATCGCTATTTTCCTGGTTATCACACTCTGTTATTAATTGGTTTTGCAGAATAGCGGTTACTACATTTGCCCCTCACGGGGAAGGTTCCTGGTTCAAGCCCATGCGGAATGATTCTATAACATTGCTTTTTGTTTTACTTATTTTATCCATTTCTGACCTTTTGTAGCTGTCCATTTCGCGCTGGTCGTGTTATTTATTGATACAATTTTATGATCATTATCATTTCCTGTGAATCAGTGATTTTAAATCTTTAGAAATTAATTTATCGAAAACCCTTCTTTTCTTTTTGATTTTATTTTTTGTACTCAAGTAATTTAGAAATCCATTATTATAGAGGGACTGAAAGGGTAGAGCGTTTATTAGACAATTCCTTAGACAATTCCTACATTACCTTGTTAGGTTCTCATTATCAACAAAGTGTTCAAAATCTCTTCACGATATTGATGAGCATTCAAGTGAAACCAAAATGTTCAGATCCACGTCTAGTTTCTTTACCAGTTTCAGCACCAAGTCAATCGGCGAATCATTATCTTTTTCAGGTAGCCAAATCATGGTTTTCCTCCTGTGATGTTCAAGGTCATCCACCGCTTGATTCGCTCGCTTTTTTTCCTCATCGTTCTTTTTCAACCTTTTCAGAAGAGCTTCATTCTCCTTTTCTTTCTGGATGTTTTCCTTTTGTAAGCCGTCAATATATTGCTTGTTCAGCTCTTGTTTTTTTTCTTATTTCCTCTTGCAATTTTTCTATTCCGTTTATCTTTAGGAAAACATCTTCAATTTTGAATACGCCTTTTTTACGACTACACGTTTTATATTTTATATGAACCCTAGCTTGCCTCCTAGTACTAAAAGTTTCTTAATTTCTAACCATAGTAATGCTCTTCACTGGAGCTGACACCATGATGTTTAACAAAACCAATTAGCTGGTAATCAACATGTTTTGCTGCAAAGAGGTGTTTTACGTTCAGTTCTCTGGTGATCTGAACAGGGACATGATTCAAAGATCCATTATTCTTAACCCTTTCAATAACGATTCTCAACACTGGTGGAGCTGACAGGAAGAAAGATCGATTGATGATATTGTGTACATCATTGGAGCATTTGCAATGTAGCGTGTTTTCCCTGTGGTTCGTAGTGCACCAGTCCCACAACAGGGAATACACGCTAAAGTTGGCAGAGTCTTTGTCAGACAGAGGTAATGTGATCAAAGATTTTGAGTAAATTGTCATTTTTGAACGATTGCAGGAAAGGCATTTACTGAGATTTGCCGTTCTTAATGTAAAGTGGTCTGAGAAAGAATTACTTTTATCGACATCAAGAAAGCCACGTATTATCTTTTGATAAAATTCACAGGCATCACTTTGCCTCCTCTCACGAGTTTGGTCATGACCCATCACTCATTCTTTTTGTCAAACGTTTCATAGCAGATGAAAATAGCAAGGTACCAGATCTTGAATGCAGCTCTCTGGTTATTTCATTCATATCACGACAAAGTTCACTTTTATTCTGGGAGTAAAGAGGCAAGACTCTAAAAATCACAGTGCCACAGAGAATGTGAAATATTGCCTTTGCCCAACAGTTATTGTATGGGTTTGTTATCCCCCTTCCACTACAAATTGCAATGGGACCTATAGTCACCCTGTTAAAAATGTCCAGGAAGGGATAGATGTGATTCTTAATGATAAGTTTACTTCGTGATTGCAAATCATCCCATTGGTCAATGATATCTCTCATATCTATTTCTGTCAGTTGATAGTTACGGTAATGATAAACAAAATTTGGTAAGCCATCCAAAGCAGACTTACAGCAAGCAGGGCATGTGTATGTTAAAGTAGCGCAAGCATATGCCTTGTCCAGCATTACGCAAGAGATATGGTACCACAATCGGCAGACTGTGCAAAGTATCCAATAAATGGTGTCCCCTTTACCGCTCTGGGCATCAACTCTACCGCACATATTACATACCCCGTTCTCAGCTTGGTCAGAATAAATCAATTTTTCAGCATCATTCAACTCATCCCAGGATCATCTGATTATTTGCCTTGCTTGGTTAACCGAAGGAGCTCTACGCTAATAAAGTAATCAAAAACGGCTCATTGAACATACTATATCCTAAGGAATTGTCAAGTGAATTCTCGTCAGAAGAGTCATTTTTAATACGAAATAATTCATCATCAATATGAAAGCAAGGCGTTTTTTAAATGTTTCATGTTGCTGTTCAACATCAGAGTCTAAGTCATGGGTTGTGTGTTCTCCCTCTTTCCGAGCCTCTTTGACTTTGTCCATTGCAGAAAAATGCAATCTCTTAGAGGATGGTCTTTGACACACACCAGATAACTTCCTTTTTTTACTAGAACCTAGGAAAAGCAAGAAACGTAGGGAAAAATAAGAGCCACTTTAAAGCTGTTATGTGTTGCAATCATCAGCAAAAAATGTCAGAAAGATATTGAAAACAAAACTTGATACGATATAAAAACCTGAGCCATTTCATTATTTCTGTTTTTCAATCAATCTTTTGCTCTAGTGAGAAATTTCATGGGGAAATTGTTCACCAAAGACAAAAGTTCTTATTGCCAATAGTTTCTGTACAGTATCTTTCACTGGCTTGAAAAACATTTCAACTTGAGGGTTTGTCTAAATCCAAATGAACAGAGGCAAGGCGGAGAATAATTCCTGAACGACCATACCCAAGGATACTGTACACATTGAATGAGGACATTGCACTCCTGCCAGCACCAAGTCCTCTCATGGTGTGAATATCTTTGAAGATGTCAGAACAGGTGGTGAATATCTTTGAAGATATCATCACACCAGCAGCGTCACCACTAGCGTCAGAACAAGGGGATGCAGTACCGTCGGTATATCTCCCAGCACTGTTGAGAATCTTTTCACATTATTGAAAGAGAAATATTGTCGCCCACTCTATCAATTATTGCAATTCCAAGCTACAGCCCCTCGCCCGTTGCAGACAGCGATGACGATGATGCAAGCTTGGGAGAAATAAACAATCCTACCGAGCTAATGAGTGTAATACGCTTTGCACAAAGGAATGATCGTAACTTAAACTTTTAGCTCACGATGATAAACCTAAGTGATGAATTACCCTCCCCATAAACGAACTATAATTGTTGTTTTACAGATGTTATATGCTGCTGTTACCGTCTCTACTGTTGCGGTATCTTCCAAGATATTCCTCATTCGTTAATGTTCTTTCTTCCCTTCTACCAAATAACCTTTGCATAGTTTACAGATATTCATCATGACCGTTCTAAAAATTTGCACACGAAAGTTTATCATCATGGGAATATTATTGAGAAATATTATATGTTTTGAATATAATATGATTTTGCGAATATTACATGATGTTGTGGATATTATATGATGTTGTGAATATTACATGATGAAGTATCTTTGCAATTTCCTTTTTTATATTCTCCAAACTATCGAAATGATAAAGTGCAACTTATGTGACAGATTTTAAGGATAGTGTTTGACACACACAGGTCGTAAATTAACAGAAATTGGCGGTTTTCAGAAAACCGCTTGATTGGAAGGTTTTGAAAAACCAACAAATTATCGATACAGAAAAGACATAGTGCTCTTGAAACCTTCAAATTTTTCAATAAAGTTTTTAAGGATAGGGTTTTGACACACACACACACAAGTCGTAAATTAACAGAAATTGGCAGTTTTCAAAAAACCGCTTGATTGGAAGGTTTTGAAAAACTGACAAATTATCGATACAGAAAAGACATAGTGCTCTTGAAACCTTCAAATTCGTCGATAAAGATATCAAGGATAGCGTTTTGACACACGAGTTGGGCTATATGTCAATTGGTAGAAATTGGTGGTTTTTAAAAAAACCGTTTTATTTCCCCGTCCAGCGGGTTATCGACGACGACTTTGAAGGAAGGCATGGTGCTCTTTAAGCTCCCCCAAGGGATCGTGAGACGTCGCCTTTGGAGCTCCGTAATCCTCTATGTTTTTAGACGGCATCCCCAGCTGCTCACAAAGCTTCCTCTCGATGTCCCCTCCTTTATAGAGGACACGGCGAACATTGTTCCACTCTAGGATGTCTCGAACTGTGTCGATTGCATCGGCGCAGTTAGAGGCAGCACAGAGCGGGTTATACTCCAGATTGTTGATCTTGCGGCGGCAGTACTCGAAGCTTTTTTGATACTTCAATTCCAGCGATCGCCATGGCATGCATGATATAAATTCACGAACGGAGAAAGTCTCTCCATCTTCAAGAAGAATGGCGAGCTTGCGGATACATTGGTGATTCTTGCTCGCCTGCACATACTCTATGTCCAAGAGTGCGTCCATAGTTTGATGTGCAAAGAGTGATATGCGAAGAGTGTCACAACATCTGAGGTACCGATTCATATTTTTGAATCAGCCAATCCGAATACAGGGAATATGAATCCACCAATCCGAATACTGAGATATGGCGTATACATTCGAACGTTGCATTTGAAAGTTTCTGATTGGTTCCTTGGATTCAATCACGAGCTGGGACGTTTTCTAGAAATAGGGAAAGTTCCCTACAGAGGAAACTTCCAAAGAAGCTCCCTACAGTGGAAACTTTCTGACGTCATCTGCATTCTGATTGCTTGAAACGAGGGAAATTCCTTGACGTCATCTACACTCTGATTGGTTGAAAGGGGGGAAATTCCCTACAGGAACGGGAAATTCTCTGACATTCTACATTCCGATTGACGAACTCATATATAAAAATCATTCCCGAAATGAAATCATTCAAAATCACAGCCAAATCATGAAGAGATCACTGAAAGAAATCGCGGATGCTAATGATAGCAAGAAAAGAGAAATCTCTTGTCATGAATGCGGGAAAATATTCAATAGGATATCGAATCTAATGGCGCACAGACAAACAACTCCCAATGTGCAATTACCTCCCGAATTATTCGGTAAAGGCAGGAAGAAGATAGATGAGAAAGCATTTAAAATATATACCCGGGAAGACAACATTGAAAATATGGAAAAGATCAAACAACACACCCTCCGCGAGGTTAGAAGCGAAGCATTCACACATAAGCAAGGCATGAAGTATTATATTGTTCTTGATGTAGAGTTTCATAAACTGATTGGTGACGTCATATCAGATCCACCGCCAGTATTCAGATCTGCCGTATATCCACTACTACGGTCAGAGATTGAAGATATCGAAGAGCTTGAAGATCAAATAGCTGACGCAGCCGGAAAGTTGGAAAATGAAATAGAAGAATTTACCGAAAATGGAAGCGGCTGGATATTTACAAGATATGTCAAATTGAGGGTGAAGATGTTCGACTATGAAGCAATCAAGGGTAAAAAACATTTGCAGCTACCTTCACATATCAAAAACAAACAAGCAGTCATTAATGTTCAAAACGATGATGACAAATGCTTCATCTGGGCCATTTCAGTTTTTTAAGCTTTGTGATCTTTTTAGAATTTCTTCCTTTTTTGAGATCTTTATGGCTCTTTTCTTCACGGACTCATCAACATTGGGAAAAAGATTCACTTGGTTGCTGACTATCTTTTCAAAAGAAGCCATTTTTAATCTGTTCATAGTTATATAAATGACTATTTATAACCTTTTTTAGCTCTGCACACTTCCATGGGAGCTTCAAGGGGGGAAATATTTGTTCGAAATCGCATATCTTCATTTACCGATTGAGTGAAATCGCACAGCAAATATCCATACATCCTCGCTGTTGCATGATTATAAATGTCTAAAATGTTTTGGGAGATGCGGGCATAATATGCTGTGCAAGAAATCTAATTTGACTTCTATCTCTAGGATTTTTGAAAAGAACATGATATTGGGTGTTGAGAGCTAGATTTATCATTTCCGCTCCTCTTGGGAAGGGATTCTGCATCATAACAATGATATTAATGTTGAGATGAGACTGAGGAAAATCAAGATGAGAAACAATTCTCGTAAATCTTTGAAGCTTGCAATTTCATGCATCAAATCATCAACAACCATGGTTAATCTTTTGTCCAACCTCTCGATTTCTTTGTACAAGTTTTCAGGTAATTTAGTAATAAATCTACAATTCCCATTAAAACTTTTTATAATACGCTCAAATAATTTTGGTTGATTTGTTCCTGAGACCCACATGAGGTTTGAATATTGTCTACCATCGTCGATTATGTTTTTATAATTTTTAAATAGATTTTCTACCCATGTAGTTTTACCGCTTCCACTTATTCCAGATAGAATCAGAGAAAAAGGTGCCTTAAATCTCAAATCATAACTCATATTTATGGCGAATTTAGAGCATCTCTTTACAACAATAACTAACAAGCTTTTAATATAATGATTCCAACATCTTATCTCTTAGATCTACGCCGATCTTTGAAGGTTTGACATTCTTCCATCTTCGTATTCCTACGCACTTGAAACGGTTTATTGGAGAGTCGCCATGCTTCTGTAGATAGATTTCGACCTTATCTTCATGCGTCGCTTTTTTGTACAACACTTCTGTGTACAAAGTTAGTAGCTGGGTAGATGTTCTTCTATATCGTTTCGATTCAATATGGATGGCGTTCTTCTCAATGAGATCTTCGGTATCTTCTCCTTGAAATTGCAATTTACGACTTTTCTCATGGAGAGTTATCTTGTTGCTGACTATTTCCAAGAGACGCATCACTGCCGCATGAGGAATAGCTATTGAGTTCGTAGCTGGCGTTCCCTTTCTAAGTTAGATTTTTCACGACCAACAGCCATTCGTCAGAAAAAGATTCAATGTAGAAATTTTGAATTTGGGGTTTTCTAATTTCCTAAATTCCTCGCTCGTCCGTGATTTCTTTAATGATTCTTTTAACTCTGCACTCTTTGACGACTTCTTCCGACTGATTTGGTTCTGTTTCAAACGCATCTTTATACATAGAATCAGCCAATCAGAGCACAGATGATGTTGGGGAGTTTCCCTCGTTTCAACCAATCAGAGCGCAGATAGTGTTAGGGAGTTTCCTGCTTCCATATACATAGTTTTCGAATACGATAAAGGAGTGCTTCTTTTATTATACTATTTGTAAGTTAATTAGTATATTCTCGACCAGTATTTAAGAAGGCGTCTTGTAAAGAAACATGTTCATTTTTGGTTCCATTAATTGAATCTATTATTCCGTTTTACCTCAGGCAGTTTTTCTATTCTTTCATATATGTTTTGTGGATATTTTTCTTTCCGCCACGTCGTAATTGCCACTTACGTTTTCTTTTCACACTACCACCGCCTCCTGCCAATTTATTCAAACCTTCTTCAACTCCAAAACCTGTTGCAGCTTTTGCTCTTCCTTTCGCTGCTGTTTTAGCTCCGCGTAACGTTAGTCTCTTTATAGCTTTTTTACTAATATTTCTCGTTATTGCTCTTCCACCTTGTTTCATTGCTTGTTTAACCGCAGCTCGTGCTAATGCTGACCCCATTTTTGTAAAATCTCCCGCTGCCAGTTTCCTTTTATAACCACCAGCATAAGCTTAGTTGCTTCTTGTCCTCCATCATTTTTCATCATATCATCGATCAGCATTGAAACAAGTTCTATCGTTTAGAAGCTGTGCAGGCTTTTGTTGGGATATCAGGAATTCTACCTGTGCTATAAAATTCAACGTAAGTTCTGCGTAGTTTCGATGACCAGTTGCTATAAAGTTTATAAAATCGTTTTTCCACTTTATAAACGTTCCTATGCCATCACCTTTTTGACAAGGGTCTACACATGCCATGTCAAGTAACCCTTCTTTCAACAAATTGCAGCTGTATGTGAACTTTTTGTCGAATTCCAAATCAATGCTTTTTCTGTTAGTCTCTTCTTCTTGCACTGACATGTTCAAACTTTTAGGGCCAGATGTTTCTCAGTATTTGCATTAGCAATGAGTGGCTCCCTATTTAAACCATTGAATTGAATTTTTTTGCATACATCGTGAACACATTCAAAGCTACCTTTTCATTGGAAGAAATTTGCTTATTGTGTGCACCATCCTCATCTGCATAAACAAACGTGTCAACAATTTCATTTGCTAGGTTTTCAATGAATTCTTTTCTCTCTTCACCATCCCTTATCTCCTCTATGTCAAGAGGCGAGTCATCTTTGTTGTCAATTCCAAGGATTTTCATCGCTGCAATTACTACGATCCAGAAATTGTTGTGTTTACAGGAAATCGGCTCCATGTAGCTCTAGAACATTGTGCATGCGTATTTACAACCAAATACTTTGCATGCTTTCCTTTCTTCTCATTGTTCTCCGAGGCAAAAGTCAAGCAAAACATTCTAAAAGTCACAGTTTATTCGCATTTATCAATGATAGATAAAAGAGGATGTAGGAAAATATTTCCAGTTTTTTAATTTTGTTTATTGAAAGTACAAATGATAAGAAAAAAACAAAAAAGGATTCACCATCACCATTATTAAATCAATATCACCATCTGAAGAACCGATCAAACTAGACATTCACGTTCTATCTGGCACCTTCTGCACCACTGGACCTTCTCTCAAACTCAAGAAATTCTGCTGTAACAAACTATCTCAAATTCAATGCAAAAAACAAAGCCTTTAAGAGTCATCCATTATTAAAAAACCTACTGAACCTTCTGGCTCATGTCTAGTCAAATCAAAATCAAAAGCTGTATCATGTCTAATCGAAATCATGCTCCCTCTCTGTCAGCACCTGTTTTTACACAATCTGCGATACCCTTATTTTCTAAAAGCCAAACAGTCACCCTCCCACAAAATCCAATTTTTTTATCACAGCCATTTGCAATAAGATCTTACCCCACTGCTATTTATCAATCAAATAATATAACTGCTACAGAACATTCAAATGATTCCCTGAAATATGAAATTGAAAATATGAAAAAGACATTCAACCCATTAAAGAAGCTATACAACCATCAATAAATCTTGATATCCAAATGTTCATCCTATTCAATAATCAACTAGTAAATGAAAACCAACAACTGAAAGCTGAAATAATGTCCCTGAATATTCTTACCCAATCCAGCTTGTAACAACCAAAATCATCTGTAGACCCGGAAAAATGCATGGAGAAACCATCAACAAACACCAAATTTTCAAGAAAATAACTTTTTATTAGCCAAAACGGGCTAAAATTAGCCAGAACGAGTGAATTTCAAAAAAATTAGCCTGTTCTAGCTTAGTATCCCTAGCTGCCAGGATCAATTTGTTCCTTATTAAATAAGCTTTCATTTAAAAGTCTAACTTGTCATTTTAAGTCTTTCTGGCAGGATCCCCAGCCACTTTTAGGTGCCCCATTGGAGCAAAAACAGGGCGAAAAAGCGCGTGTGTCGTTGTTGTTGCTGCGCAGCGTCCACCCGTTTTTACGTTGAGGAATAGTAATGGAGGACAAGTAATCGGAAGCAGGCCTTTTTTGGTGAACGTTTTAAGAGCTTTTGGACAATATATATATCAAATGTATCTGATTATGTTTTCTTATACATTTTTAAACAATAATTGAACAACTTTCCTCCTTTTGGGCTGAGCTTTGGCAATGCGGTCGGTTATCATTTTGCGAATTCTGTTGTCGCGCTTCGTAAAAACTGGTGTCCATGTTATGTTAAACGCAAATATTCGTTTCTCTTTTCCTACAGTTCAATTACCTGTCAACTAAAAGATTGAAAGTAGAGTTAGATGAAAAATCAAAGATGAAGGATATATTTACTTTTTGAATCATTGATGTTGTTGTCGTGTTCCTGGGCCAATACCACCTGAGGTTGGGGCTTTAGCTTGGGCATCTTTGGAAAGAAAATAACCAAATAGAAATTTCATTTTTATTATTCACGACAGTGCCCAAACGACTCAAGTGGTTAAGTAATGGGGAGGCAGAAGTTACCATTGGTTGGGTATTCTGAGCTAACAATCGGGATGATAACTCTAAAGGTGTTGAATAAGCAACTCAATAACATACTTTGGAATTACGAGCCCCACCCAAGCTATTATTTTATAAATTAAGGTCTTTGGCATATTTAGGCTAAAAATCTTTCTTACTTCAGGATCAATATATATGTAACAAGACGAACAACAGTGGAAAATAAATGATGAAAATTAGATTTACCATCTGAATCCTCCCAAAGAAAAATGACGGGCGAGGTTTGTCCATTGTCTAATTTTTCTTCATCTTTATTGTTTTTAACTTGGAAAGAAAACATTCCTTCATTATTCATGTGTCAAAAGTGTATTAAAGAAGACATCAGCGATGTTCGTCTTTTAAAAAAAGTAAAGCAACAACTACAAATATTAATTACTGAGTTTTATACGCATGTGTACTAAAAATATAATGCAATAAGATGAAAATAACTTGGGATGTCCAATTTAAAGCATTTCACGTCAGAGCAAAATGAATAGCAGCTGTTAACAATGAGATGATTATAACCAGATTCCGTTCAAAGTCTAGACACGAAAGTGAAATAGAAGTAAAGAATTATATATTAATAAAGACAATTGAATTTACCATTCGACGCGGGACGCATGAAATTGAGTCCTGCTAAACTCAAAGACTTCTCTTTTTGTTTTTCTTTGGTGAAAAAGAATTTGATTTTTCCAACGGTTTTGGCACCTTTGAGAAACATAACACCATAACTTTATTTTTCTCTAAATAAATTTTAAACAACAATATGTATCTGAGGGTTGTAATCTTCACAGCAAAGGATTCCGGTTGCTCAAATGAGACATGTCATGAACGTTTGTAATTTGTACCACATTGGTTGTTTGTGTGACCATTTGAGGTTTCATATTGATGAAAGAATGGGCGACGGAACTTGAAACCAGGCCCAGTTTTGTGGACATTTCTTTTAGAGCTCCCTTGGCATCACTTAGCGTAAGAATTTTCAGATTTAATTCATTTCAAACATTTCAAATATGTTTACCTTTCTGTTTCTTCTTCTTTGTTTTCTTTTTCTGTGGCTCGATTCTTTTAGGGCCAGAGTGTTGAGTCTATCAAAAAAGCAAGAAAGTGTGAAAGGAATGAATGACTGGTCTGATGTGATCACTGATGCATTGAAGGTGTCTGGACCTTTAAATTGCAGATGTAAGATATCCATTGCAGATCCTGTTTCAATGCATTTTTTGTGAGCCTTCCATAGCTGGATGCACTTATCGCTCAACAACAATATTGAAACAAATTCAATTGTTAAGATTCCCCACCTGCCTCATTAAACGTGCATATTTCCATGTGATCTGTCAGTTTGAAACGACCGGACCACGTGATTTATCGATTTTAACGGGAATGATCTCTTTTTCGTTATGATCTTTTTCATTTTGACGGCACCTAGTAAGATAGACAATTATCAGGCCAAAGCAAAATTGTCTTCAATTTGATAAATCTCATTAAAGAGAAAAAAATGGTTATGGGATATAATCATATTCATTCTATTGTTAATAAATCATACATCTCGACATTTTCCAAAATTGAACTATTCATATAATTAATCTACAAGTGAAAACGGCACTGAAATATGACAAATTATAAGTTGTTGCTTCAACATGAATATTTTTTTAAGTTTTAGGTATAAAATATTAGGAAATCTCATAAAATGATGCTTGCTGTTCCGAAAATGGTGATAAAAAGAGGATAGATGTATAGATAAAACACTATAAGTCCTGGGATGTCGCAATGAAAATCTTTTATCTATCCACAGCTTTACGTACATATTAACACACACACTACGGTGAACCAGCATGGAAAGACTCAGCATTGGCTACTCGATAAAGAATATTCCTATACCATCACAGAACGACTATTTACAACGCCTAATCGAAAAAACAGAGCAGTTCCTACGGAGAATGCGCTGGAAAGCCTTCTTTTTTCTGAACCCGAATTCGCCTGGATCTTCAAAGAATACGTATGGATTTAAATCGACCAAGAACCCACCCCCGATCGACGAGTTGAAAGAATTTGAGGACGGAATGCTACACATGATACAATCAACGAAATTCAAACACGTAAACAACCCATTTCTCAACAAACTCCAAGACGACACTAAACGCATTAAAGACGAGACCAAACTCCTTATACCTGCTGACAAGACAACCAACTTCTACAAACTCGAACCATCTACATTCAACAACCTACTGAAACAGAACATCACCAAGTCCTACAAGAAAGCGCAGCGGAACACTGTACAAGACATCCACAACAAAAATAAACAAATCGCTACGAAACTGGGCATAGAAGACCGGATGGATGCCACAGCCAACAGAGACGCATTCATCACACTGAAAGACCACAAACCTAATTTCACCAACAAACCAACCTGCCGACTCATCAATCGTTTCCAATAAGGTTTCAAGGGCTGTGGGCTTCTTGAAATATGCGAAATCTTTTCTACCTATGGAAGCCCTGAAAACCCTCTATAGAGGCATAGTAGAGCCTCATTTCTGATATTGTTGCTTTGTCTAGGGCTGCTGTGGTTCAGTGGCAATTAGCCATTTGCAAAAGCTTTAAAATCGTGCTGCTACAGATATCACAAATAGTAGCTTTGATGCCCCAAGCAAACCACTCATTCACAAGCTTGGATGAAAGACCATTGAAGAACTTATGAATTGTGAAACTAAGACAATGGCCTTTAAATCCCTGCACGAGCTGGCTCCAGAGTATCTGTGTAGCCTATTCAACCGCAAATCACAGGGAACCTCCCATAACCTCCGTAATAGAAAAACAGATTTGCGATGGCCCATGGAAAAATCAGCAAATTGGCAAAAATGTTTTTCGTAAAGAGGAGCCAAACTTTGGAATAGCCTCTCAGCTGAGTCCAACAGGCATCATCACTAAACAGTTTTAAGCACTATTTTTAGTGATTAGTCTAACCGTATTTGTGGCATTCTGCTATCTGTATTGTGCTGAGAAAGCGCCAAATCAAAAACCTATCGTGATTACTAGTTATTAGCTCGGCAACAGGGACAGGTGGGCTTAGATCAAAAGGGTGCCTTATAACTGCTGTATAGTATAGGATTCTTTTGTACCTTTTATTCTGCCTAACCTATGAGCCGGTTTATTGATAAACAAAATGTCACTCTTAGCATAAAGATGATAAAGCATGGCCATTGGTTGATCCATCAAAGGTATACTTAACTCGTTATCTGAAATTAATGGTCTATGTATTTAGCCGAAGTCATTTCTAATTATAGCCAGAAAAATCGGAACCATAATGAAACAAACACATGGATTACTTAAGCTTTTCCTCTGACACTCAACAGAGTAATACGTCAGAAAGAGAACGAAACAGAAACCTAAGTAATCCATGTGTTCGTTTCATTATGGTTCCAATTTTTCTGGCTATACTGAAGTTCTGTACCATCCAAAGACTGTTCATTTCTAATTGTACGAGCCCCTTTAATAGCCTCGTTTTCATCTTGTTTTCTGATATCATTTTGAAGAGCAATTATTTCTCTGTGTAAAAATTTGACAAAGTTAGCTTCGTGTCTCGCTTTTGCTGCCACCTGTTGGTATGCAATGTGGTTTTTACCGGGTCCTGTTAGATTGTTTGCTGCAAAAGAATCAATGTCAACATTTTTTGCACATTTGCTGGTGAGTGGTATTCTTTTCCTAACTTTGGAAGACCGCCCCCTATGACCCTCGTATAAGGCTTTATATGCCCCCGATTGATATCGAAATTCGAAAGGACTTTATTTCTGACGTCGTTATTCACCTTACCTAATACAGAAGGGATTGTTTTAAAAAGGGAGTCAGCGAGTGCACTAGTTTTGTTGTCGAATCGAAATTTCTCAGAAAGGTAGCCAAAGATGTTTGCTGCTTTAACGCAGCTAAGAGTTTGGCGATCTGGGTTGATCAGTCTACTATGAGTGGACGAGGGTAATTCCTTTAAGCCTTTCATCAAATTTTTACCTTATGACAAAATCATGATCAAAATCATGACGACTTGGGAAATTCCGGCAACTCGGACGACTTGGGCAATTTTGGCAACTCGGACAACTTGGGCAATTCCGGCAACTCAGTGACTTGGGCAATTCTGGCAACTAGGACAACTTGGGCAATTCCGGCAACTCGGACGACTTGGGCAATTCCGGCAACTTGGACGACATGGGCAATTCCGGCAACTCGGACGACATGGGTGATTCGGAAAAGGGTTTAAGTCTTAAATTAACAGAAATTTGAAATGTTGATGACAAATGCTTCATATGGGCCATCCTATCTGCACTACATCCACAAGCAAAACATCCACAAAGAGTGGCTAAGTACCAGAAGTACACAAACGAGTACGAAATACACATACCAGTAAGAGTAACAAAAACAAAACTAGAAAATCATGTGGATTTGCTGTTGGTAATCAATGATGATGATGAGGGTCATTATTGCTGGATAAAGAGTATGAGTCGTGTCTTAGCAGGTCGCGATGGCCATAGACATTGTGAAAAACGTTTTTACTGTCCGTTTTTACTGTATGCCTAACCTCATGCAAGAGTCAAGAAAATCTTGACAAACATAAAACATTATGTCAGAAAGTCAAAATATTCCAAAATGTTTTCTTCTTGCAGGCTTTATTGCTGCATCTCCAACGTATGCCATCTTTGCTGAAGGATTCATTTTTCAAAAAGAACATGTTTCCTCCATGGGATTTGTTGCAGAGCCCATAATAATTTCCTAACAAACTTAGATTTGCCAATCACTTGTTTATCTTCGTTGTTACAAATTTAATTAATTTGGCTCTATCTTGTTCACTGATGAAAAATCGTTTTCTCCGATGGTTGCAAAAAGTCGCATGAAGTGACTCATTGTCTTAGTGCGTACTATCTTCCCCTGTGGTTACCTTTTATTGACATTGAATCCCCCATTTGTTATTTTTACTGATGTGGAAAACTCGTGAGACCATTCACAGCTCCATAAAATCTTCATGAGTCTTGCTGATTCTTGTTTTTGAACTTCATCAAGTGAGAGATTAGTCCCTTTGCAACCCTTTGCAAGGCCACCGAAGAAGGGAGATAACATCAGTAAAGATTTCAGAATCAATAATTCTATTACCAGATAGTTTTTCGTCACTGTCAGCTACTTCAATATCATTTCCATCAATCTTAAAGGAGTGGTCATAAAGTATGTGCTATACTGGGGCGGAAGGTATTTAGGAGGGGTACGGGATTCTTTGAGTACTTTAAGTTGGGGTATGAAATAAATATTGACCCTTTTTGAGGGATATTAAATCAATATCACAGTTTCTGAAAAAACTCTTTCATACTGTTGTGTATAATAGTTATTCAATCTTCCAAATAGTTGCTTAAGTGTTCCAAGCAGTCATTAGCCTCTTCCCCTTTAGACGGGGAAAAGAGCCCAACCATCCAACCAAGAGCCTAACTTAACTTTTTAAAGTCTATATCGCTAGAATAGGGGATTCTGAGCAATTTGAGCCAACGTACCATTACAGGAAATGTTTCATTATCACGTGAGCGATGACGTCACAAAAATGGGCCTAAACGTGTATAAAAACTACTATAACTTTTGACAAACGTAATGTATAGACATGATATTTGCATATTTATAAACAGAATTCAAAGAGCTTTCGAATGATATGTAAAATATTGCAAAATGCTGACATAAGCATTTTGACTGATGACGACATCAAAATATTTTCCGTTGTTTTTGACCTGTTTAACATTACGTAAGAGAGACTGCATATGCGTGAATATAGCATGTAAGCAAAAAAGGATTTCAAACACATTGTGAGCATTGTTTGACTTTCTGCCCTTCTTTCCTATCCCTTTCAACCATCTTATAGACTTTTAGTCATTTGTAGATTTGTCGACTTTGTTCTTTGCTGTTGCTGCCTTTGAACGACTCCATGTTCTTCTTTATCCTATGCATCATCAACTGATCTCCAGTGAACCACGCACAGGCCATGTAAGTAATCAACACTCTCTGTATCAAAGTCCCACAACTACAACCGTCCTATAATTTTGATTTCTTTCTTCTGAAGTGTTTTCAAACTCGGAACAGAACTAGTCAATTCGCCAAAGCAAGGTGAAAATGCAATAAATACTGCTTGAAACGTCCATTCTAGAACTTAAGAAGTACTGGTTTGAAATATAAACACTTTGAACGAAGTATGATGACGTGAAGTATGGATCACCGGTTCGAAAGATTTCGGCCGTAGCTGTTGCAATTTCTTCATTTTTTCATGAACACTAAAACATTTATTTGTTAATCAAGCTTGGGAAGGAAGCTACCCTGGAGAAAAATTAGCTGGAGAACTATTATTTCGTAGATTTTAAGATACAACGTCAGTATTTGTAGCTATACGTTGCTAAGGGGCATATTCCTTTCATGAACTTCGTCAAAGGAAGTCTACGATCTTATTGACAGCAGTATAATGTTGGACTTCCAGTCAATGACCATACCAACGTTTACTTTGAAGCAAATTAAATTGCGACTACAAGATCTTGCTTATCGTATCACTTTAATTCATTATTTGAAAATTGTATCATATTGGAATTGATTTTAGTGCATCTTAGCACGATGTAAACTTGATAGTTTGCTTGTTTCATCACTTGCGGTACCAAACTGAGATTTGACGAAAGACTCAGTAAAAACTATACCGTGATTTCTTGATACAGGCAGAAGGCCAATTTTTTCAAAGTATGTTTCTTCTTCCGTTGAAGTGTAGCTACCAGTGCGTATAACTTGTCTTTATTTCTTTGAAGTTAACAGACTAACCAAAGCATTTTGTTCAAGGTCCCCTAGCCAATCGGTTTTTATGTTGCTTCTGATTAGCTTCGTTTAACACAACACATTCAGTTTCCTACCTCAAATAAGTAGTATGTTGTATTGCGCTGGTCAGGGTATATACTGCTGGTAGAGTCCTGCATATTTTTGAGCTAAGAAATTTGCAGATTTCTTAGCTCAAAAATATGCAGATTTCCCCTATGTCACTTATACATATGTCACTTATTTCACTTATGTCAGCATATTTGGGCATATTTCAAAAACGATTCTTTCTGGTCATTGGCCCATGTCAGAGGATGTGGACATCGGAGTCTTCTATGTTCACCAATTTTCGGTATCTACTTGCTATGCATGCATGGCGAGGCATGTATCAGCAGGATGCTCTAGGTGAACCATACCTTGTTCGTCACCTAAGTACTTCACGAGACGCCACGTCACTTCTTTCTCGTCTCCATTCTTTTGGAACTCTTGCCATTTGTTGCCCTGCAGCATAATAAGTAATTTTGATGGCTTCTGAAACTATTTAGCCATGGTATGTCTCTTTACAGCCACCAACCCAAAAAAAAACCTAAAGTCTTTGGTGGTTCTTTAAAGACAGAATTACATTCATTTGTCAAGAAGTTTCTCAGAGAAGCTTCGTAAAACTGCATTTGCTCTATGGTAGCCACTGCTGATGGAACTGATGTAATTTCATACTTGAATGTTCGTCTAAGGTAAATCTCCCAAATAGAAAAACGGGATCTAATAGTTCGCATAAATTTTGAGTGAATTATGGTTGCAGAAAATCTTCCTAAACCGTCATCTTCTCCCAAAGACATACTGATTAAGAATAGAACATGGCGATCATCGTAAAGTTCTGTACCGACCAAAGACTGTTCATTGATGGGAAATGCTGAATCAATACTTATTTAGACTCGTTTTTGGGCAAATTTCTCAAAATATTTTGCAAGTCTCCCAAAAGTGACCAAAAACCTGTTTATAAACGTTTTTGCATACGACTGAATTCACGCATGTGCATTGTAATATTTTGGCTAGTTAACAGCAGCTCATTAGAAATTGGCACTCTTTCTCTGAGGCTCTATGGCTTAAGTTGATATCACATTCACAAATTGCCCAAATAAAACAGATCAAAAACAACGGAAAATATTTTGATGACGTCATCAATCAAAATGCTTATATCAACATTTTGCAATATGTTATATATCATTCGAAAGCTCTTTGAATTCTGCTTTTAAATATGCAAATATCATGTCTATACATTACTTTTGTCAAAAATTATAGTAGTTTTTATACACCTTTAGGCCCATTTTGTGACGTCATCGCTCACGTGATAATGAAACATTTCTTGGAATGGTACGTTGGCTCAAATTGCTCAGAATCATCTATTCTAGCGACATAAACTTTAAAAAGTTAAGTTAGGCACTTGGTTAGATGGTTGGGCTATTTCCCCCGTCTACTTGATTCAGACACATCAGGTGAACCTGTAGAACTGCTGCTGGCAGTTGATGAAACCCACTGAAAAATGTTTCTTTGTGGCTTGGCTTTCAAACAATTCTCCTTCTTTTTCCTATTTCTCTGAGAAGTTTTTTCTAGGTTGTTTTGCATTTCATCAGCAAGGCTTTGCACAAAGGTATAGGCAGCAGGATCAAATGATTTTTCATCAATAAGCCATAATAATGATTTGTTTGGTATCTTGGTACAAGTTTGGCATCCTTTCTAGATCAGAGAGCTGAATCAACTTTCCTGCATCATTTTTTCGCAAATCATCCAGGCTAAGTCCTCCCTTTGTCAACAATTTTATCACTTCTTCCGCTTTCACAATTAGCCTTTGATGTAATTCTATTGCAGACCTTTTCTTGCTTTCTGTCACCCTCCTCATCTTTCTTTTCTCTCCAGCAGTCTTTTCAGCATAGGGGTTTATCATATGTTTCAAAATATTAACATTTATAATGATAGATGATTGCATCTTTTCTGCTGATCGAATTATGTTCTCTAAATTTTGTTTGTTTGAGTCAAAAAATTTCAGCTCACTTGCTTTCCATGATTTTACATTCATGTTCTTGTCAAACAGATTTTTGCGCCAATCGCAAATCTCTTTTACTACTTTTGAGATATCTGCAATAAGAGTCAAAACTTTGTTTGTTGTTAACATGCAAGCAGCGGAATGTTTCACGGAATCACTAAAATTTGTCAATAAGAGCTGAGGAGGGGTATGAAATTACTTTCAAATATTTTGAAGGGGTACGAAACATATTATTGAAAAGTTAGGAGGGGTTTGAAATTTTCATAAAACTTCTGTAAGTACCCTCCGCCCCAGTATAGCACATACTTAATGACCACTCCGTAAGTTGGAAAAAAGATGAGTTCAAAATAAACGATTGTTCATTGGGGATTTCGGGTATCTCTATTGGTCGGCGTGGTAATGTTTGTAACTGAATGTTCCAAAATAGTAGGTCCAGAAGCTGGTCTAATCGGTGTTGAAGTACTATTTCTTTGTCTACCAGTTTCATTTTGGACTGTAAATTGATTTCCATCTAAGGAGCGCTTTGTAATTTGATGTTTTGGCATTTATCATAAAATGGGCCTTTCTTCTAGAATGCATACGCAACTAACTGAATTAGATGTGGAATTCCTCCCTTGTGCAAATTCCCTGAACATTGCCCTGCAAGATGCTGGGGATGTGATGCCTGTGAATAAACTCATCAAGGAACAATGTATTTTCCAGACAACGGGTATGCTTAGAAGTTTTCTAGCTGTTTCCCTTTCAAAGAGGCTTTCACTTCGAAACATCGCAAACTCAAGGAGGCGTCAACTACTTTTAGTTTAGGTCTAGACAGGCCTAAGGTCCTTGAACGCTAGCCGTTACACAGTGGTTTCTTTCTCCCTTCTTGTTATATTTGGCCCTTTTATCTTCAAAAAATATTCAGTTTATATTGAGAGAAGTCTCAACCTGTAGATTGTCTCAATTTATGGCTTGTTTTGCCATCTTCGAAGAGGATGCAATTAGTTAGAATTAGTTCTCGCACTTTCTATTATCCAAAGAGCCCTAGAATCTGAATTATTAGCCCAAGATATAATCTATTAAGAATAACATATCGAACAACAGTCTGACAAATTAATACTTTCATGCTCCCTTGCAAAATAAATCATCCTGAACAGACCGTCTGGCAATCTAAGATCGGCTTACATCGAAGCAAAAGTTGCACAGGACCCCAAGGTTACTATTAAGTGTGTTTTTTGATGAAACAATTAAGGATTGGGAAAATGATTTTGATGGCAAACCCGCCTTAACTGGAAGAAAGTTAATTTGTTCGTAGTTGTCGAGACTTGTGTTGTTTGACTATATTGAAGAGTGTCTTAAAAGTGGCAGAGATACATCAGAGATATTTTGAAGGTTGCACGCATACTTGAGCCGAGTCTCATTCCTAGGTGGAGGAAACTGTGATATGCATTCCCTTACTTCATATATATCTCATTGCATCCCTTCGTAAGTAAGTCGAAATTTCACCTGAACGTGCTAGCACTACGTCACTACGTATGTGTTTGATTTCATCCATTTGTGAGTGAGTTTCTGTTTAACGTGTAGTCTGACTTAGGCCAGACCTTATTTCCTATTACTCTTTAATTCTATGCCACAAAGAAGGTGAAGAATTGTCCCTCAAATTCGAAGTAGCCAACATTTTTAGTGTTTCAGCTTACTTACACCGTTCCACATAGGCACGAATAGTCCTAACCATAAGCTTAACAAGCGGGCCGGGTAAATTACTGGCTCAGCAAACGGGCTGGTTTGGTAAACGGCTTGGCTCACCTTCACGTAGAATACTTTATTTCAATTTCACATAAAATAACAATTGCTATTACATTGAGAGTCAAGCTCACCGGGCTACCTGTCTGAAAATAGAAAAACTACAAGATTCAAACACATAAACTGATCTATTAGTCTCAAATTCTTCTGCAGGCATGATCAAAGAAATGCACAAGAGGGCGAACAGAGGATGGTCAGTAGCTCGAGATGCTCCGAATGAATTTAAGCGAGCAATTTGGTTTCTTAAGTGCTTATTTTCAAACTGAAGAGTTGCTCCGGTGCTTTTTGAGCAACTTTTTAGAGCCCTACTGGGTTATTCTTATTGGCTAAGAGCACTTTTTCAAAACAAAGAGATGCTTCCGCTCCAATCTTACATTTTAGTAAGATAGAAGGCTAAAATCCGGACCAAAATTTTGGATCTTCTGATTACAAGATAATCACACTCAAAAACAGCCACAATAACGGATGCTGTATTTATTTTGCGAGAATTGTATAGATTGAGAAGAAAATAGGAACTTTAGATTTAGAGCATCATCATGCGCCTGGTATAGGTGATTAAACACAATAAAATAGAATTATCTAAGCTAATTATAAAAAGGTTATTTAGTGTGAATTAACGGGTGCTCGAGCAGCATTAGGACCCCCCTAGATCCGCCCCTTTACCATGATATTAATGTTGAAATGAGATCTTCCTTTTGTGAAAGATGTTCCTAAATCTTTGAAGCCTGAAATATCATGCATCAAATCATCAACAACAATGGTAAATCTTTTGTCCAAACTTTCAAATTCTTTGTACAAGTTTCTAGGTGTTTCAGTAATAAATCTACAATGCCCACCAAAACCTTATTTAATATGTTCAAATAATTCCGGTTGATTTGTTCCTGAGATCCACATGAGGTTGGGGTATTGTCTACCATCATCGATTATATTGTTATAATTTTAAATAGATTTTCTATTCAAGTAGTTTTACAGCTTCCACTTACTGTGGAAAAAGTCAGAGAAAAGGGTGATAGAATCTCAAATCATAACTCATATTCATGACAGCATCAGAATATCTCTTTACAGCAATAATTTACTTCTATTTATATCAAGATTACAACTTATGTTCACTGAATTATGATAAAGGAAAGTTTATAGCATTCCTTATAGTTATATTCAATACTTGCAGCAAATATACGGACGGGTAGAGGTTTGTATGCAATAGTTCATCATACAGATTCTCAACATTGGATTTTATTGCTTGAATTAGACGCCCATTCTTCTTCAATTCGTGCAACATTAATTTCTTGAATGAGTCTTTCAGTTTAGCTAACATGTCAGTGTCGACATAGCCGATGTGAAACGATGAAAATCTGAAAGTATTTGAACCATGAAGTCTTGCTTGTAACCAGTATCACCGATTGACTAATTCTCTGTAGATCAGAGAGCAATATGTTTAGCTTAGTAATCTAAATAGTTCAGATAGGATCCCTACAGCTATAGATCCCAGCAGCTGCACATTTTTTGCAATTACGTTTCAGGACGATTTCAGCATATGCTTCTTGCACTTGCATATTGATTTTGTTGGATTCTCCTTCTTCACATCAGGTTCAGCAGTTCATGTCATCGGTTCCTTATGTATCGATTATAGAGATGTTTCAAGAGGTGGTGTTTTAAGATCAGCAAGCTTTTAGCATAATGATTCCAAGATTCTTCTTATAGATCTACAAGTGTCTTTGAAGGTTTCATATTCTTTCACTTTTGTATTCCTATCCACAAGTCCATTGAAGAATCGCCTTTTTTTAGTTTATGTATGATGAGCATGGCAGCCTGGCGCTTGGACGTGTAAACAACGCTCTCTAGCCTTGTTTGTTGTTGTTTTAGTTGTAATTTAGAGATTTTAACAGATGTGCTGAAAACTGGTTTTTCAAGCAATCTAAATCGTTTTACTTGTCCCGTGGAATAGCAAACTTGACACACCTCTCAAAATTAGGCCTATTGCCTGACAAACAATGACCGAGCCAAAGTATTAGGAGTACTTCAACAAAAGAATCGATGAAATCCAGGCTAAAATTGCAACAAAAGATTGAATCAAAGAGCTTCAGGAAAAAATTGTGCAACAACATTATGAAATAGATGCACTTGAAGCAAAGGTTGCAGTGTTGGAGAGCTATATTGCCCATATGAAAAATCGAATTGACGAGCAAGAACAATATAATCGCCACAGTATCGCTACGCCAAGGCGAGGACAAATTAAGACCGTTGTTGTTTCCTTGCCATAGCAAATCAAAAACACTTGCAGAGCGACCATTTTCTCTGTTCACCTATCACTTACGTTAGGCCTTATTTTAAGGCTTAGTGATAATAAATTTGTGCAGTGATAAGTCTAAACAACATCTCCACATTAAACCAATCATATGGTTAAAGAGGC
This sequence comes from Pelagia noctiluca, assembly GCA_963924455.1. Taxonomy (NCBI): domain Eukaryota; kingdom Metazoa; phylum Cnidaria; class Scyphozoa; order Semaeostomeae; family Pelagiidae; genus Pelagia; species Pelagia noctiluca. Next base: position 6,970,872 of record OZ004330.1, on the reverse strand, counting down.
AAAAAAGCGAGCTAGAAAAAGTCCTCTCTCCCTTCTTACCCTGTCTATATTAACTGCAGCAATGCTTTATCCCCTATATGGCATCCCAAGACCTTTGGTCAAATCTTTTGCAGGACTTGTCGAAAAACTGATTCAGGATTATCAACGAAGGTTCTCCTAATCTTGGTCGCTGAATATGTTTGATATGTCCTGATGGTATATGTTGTCACTTTTTCTTGGTCTAGCTTCAATTAAATGAATCCTCTGTGGCCAATGGCTTAGCACCATGGCAGAGGTCTGGAAACCATTAAAAGCTATTGACTTTCGGCAATGGATGTACTCTGCTTATAAAAGCTTCAAAATCATTGTTTTGATATTTAGGTCCAGTCAGAGAAACCAATATCAATTTCCGATTTAACCATTGTAATTTGCCACTTTCAAAAATTTTGGCTCGCCATAGCAAAGATATTCGTCTTTCAGAAACATCAAGTAGTCATAGAGGTCGCTTTTCATTCATCCTATTGCAGGTAAGCAAAATGTTGCACTCATAAAGTATATTGGGATCGCTGCTTAAAATGCTTTATTTGTTTTGTCCTCAGAGTTGCTCAAAAGAAAATAACTTATAATTAGGATCAGTTACAATAAAACAAAATATATAAACCTTGTAAGTAAATGTAATCTTTTTGACTAGCTGCAACAAGAATACACCCAAGAGCCAGGGATTGATACTTTCATTGATACTAAATAAAATTAGTAACTGACCTACCTCCAAGAAACTAATAAAATTCTAAAGTTCTGGTCCCACGCCACGTTTCCATTATGGCTCACCAATACGTTAGAAATGTAAATAGCGGAAGGTACACGTACTGTTGGAGGAGTGGTAGGTAAACGTGCATGAGTAGGATTAGAGAAGACAGGATTAGGATTTTATTTAACGTTAGCCTAGTTGCTAATTCCACCGTAATAAAATAAAAAAACTCCATATCAGAAAGTGGTTATGCTTTCTTGTCTCATCTCTTGTGGATTATCCTTCTCTTTTCAAACAAAAAACATCCTTTGATAAACTCTAATGAGCCGTTGGCCTGCCCAGCCATTGCTTTCTCAAAATTCAAAAACCAAACTCCAATTAGAATAGAAAGGGAACTTGTAATATATTATAATGTATTATTATATGATAAATTATTAATAAATATTGCAATTATCCAACCACCTACCTAACCTTTGGTTTTATACTTGATTTCTACTCTTTCGACCATAGAGTTTCGTATAAGATTTTAAGAAGTTGACACTAGTTTGTGAATGTGTCATCTCGAATGTAATTGTGTTAATGTATTGTTTAAAATGGAGAAGTGACTTTAAGTCATACGGCCAGATTAAGAATATGTCATCAATAAACCTTTTCCATAAGAGGGGTTTGCGGTTATGGGGTGCATTTTGGAGGATGTGATTTTCGATTTTTGTCATGAATATATTAGCATAGTTTGGAGCCATTTTTGTGCCCATTGCTGTGCCATGGGTTTGTAGGTAAAATTTATCATTGAATGTGAAGTAATTATGTTTGAGTACAAACTCGAACATTTGTTGTAGGTGTTTGATGTCCAAGGGGGGTGTACCTTGGTAATGTTCATTTATTGCATAAAGGCAACATTCTATGCCCTCGTTTTGGGGGATATTTGTGTATAATGATTTCACATCCAACGTGACTAACCAAGAGTCTTTGGGTATGTGAAAGTTGTGATTAAGAACAATTTGTAAGAAATGAGTTGTATCACGTATGTAAGAGGAGCTTAATTCGACAATGGGGCGAAGGGGATGGTCCAGGAATTTGGATATATTCACTGTAGGGGAGCCACAGCCAGAAATGATTGGTCGCCCTGGGTTGTTCGGTTTGTGTATTTTGGGTAGCATGTAGAATAATGGTGTTCTGATTAGATTCTTAGGTAGTAAGAAACCAAATAAATTGTTGTCTATTATTCTTTTCGTGTTTAAGTGTGTTAGGAATGTGGTTATTTTATAAGCTAGGGTGCCTGTATGGTCTATTGGCTGTTCAGTGTAATATAGGGGGTCATTGAGTTGGCAATATGCCTCTGTGGTATACATTTCACTTGGCATGAGGACAATGCGACCCCCTTTATCCGCTCTTTTGATGGTAATATCATTGATGGACTGAATGTCCTCTAAGGCCTGCTTCTCAGGGAGGGTAATGTTGGCAGAGTTTATAGAGTTATTCATGGGTAGTGTAAAGAGATTGAATATGTCATGCTAGACATTGGTAAGGTAATTCTGGATGATGATGTTATGTGTTTCGGGGGGCTCCCATTTTGATGTGAGTCTGAAGATGGGGATGGTGTCATTATGGTGATCACGAAAGTGATATTGTATTAACATTCTACGTTTGAAGTCGCAGAATGAGTTGTAGGCTGTTCGGAGAGATACAGTGTTGGGGGTAGGAACAAAGGAGAGGCTCTTTTCCAGAAGCATTTTTTGTGATTGTGATAGCAATGTTGTGACTGATATGTTTGTTCCTTATTTCTCTTTCGAGATATTTGCGCATCGTGCCCTTATGTTTGCTCTTACGAAGTTTCCTTTTCCTTCCAAGGAGTTTGTTGCATTTAGTAATATACCCCATAATCTTAAATCGTGGCATGTTCTCCCGGATAGATCGTCCTAAGGTGTTGCAAAGCAGAGAAGAGAGAATGAAATACACAGAAATAAGAACAGTAACAAAATGTATAATATAAAATATGAATTATTATAGAAGATGCAAGGGTTAGTATAACGTTTGTGTATAGATTAATAGAGTCTGGGGCGTTTGTGGGTTTCTTAGTCTTTGGTGGATTTGTAGACCACGTGTTTTTCAATTCCCTTGTTCATACCACAAGTTATGATGTGTTCATTTGTGTCCTTTTCCGGGAACCTTGTCTTGGTGAGGGCAATATTTTCCAACGTGTTGGTTTTTTCATATGCAGCCATTTTCATGTGATGCTTGTGAATGATTTCACAAATGTTTTCTTGATAAGCTTTATTAAGCTTATCGATAGCATCCCGACTCTCCTGTTCAAGTTCGGCCTGGAATTTGAATTCTACTTGGGGTTGCATATAATTTGGGAATCTTCCCTCATGTTCAGCCCTTTCGAAATGTGAGGCTCTATCATTATGATAGAGCTCACTGGCCTTATTGTGTGCCAGGAGGTCGATGAATCTGAATGTGTGTTGAAGCAGAACTGTAAAAAACATTGTTGAAATTCTAATTATTTATTGTTGTTGTTTGCGAGGGCAAATCAAATCTGATTTTCCCCATGAGTGATTTATAGAACGTTTCCATTTCATCGGTTTTGCATTGTTTTGGGTTTTTTCAGGCTTTGTAGGAATCCCAGAGAGACTACCCAAGAGAATGTTTTCTGATTGCCTGTGCTTCTTGACGTACTCTCTCTGAGATTTACCCCATTGTTTTTCCGCTTTAGGTATTTTAGTTTTAGTAGGCTTATTGTATCTCCCTTGGCTGGTATTTTCCGTTTGGGGATTCGTTAGGAGTATTTAAGCAGGTAGTTTTGATAGGTGTTTCGGAACAGATCTAGAAGATCTACAGAGTAGGATACCTGTTGGCTGCCAGATGATATGGAAGACATTGTGCTAGTAAGTTTTCTTATTTAGTTACTTTTTGTAGAATTTTTGCCTATTGTTTCAGTATATTTTCTTTCTTAGAGGCCCAGACTTTCATAATTTTCGCTATGTTTACTTCGTGCCTTTCATATTTGTTTACTTCGTTTGGATACAGTTTGTTTACCTACTCGATTTATATCGCGTTGTGTATTTTTTACCCTCGTTTGACTATTGATTGTACAACTTATATTGATATTTAACGCTTTATATCTTGTAATTAATAGCTCTTGGATTTATGAAGAAATATAATTCCACTAGTCAGCCCGAGTATTCTTTCTGGCAGCAACAAAGTAGCACAATTTTCCACAAGAAGTCCGGTAGACGACAATGGAAAATAAAGACCCCATAGAAAGCCGAAGTCCTGACCGAGGTGTGGATAGTGAAGCAGACGTAGAGCCAACCGCGGATGAAGAAGATTCGAGACCGAAGAGAACCCGTAGACCGACTGCGAAGGGGCTGGAAAATCTTTTGCAAGGGCTAACCAGACAGAGGAGACGCCAAGAGAAAAGATTGGAGAGGCTAATCGAAGAGGTAGAGAGAATGCTTCAAACAGAGCCCATCAAGAGTGCAGTCCAAGAGCGA